>CM062815.1:895063820-895689279 GCA_031772625.1 Pinus tabuliformis
AATAATGCCAGAGGTGCCATGAATGATGGAGGGATAATATGTAAGCTTCAGGTAAGGTTATTGGTGCCTTTTCCTCTTTTAAAAAAAAAAAAACCAAAATAGTTGTTTTCTGTGGTTTTTTCTTGGACAGGAAAAAAAAAAAATGATGCTTGGGGTGTGATGCAGGCTTGGAAATGATGGCAAGGAGGTTTGAAGGTGGTAGGAGGGATTATAGGTTCCTCATGAAGCTTTTTTTTCCCTCAAACCGCCTTTTGTATACACTTTTGGCTCTCTGTAACTCCTACAGGAGCCTCATGTAGAAAACACAAAGCCTCTTGTACAAAACAAGTTTTGGGAGAAAAAGGTACAATGGGGTAAAAGAGATGCCAAAAATGATGGAGGAAGGTGTGGAGAAGATGAGATAGATGCCGGTGTGAATGTCAGGGTCCCCTTGGCACCTTCTTCTGCTCCCTGTAGTCCTCCTGCATACCTGCAATGCAACAAAAATTCATTTTCTTTTTTCTTTTTTTCTTTTTTTCCTTTTTTTTTTTTGAAAACAACTAGGGCGCTTCAAAGAGGTTTTCACCTTAATTGCCTGCCATGAGCACCTCCAAGGGAGGTTTTCACCGAGGGATCTTATTCTTTTTCTCTCTTTTTTTGACATCATTGGGCCGCCTCAGAAAAGGCTTTCAACCCAATGATGGGACTCAAGCGCCTCATGGAGGTTTTCACTTGAGTCCTTTTTTTTTCCTTTTCTTCAATGAGTGGGTGAAGTGAAAGTTAAGACATGCTCCACCACCATCACTATTTTATTTTGATCTTCAATGAACTTTGGCTTGGAGAGGGGTTTCTTGTAGACTTTCAACTGATGTCCATTGACAAGCATGGGGATGGCTTCATCATCAATAGTTCTGATCAGAACTGAAGCATTTTCATTGCATTTCTCCACAGTGTAGGGTCCCAGTCATCTTGTCCTCAGCTTGCCTTCGAAATCTTTGTATCTTGAGTCATATAGTAGTGCCCAATCTCCCTCTTGGAATTTCTTCTCCTTGATATTTCTATCATGCCATATCTTTCTCTGAAGCTGCACTACCTCTGTATGGAGAAGGGCTTGCACTCTGTATTCATCCAATCCATTGAGCTGAAGTAATCTCTCCTTCTGTGCATGGCTGAGGTCTAGGTCCAGCTGAGCTGTCATCCTTAGGGTATTGAATTCAAACTCTATTGACAGCAAAGCCTTCTTCCCATACACCAGTTCATAGGGTGTGAACCCGATGGTGGTCTTCCATGTTGTGTTGTAGGCCCAAGTGGCCTCAACTAATCTGTCCACCGAGTATTTTCTGCTACTGCTCACTACCTTGGTTAGGATCCCTTCCAATGCTCTATTAGTGACCTCCACTTGCCCATTGGCATGTGGATGGTATGGGGTGGAAGTCTTGTGCTCAATCTGATGATGTGTGAGTAGGTCTTCAATCATGTTGGAAGTGAATTGACTACCGTGGTCTATGACCAACTCTCTTGGATACCGAACTTGTAGAATATATTTTCTCTCAAAAACCCAGTTACTTTTTCTTCTGTCGCTGCTTTGATTGCTTTTGTCTCTGCCCACTTTGTTAGGTAGTCGGTGCACACAATGATGTACTACTTCTGCTTTAAGGACGATTGACGGGCCCCACAAAGTCCATGCCCCACTTCTCAAATGGCTGAAAGGTCACTTGAGGTTGCATGGGCATTTCATCCTTTGGAGTGGGTTTCCCCATCCTCTGACACCGATCACACTAGCTCGTGTATCTCTTTGCATCCCGATGAAGAGTGGACCAGTAGTAGCCTTCTTGCAATATCTTGAAGGCAGTTATTTTTGCTGCAAAATGACCTCCACAAGGCCCATCATGACAGGTTAGGAAGATGTCAAAGACTTCCTCCTCCCTGACACATCTTCTCAAGATCTGATCTGGGCCCAATTTGAAGAGATTGCCTCCAATCCAGGTGAAAGGGGTGCTTTTCCTTACAATCTTGCTCTTCTCTTTTGAGGATAGGTGTGGCAGGAAATGTACTGAAGCAAAGTAGTTTGCTATATCAGCAAGCCATGGAGAGGGTATTGATATGACAAATAGGTGTTCATCTGGCATTTGGTCATCCACCATTCCTTCTTCACCTGTAGGAAAATTTACTCTACACAAAAAGTCAACAACAACATTCTCTTTACCAGGCTTATCAATAACGGTCAGATCAAACTGCAGTAGTAAAAGCAACCATCTAAGAATGCGAGCATTTACATCTGGTTTGTTCATTAAATATATAATTGAAGCATGATCAGTGTGCACAAAGGTTTGATAACCTGTGATATAATGTTTGAATTTGTTTAAGGAATGCACAACATCTAGGAGTTCCTTCTCTGTCACTGTATAGTTTAACTCTGCCTTCGACAAGTTCTTGCTTATAAGGTATATGGCATAAGGTAACTTGTCATCAACTTGTCCTAAGGTTTCTCCTATTGCTTTGTTCAAGGCATCTGTATGAATGTGAAATTGCAGGGCCCAGTTTGGGACTCTGAGAATTGGGGTAGTCACTAGCTTGCTCTTCAAGGTATCTAAGGCTTCTTGATATTTTTCCGACCATATGAACTCAACATCTTTTCCTAGGAGGCCAAACAAAGGAGAGGCTATCTTGCTGAAGTATTTTATGAATCTCTTGTAATATTTGGCTAAGCCTAGGAAACTTCTGACATCTCTCACCTTTTGAGGAGGTGGGGCCCTGTGGATGATGGCAATTTTGTTGGGGTCCACCTGCAGTCCTTGTTGAGATATTGCATGACCTATCACGGTCCCTTCAGTCATTAGAAATTCACATTTTTCCGAACTGAGGGACAGGTTCATCTCAATACACTTATCTAGAACTTTTCCTAGGTTAGATAAAGCTTCCTGAAAGTCAGAGCCATAAGGAGTAAAATCATCCATGTATATTTGAACTGCCTCATGAACCAGTTCAGACAATATACTCAATACTGATCTTTGTAAAGTCGTTGGAGCATTGCACAAACCAAAAGGAAGGATCCGGTATGCAAAGGTACCCCAAGGACAAGTGAAAGTGGTCTTGTCTTGGTCTTCCGGGCTGATTTGAATCTGATTGTACCCGCTAAACCCATCTAGGAAAGAGAAAAACTTTTTCCCTGCTAGACCGTCTAACACTTGATCTATGAAAGGTAAAGGAAAATAGTCATTTTTAGTGGCTTTTTTCAATTCCCGATAGTTGACACAGATTCTCCACTTACCATTTTTTTTGGCACTAGCACCAAAGGAGAGACCCATTCACTGCCAAAGATGGGATAGATGAATCTTGCATCAAGCAATTTCTACAGTTCTTCCTTAACAATATCTTTAAGTGTTGGATTCATCCTCCTTTGAGGCTGCCTGACTGGTTTGCAATATTCCTTGATTTATATATGATGAGTACATATTGAAGGGTGCACTCCCTTCATCTCCTTATAACTCCAGGCGAAGGCATCTAGATGTTTTCTCAACAGGCTACGTAGCTCCTTCTCCTGGGAAGTAGATAAGGATGGATTGATTTTCAATGTTCTTTCTGGGCCAAACTCTATATTTTTGACACAAGGAGAAGTAGGATCGGCCACATAGAGATCAGTTGAGGGGTTGTTTTGGGTTTCTCTTACTATGTCTTCTAATGGTGATACACTGGGATGTGGATTCCGAATCAAACTATCAATCATATCATCTTCATCTTGGGGTTCCCCCCCATGGCGATTTCTAATGTTAAAAGTGGTGTAGAATAAACTTCATCCTCATCCTCCTCCAATCAAAGAGGTAGATCATATTCTAGCAAATGTTGGGCAGGAGGATATAGGGTTAATTGCTTGGACATGTGCCCGTTCTTTATGGTCATGTTTCCAGCTCGACAACTGATGTAGGCATCGGCTATAGCCAACCAGGGTCTTCCCAGGATGAGAGGATACCTAGTGAGCTTTGCCTTTGGTTGGAGAACTAAGAAATCCACAGAGTACTCCCAAAAATCAATGGAGACCATCACGTCTTCCACAATCCCCTCAGGGGTCATGGTGGAGTGGTCTATTAACTGTAGCACTGTTGTGGTCTTACTCAAGGAGCCCTAGAGGTTAAGTTTGAGCATTGTGCCCTTTGTCATCACATTAATGGCAACTCCCAGATCAATCAAGGTATGTATGACCATTGTGCCATTGATGTGGACATAAACTACTGGGCTTCCAGGATCTAGATATTTTGGACAGATTATCTGCCCCAACATCAGGTCGGACAGTTGTCCTATGACATTGATGGTTGGGGCATCTCTCTTGCGCTTTCCTGGATGCCTAAAGAACTTCTCTTTGATCAACCTATTGTAGATAGACACATCTTTTATGGCTTGGAGAAGTGGTATCTTTACACAAATGTTTCAATTCTCCAAAGAGTTCACTCTCTTCTAGGGTAGGCTGGATTATCTTGGATAGTCTCTCAGGAAAGGGTGGATTTGCTTTAGGTTCACTTTCCTCTTTATCTTCCTCAGCCTCCCTGGGTGGAGGCTGGCTATCTGGGAGAACTTTCCCATATTGCAAGTTGATTTGTTGAATCTCCATAGCATAAGTTGGGCATGATGGTTCCCCACTATACACTTGTTAAGCTGTCTGTTGTTTGGGTTCGGATTTGGCTGGGTAGGCATTTGGGGTTTCCTTGGTGGAGTAGAAGGTAATGGTTGTGGTTGGGCAGGTGGTGGATGTAGAAGAGTGGGAAGAGAGTTGTATTGGGGCCTCCACCCCTAATGTGATGCATTCCACTAAGGTTACAGCTGAGCATAGGATTGAAATGAATGGGTAGCTAGTTGGGCATGATATTGAGATGTGAAGGACCAAGGAGGTGGTGTGGACCAGGAAGGATGAGAAGGGGGACCCCAAGAAGGTATGGAAGGAACTTGGTTAGGGTTGTAGTATCCCTGAGATGTCCCTTACATCCCCGTTGGTATGGTCTAGGTCCATGCGGCTTCCTTTGGGTTATGTAATAGATCTGTTCAGTGACTCCTTCGGCCCCTTGGTATACAACTTTAAGTCTGGGCAAGGAAGGGCATTTGTCTATAGAATGATTTTCTTCACAGACTGAACAAACCTCTATAGAGTTCAATGGGCATTCGTTCCTAGGATGCCTCCTGGTGCATCTAGGGAAAAAAGTGGCCAAAGCCATGTCTGCTTCCTCTTGTTTTCTTTTGATATGTAAGGTATCCATTTGCATGGCAAGAGTCTTTAGCATCTCACTATCGAAGTCTTCCAGCATGTTTCCAATTTCACCTTTAATGGATGAATTGGAAGAAGAGGTACTGGCTATGGGTTAACCCCCCCACCTTTCTTTCTGGCTGCTCTAGAATGGTTTCTAAAAAAAATATTTCTGTCCCCATAGGAGAGTTGGTAGATGTTTCCCCCGGCCGGTAGATGTCTCCCCCGGCTAGTAGATGGAGGGTGTCTAGAAGGTCTTCCCAAATTCCCCTGAGCAGGACCAACTTCAAAGACTCAGGGTCAAGTGTACACCCAGCCCTTTTGTAATTGAGCTGGAACCTTTCTTCGTAGTCTTCCAGGGACTCATCACTTTCCATGGTCATTCGAAATATTTCTTCTTTAGTATCTTTTGACCTACAATAGTCTCGATACTTGTTATTAAAGACCTACTGCATCTGAGCCCAAGTTGTGATGTTGTTTCCAGGTAATCCTATGAACCAACGCAGTGCTGCATCCTTGAGAGTAGAAGGGAACAGTTTCAACTTTTACTCATCTTCTGCATAGTCATAAGTTCGATAGATGTCAACAAACTCAAACAAGAAGGTGTCAAGATCTTCTGTAGTCAAACCATGGAAGTGAGGTAGGGCTGAAGGGGTTATATTCTTCATTTTGGTGTCCCCATTGGTCTCCCGAATGGGAAATGTACCCTCTATTCTCTCTCCATTCCCCCTAGAATTTATGTTTTCAACCATTGGCTATAGAGGAATGGTTTCTTCTTCTTCTTCCCCTATAGGTTCTTCAAATATGTCTGGTTGTTTACCTAGGGGTTCTTCTTGATTGCAGCCACTGAATGAGAGAGAAGGTTTGCTGTGTAAAGCATTGTTGGTGTTGGGCAAAAACTTTCCTGAGTTATCTCTACTCCTACGAGGCATGAAAGGAAATCTTTTTGGTTGGTTTTTTGTTTCTTTTTCCCACACTAATAGTACCTGCAAAAACTGAAATTGATAAAAACAAATTGCAACTGGCTGAAATGAACTTGCTAAATGGAAATTTGCAAAATTGAAAAGGAAAGCAAGGAAATGCAAAACTGAAAGAAAATAAATGACTAGTCTACTTTTGCTGAAATGAAATTTGCAGAATTGGAAAGAAAAGCAAAGAAATGCAGAACTTGAAAGAGAAGAAATGACTAGTCTACTTTTGCCGAAATAAACTATTAGCAGAATGTTGCAATAGGAAATAGAAGAATGCAGTAATCACAGAATACTCTAATGCTTCCCCGACAACGGAGCCAAAAAGTGGTGAGTGCCAGTACTGCAGCAAGAATGTTGCAACTCCTGGGCTTCCAACTTTACTTTTATCAACCCGGTAGTTCATAACAAACTTGGAAGCGTCAGCGTTGTATGCACAAGTAATAGTTCTCACTGCAGATTGCCACTTGGTCAGTTGGCGCGAGATCACTAGGAGCTCAAGCCAGCTTCTATAGATTTCAGAAGAATTTCTATGTGTGATGAAAGAAAATAAAGATTACTCCACAGAGGCTATTCTAATTGCAGAAAGGAGAAAGACTGGAAAGTAAAGCAAAACCTAGTAAAGCCTACTTAACAAGCTAATTCTACTTTTGCCACAAACGCTATGAAAACCATGAAAGAAATGCCATTACCTACTCAAGGAAGCAAATTGTATCTAATCATGCTATTTCTGGAAGTAAATAAGAAAAAACATACTTTTGGATTTTTATGTGTTTTTATATGAATTTCACATGCATCTAATTTATTGTGTATGAGTGTGGCATCGAACAGGTGGTGTTGGAGGGTGGTTTTGGAGCTTGGGAGGATGTAGGATGGTGTGGATGGGTCCTAGGAGGTCTTAGGTGGCCTTCTGGAGGCTTTTCCCACACTCAGCCTTCAAAAGAAAGCCTACAAGAAAAACTACAAGAAGACACAGGAAATCAACAAGAGGAAAACAGGGAAACTACACGAGGCCTAAAAGAGGAGGGCGAGAGCAATTTCAACCTTTTTGAGGGTGTGAGGGTGGGGGAAAAAGAAGGATGAAGGTTGGAATGAGGTGTTATGGAGCTTAAGGTTTACCATGAATCACCAGGAGAGAGAAAGATGATTGGATTTGCTCAAGGAGAGAGAAAGATGTTCTATGAAAAATGGAGGAATTTATGGCAGAATTGAGATGAGGTTTGGGAGACCTATAGGGCATGGATCAGATGGAGGGTGTGATTGCTAACAAGCTGGCCTACTGCTAGAAAATATCTGCTGCAAAGGAACTGACAGTCAGCCAAGAAGTTCAAGCAATCAATGAAATGAGTGCATCTAGAAAAACAAAGTTTTACATTAAAATGATCTAAACTAAGCTCTATGAAAGGAAATGCTGAGAAATGTTGTAGGAAAGGAAAGCATGAAAGAGGACTATTGAAAATCAGGAAATAAACATGATGAAGGAATACTGAAGCAAATCAAAACTGGACTATTAACCTACTAAAGAGCTACAAACACTAGAAGTCCTATGAATGAGGAAAATCTGTGTTTTTGGGGCAGCAAGAGAGTCTTTGACATCATGGTCCCAGAGGGAGGAAGAGAGGCCAAGGAACTATTTCTATCCTTTTGTATCTTTTCTGATTGCTGCTTAACCTGCTACAAAAAGCACAAATGGAATCAAAATACTAAATCATCAAAAGCAACATATTCTGAACCATAAAAAAAATATGTTTAACATCAAACTAATGTACAACTGAAATAAAGCATACCAATACAATTGAAGAGAAGCTTGGCTGCTTGGATTGGGCCCTAACCTAAGAGCTTCAGCTCTCTGAGGTAATTCAGTGCTAGCTCAAAAAGGATTCCATCTTTATTATCAAAAAATAACAAGAGTACATGAAACTGTCACACAAAAATAAGCTTGAAATTTGAGCAGAGTTTACATAAGCAAAAAAAATCTGACCCTAGTGAGGCCCTAGGCCTCTCTACTTATACATATGAAGCTACCAACAAATTCCTTAAAATCAGGGAGGCTTGGCTCCCAAAACTCGAGATAACTATCAGTCATCCTCCACTTGCTCGACTGCCTTCTAGTGCATGATTCGGCTGCTTGTACTCCGAACTGAATGAAGGGGAATTCGAAGTGAGGAGTAGTAAATGAGGGGGATTCCCTCCTATAAGTCCTCTCCTCTGTCTGCTTCGAGTTATTGTTGCCATTTGACTACTGGATCCTTCACTTTGACCTCGAAATCCATGAATAATATGCATTAAATACATGTTATACCACTTGGCATCATAACTAACTCAACTCACTATATAAGCATAAATATAATCAGAAAATCATACAATAAGCTAAGAGAGTGGTTGATTTGACTAGGTTAGGAGGTAAAATAAGCCCATATAATTACCCATTTATGAGGCTCATCAACCTATTTGATATATTTTCTTATAGTTCTTTAATATTTTTCTTCATAGTAACATTTTCTATGTTTATATTTATTTAAACTTGTCCTTCATTATAAAATTTTCTAAATATTCAACACCTCCCTCTTTGTTAATTCTTTAGTTCCTTGGTTTTGATTTTCCATTTCTTCCAATCTCATTTTCATTACTTATTACTTATTCTTCAACGCCATTATTTTTATATTTGTTTTTGGACCCTATATTAAAAAAATTTGTAAACTTGTTACTTATAATCTTATTTAGATTATAAATTCTCTATAATTCCTCCATATAGTAAAAAAGATTTTTTGGAAATACCTTGCTTCCATATATTAACAAATATTCTTTTGGATTAACTTGTTGGCCCCTCCGCTCAATAAATGTAGTGAATTATTTATTGATCACAACTCAATTTCATATAACTAATTCTGAAGACATCTTGAATGTTTTTAGACATATAATTGAGTGTACCCTAACTCTACTCAATAGATTTTGGATGGTGGTTTTACAAATCAACCTTAGATGATTCCTTCCGTGAACCCACTCAATTCAAATTTTTACATAGTGCTTGAAACCAGAGAACCACATAGTTGATATCCCTTCTAGTACAACATGTTATCACTTAGAAAAAAACCCCAGTTGTAGAGGAGAAAAACTAAGGTAACCTCTAACCTCTTTGGATTGAAATATGGCACTTCAATCGGAGAGGGATCTCTCCTTAAACTCTACCACTCACTGTCACTACAAAGTAGGCAATTTTGCTTATTGGTCAAATTTAGTTGGTAACAAATGAACTTTGTTTGGAAGGAAGATAGACAGGGACCATTGGGAAGTGGATTCTTTTGACTTAAAAATGCTAGCTTCGGCCTATATGAACAAATTTAGCAGAGGTAGGATATCTTTAGGTTTTTTAGACAAATCATCATTAAGTTGTGAACGAAGACAATAGGGAATAAACATAAAAAAAATTAGAGCAACCTGGTGATTTGTGTGAGTGATATTTAAGTTGAAAACATATGAGTAGTTTGAAAGATGTAAATCTGAGCTTGCAAACAAATTTCGAATTTAATCACTTACTTTCAAACACCGAAGACTTACGAATTAGATTTGTGGCTTAGAATAATATAATACATTAGAAACACTAGCATGAAACATATCACACGAGAATCTTTGCAAATTTTACAAGCAACACCATTCACAACAAATTCTATTAATCTCAAAGGATATAAAAAATACAAGGTTTATGCAAAATTTCCAGTGCTTGGTATGTCTTTTGTAATTGCTTTATAGCAAAAACCATTTACAACAAACTTCAAAAATTTAAGGAAGTTTATCCGTAGTCTAATTCTGGGAAATAAGTCCTATTTTTTATGCTAATTAAATATACATTTTCAAAAATAAAATAGGCTCTCATGTCACTTCATGATACATGATTAAACACTGATATCCAAAATGATCTAAAGCTGAAAAATTTGTTGATGAAAAAGAATTGAAAATTGACTATTGATTTTCTATCACAAAATCTGGAGACTACCCTGTTTTACACCTTAAAAGTCTGTTGAAAATCATGGTTCTTTAAACTCTGGAGTTACTCTCATAAAGGCTAAATTTGTTCAATATTTATCCTTCAGGTAAGTTTTCAAAATATATCTTTAACTTCTTCTTTAAACCACTCTAAGTTTTGGGCGCTGACAAAACAGTTGACACCGTATATCAGAGAAAAAATGGGACACTCGCTTTCAAAACAATTGTCAGTGTTTGGTGCAAAACAAAGAAGACTATTCTAACAAAACATTTGCCACCACTAGGTGAATTTTTTTTGGATAAAATAATAACAAAATAAATGACGCTTATTTCACTCGATCACTTTTCAGCTGCTCTGTTGCTATCACTATCAAGTCCACCTCCTCACTTAGAACAAGATTATTTTCTTTAGTTCTTTTGGGCTTGGTCTTGGGGCCTTGCTTTTCATTATGTTTTCCTTTTGGGGCCTTAGAACTACAACCTCTTTCTTTATTTATCACAAAATCATTTATTGGTGAATCGTCTATCTGAATTACCTCCTCATCTAGGGTAGGTTTTGTCTCAATTTGAAGTTCAGAAAAAGTTTGTTCACAAGCCTGGTATGAGGTTTTCGAAACCCATATAATTCAGCTAATGTGGGTTCATTTTATTCTTCCTCTGACTATGTGGTCTTCCCCTATTTCTATAGGTATCTCCTCTGTAACCTCTAGTGTTTGACCTACATGGTTTTTCTCAAAAGCATTTTACCTTTCAATTGGCTCGAGCTCTTGAGGATAAGGTGGCCTCTCTATTCCAATTACTCTCCTAGTCTTTCTTGTATATACCTTTTCTAACTTTCGCACAAGAAAAGGGGTTTTTGGAGGTGAAAACATTCCCTTGCTTCGGCTCTCCTACAAGCTTATCAGCTTTGAGTAAGATCCTGTATTTTTTCCTTTTCAGGGTGGGAGAATTAGGGTTCCTACTGTACTAAAACTTCCAAAGAACAAGAAATGGTCCCAAGTTTTGTTCAACTTCTTCAAATGTTCTACCACTAAAAATTTAATTAAACCTTTATGATATACAACGGACTTAGGCTTACTTTGAACTTTGGATGACATCTTATTCAAACTATTTAACAAGAAAAAGGGCACATTGATGCGAATTTGACCAAAGAGGTGTGCTAAAAATAGGAAATGGAACATACCAAGTCTATGATAACGACCCTCACAAGTAAAATACCTCTGGATGATGACCAACATTTCATGCCATTCCTTTTTTAACCATGTTCTCTGTATACTATATCACCACAACTCATTCTTATATTCTTCCTGAAGGAAAACAAGAATATCAATGCTAGCAAGGGTTTTATTCTTGAAACAATGCTCTCCTTCAATTGATATACCAGTGGCCTTTGAAATACTCTACTGTCACTGAGAATGAAAGATCAACAATGCTGACATTTTCACCATTAAAATTTTGGACAAACACTTGTGCCACATCATTGTGATACCCATGGCAACAAAAAAAAATTGTTCCAAGCGAACCTATCGAAACTACTCCCAGAGTTCTCGGTCAACCTCGAGAATATCAAGGCTTTCTTCTTCCCCTATTTTCATATGACCACCCTTCCCCATTTTCCTCAACAACTTCCCACAAAAACTGCAACTAATACTAAAACTACAACACTAATATTTGAAGCTAACTAGATGCAATGAACTTGTCCAGCAAAATAAAAACTAACCCACAGTTTCTTCGGTGACAAACTATCAATAACGTCGCTATGATTACTCTGCCAATAAACTATAAGGAACTAATACTCAGTAAATAATGTTTTTACCTTGAATTGATTGCTATTAGATATCGATCAGATATTGCTGACGGTGGATTTTTCAGCACTATTTGTCAACATAGAAATGGACATTCAACACTTTAATTTTTCAGCTCTCGCTTGTGAGTAATCCCTCGCTAACATTTTATTTGTTATTACAATTTTTTGCAATAGTGCTAATAAACTAAATGTCAACGCGTCCAAACTTGGCCAAACTTTTCATAAAAAAGTTAGAAATATTTAACCCTAAACTAAAATTGTGATGATACAAGCCAAGAATAACATCAACTGTCTTTTGTTCAAAAGATATGTTCATGCATAACTTCACATATCCAATAAACTCAAATATGTTTAATTCGATTTTTTAACAAGGCCACACAGTTAGCATTTCCTGTGGCTTAGCTTAAATAAAATCTTTTGATGTCATGATGTGTTGGAAAAAGTGCACTCAATAATGATAAAATTGTAAAATGGATTATATGAATATTTGTTTAACCTTTTTTCTTTATTGATTTTTTTAATATATATATAGGAAATAGCCAACATTTTTTTTGTGTGCTAAGTTTTGTAAGTTGTGAGATGATTGTTTGCTTAACCATTGGTTTAAGAAACCGAAACCCATGTGCTGAAAATAGCAACAAGAAATGCTAAAAATAGCACTACTATAAATAGCAGTTCAGGTACCAGTGTTGGACATAGCAACAAGGAGTAAAAAATGGAAGTGCTAAAAATAGCATTGCTATAAATAACATTTTGGATGGATTCCTATTTTATTTAGTCCCTGAACTAAAATTGAGAAGTAAAATTCGAATTTGATCTTAGCACCTGTTTGTAAAATAATCAATTAATTCGTCTTGACTTAATTAGTTGTAGAAAATCAAACATGAAGTCTATGTGGGGACATGCAACAGTTTCTCCATTGATTGAGGAATTTATCCATCAATTAAAGAGATAAGGATGATTTGTAATATTGAGTTGTAATTAGTTGGTTTAGTTAACTGAGTTAAGTCTGGTTAGATTAATTCAAACAATTTGTTGAATTAATCATGAGTTCGGTTAGTTAATGCTTGCATACATGTAACTTTTGCTCTCCAGATAACTGAATATTTTCTCATAAATAACTCATGCATGTCATGTCAGACAGAGACCCAGTTGAGATCAGATGGAGGGACAGTGTACTATCAGTTGGAGGAATTTCCTATAAAGGAAACTCATCCATGCAAAAAGAATTATCTCCTTCAGGTTTGTGCAATTATTTCTGAGCCAAGTGAGCAGTGTGAGGTGGGAATTCACACAAGTGGAAGTACTGGACCCCAAGAAAAATTGCGCAAGGAAATAGGAAGCTTGGAGGGCAGAGGAGAAGGTTGAGAGAGCCTTTGACTGTCTATGAGTAGTATTGTTTGATTGCAGAGAGAGCAGAATAGCTTGAGAGTTGATTCTTTTTGTAACTTGAACATATTTCCACTTGTATGATAATACAGTGATTGGGGTTTTATGCTGAGGCTTTCCCCGGGTTATTTCTTCTGTGTTATGTGTGATTGATTTCTCATTCTTAGTTATATGTGTTCTCATTGATCTTGCTCATATTCAATTAAGCTTCCGCAAAGTTTGATGTAGAAATAGATATTGTATTTTGCTTTAGTCTATTGCATTATCAGGTGATCTACAGTGCGAAATTTCTACATGGTATCAAAGCAAAGGTGATCAAAGCGAAGAACTGTATACAAAGAAGGGAGAAGTTTCAAGTTTCAATTTCCTAATTATAGAATTCGAATTCTTATCACATCTCAATTTCACCAATGGCGTTCAATGGTTTGAGACTGGAGTATGCCCTTGATGGCAACTCGAATTATATAGCCTGGAAGGATCGCATGAAAGCGGTATTAGAGGATAGCAGTCTAAAGGACTTCATTGATCAAGAATTCCCCAAGTCGACTGATGTTACTCAATTGGCGGAATGGAAGAAATGTGTGACTAGAGCAAGGAGAATCCTTCTGGAGGGAGTTCGAGACCACATAGTATCGAGTCTCCATGGGAAGGAAACACCATTTTCAATGTGAAAAACATTGAAAGATCTATATCAGAACAGCAGCGATCAGAGGAAGTTGGTGCTAAAAGACAAGCTTTAGAAAATAAAGTGTGAAAAGGGTGACACGATCTCTACATATCTGAAAAAGCTCACCACCTGCAGGGATGAGCTTGAAAGTGTAGGGATCACGACCGCTAATGATAACATGTTGAGTCTTGCACTCCTCGGTCTTCCTAAGAACTGACATAGCTACTAAGACTCGGTTAATGGAAGAGAAAAACTGCTAGATTAGGAATGACTTTGGTCGGATCTGATGCAGGAGGAGATAAGAAGAAGCACTAGAGATGGGTCCTTATCGAAGCAATATGATGAGGAAAATCTAGTCTTAGTGAGTAAGGCACAGAAAGGGAAGGAGAAGGATTCTCATCCCAAATTGAGTTCTTCCCATGGTGGGAAGAAGCTTGACAAATCGAAAGTGCAATGCTTTCATTATCATGAGATGGGACATTTTGCTACAAATTTTCCACTAAAGAAATCTAAAATGGGATCCAAGGAAGGATCTGAAGGTGAGGCATTAGCCTCATAGTTCTAGTTGGATTTCACCCTCTTCACATGCATGGTTTCATCCATGGTAGGATGTGGCTAGTTTCTTGACAGTGGAGCTTCTTTCCACGTGATCAGTGACAAGAGTTTGTTTAGTACCTTAGAGAAAAAAGATCACCAGATACTCATAGCGATGGGTAATGATGAAAAGTATAGTGTCTCAGGTGTAGGCACGGTTGTTTTTTAGAGGGATCATGGAGCTCGCATTACCTTGACAGATGTGAAGTATGTGTTAAGACTGAGGAAGAACTTGGTATCGATCCCAATGCTGGAAGACAAAGGCTATGATGTAGTCTTCAGTAAGGGAAAGGTTTTCCTTAGACACATCACCATGAGACAGGTGAAGCAGATCGGTTCACGCGTCAAGAACCTGTATGCCCTTGAGGTTCAAGATGCATGCAAAGCCTTAAGAAGCAAGGAAACTATTGGAGACTTTGTGGTTGAGAGAGAAAGTACATTACTTCTCAACATGCAATGCCAGAAGAAGTCTCAGGAAATTGTGGAGGAGCCACAATTGGTGAAGCAACTTTGGGAGGTTGTGGAGTAGCCACAAATAGAGAAGCTGAGAGTAGATCAAGTAGAGACTTATACTCACGCAGAGACTTCCAGTAGGAGGAAAGTTCGAGCCAAGTGGGCATAGGGATCACATGCATCCATACCTCCAAGTGGGAGGTGGGGCAATGTGGAATGACAGTCCCAAGTAGGCTGGAATAGGGGAAGGATCATTGAAGTACCCAACCTCTTTGATTAGACCTTACTACGGGAGCCTCGATGAGGAGTAGCAGGGCTGGCTGAGTGGGTAGAGACAGATGCAGCTGGAGCAAGCAAGATAGCTACAGTGCAGGAATCCCAAGACAGCACAGAGCTAGCAGGCTACAACAATGCGAGAGGCACAGGAGTCTTGCACCAGTGTGAGATGCATGGAGTGTTACAGCAGCTCAGAGGTCACAGAAGGAGCACTTGTCAGTGGCAGAGGAAGCTTCAGCCTCAGAGGATGTTTCTAGCCCAACAAGTAGGTCAGTTGGGTGATTTTTTGTTTCTAGAGTTGCTGGGGCAACAACATTTGGGAGAAGTGTTGCATGCAGAACATCCAAAGGTTCAGGATCGAGTGTACTATCAGTTGGAGGAATTTTCATATAAAGGAAACTCATCCATGCAGAAGGAATTATCTCCTTCAGGTTTGTGTAGTTATTTCTGAGCTAAGTGAGCAGTGTGAAGGGGGAATTCACGCAAGTGGAAGCACTAGACCCCAAGAAAAACTGCATAAGGAAATAGGAGGCTTGGAGGGCAGAGGAGAAGGTTGTGAGAGCCTTTGACTGCTTATGAGCAATATTATTTGATTGCAGAGAGAGCAGAATAGCTTGAGCGCTGATTTTTTTTGTAACTTGAACATATTTCCACTTGTATGATAATACAGAGATTTGGGTTTTAGGCTAAGGCGTTCCCCGGGTTATTTCTTCTGTGTTATGTGTGATTAATTTCTCATTCTCTTTTATATGTGTTCTCATTGATTTTTCTCATATTCGATTAAGATTCCGGAAAGTTTGATGTAGAAGTAGATCTTGTATTTTGCTTTAGTCTATTGCATTATCAAGTGATCTACAGTAGGAAATTTATACATCATGGCCATCTAAGTTGTAAAAATCACTCCAGGATTTCATTGACCTACAACAAACCAAAATTTAACATGACTATTTTTGACCTTCACATCACACCCCATCACTTTCTATTGTAGTTACCAATAAAATTCTTTAACTTTAACAATTTTTGTTTTATTTTTAATTCCTTTGAATATTATATGAATAGTTAACATTCAAATATTTTATTTAACATAAACATCAAAATATTTTGTTCATGTTTACATTTTTCACATCAAAATATTTATATCTATCTTTGAAATACTTTATTTATGATTAAAGTTAAAAAGTTATTTTTTTTAATTTCTCAGCTTTCTCTGTGTACATAAATAAATAGAGATTAATTAATATTGAAATATTAGTGAATAAAAATATTTCAATATTTTATTTCAAACCTGAATAAAGAAAGTTAAATGACTCTTAGGTATTGGAAAATAAAAATATGAGAAAATTTTTTATTCTCAATTACTTTTTATCATTTTCTAAATACAAAATTGATATAATTGGAATATATCATTTATGATTAGCATAGAACTATAGTTTTTTTATTATTATATCTTTTTAAATAATATATCAATATTTGTCAAGAAAAAAAGAAATAGACCTATTTAATACATTCAGATTACGAATTTATCATTAAGTTTTCAAGAAATTTATTTTTGATAAGACATTGATTTGTGAAATAAAAGATGTAGATGCTTTACTTGTGAAAACTCACACTTGTCTATTGTTGGAATATTAGAAATGATATTGTGATGAACTATCTTCCATCCAAAAGAAAAAAGAACAAAAAAAAGTAAATCGTGTACAATTTTTTGATAAAACAATCTGTATATCCCATAACTAAAAAATAGATAAAAATACATAGAAATAAAAAAAAAAATCTAATATCTCTTTAAACAATCCGTAAATACTATAACTAAAAATGATTAAAAAAATAGAATAATAAAAAAAAGCTCTTACCTCTCATTTTGACATTTTACAAAGACTTTTTAAACCGTTTGTGACTTATTTAAAAAACAAACAAACAAACAAACAAATAAAACTTTATCCCATTGAAATCATTAATAGTAATTATGTAAAAGCTGCGGAAAACCATAAATGCCAATAAAGCCCATATCATATCGTTGGTTGGGAGATTGAAATTACAAGACACATAGTTTTAAATGCATTTTAATATAATAAAATTTGTGATATGTTTTCTTTTGGATCAGCATTGAATGCGTTGATGGTGAAAATACAAAATATAATGATGTTATAATAACACATTATAACTAATAAAATGCCAAAAAAAGGTTTTTAAAAATAAATATTTTTAATTTTACACAATTAACTTTTAAAAGCCGTTTTAATTTGTTTTGTCCATAGCTAAATAACTCATCAATTAAAAAGTTAACTGCTTTCCGAATAATAAGATAATAAGAGTTTTTTTCCTGGGCATTGTGCTTCAATGTACACAATGTTAGTTCAAGATACCCATTAAAACGAAAAATGAAAAAGGTTTGGATTTTTACGACAAACCCTTTATCTACCATATAAAACAATAATTATCATGGTTAAATCAATCAATGCCCTTATTGCGTTTTTCTTTCCTGACACAAATTTCAGAGTACGTTCGTTCATTCAATCAATGCCCCTGTAGGTTGTTACAGCCTTATCCAAAATCAAATAAATGAATCTTACTTATTTAAAATATATTTCAATTCTTTAGGTTGTATATATAAAGTTAACTAAGTCTTGATTTCAAGATGGTTGAAGCGAGGTTTTGTTTTTTTTTAATCATATAATGAGGAAAATACAATTTTCAGCTTGTAAGGTTTTATAATGAGAAATTTTAAATTTTTTATTATTATTATTAGTAAGATAGATATAAAGTTAACATATTATTTATAAGAAATTTTTCCAATTATAAAAGAGTTTGCCATTTATGAAAAGATTGAAGATTAAAAATAAGTTTTAAGTAAGATTATATTATAGATATTTGAATAATATAAGGAATTGAAGTAAGTGACTTAATATTTAAGAATGTGTTGCTCTCCAGTAACTTAATAGACAAAATATTTCTCTAATTTATCTAAATTCAAACTTCAAAATATATCACATTATTAATTTTTTTTACATTATTAATTAACAATTTTTTTAAATTATAATTAATTTCTTAATTCATGAAATCCCATAAACTATTTCAACTTTAATAGTTATCAATTAAATATTAATAACATGTCTAGCCTTTAAAAACAAAGGACAACACATTATAAGCAAATTATTAAGAGTTGTATGGGGAAATGATAAATAGATATACTCTGAAAATTCATCAAAAATTTAAATAATTATAAATAGGTTTATATTAAATTTAATTAAAGATTTGAAATCATTATTAATAAGAATTTTTTCCAATTATAAAAGAGTTTGACATTTATGAAAAGATTGAAGATTAAAAATAAGTTTTAAGTAAGATTATATTATAGATATTTGAATAATATAAGGAATTGAAGTAAGTGACTTAATATTTAAGAATGTGTTGCTGACCTTCCTAGCCTTTTACAATGCCAAAATTATAGTGAACTCGGGAGGCTTCTCTCCAAACTTTTTGAGCATAGGAATAAAATCTTAAATCAAAATAAATAATTTGTCTTTTTAGGTCCGATAGATCATTATTTGGTCTCAGCGGACGTTAACCATCATCATCATCATCATCATAATATTTTTGAAATTGATAATTAATAATTTTTTAATAATAATAGGAATAAACAGTTATTATTTTTATTTTGAAATTGAATGTTTGTTAATTTTCAATATATTACCATATAAAAGAGTTCGTTATTTTTGAGACTCTAAAAAGTTAAGTAGATTTTTTTTTTAATTATCTAGATTTAAATTTCCAAATATTCATTAGGTTATTAATTTTTGGCATTTTAAATTAACAAATTTTAAATCATTTTAATGAATTTCTTATCTTTAAAAATTTTATAAGTTTTTTAATAGATATTAATTATAGTAATTATCAATTAAACATTGATAATATTTTTTAATTCCTAAAAAATATAGGAGAAAAAATTATTACCAGATTATTAAGAGTTGTATGGAGAAAATAAATATGAAAGTGGTTGAGGTATGTTAAATTTCTCATCATTTATAAATATTATTAAAATAATTATATAAATTAAATGACTAATAAATCTTTTATTATCATTAATTCATGATAACCATCAAACCATTTACTTTATAATAATCTCACATTGTTAAAAATTTAAAGAAAAAAAATCATAAATTTATTTTAAATTATTATTATTATTAATTATAAAAATAATTAATATACAAATTAAACATATATCCATAAATATAAAACAAAAAATTAATTCATTTTGAAATTTTAAAATAAAAATATTTTGTTATAATACTAAGTTTTATCAAGGCTAAGTGTTAAAAAAACTATAGCTCATTATATATCGCACTTATTTATATCATTTTTTTATTAAATTAATTAATTTGATTTTAAAATCATAAATAACAAACTTATTTTTAAAATAAATTTCAAATTTTTTTTTCTCGGTAAAAACTATGCTAATATATTATGTACAGTAGGCAAAATTTACATCATGACAAAACAAAGAGAACCAGGCTCCTGGAATATCATCCAGGAGCACTTGAGGCCAATCAAAAAGCTAGCCCATGCAGGGGCGCCAAACAGAGAAGCTAAACCATCGAAAAGAGCTAGCCCACGCAGGGGCGCCGACCAGAAATCCGAATTATCCCACTCAGGGGAGACTAACAATAACCAGCGCATTAACGAAGTTTCTAGGACACAAACACAAAGCACTGATGCCAAAACTAAGCTAAAACAGACATCATTAGAGACCAGAATACCAGACAGAAGAGCCATGTGAACCTTGAGCTCGGGCATCGCTATTCGTCCATTTGCACCTCCTCTACCCGACACCAACCGTAAGCCTCCCTTTCAGCAGTAGTGGGGGCAGTGTCTTCTGCTTCGCTGGTCCTCTCCCTCTGATCTAGCCTGCTTTTCAAGACATTTTCCAGGTCTGAGGCAGGATCCTTTACTTCCTTCTCCGAGCCAGTTTCAGTATCCTTTGCTTCTTGCACCTTGCTGTCAGCTTTCCCCTGCCCATGTTCATCCAGGGAGTCATTGTCTTCCTCGGAATTTTCAATGAATAGGACCGAAACATGCGCACTAATCTGAGGGCTGTTCATGGAACTGCTAAAATTGAAAATAGCAGAGCCGAAGGCAGGCAAGGAAGCTGAGCTCGATGCACGAGCATCCATGAATTGACTGGAATGAAGGGGATTAGCTCCTGTGGAGCGTATGTTATGGCAATGACAGCAGTGGACGGAATTATCTGCATCGTGACTGCGAGAGGTTCCTCCTCTGGAAGTGCCTCGACGGCTAAGCAGACGCTGTCGAGGTCTCACCATCCTTACAGGGGTCGAGGAGAGGAAATTCAAACAGACCACAGAATAATCCAAACAGATAGCTCGAGGAACAGACTGCGGAATAACCCAAACAGACAGCGAGGAGATCCCGGTGGAGACGGAGAGGCAGGGCATCTGGGATTGCAGAGACCTGCCAGAAGGAAGAACCACCAACATTCCCTGACCTACCGCAGCGACATGGTTTATAGCCTCAGCTACCTTACCTTGGAGCGCGCCCGCCATAACTGCAACCTCCACTTGAGGCGAATAGTCATCCAGGGCATTTACTATGCTCTGCTGCATAGCCTTATACCAGCCGCTTGCAACGCCTATGCCAGCCTTGCCTCCGACGTCTGCCACGTGATGGCATATGGCCGGCATGTGGCCTGCGACACACTCCCGTCCCATCCTAACTAACACCCGCATCCGGGGAATAAATTTCAATTTTTGATATATAACCATTATATAAAATATACCGAAATTAAATCTTTACCCTTAATTTAATAATTATTAATAATTAAATTACACTGTTAAATATGGAAATGAAGAATGTTAACTTCCATCATTTAAACAATTATTATTAAATCAATTAATCTCAATCATAATCATAACAATTGAGGGATATCTCTCTCGAGCACCATTTGAGCAGTGAGGTTGTACGTCTGCTGCGTGGAATGGACAGAATCCCAGAAGACGTATTTGGACGCATTTGGACAACTCAATTTGCTATCTAATTTGTTGCAAAGCATTCCCAATTCTATTAATCCCGTTGCGCAGCAACCCTTGTTGGATGTCTCAAACCCTGCAACAAATCCATCACAACAACCATATTATAGCAACAACAAAAAAGTTGAAAAAAAAAGGACATGACAGTGAGTAAAAGAAAGATTTTTCATTATAAACCATACCATATTTGGTAGGATTTCTCACAATGTCTATGAAGGATTCGTAAATGTCGATATAGACCATTTTAGCGTCCAGAAACTGAGCTTTGAGGCTAGATATGGCTGCTTTCAGTTTCGTGTTGTAGCCGAGGGCCGCTTGGTTCAGTTCATCGACACAACCATCCAGTCCAGGTTTTCCATAAAGTGTTTTCTGCTCAGGGAGGCATCCCGGTGGTGCCACGCTATAAATACCAAATTTGCGGGCACCTACACTGTATAGATCCTGAAATTTATTGCGGTGGATAGTGGCATTACAATTTGTAAGTAGAAAAGAAGCATTCATCAAATTAGACTTGAAAATTTAAGCAACTTACATAGCTTCTATTGTGTAATATGCCAATTAAATAAATAAGTGACTTAGACTCCCTGCACATTAGCGGTTTTTTTTAACTTATACCGTTCAGTCCGAGTAAGGCAACTACATGGCTTGTTATTTTTAAGAAAAAAATTGGGTATTGGTGACATTCCATAAAACAAATCTACCTCCATGCAGTTGTGAGCCAAACTGGGGTTGTTGATCCAACTAAGTAAACAAGTTACTTCCTCTGCAAGCAAGAAAAATTTTGGGTATGTGTACTTCTCAAATCTACCTCCATTAAATTGTGAGCAAGCGTTCAGCCCAAGGCAGCTATGCAACTTGTTATTTTAAAAGAGAAATTTTGGGTATTTGTATCTTTTGAGAAAAGAAATCTACCTCAGAAATTTTGGGTATTGATACATTTTGAGAAAAGAAATCTACCTCAGAAATTTTGGGTATTGATACATTTTGAGAAAAGAAATCTACGAAAAATCAGATAGTGAGCAAGAGTGAGGTTATTAGTAAAATAAATTGTGGGTATTGGTACATTTTGAGAAAAGAAATCTACGAAAAATCAAATAGTGGGTAAGAGTGAGGTTATTAGTAAAATAAATTGTGAGGTTGTTAGTAAAAATAAATTGTGAGCAGGAATGAGGTTGTTACTAAAATAAAGTAAACAAATATCTTTCAATGCCTACAGGTAGCCATTTCTTAAAACTATACAGTTTAGTCAAGGTAAGTTAGCTACATAACTTCTTGTTTTAAAAGAAAAAAAAATGGGTATGGGTACTTCTCAAATCTAACTCCACCAAATTGTGAACAAGAGTTCAGCCCAAGGCAGCTACACAGCTTGTTATTTTAAAAGAGAAATTTTGGGCATGGATACCTTTTCTAATTTTGGTTATTGTTATTTTTTGAGAACATAAATTTACCTTGGTTAAATTGTGAGCAAGAGTGAGCTTGAGATTGTTAGTAAAATTAAGTAAACAAGTTTCTTTCAATCTTACATAAAGAAATCTTACCTCAATCAGATTGTGAGCAAGAGTGAGGTTGAGATTGTTAGTTAAATTAAGTAAACAAGTTTCTTTCAATCCTACATGTCATGTTGGTAGTTTTTCTTAAAGATATACAGTTCAGTCCATGTAAGGAAGCATGTTAGTTTTAAGGAAAAAATGTGGATGCTAGTAGCATTTTCTTTTAGTTATGAGTAACTTTTGAGGAAAGAAATCTACTTCCATCAGGTTGAGGAAGGATAAGGTTGTTATTACCCATTAAGAGTGAGAGTGTTGATACTGAGTTCAGCAAATTATTTTATTTTTACGAGTTTTGAAATAACAACTATTCTTAAAACCTCCCAATCTGAATCCAGTTCACTAATCACACAATTTATTAGGTATAAATATCCCAATTAAGCAAACAAGCTACATAATTTGTTATATATGAATATCCAAATTAAATAAACAAGTTACTTCCTTGCCTGCATATATATTAGCATTAACAGCTTCTTTAAGAGCTATGCAGTTCAGTCAAAGGAAGGCATCTGCATAGCTTGTTATCTGGGAATATTCCAATTACATTGTTTGATATCCTTGAATATCCCTATTAAATAAACAATTTACTTCCTCTACCTGCACATTAACAGCTTCTTTTAAAGCTATAGAGTCCAGTCGAAGAGGTATTTATAAACACGTGCACTATAATACTGGGTTAATCTACACTAAGGAGTTGTCTATAATGCAACTTTTGAATCCGGCGAAGAAATTGAGGTCAAATCTTGATTTCTTGCAGTTAAAATGGTTTTTTAACTGCATATTTGGATTCAGCACCCTGAAAAACCCCTGGGACGCTTTCATTGTGCAGAAACTAGCTATCAAACTTGCGATTCCAATAATTCTTGCCGGATTTCGATCGGAAAAATCCGCCGGAAAAGCTTTCAAAAAGTCGCGTTATAGACAACTCCCTAAACTAAACCCTGGATGTATTAATTATGAAAAAAAAATCATAACTTTTTTACTATATTATCAGAGATTCATGGGAACTCTAGATGTATCAAGCAGCTTTTTTTGCAATGCAGGTTGAAAGGTTACAGACATTTAGATTCATACTGGATATATTAAATAAGACAGTTTTTTTTCAAAGTATTGTCTACAGAGGAATGATATTAAAGGCACAAAGCTAATTAGAAGCTGTAAGCAACGTTTAAATAACGTTTTACCTCGACGAAGTTCCGGAAGATTTGCAGCAGGAAATCTTGATATTGCGAAACACTGAACTGCTTTCTCCTGATGGGCAGAGTAAAGTAATTTTCAATAAAATCGTTGGTTCCCGAACAGGATAGGACTATGGCTTCTCGAATTATTTTGGATGCCTTATCCTCTCCCACTCGCTCTTCCAAGAGCACACGGTAATCCCTGAATAATTCCGCTTGTTTCCACATTGGTATCACAGACTGCACCAATATTCAACAATGTTTCCCAGTTTCAGTCACAAATGGCCAACTACTCAAAATTTGAAATGTTCTGAAAAACATGAGAACCCAAAAAACACTTACACCAATCCCGGCAGTGAGGTTATCATATCCAGTTCCTGCAGAAGCAAAGCTAACGCCTGTGACGAGATCTTGGGTGTTGAGATCAGGATCTAAAAAAGGTGGTAACATCTCCTTGAGCCCCAATGCTGCAGCTGCAAACCAGAAAATTGATTTCAAGAATTAGGCACTAGTTAGATTATGTTATATTATATAGCAAAAGAGTAGGGAACAACTGTTTTTGCTGGAAATACCAATGAAATCTGTTGAAAGTTTGCCATTCGAAAATCGGCCTGTGGGCTTTTGATCGGCGAAATCTTGACCATATGGAGGAAAGTCGGCTCTGAACATTGTGGGAATGTAGTTGTTATTGCCCGGATCCACAATCGAATCCCCAAAAACGAACAGAGCAGGCACTTTGCCTGTAATGTTGTTGGCTCCTGCATTGGCCCTGGCTATCCCTGCCAAAAAAAAGAGAAGCGATAATACGAAGGAAAAACGACTCAACTGCGACATGGCTGTGAGCAAAACTAAAGGTTGTTGGCAGAACTAATGATCGTATTGATCTGCAATCTTATTAATTTCTGGCTGTCAGTTCGATCATTGCAAATGGAAATTCTGTGGCACAGTAGTAGTATTTATTTGGTTTATTCAGAAAACGAACACATTACCTACTCCAACGCGGCTCAATGAATGACTGCGAGTCAAGCATGTTGTGGTAGTTAGAAGCTGTAGTAATGCACAGCGCTCATCTGTACTAGCGACATAAAGTTTCAATTATGATTGCAGCAGAAAGCACGAGCAAATCTGCTGGCCAGTGCCGTTACCAACGTCCTTCTGGAGAGTCATTAGAGGTTGATTCTTTTCATGCTGACAATATAAAATATAGCATCTTTTTCAGTTAGTTGATTGGACAATCTATGATAACTTAGTTACCAAATCGGTATTGGGAAACTATCATTCCTTATTATTTTTAGATTAGGTTACTAAAAGAAAATTATGTCATTTTCAATTAGCCGTTAGTGGTCCATATGGGGTAGCTTAGTGGTCCATATGGAGTAGACTCTCAGTCCCTAAATGTCAACCTTTCAAGATATTTTGATATAATAATTTTATATTTTAAAGTTAAAATGAAATGTTTAAAACATATGATATATATTATTGGTGAATAGTCCACGGGATTTGGATATAGTGCGACAG
Source organism: Pinus tabuliformis (assembly GCA_031772625.1). NCBI lineage: Eukaryota > Viridiplantae > Streptophyta > Pinopsida > Pinales > Pinaceae > Pinus > Pinus tabuliformis. The sequence continues at coordinate 895,089,458 of CM062815.1, forward strand.
GTGTTCTGATATCCGGAGTGAGAGATTGGAAATGATAATATATAGTTCCATCAAATTTTAAAAAAATTATTATTGGAGAATAATTTAAAAGTTAAAAAAAAATGATATTTTATATTTTTTGTATTTAAAGTTTTGTGATTCATAATGAATTAAGTGAAGTTTTTATTTAGAAATCATAAACTGAACGAACTGGTTGGTTTGAAATGCATTGGCCAAAAATTTCTCTTATGTGATTTCTACCTAAAGACTTTGCTTAATATTTTATATTTAAAAAATTAAAATATTTTTAAATATAAAATATAAATATTTATATATTAATGGTAATTGATAAATAATTAATGATATTAAATGCAATTTCAAAATTTCAGCATATTTTTAAAATAAAATTAATTAATATATTAATTCTATTCATAACATTTTAAAATTTAAAATATTTTTAAAATAAATTTGATTAATATATTCCTCGGATGAGGTGCTTCATGTGGGGGTTGGGTTGTCGTTGTCCCACCTGGCCATATGACCAATGGATATAGCAATGCATCCCCTTAAATGTTTAAACATGTAGCGAGATCATGACACGAGGGACACCATTCATAAGATGTCTAACACTCATCAAATGGAGCGCCACCTAGCTCGCTCTCTAGATTCTTGTCAAATCTTCTCACTCTATCAAATGATCTCCACACCTACTTCCCTTACATGCTAACCTTGTGTGGCTAGTTGAATGTTATTGCTATGAACGGATTCAATGCTCACGTCATGGTTATCAACCACATCAAATTCAGTTGCAACTTCAAATAGAAGGCTCTCAGGTGATGTTGAGCATTTTGGATAGTTAAACTAGGAGCTATGGAAACTCAGACTTATCTTTCGCGAAGAAGTTGGGTCCTTGGTTGCCAATTTGACCATGCCCACTCCTCTGATCCTTATACTCGGTTGACTATTCCTTTGATTAAGCAGCTTTCAGACATTTCTGACTTTCTTAGAGAGTTTCAAGGAAAGGAATGCTAGCTCATTAGTGAGTTTTGCTCCACGAGATTGGAATTTTCCTTTCCTAGTGTTGACATGCAATTTGAATTGACCATGAGAAGTTATTTTTGGACAAAAACTTATCTTGTTTTTCAGACCTGGCTAGAGCTTTTTGGTGCCGTGGGACGCAATGCAACATTAGGTTGACCTCTCTCTATGGTAGGTTAATTCTCCTCACCCCCTAGTTATTTCTTGCTCCTTCATTTGTTGGTGACTTTGTCTTGAACTCCACCTCTATTAAAGTTTTAGATTTGATTTCCTACCTGTTGGTTGTCGTGCCCTTGCATTTTTGTTGGCACCTCAATTTGTCCTAGGTCTCGAATATTTGTGGAGCTCCTACTCTTTGGACCCATTCTTTCCTGGAAAATAAATTGTTTGTCTAGATCTCTTTTGACTTCTACCCTCAGCCCTAGACTCTGTTATGGGTGCACTCTCCTATAAACATCTCATTCCCTATCCATCCATGTCTCTTCTCTAAGAACCCCCCCCCCCCCTCTCGCTCTTTCGCCCAACCCTCCTCATTGTGCAAGTAGCATGCCCTGTCAATGAACTCATGTCCTTCTGGGGGGAACATACTATCAAGAGTGTAGCAATCGAGGTAATATATGAACTCAACTTAGAGCTAAAGGCTTGCCAACATATTTTAGGATCTCACGCTGCCACATATTTAGGAAGGACTCTTGCATGTTGAAAGAGAAATAGCCAACCAATAAAGTCTTCTCCTAAACATGGAGGTACTAGTAAACATGGTTGATTGGGTTCTTCATACATGTCACACATCTGGTTGATATAAGACCAATATATGTGCATGGTGGACCTATATTGGCACATGAAGTCTCTATTGGGAAAAGTCTTATTGAACAAGCATGAAAATAGAGAGGACTTTCTCCTCTCCATGGAATACCTTCATCGTGTTGAAAATAACAACAAGAAATGCTAAAAATAGAAGTGCTATAAATAGCAGTTCGGGTACCAGTGTTGGACATAGCAACAAGGAAAGAAAAATGGAAGTGCTAAAAATAGCATTGCTATAAATAGCATTTCGAAATGGATTCCAAGTTTAGTTAGTCCCTGAACTAAAATTGAGAAGTAAAATTCGAATTTGTTCTTAGTAACGGTTTGATTAATAATTAATTAATTCATCTTGAGTTAATTAGTTGTAGAAAATCAAACATGAAGTCTATGTGGAGACATGCAACAGTTTCTCCATTGATTGAGGAATTTATCCCTCAGTTAAAGAGATAAGGATGAGTTGTAATTTGAGTTGTAATTAGTTAGCTCAGTTAACTGAGTTAAGTCTAGTTAGATTAGTTCCAATAGTTTGTGGAATTAATTGTGAGTTCAGTTAGTTAATGCATGCATGCATGTAACTGCTACTCTCTAGATAACTGGATATTCTCTCATAAATAACTCATGCATGTCAGTTCAGTCAGAGACACAGTTGAGATTAGACGAAGTGACAGTGTATTATCAGTTGGAGGATTTTTTCCTATATAAGAAACTCATCCATGCAGAAGGATCTTATCTCCTTCAGGATTGCGCAGTTAGATCAGAGGTTAGTGAGTGTGTGAAGAGGCCAATTCACACAGGTGGCAGCACTGGACCCCAAAGAAAACTGCGCAAGGAAATAGGAGGCTTGGAGGGCAGAGGAGAAGGTTTATGAGAAGCCTTTGACTGTCTATGAGCAGCAATTGGATTACAGATAGAGTAGGATAGCTTGTGAGCCGATTCTTTTTGTAATACTGAACATATTTCCACTTGTATGATAATACATAGATTGGGGTTTTAGGCTAAGGCTTTCCCCAAGTTATTTCTTTTGTGTTATGTGTGATTGATTTCTCATTCTTAGTTATATGTGTTCTCATTGATTTTGCTCATATTCGATTAAGCTTCCGTAAAGTTTGTTGTAGAAGTAGATCTTGTATTTTGCTTTAGTATATTGCATAATCTATTGATCTACAGTGGGAATTTCTACATGGTATCAAAGCAAAGGTGATGAAAGCGAAGAACAATATACAAGAAGGGAGAAGTTCAAAGTTTGAGGTTCCTGAATATAGAAATCGAGTTCTTATCACATCCCAATTTCACTAATGACGTTCAACGGTTTAAGACTCGAGTATGCCCTTGATGGCAACTCAAATTATATAGCTTGGAAGGATTGCATGGAAGCAGTATTAGAGGACAACGGTCTAAGGACTTCATTGATTAAGAAGTCCCCAAGCTGGCAGCAGCTAATGCTATAGAATTGGCATAATGGAAGAAATGTGTGGCTAGAGCATGGGGAATCCTCCTGGAGGAATTTCACGACCACATTGTCTCGAGCCTCCATCAGAAGGAGACACTATTTTTGATGTGGAAAACATTGAAAGATCTATATCAGAATAGCAGTGATCAGAGGAAGTTGGCGCTGAAAGACAAGCTTCGGAAAATCAAGTGTGAAAAGTGCGACACAATCTCTACATATTTGAACAAGCTCACCACCTACAAGGATGAGCTTGGAAGTGTAGGGATCATGACCACTAATGATGAAATGTTGAGTCTTGCACTCCTCGGTCTTCCTAAGAGCTGGCATAGCTAACAAGACTCGGTTAATGGAAGAGAAAAACTGCCTGATTGGGAACGACTTTGGTCAGATCTGATGTAGGAGGAGATAAGAAGAAGCACCAGAGATGGTTCCCCATATAAGAAGGATGAAGAAAACTGTGGCTTAGTGAGTAAGGCGAAGAAAGGGAAGGAGAAAGATTCTCATCCCAAATCGAGATCTTCCCATGGTGGGAAGAAGTTTGATGAATCGAAAGTGTGATGCTTTCATTGTCATGAGGTGGGCCATTTTGCAACAAATTGTCCACTGAAGAAATCCAAGATGGGATCCAAGGAGGGACCTAAAGGTGAGGCATTCGCCTCACAGTTCGAGTTGGATTTCACACTGTTCGCATGCATGGTTTCATCCATGGTGGGATGTGGTTGGTTTCTTGACAGTGGTGCTTCTTTCCACATGATCAACGATAAGAGTTTGTTCAGTACCTTGGAGGAGAAAGATCTCCAAATACTCATAGCGATGGGTAATGATGAAAAGCATAGTGTCTCAGGTGTAGGCATGGTTGTTTTTCAGAGGGAGCATGGAGCTCGCATTACCTTGACTGATGTCAAGTATGTACCAGGACTGAGGAAAATATGGTGTCGATCACAATGTTGGAAGACAAAGGCTATGATGTAGTCTTCAATAAGGGAAAGGTTTTCCTTCGACACATCACCACGAGACAGGTGAAGCAGATCGGTTCACGAGTCAAGAACCTGCATGCTCTTGAGGTTCAAGATGCATGCAAAGCCTTGAGGAGCAAGGCAACTGATGGAGACTTGGTGGTTGAGAGGGAGAGAAAATTACCTCTTAACATGCAGCGCCAGAAGAAGTCTCAGACAATTATGGAGGAGCCACAATTGGTGAAGCAACTTCAGGAGGTTGTGGAGCAACCACAACTAGAGAAGCTGAGAGGAGATCAAGTAGAGACATCTACTCATACAGAGACCTCTAGTAGGGGGAAATTTCAAGCCAAGTGGGCAGAGGGATCACATATATCCATACCTCCAGGTCGGAGGTGGGCCGATGTGGAGTGACAGTCCAAAGAAGGTTGGAATAGGGGCAGGATCATCGAGGTACCCAACCTCTTTGATTATACCTTGCTACAGGAGCCCCGACGAGGAGTAGCAGGATTGGCTGAGTGGGTAGAGGCAGATGCGAATGGAGTGGCAAAGAGAGCTACAGTGTAGGAATCCCAAGACAATGTAGAGCTAGCACGCTGCAACAATGCGAGAGGCACAGGAGTGTTGCACCAATGCAGGATGGCACAGAGAGGTGTGCAACGGTGCGAGATGCATGGAGTCTTACAACAGCTCAGAGGTCATAGAGGGAGCACTTGTCAGCGGCAGAGGGAACTTCAACATTAAAGGGTGTTTCTAGCCCAATAGGGAGGTTAGTTGGGAGATTTTTGGTTTCTAGTTGTTGGAGCAACAACACTTGGAAGAAGTGTTGCATGCAAAACATTCCAAAGGTTCAGGATTGGGTTCGAGTTGAATGCCTTTCTTGTTGAGAGGGAGTGCTAAAAATAGCAATAAGAAATGTTAAAAATAGAAGTGCTAAAAATAGCACTGCTATAAATAGCAGTTCGGGTACCAGTGTTGGGCATAACAACAAGGAATGAAAAATGGAAGTGCTAAAAATAACATTGCTATAGTTAGCATTTCGGGATGGATTCCAATTTTAGGTAGTCCCTGAACTAAAATTGAGAAGTAAAATTCGAATTTGTCCTTAGCAGCTGTTGAATTAATAATTAATTAATTCATCTTGAGTTAATTAGTTGTAGAAAATCAAACATGAAGTCTATGTGAAGACATACAACAGTTTCTCCATTAACTGAGGAATTTATCCCTTAGTTAAAGAGATAAGGATGAGTTGTAATTTGAGTCATAATTAGTTAGATTAGGTAACTGAGTTAAGTCCAGTTAGATTAGTTCCAACAGTTTGTGGAATTAATTGTGAGTTCAGTTAGTTAATGCATGCATGCATGTAACTTCTACTCTCCAGATAACTGAATATTCTCTCATAAATAACTCATGCATGTCAGTTAAGTCAGAGACCCTGTTGAGATTAGAGGAAGGGACAGTGCAACTATCAGTTGGAGGATTTTTTCCTATATAGGAAACTCATCCATGCAGAAGGATCTTATCTCCTTTAGGATTGCGCAGTTAGATCAGAGGTTAGTGAGTGTGTGAAGAGGCCATTTCACACAGGTGGCAGCATTAGACCCCAAGGAAAACTGCACAAGGAAATAGGAGTCTTGGAGGGTAAAGGAGAAGGGTTGTGAGAAGCCTTTTACTGTCTATGAGCAGCAATTGGATTGCAAAGAGAGCAGGATAGCTTATGACCTAATTCTTTTTTGTAATACTGAACATATTTCCACTTGTATGATAATACAGAGATTGGGGTTTTAGGCTAAGGTTTTCCCCGGGTTATTTCATTTGTGTTATGTGTGATTGATTTCTCATTCTCAGTTATATGTGTTCTCATTGATCTTGTTCATATTCGATTAAGCTTTCGCAAAGTTTGTTGTAGAAGTAGATCTTGTATTTTGCTTTAGTATATTGCATAATCTGTTGATCTACAATGGGAATTTCTACACATGGACACATGTCAAACCTCGATGACCAACTTGGCGCATTGAGAAGAATTTGGGCATGCCCCCTACTATTGGTTGCTCACTAGGCAACAACAAGGAGGCAATATAGGTTGCAACAACAAACTCAATTCCATCCTCTTAGCTTGTTGCCTCTTGTAATGTTTCCAATTTATTAGTTTTTGGTTTCCCTATCTTTCTCTTATGACCTTTAAGGCCTGAATATTAGTATATGTATTATGTATATTGAATATAGGCAACATATTTTCTTTTGCCTCTCTTAAACGGGTGCATTTTTTGATATGATCAGATTTTCCCATCGACTGACCAATCAAGAATCTTCAATCCTCTCATATAGCATCTTGTTTGTTTAAAAGGTAATGCAAATACTTACTCCAAAAAAATTGATTAATATAAGGACATAAATTTTATTTTATGTGATTTGAAAATTTTACAACATTGAGCATATTCTAATATTAAATGAAATGGTTGAAAAAACTAATTATATAATTCAATTTTTAATTGATGTGTAATTTTATTGAAACAAATTTTATGTGACATGAAGGGATTTATGAAAATAATAAAATTTATAAAAATATAAAAATATTTTATAATGTTATGCAGATCATTTTTCTATGTGTTCCTTATGCTTTAATATTTTAAGCCTAACTATTTAACCAACATAGATTCATCTTAATTATGGGTCAGCTAAGGGTAGAGATGGGGATCAAATCTCTCAAGATGACAACCTCTTTCTGAGTGCAAAATTTGAGGAAAGGTTTGCATCTTGAGAGATTTGATTTCTCTAGGCTCTTTATGGATTTGGAGTTAAATTGATCCATGTTGGTTTTGAGTAATACACTAATAAAATATTTTAAAAGTTCTATAACAATTTTATCATTTCACTTGCTTTATATAATATATAAGTAGTTGACATTGAAATATTTTATTTATGATTCACATTCTCTAAATTCAAATGCTAATACATGTCCCCTCATATTCATTAATAGAAATCATATGTCCATAAGGCATACTCTCTCTCCCTCTCTCTCTCTCTCTTATATATATATATATATATATATATATATTCTTAAAAATAAATTCTATATGCATACATTTAATATCTTTTTAAATGTTACATATCAAGTCCATATTAAGTATGAAATAAATTACACATCTCCCTAACAATGAAAAGTAAAAATATAAGAATCTGTTAATCTAATTTATTTTTTTGTAAAGTAGATATTAAATTTTGTTACTGTGAAGCCTTTTAAATCACCTTGCAAGTATTTTGCATTGCATCTCCTTGACTCATATTTCTTTCTTCTTCAAGAGTATTATGCACTGAGGTTATATGGCTCCGGGCCTGGGAGGGGCCCCTCCCTTTGGTGACAAGGAGGTTGCCTTTTGTGCCTTGGTATCATCACTCCAATCCAATCCAAAACCTAAATAACTATAATCGAAATTTGTTAAAAAAGTTGTGAATATACCTTTGGTCACTCTTCCTCTGAATTTTCTTAAGACCTCTTTGAAGTTTACTAAGAGAGCCTTAGTTGGGAAATTCATAGGCATGTGGACCTCACCTAAATCCATTGAGCAGTGGACTAAAAAGGCCTTGAAATCTATGATGAAAGGGAATTTAGGCATCTTTGCAGTTGGAAATGGATTCTTTGTCTTCGTTTTTTAACGCAAGAAGGACATAGATATGTTTTTTTGGAATGGGTCATATTTCTTTGGCTCTAGGGTGTTGAGAAATCTAGGGTAGCTAGACTAGGTGAATTCTCTTATTTTCATAACTGCTTGTGATGTATTTTTACTTTTACTTGAGTTTCTTCTTCTTTCACTTTATTTTTATTATTGTTCTTATCATCGAACAACTACCAAACAACAAAGAACAATGAGACAAGATCACGACATAAGATATAGACTATCAGTCAGGGCCAAAACCTCTCCAACTAAGACAAAAACCCACAAGAATTCTCCTCTTCTTATAGATATTCAATTGGAGTCCAATACCAAGACCCTTGACCAAGACTCCTCCAAGACCAATTCAACCTTCCTTCTAGCTAAGCACAGCCTTCAGCAACAAACTTCGACCTTCGATCAACTTCGACCCCTAGCTACAATTTTTGCAACTTTGACCTAGTAGATTCACAACTTCAACCTAAAATAAGCTTCACAAATTTGACCTTGTAGCTTCACAGTTTCAACATAGAAGAAGCTTCATAGCTTCGATGCAGCTTCACAACTTCTATGTAGCTTCACAATTTCGTCTTACCTAGTAATTGCAGAAACCCTCATAAGACTCGAGAGAGAGAGATTCAAAACTTCAATCTTGTTCTTCTTCTTTGTAGGTTTTAACCCTCTATATAAACTACCTGCAAATATATTCTTCAAATAAAAAAATAAACAATAACGAGAACAAAAAATAAATACACACAGAAATTTTCCCCTGGATGCTAAGGTTGGGACTATCATATTGATTTTTCATTATGTTCCTTTCAATGTTACAATACATATATATACATGTCGAAGCATTCATAAACCCTAATCCATTAACCCTTGATTAGAACATAACCATAGTTCCCTTGACCGGTTCTACGAAACACAATGGGAAAAAAACCATCATGTCCAAAAGCATGTGCAAAGCCCATGCACAAAACCATGGGTAGGTCCACCCACCATCTTTGGGTCTGCCCCACCATTCTTGGGTTTGCCCAACTATTATTGGGTCCACATAAAAAAAAAATCTTGGGGAGTTGCCTCAGACCCCATGTAGGGGGTCTTCTGCTCCCATTCAAATCCCCCAACAAGGGGGGTTGTCACCCCCCGTGTGACACCTCACTTCGCCCGACACAACATACATTGTGTGGGGCTAGTCATGGAAAGAGTATAACACACACCCAACATTCTTATTCTTCATCCTTTTCCATCTTCTATCTTAAGGATATCGAACTTGCTTGAGAGTATGTCTAAATGAGATCGAGTTCCTTCTTATATATAGGCTTTTGAGGGGTACGAATTGATTTGTTTAGGATGAATTTTCCCTTCATGTATGCTGACTTGATCTTTGTTCCATGATGAGGTCTTGGAGGGTCTTTTGACTCTACTTTGACTCAAATAAATTTTCTTTACAATATGTACCATGCCCAAATGGGTCTTCAATACATGAAAATGGCTCAATTGACTTTATGACAAACCTAGAAGCACTTAATGGGTGCTTGATCTAAAAAACAATTTCCATTGAGCATGTAACCCTTGCTACAAGAATAACAATAATAAATTTATTTTTCTTTTTCCATCAAATATATAAAATAATGATTACATATGTCATTATGAAGATCGAACCTAGTTACAAATTTCAACACTCCCTCTTTACTATGGAGGTATTCATAATCCATACAAGGTACTTGGACATTCTCAATATGAAGAATTCTCATAAGAAGAGTTAGATTGGTAACCTATCTGTTTAGCATCATATCAACCAACATTGTCATATAACAAGGCCTTGACTAACAACCCTATCTCTCCACAAGAACAGAGTACATTGCTGGCAAGATCAATGACTGATAGAGACCACCATCATTGTCTCTTAAGACACATACCTCACTTGGGTGTTCACAGGGTGTGCCCTCCCAGGACTATTCTTATCTTAGATTCCCAACCCTCAAAGAATATCGGTCCTCTACGATTACTCTTATCTTGGATTCCCTACCTCTTCCTCAAAGAGTATCGGATGTCAGATGTTTACCTAACCCTCCATTATTAACAATGTACACTTTGAAACAGGAACACTAGCCAAAAAAGCTCGAAAAAACATCAAAAACAATGCTAAAAACGAAAAGTGTGTATACTGGAACGATGGTTTTTTTTTAGGGTCAATTTTAAAAATGGCAGTGAAAACAAAATTTTCGTGCAAAAATTGTGCAAAAAACACCTTGAAAACAAAAAGTGTTGATACTGGAATGCTGGTTTTTCTTTTTTTTTAAGGTCAATTTTCAACATTTTTAAAAAATGCCAATAAAATCGAATTTTTATGTGCAAAAAAACCGATGTTTTTTAGGAAGAAACACACTAATGTTTTTGGTAGAATAACATTTTTCTTTCCTAAATATAAATTCAACATGTTTTAGTAATGATGATAAAAATAAAATAATGGAATCTGAAATACATTAAAATTCTATTAGTTTTCATCCATGTTGTTAAACATATAATAACATCACACTAAAAATCGCTAAAATTCTAATTGTTTTCAACCATAACATTAAAGATACAAAACAATTTGGAATTTTTTCAACCATAAAATTAGAAAACCATGACATTATGAACAAATTACATGACTAAATTAATCAAAATTTCATTATTTGTATATTGAATGAAACATACATTATATCTCTAATTTATTGTTGCATTGTAGATATTCTAAACAATAAAAAACATCATAATTAAGACATATAATCCAACAACATAAAAATGACTCATAACTTCTAATTTAACACCATATGGAAATTGAAATTTTTATTTCAAGATACGATGCAAACATCAGTTATATAAACTGTCTTAGACAATTATTCACAATCACTCATATTTTCTTGCACACCATCAGAATTCACATCTTCAAATAAATGACTGGATGCAAATGAAGATGTTCCATATTCTTCTCTTTCATCAACTAGTGCCGCATCTGAGTCCACATGCATACCCACCATTTCAAGTTTCAAAATTCTTCTGGATCTACGACTGGTTTCAGTAGACTCCCATCTCAACATTGTTCCTTCTGGTAACAACCTTTTCAAAATCTCTACTGTCTTGAAGTGAAGAGTTCCTCTCTTTTTTAAATTGAAGTCTTAAACAAGTATGTCAACATCCTCCAATTTTAAGAGGTCTGTGTGGCGGAGATTTATATTTGTACCCTTTCTTTTTCTCTTTCCACCAATTTTTTTGTTAACTACCATCTCTAGCTTATATACACCATTGAATGGGTGTGTATTTGTGGCATACCAATGTACTTCAACACCTATAACATCCTCATTTTCTATAAAGACCTTTATAACCTTAGCAACCCAGAATGGATAGCCATTGGGATCTTTATCTGCTAGCACTACGATCATGAAGCCCTCCTTAATATCCTGTACTAAACCCTTGTAAAGGTCTTCCATGGCTTCACATTGTGCACAAGATATTCTAGAACCAATATACATCTCTCTTTCCTCTTCCTGTGAAGAATTAATAATACCTTGAGATTGTTACTGTTCAACAATGTTTATTTCCTCACGTTCATTTGACACATTTTTGTGGTCAAATAAATGGATTTTTCAAAGGTATATCTTCATTTTTTGTTGTTGAAATGATATCACTTTGATTATTGAACAATGAGTCCCACCAAACTGAATCAGCCATGTCAAAGTACTCATATGTATATCTAATACATTTTTTAATTTCTTCTAGGCAATTATAATAATTTATATCTCTATTTTTTCTACGTGCATTATGAACTTCACCAAATGATTGTAATAACAATAATTTTGATGCAAATATTGGATGATCTAGAATGAACTTCAAAAATTCCAAACCTGATGACGGTGTCCATTCTGAAGTAGTCGAATACTTCTTGCCCCATATTAGTGTTTTCCCATCAATTTTTTTAATACGAAATTGATGTTGGAAGCTAATGTCATTAAGTTGTTCAATGCATTTCTCCTCACCATGTGATCCCAGAATAAACCTTCGCATGTCAACATTTTCTTCCAACACATCAAAAGTAGGCTCTAGCATGTATGATTTCTTAATACATTCAATTAATGATGGAAAGCTCCCAACTTCCTTCCTCCTCAATGTGACTGAAAAACGACTGAACATCTAATCAATATGGTCACGAGTGTACCCAACAAGAAGGAAACCAACCTTTACCTTCTGAAAAATTCTCAATTCAACAAGCATGTTTAGATATCCAAAAACAACCTGATTTTTGTTTTCACGGCAAGTGTTGTCCAATTGTAGATACAAAAATTTAGGAAGATTACCAAACCAATGAGAAATCGCATCATGAATTATGGTCATCGTCAGATTTGCATCATTATGAATATTTGGAGCTGTGAAGTACACCCTTGGAAAATTTTTCCCATTGAAGACCATACAACCGACCAAGTGATACTGAATAAAATTTCCTCCTCTAAGATTTTGGGTGTGCGAACAAAATGTGGTAAAAGTGTTTGCTTCTGGTCCATACCATCAATTTTCAAACCCAAATATTTATTCAGATTATCATAACACTTCTTTCGATTCTTGTACAACTTTTTCATTTCACTTGTTTGTTGTTCGCGATGCTCCTAAAGTTCTTTGACAATTGAATCTACACAACATAAAACAAAGCCATTAAGAAATATGTTTTCATAGTTGATGACTATAAAATTTTAAAAGTTAAAGTTATGAGTGCTTACCTCTTTCTGACCTTTCACATTTATCCGTTTTTGATTTAAGAGAAGCACATGTACTGCAAATCCCCATCCTTGTTTTCTTAGGAATACAAACATTGTTGAATTCTGTCTTCCATACCTTCACAAAATATTGATATGTAATAAATTGACCATGTCCCTCAGAACCTTCTGCATATTCTTTGTATAAGTTGTAGATTTCTCGTCTTAAAAAATTATCTGGAATATATATTGTCTCTCTATTTGGCATACACTCTCCATGCTTTGAAAAGAAATATTTCATCCATGACATTGCAGTATTTGATAATGGCCCAAACTGTTGTTTATGACGTACTTTTGAATAAAATGTGGGATCCTTTTCGAAATTTTCTTAGATTCTCGAGAGACGAAAATTACCCATTGAATGAAACATTTTGAAAGCCTTTCTAAAAATAAATAAAGACCTAATATGATAATCATAACCTGACAATGTAGATTGCATGCACCCAACTAAGTATGAATTTTGCATTCTTTTATTCATTGACAAATATCTCTTACTTTTCTCTAATGAAAATTTGAAATCCATATGTTTCAAGCAATCTTTTTGACAACATTCACTTGAAATGAGAGCGCAGATAGAACTTCTTCTCGTCAGATATTATACTCTACCCCTTGTATAACTAGAACATCTTGGATTGATACAAAAAGGTTTGCTCCTACTCCTTGATACAATATTTCTTAGCAACCTCTCCATCATTGGATCATCATTTGTATAAGCATTTTCATCATCATTCTGAGGAATGTTATCCACACTATGATCAACCGTGCTTTTGAAATACTGACTTGGAGGATATTCTTCATCTTCCACTTCTTCAGTGCTACTATCATAGTCCTTAGAATTGGGACTAAATGGAAAATTTGACTCGATGTTTATTGGATATTCTTCCTCATGTGCATTGTTAGTGATGCTCTCATAGTCCATAGAATTAGGAATATGTCGAAAATGTGACTGTTTACTTACTGAAAATGCTACATATTGTCCTTTGTCACTACTACTCTCATAGTCCTTAGGATTAGGACTAAGTGCTTCATCCTGTCCTTCATCACTACTACTCTCATAGTCCTTAGGATTAGTACTAAGTGGAAACTGTGACTCTTTATTTATTTGGAATTCTTCATCATGTTCTTCATCACCACTGCTCTCATAGTCCATAGGACTAGGACTAAGCGGACTCTGTGAAACTCTATTCATTTAAAATTCTTCATCACTATTGCTTTCATAGTCCATAGGATTAGGACTAAGTGGACACTGTGACACTCCATTATTTTGAAATTGGTCATCATGTTCTTCATCACTATGGCTCTCATAGTCCATATGATTAGGACTAAGTGGACACCGTGACACTTCATTCTTTTGAAAGTATTCATCATGTTCTTCATCACTGCTGCTTTCATAGTCCATAGGATTAGGACTAAGTGGACATTGTGACACTCTATTCAATTGAAATTCTTCGTCACTGTTGCTCTCATAGTCCATAGGATTAGGACTAAGAGGACATTGTGACACTCCATTCTTTTGAAATGTTTCATCATACTCTTCATCACTGCTGCTCTCATAGTCCATATGATTAGGAATAAGTAAACACCGTGACACTCCATTATTTTGAAATTCGTCATTATGCTCTTCATCACTACTGCTCTCATAGTCTATAGGATTAGGACTAAGAGGACACCATGACACTCCATTCTTTTGAAATTTTTCATAATGCTCTTCGTCACTGCTGCTCTCATAGTCCATAGGATTAGGACTAAGAGGACACCGTGGCACTCCATTCTTTTGAAATTTTTCATCATGCTCTTCGTCACTGCTGCTCTCGTAGTCCATAGGATTAGGACTAAGTGGAAATTGTGACACTCCATTCTTTTGAAAATTTTCATCATGCTCTTCGTCACTGCTGCTCTCATAGTCCATAGGATTAGGACTAAGTGGACACAGTGACACTCTGTAGAAATTTTGAATAATTTAACACATATTCAACAGAGATTATCCTGATCATGTACTATTGCGGAATACATACACAATACATAAGCTCCTCTACGTTGATCATCAATATAGCAGCATCAATAACAATAAAACATCAAGAGCATTCACACATTAACACAGTATGTAACCCGAGGAAAGCATCTCGCTAAAAACCCCACACTATCTGTATATTAATGATTGAGACCATGTAACATTACAAAGTACAATGCTTATCACAAGCAATCCAGTACCAGCTCCACCTGTTACACACAATACAGCTAAGATTTGATCTCCAAATCTATTCCACTACTTGCCTGCCTCCACTGCTCAATACCTGCTCAAGAATGAATGAGAATGGTCTACCAAACTCGTATTTCACCTCCAAAGAATCACTCACAATGTGTAAGACGTGAGCAGAAGCTACAAACTGGGCAAATACATGAGCAAACTCATTGGCATACTCAATCCCTTTATTGTGCAAGATCTGATGCACAACTATAGTCACAACTGATAGCAATCTGATTCTCTAACACCTGTCCCTGCTGAACTGAACATGCACTGACATGCAACTGAGTTAACTGATGTATTCTATAGTTGTATTATGAGTTAATAATTAGTTTAACAACTCATCATTAGTCTATCTGCAGTTAGACTAACTACAACTAGTTTAACCAAGTCAAACTGAACACAACTCCATCAACTCCACAATCAACTCCACCAAACTCAACTGATTGAGTTCTAACTGAAGTCATGCATGCAACAACTCAACTGACTCATAAGAAAAGCGTACTTCCTTCTGACAACTGCATGGGCCACATCTGTAGCTCAAACTGAAGTGCTCCAAGAGAATAAGATCAACTTTATAGTCCAAATATTATTATGAGACAATAATATTTGACTTTTCTATTTTTGACAGCCAGTCTAAAAATAGACTTTGATCACCCACACTGTGATCACTCACACTTTGGTCACCCACACTGTGGTCATCCACACTATGATCACTCACACTGTGATCACCCACACTGTTATCAAAAATAGAACTTGCGCCATAATTTGCTTGCGGGCCCACTTAGTGAAGGCGACGCTTTTCACTAAGCTCCATCATCTTGTTGCAATCTCAACACACTCCATTCTTTTGAAATTCGTCATCATGATCTTCATCACTATTGCTCTCATATTCCATGGGATTAGGACTAAGTGGACATCGTGACACTCCATTCTTTTGAAATTCTTCATCATGCTCCTCATCACTATTGCTCTCATAATCCTTAGGATTAGGACTAAGTGGAAACCATGACTCTTTATTTATTTGAAATTCTTCATCCCGTCATTCATCAATGCTGCTCTCATATTCTTTAGGATTATGACTAAGTGGAACAATTGACTCTCTATTCATAGTGGAAGAATTTTCGTTATATTCATCAATATGAATAGAGTTGTTACGCAACAGAGATGTTGATGCTTCACAAAATGAAACTTCACTATCAGAAGAATCTATCCTTTTCAAATAGAAGAGGTTGAATGATACAAATGCACTCTCCTAATGATATTATATATCTTAAAGAATGAAATTATCTCTCCAAAAATTTTCGCCAAAATTTTTCCCTCTAAAAATTTTGTTTCATGTATTTCCTTCCATTATTTTCTTCTACAATTTATTGAAAAATTTTAACTAATTTTTTTATGAAATAAATCTTTAAATTTAAAATGTAAACTAAATATTTTACCTAAATTAATATAATAGTTAAACTATATAATATTTACTAGACAATTGAATGTTGTTGTTGTTGTTGTTTTTCTTTTCTACCTTCTAAAACAAATTAATCCCACATTCACCGTGTTGTAAAACAATTCCATAATATTTGCTTTATCATAGTTTCCTATATCTTCATAGCAAAATTAACATGTTAAATTCTATAAAAACAAATTAATCTCACATTAACCATACAGTAAAACATTTCCGTAATTTCACCTATATAAAAAATTTCATTATCACTATCACTCACATCATATCAAGGTTTTTCGAGGTTTGTTAAAAGACTTGGAGCGAATTTGTGGAGCAGCTACATTGTTATCAACAACATATTCAACGGAGGATTCTCGCATTTCAAAGGTTAGTTAATTTTTCTTCTTTGCAAATTTTAAAATTAAATAAGTTTAATGAAGTTTAATTTTTTTTTAGAAATTAAAAATTTTTGTGGACCAAATTTAACCACTACATCCCCAGTGGGCATGGTGGGCCCGATAATTCTCACAGCGACCAAACGGGCCCGTGGGTTAGGGGCGGTGGGGCTGGCTACCCGGCACCCCGCCCCACCCCGGCAGCCCAACGGCCCGTCCGGGTGGTGGGCCGATTCCAAGAATCGGCTCGCCACCCCCGTGGGCCGTTGGGCCACCAAGGTGGGGCGGGGGACTAGCCGCAGAATTAGCCCGCCACCCTTGCGGGCTGTTGGGCCGCCGGGGTGGGGTGGGCGGCTGGTCATGGAATCGACCCACCACCCCCGTGGACCGTTGGGCCGCTAGGGTGGGGCGGGGGACTAGCAGCGAATCGGCCCGTCAGCCCCTCACCCCACCCTAGTGGTCCAACGGCCCCCCGGGGGTGGCTGGCCATTGGGTCGCCGGAGTGGGTTGGGGCTGGGGTTCGGGAGGGGGGTAGTTTTTGGGCCGCCGGGGTGGGGTAGGGGGACTGGACCCAACAGCCGGCTCGGTTGGGCAGCGGATTTTCAGGGTGGGGTGGCAGGGCGCTGTATTTTTTAAATTTCTTATTTTTTTTTTAAATTGTTATGGTTTACAAAATTAATTATCATTTATCGTTTTCGTTGTTAATTTAAGTTATTATTTTTTGTGATTTACTAATTTATATGTGTCTTTTTTTCAGGAAAATGGCATCAAAGAAGATTTATGTGAATCTTTTTGGACCAAAGACTCTTAAAGGTGGATCTTCAAAAAACATTGTTGAACGAACCCCACCTGAGCTGATGGCTACAAATATTTCAAGTGCCTCAAACGATAAGAAGATGATTTCATACTGGAATAAATCAAAAGAAGTGAAACTTCCAACAAATGTCTGGTATGTGAAAGAAATAGACAGCCAAAATGTGCATATATATCTATTTGTTGATATACCTAAGGATAATGGAATTTATGAGGTGATGGGAAAGGTCATAAACATGTGTTCGATACTG
The DNA here is from genome assembly GCA_031772625.1 of Pinus tabuliformis. Lineage (NCBI taxonomy): Eukaryota > Viridiplantae > Streptophyta > Pinopsida > Pinales > Pinaceae > Pinus > Pinus tabuliformis. Next base: position 895,107,279 of record CM062815.1, read on the forward strand.
GACAATGAAGTTGTTTACATACTTACAAAACCGCCCAAGTCACATGAAAGGATTAAATACTAGTTATCATATTTATTGTATGACACGAGAGAGGTATCTATAAAGTTGTGCAAACAAATCATAAATGAGATGACACAAAATATACTAAGTATTGTTATTTATATTTGTGTTTTGCATTCTTGTAACTGTCTCACTATATTTTTATAACTTTGTTTTTATTAACATATGATATTTTGTTTGGAAGAATTTTTTTGAAAGTTGTTCAATTAGGTTGGGTGGAATTCATTTCATAGAGCATGATATTATGAAAGTTGTCAGGACTTTCTACTCAGTGTCAAAAGAAGATATGGCAAACAAGCAAAATGTAGTAATTCATGATGCTACAAAACTACATCCAAGGGATTAAAAAAAGAAGAAGAAAAAAACCTCTAATGGATAAATATAGAAAAGGTAGACATGTTACTTTTGAATATGAGGAAGTTGAAACTGGCAGTGAATAATATGTTGTCGTTACTGACGATGACATTGGAACTGAGAAGAGTTGTAAAATACCAAAAGTAACAATGCCCAAGAATAAATCTGTTCTAGTTAACGATGATAATGTTATGAGAAAGAAAAGTAAAGTTGAACATTTTGAAGTAGTCATTACCAACAGTCAAGAACCTAGTGAAACATCAAAAGAAAGTAGAGAAATCATTACACCAGGAGCTGATTTAGAGGGTGGCACTATCAAAACAAAACAAAATTCCATTCAACAGAACTTGACAAAGAGAAACTTAATTGAGGGTGGTCGTGCATTTCAGCTTAATGTCAGACAAATCTATAAGGCAAGTGAAGGACAATGTAAATATCAAATGAGAAAGCTACACTATCTACATGTTCACAACTTGAAGACATTGATGAGGTACAATCCATATGCTCATGTGGTTAATTATGTGCTTCTTGTTGATCCAGTTCAAGTTCCCAACAAAGAAGCATTTGATAAGTCAAAATGTTTTGAATACAATTATTATGTGCTTGGGGGGAACCATTCTGTAGAAGTTCAAAGACAATTGATGGAGGAATATCCCAATAACCCACGTTTTAAAACAATGAAATGTATCATTTATGTTGGTTTATCAGATACAAAAGCAAAGTTAGTGGCATGGGATCATAATTCAGATAATGAATATAGGACGTCTATGACTTTCATCCAAAGGGTAAGATTTATTCATAGTGGATTTGAAGAAAAATGTGGTGGGAATAAGCTAAATGTTACTGTAGATTTCCGAAAAGAATGTTGTATGGAAATAGGCTATCAAATTGAAGAGAAAATCAATTCAAAAGGTGACAGTGTAACTACTGATTTATTTAGAGGTATTAATAACAGTTTCCACTTGGCATTTAGAAATGGAGAGATATGGGAATTGATTAATGAGATTTTTAGCATGTGGGAGAACATTGGCATTAAAAACCAGAAGGTCAAAAGGTCTAAACCATTGATATGTAGTTGTTACAGATCCATTTGGGCACATCACTCCCATCATCCAGATCAATGTTTTAGGGCTCATCAAACCCTAATTTTAGTTGCTACATGCCCTAAACAAGTCAACCTATTGAATGCCTCCTTCCTAGACAGTTTCATGGCCTGAAGACATCTTGAAATGACTCCTTGAAGGACCAATGTAGGTAGGCCCATGTAAGGGTGCTCTGCAAAGCACTTAGGCCCATGCAAGGGTGCTCTACAGATCACTTAGGCCCACTTTGACCTGTGCTGGGTGAGATTGAGAAAAATTTGCATAGGGTTATGGGAATATTCATTGGCTCTAGATCATTCTAGAAGGATCCCACCTCTTATCCCCTCCTATGAGCTCGAAATTGGATAGGCTAAGGATCCATTAACCTCCTATCCTCTCATCCCTTCCTCCATGGAAACTAACTCTAAGTTTGGAAGGCCATTCAATACCCTCATTTATGACAAAACCTCCTCCATCTTCCTATAAATTAAGCACTCATCTAAGTGATCAAGGGCTGGAATTTGATGAATTGTAAGAAGATAATTTTAGTTTGAGAACTGATACTATTGTAAGTGTCATTATGCTACCGGAATGTCATGCTTATGATGTGATGTGGATGGAACCAAAGTTGGAGGAGTGACTTTGATTCAGGCTTCATGGTTGTAATTCTTCCTTCTATTCAATAAAGTATTTGAACCTTTTTCCATATGCTTATCTTGTTATATGATTCTTATATGTGTGAATGTATCCGATTCCATTTACTTGTAATCAATAGATCTTTTTCTTTGATTGGTTCTTTGTCTTCTGTTTATGTTTATAGGTACTTATCAAGCATGTTAAGTACGGGAAGGAATGACGGGACCGATACAAAGGAGACAAGAGGAAAGCGGAACTACAAGTAGGTCTTCTCATTCTCTTTGTCTTATCTATTGCTTATAGGAAAAGGCTAAAGTGCTTTAAACTATTGTTCTAGATATGGCTACTTATCTATGGAATTAGTATTTATCCATATATACCAAATTCTTCATAAAAAATTGGCGACCATACTGGGGAAAAATCATCATTCCAAGTAGCTCATCCACATCCTAGGACACTCTAGCAGACTTTACTTCCTTTCATTGATTGTATTTCAGCCTTGTTGAAGTGTTATTTGGTCAAAAAACTGAGGTTAGATGACTCTTGAGTGGCCTCTCAGGAATCAACATAGGCTTGGTCAGGGGATAGTGCTCTACAGAGCACCCTTGAGTGAGAGACAGTGCTTTGCAGTGCAATTAGGCCCTCTTTGACCTGTGCTGATCCACCTTAGGGAAAATTTTCACTTTTGGATTTTTTTTTCTCCAAACTTCCTTTCGTTTATGCTTATTGAAAGATCAATGATTGTAGTATGTCTCTGAAATCAACTTGTATTTCCTCTTTCCAGCCCTACTTTGACTGATTGATTAATGTTTCTTAGATGATTTCTTTGTCATTATCGATTCATTGTCAAAATTAGATTATAGTCGATTAATATTTGTTCGAAAGAAAGTGTCGTAAAAGTCTTCTTTTCCTTCAAAACAGAATTGTCGTAAAGTCTTCATTCTTGTTAAAGGTTGATTGATTGTATGTGCATTAGTTTCCTTTTTTTTCATCATAACATTAAGGGATTCGAAAAGAAAAACTTGCATCGTTCATATTTTAGTTTGTGAATGATTGAAAGGAATATCTAGGGTCCAAATTGCATTAGATGTGCTCTTTGCTCTTGTCAAAGATCTGATTGCTCTATCCATACTAGCTAAGCTTTTCATTGTTCAATTGAATGCAAATAATTCTTATCGTATTATTTGAATTTTAGGAATTGCAAACATACATCACGTGGTGAACCTTGAAAGGAAAATTCTAAAGAAGATTAACTTAAAATTTATCTGAATTTACCTAATGGAGCATTGTCACCTAATGAATAACATTTAGAGGTTCTAGGCTAGAGATGTGTTTCGACGTCATAAAACATAGCAATTGTCACTAACTTGTCTGTGATACATTCCAAGTGTGATACCTCATTCCACGTACGTGAGTATATCGTAGCTCGTCCACGTACCTTCGGGTATATAGGGCGGTGTTACGGTACGTAAAGTATATGGGAATGCTCTCACTATGCAGTTTCGCATTAGACAACGCTAATACGATTAGGCCTCCACGTACTTCCGAGCATATATGGGAGGACAACACTAGGTTTCTATCCATCCTTAGGTAACCGAGTCGGCCGCCTTGTACACTGTGATACACCTAACACAACATTTGGGGAGATTGCCTGCCTGTACTTCTTGGCTCACTGCGAGGTATTCTGCAGTTCACAGTTGCTTAGTAAACCCTTTGCCTAGATTATCCCTTTTTTGTTTTGTTATGTTACTTTGATTAAAATAAAATGAATTGACCGCGGATAACATCCTCCATGCTCACTCCTTAGTTGATCTTAGGTTGAAACATATGGCAAAAAATATGGAGTCCACCGATCAAGGAATTCCTTTTGATGGGAATCCTAGTCCTTTTCCTCCTTTCGGAAATATTGGTGCTCCTTATATGGCTACATTATCCCTACCGAGATTTACCATTGGCTTACTAGTATGGTTGTTTTCAACCTCCTTGGTTCAAAATGTCTTGATTTATCCGTAATCGAGTACATCTCCAACTAGACAAAATCAACCTCCAGTTGACCCTTTGCCTTCTTCTTCAATTGTTTCTTCCTCCCTTTCTTCCTCTTCGCCTGGTGAAAGTAGTGGTACTAGTAACCAGGTGGCTAAGAAGAAGAAGAAAGGGAAGAAGAAGAAGAAGAAGCAAATTCAATAAAGGGGCAACCAAGAAACCATTGCTTTGAATGCAATATCTGATGAGAAATCGTCCGTCAAGCCTCACAAAGTTTGATATCCATGCAAACTTTGTGCATGAGACCATATTATTCGAAATTGTCTTGATATTCCTTAGATCTTAGAAGAATGGTCTTCTCCTTCACATCATCATGTGTCATCAACTTCTGGAGATCATGCTGGTGACACACCATCAACTAGTGATAGTAAAGTTCGTGGAAAGAATGGTAAAGTTAACTTTCCCTGTAGGCTATGTGAAGGGAATCACCCCATTCACCTTTGTCCCTATCTGGATGAAGCTAAAAAAGTGATGGATAATCGTCCTGCTTCTCCGCAGCGACCTCCATCTGGTTACAGGAGACTCTCCCTTAATCCTTCATTAGTTAATGAATTGACTGACTCAAATCAACCGTCAGTCAAACCCACTCTCTCTGAAAGTGAATCCTATGAGTCCATACTTGACCCAAATCAACAGGTCAAGGTAACAGTTGACCCAAATTTACCTTCAGTTAATTGTACCTTTCCCAAAGAGACTGAATATGATACCACTCAAGTTCTTTTTGTTTCTTTAGATTCTAATAAGCTTGGAGACAACCCTCCTGTTCCATCAAGACAGGAGGAAAATCCTCCCATTCATGTAACACAAGGGGATAACGCTCTTGTTCTTACGATACCCCCTCCAAGTAGTCTCGTCATTTCCTTTGATTGGAATCGACTGGTAGGATTCTGTCTTCCTTCTTATGTGCCTTTCAAGGTCATAGTATAGGTTTGTAATATGATTGTATCCGGCACTATTATAGATGAAGGTGCATCTATGAGTATCCTCTCATCCACTGCTTGGAAAGAACTTGGTTCGCCGCCACTTGTGCATGTTACCCAGAATCTATTGGCTTTTAACTGACGAACTAGTCAACGTTAGGGATCCTTCCTTACTTGCCTATTAATTTGGGAGGAAAAATCATGTTAAGTCCCTATAATACTAGTGATTACCCCATTACTATTGTAGTTGTATCCCTTATTAATATTGTTGTGCCCCTATTGTCCCCATATTGTTATCATTGTGCCCCATACAATCCCTCTATTGTTATTTTTATGCCTTTATATTATTGTTGTTAGGTCGACTCGGTTATATTGTGACTCCTTAGACTCCTATATATAGAAAGGAGGTTTTTTCATTTGAATCATCAAAGAATAATTCATTTGTGTAATGTAAAGGAGGTTGCCCCCTCAAAGAGGCTGAATTCTAAGGCGTTGATCTATCTTTTCTATCTTTTTGTGAGCCGGTTTCATAACATTTGGTTTCAGAGCTTTGGATTCTAGGGTTTCGCTACTCCAAATAGGTCATCGTGGAATTTTCACTATAACTTTTTTTTGCGACGTTTCAGGAGCGGAAAAAAATAAAAATAAAAAATAAAAATAAATAAATAAATAAAATTGAGACAAAATCGCACTGAACCTCGAGTCCGAATTTCAGAGCTTTCCGCGCTATATTTGCGGAGATATGATCTGAGGAAGTTGGTCTTTTTGCAGACTCCTGAATTACATTCCAAACAGGTGACCTGAGGAAAATTGTCATAACTTTCTCTCTGGGCATCGGATTGAAATTTAGTAAGAAGTTACATAAAGAGGACGGACTGTAGTTTCTTGTATATATTTTTCAGAGCCAAAGGTCGAAACAGGGACACGCGGCACATCGTACAAGTTCGCTCTACTGAACTAGTCTATAATCAGGTCACTATGGGAGATTTGGCATAACTCTTCCTTGGAGAATCCAATTGGGCTCAGATTGGTGGCATTAGAAGGAGGCCACAGAGGGCTACTGCAGGTTGCAATTTCAGAACTAGATGATCCGAAATTACAGAGATATATCATAGGCAATATCGAGCTCCTACAAAGTTAAAAAAGGTGTGTAGATTTTTTAAATTTTTTCTTAAGCTTGGTTTGAAAAATTATTTTGAAGGAATTCAAAGGGCATAGTAGAGCATTATTATCGATGATTGATGCCTCGAGGAAAGAAAATGCAAACACCTAGTAAGAAACCTAAAAGCTCTAGCATGACTCATGAAGAAGAGGAAGAAATGCTACATGATATATCAAAATTACAAAACCAAGTGCAACAAATTTCACTCTCACAAAAGCTAACAGAAGATAACATAAATGGTGTGGAATTTAAGATGAAGGGCGTGGAAGCTAAGATTGACAATTTGAAGATAGATTTGAAGACATATTTGACAAATTTTCTACAAGAAATACTTAGTAATGGTGAAAGGGTAGTAAAGGAAACTCATGATGCGAACAAAAGAAATGTTAATCATGATTTCATAGACTCTAATGTTGGATCGAAGACCCACCATATTCCAAAAATCGATAGGAAGAAGTTTGATGGCAAGGATCCCACAACATGGATATTATAGATGGATAAATTTTTCAATCTCAATAATGTGCAAAACACACAAAAGGTACGTATTGCAACTTTTTATTTGGAACCAAATCAGTTTGTATGGTATCAATGGCTTTGCTCTCATAAACAAATTATCACTTGGGCAATTTTTATGGAAGAATTGACAGCACATTATGAGGATACAAAAAGCAACACTTTTTTTAGCCAATTGATAAGTCTCAAACGAAAGGGTTCAATAATGGAGCACATTGAGGAGTTCCAAAAATTGAACATAAGGGTAAAAAATATTCCAGAGGAGCATAGGATTGATGTGTTCATAGGGACTTTAAAGGATAATATCCAACATGATGTTTGCCTTTGGAAACCTGATTCATTAGAGAAGGCATTCAGGTTAGCAAGAAAAATGGAAAGCAAAATTATGGCAACCAGGAAGCATACCACTCACAACTATAAAGACGGAAGTGTTGTTGCCCCTAGTCTTCCACAACCTATAAGGTTGACACCACAACAATTGGAAGAAAAAAGAGTAAAAGGGCTTTGTTACAGTTGTGATAGAAAATACACTAAAGGTCATAAGTGTGCTGAGAAGAAATTATTCTACATAGATTGTGAAGAGGAAGAAGAAAATGAGCAAGAAAGGTCAAAAGAAGAGGATATACTCCAGGAACAAAGCCTAGATAAAGAAGAAAAGAATCTGACCATATCTTGTAATGCATTGGCTGGAATTACCACTCCTCAAACCATCAAGATAGGAGGACAAATCAAGAAGAAAGAGGTAATAGTGTTGATTGATTCAGGAAGTACCAACAATTTTATTCATTGTAAGGTAGCAAAAGAATTGAATTGCTTCCTATATCCAGCACCAGAGTGTCAAGTGATGGTTGCAAATGGAGGAACAATAAATTGCTCTAGAAAGTGCCATAATATCAAGCTATCCATGGGAGAATATGTATTGACTAGCCCAATGCTTTCCATTCCAATGGGAGGTGCTGATGTTGTACTAGGAGTCCAATGGCTACAATCCTTGGGTACAATAGCTTTTAATTTTCAACTTTTCATTAAATTTTTTGCGGAAGGAAAGGAAGTTGAATTAAGGGGTATTGCAGGGAAACCGGGAAAGATAATCAGCTCTAACGGTATGGAAAAGCTTCTAAAAAAGGAACAAAGAGGTGTAATTGCACAATTATGTTCGCTAGATGTTTCCACATCGAAATCATCTATTTCTCCAGATCTCCAAAAAGTCTTGGACAATCATTCCAAGGTATTTGAGACTCCCAAAGGTCTCCCACCTATTCGTGATCATGATCATGCTATTCATCTAATTCCAGGAAGTGTTCCTCCAAACATCAGGCCATACAAATATCCCTATGCCCAAAAGAGTGAAATTGAATGTATGGTTGCAGAAATGCTAGAGGTTGGTATAATTCAACCTAGTCAAAGTTCTTTCTCTGATCCAGTAGTATTGGTGCACAAGAAGGATGGATCATGGCACATGTGTTCGGATTATAGGGAGCTCAACAAGCTCACTATTAAAGATAAGTTTCCCATTCCTGTCATTGATGAATTACTGGATGAATTGCAGGGATCAATTTACTTCACCAAGTTCGATCTTTCTTCAGGATATCATCAAATCAAAATGAAGACTGAAGACATTCCGAAAACAACATTTAGAATTCATAAAGGTCATTATGAATTTTTGGTCATGCCTTTTGGCCTTATCAATGCACCTTCTACATTTCAAGGTTTGATGAATTCCATTTTCAAACCCTTCCTTAGAAAATTTGTGTTAGTATTTTTTGATGATATACTAATCTACAACAAGACTTGGAAGGATCATGTTGAACATGTTGACAGGGTGCTACAACTATTGGAGGAGAAACAATTATATGCAAAAAGATCCAAATGTTTCTTTGGAGTACAAGAGGTGGAATATCTGGGTCATATTGTATCTCATTAAGGAGTTAAGGTAGACCCTAGCAAAATTAAAGCCATTAAGGAATGGAAAATCCCCACATCCATAAAGCATCTGCGAGGATTTCTCGGGTTGACAGGGTATTATCGCAAGTTTGTTAAGAATTATGGGAGAATAACAGCACCTCTAACAAAATTATTGAAGAAAGATGCATTTTCATGGACTCTAGAAGCAACAAAGGCCTTCGAACATCTTAAAGAGGCCAAGCACTGGTCTTAGCTACACCAGACTTCACAAAAACCTTTATTGTGGAATGTGATGCTTCAGGAAATGGAATTGGTGTTGTTTTAATGCAAGATGAAAGACCCATTGCTTTTGAAAGTCATCCAATCAAGGGAAAGTTTTTACACAAAGCTATTTATGAGAAGGAAATGTTGGCAATACTACATGCACTTAAGAAATGGTGACCCTACCTAATGGGAAGACACTTCAAGGTAAAAACGGATCATGATAGCCTTAAATACCTTTTAGAACAAAGATTATCCTCTGAAGAGAAACAAAAGTGGGTCACAAAGATGTTGGGTTATGACTTTGAAATCATCTACAAAAAAGGGAAGCAAAATGTGGTGGCAGATGCACTCTCAAGAAAGGATGAGGATGTGGAAGCATTGTTGTGCGCCATTTCTATTATCCAACCAGATTGGATAAACGAAGCAAGGGAGGAATGGAAGAATGATGAAGAAGTGTGGGCACTTATTCGAAAGTTACAACAAGATTCCAGTACATCTAATACATTTAGCTGGAAAAATAATTCATTATGGTATAAAGATCACTTATACCTCTGTAAGAATTCCCAACTCAAACAAAAGATTCTTATGGAATTGCACACTTCTCCCTTAGGAGGGCACTCAGGATTTTTAAAACTTACCACAGGGTTAAGAAGGAATTTTTTTGGGATGGCCTTAAATCGGATATTCAAAAGTTTGTGGCGGAATGTTTGGTTTGCCAACAAAATAAAGTTGAAACAATTAAGACCCTGGGTCTATTACAAAATTTATCCATTCCAAGCCAACGTTGGGAGGAGGTTTCAATGGATTTTATCACAGGTTTACCCAAGTCTGAAGGAAAGAGTGTCATCATGGTGGTAGTTGACAGACTTACTAAGTATGCACACTTTTGTGCATTATCACATCCATTTAAATCCATTACAGTTTCTACTGCATTTATGGAAACAATTCAAAAGCTACATGGAAACCCAAAGATTATTGTAAGTGACAGAGATCCCATTTTCATTGGAAATTTTTGGACATAAATATTTTCTTGTCTCGGTACTCAGTTAGCTCATATCTCATCTTATCATCCTCAATCTGATGGGCAAACTGAGATAGTAAACAAATGTTTGGAAGGATATCTTTGTTGCTTTGTATCTGATAAATAGACATAATGGGTCAAATGGTTGCCTCTGGCTGAATGGTGGTATAACACTTCCTTCCATACAACAACAAAAATGACCCCATTTATGGCACTTTATGGATATCAGCCACCATCCATGACATCATATTTAAGAGAAAATTCTAAGGTTCAAGCAGTGGAACATCACATCAAGCATCAACAACAAGTTCTCCAACTCTTAAAGGATAACCTCGTGTTGGTGCAGAATAGAATGAAACAACAGGTAGATCAACATCACAGTGAAAGAAGTTTTGATGTAGGTGATTTGGTATTCATACGACTACAACCATATAAACAAATGTCCCTCAAGTAAGCTAAGAAGGATAATATATCATCACCAAAGTATTATGGTCCGTACAAGGTGTTGCAAAAGATTGGTACTATGGCATACAAATTGGAGCTTCCTGCAGCTTCTCGACTGCACCCAGTTTTCCATGTTTCATGTTTAAAGAAGGTTATAGGCGACAAGCTCCCAGTTCAAACAATATTGCCAGAACTTGATCATGAAGGAAAAATTATATTAGAACCGGAAGAAGTCACAGAAACAAGAACTCGACAACTATGAAATCGATAAATTTCAGAGTATCTCATCAAGTGGAAGAACTTATCCACTAAAGATTCCACATGGGAGGATGAGAATTTTATACAGAAGCATCCAAAACTACTCAAGTGTTGAGCAACACTTTTATGAAGGAGAGGGGCATGTTAGGTCCCTATAATACTAGTGATTACCCCATTACTATTGTAGTTGTATCCCTTATTAATATTATTGTGCCCCTATTGTCCCCATATTGTTATTACTGTGCCCCATAGAATTCCTCTATTGTTATTTTTGTGCCTTTATATTATTATTGTTAGGTCGGCTGGGTTATATTGTGACTCCTTAGACTCCTACATATAGTAAGTAGGTCTTGTCATTTGAATCATCAAAGAATCATTCATTTGTGTAATACAAAGGAGGTTGCCCCCTCAAAGAGGCTGAATTCTAAAGCGTTGATCTATCTTTTTGTGAGTTGGTTTCATAACAAATCATTTATCTGAATGTGATGGTAGCCCCAGGCCCTTTAGATTACAATTTACTTCTTGGGCGCGACTATGTTTATGACATGGGAGCTATTGTTTCAACACTCTTTCTAGTGATGTGTTTCCTGCATGAAGTCAGAATTGTCACCGTTGACCAGCTTTCATTTCCTGGTCCAAATATGGCTTCTAGTCAACCATCTTCCCTAAATGGTCCTTTTGGACCAATGGTATTGTTCGCACCAAGGGTTAATTATGTGGCAACCAGTTCCAAGCCTACATCAACTGACGATCAATTCAGTGATGTTGTACATTATGTACTAGGGGAATTGGAACCAGATATCTCTAATGGATTCCTTGCTATGGATCCCTTCTAGAGATTGTACTCCCATCTAATGAGAACCTCTTGGAAGTCATGACCTCTTATGAGTCATGATCGAGTAATATGAGGATAGTTCCTGGTCTTGTGTCAACCTCGTTAAAAAATGAAACAAAGGGTATGAGCATAGTTCTTGTCTTGTGTCAAGCTCGTTAAAAAATGAAACAAGGAATATGAGGATAGTTCTTTTACTGTGTCAACCTCATTAAAAAATGAAACAGCTCCCATAAGGATAGTTCCTGGTCTTGTGTCAACCTCGTTAAAAAATGAAACAAGGAACATGAGGATAGTTCTTTTACTCTGTGAACCTCATTAAAAAATGAAACAACTCCCATGAGGATAGTTCTTTTACTATGTCAACCTCATTAAAAAAATGAAACAGGTCCATGAGGATAGTTCTGGTCTTGTGTCAACCTCGTTAAAAATTAAACAAAGGGTATGAGCATAGATCCTTGTCTTGTGTCAAGCTCGTTAAAAAATGAAACAAGGAGTATGAGCATAGTTCCTTGTACTGTGTCAACCTCATTAAAAAATAAAACAAGGTCCCCTGGAGTAAAGTTACAATTTGAGTCTTTGATTAGATCTCGTAAAATCCCAGTCGAGTCTTTCACTTGGTCTCATAAATGAACATTCATTCCATCCACGTGATAGCCACGAGTAGTCTACTTAGGTAAATGTAATGAAGCTTGGGGGGCATTCACCTAGTGGTAAAGTTAAGTTCACCTTTTTCCCTATCTAGATGAAGCCAAAAAGGTGTTGGATAATCGTCCTGCTTCACCGCAGCGACTTCCATCTGGTTACAGAAGACTCTCCCTTTCATCATGTTGGGGCATGTAAACCAATCTCAAGCATAGTTTTTTGTTTAAAGCTTGTGTAAAAATGAAACTGAATTCAAGCATAGTTGTTCATTTCAAGCTTGTGTAAAAATGAAACGGAATCCAAGCATAGTTTTTCGTTTCAAGCTTGTGTAAACATGAAACTGAATTTAAGCATAGTTTTTCATTTCAAGCTTGTATAAACATGAAACTAAATCAAAGCATAGTTCCCTATGGTTCAAGCTTGTGTAAAAATGAACTCATCTCCATTTTAACCCTCATGATTGCCATTCTATCAACCTCTTCCATCAGATGAGCCTTGGTTTTTCTCCTTCCAACGTCACTATCTTCCTGGCTGATCATATGCTTTCACTTGGTTGTTTTACCATTTTTGAGGAACAACTGCAATGAGTGGTCTTATTATTCAGCCTCTTCATAGAAATCAACATGTTTTGAGAAGTTCCAACATCACTAGAACCAGTTGCTATCCTAGACACCACTCATTCCTTAAAGTGGAGTTCTCTTTAAGCTCTTTTCTGCCTCTTGAAATATGAAAATATTGCTGAGCGCTTGTCCTTTTCAGCTTGTTAACGGATTGGAAACAACATCTACTCAGTTTAAGTTTAACCCTTTTCTGGACTGAGATAGATTAACTACGAAAATGAATACGTTTACCGAACATGATCAATACGTTCTCTCTCATATTGTTTATGCTTTTTCTGACTTGAGAGACAAATCTACGAAAAAGAACTTGTGGAGTTTTCTTTTCGTCCCTTTTCAAACTCTCTAAACAAGAAGAGGACCGAGTTATATTTGTTGTTAAACTCATTAAAACTTCAAATAGAGACAAACTTGTCCATCTAGACAAGACCGAGTTTCACCTTCGCTAGACTCGTTAAAACATCACGTAGCGATGGATTCACCTGAAGGGTGGAATTATACAACAAGCATATGTTATCCCCCTCAAGCTTGATAAAGATAAAGAGGTATTGGTCAGCAATGACTGGGGAAAATGGGAAAAAGGGGTAAACCAATTTATGGTAGTAGGTCGCTCTTGAACATGACATTTTCACTTCATCTCCGTGACTATTTGGGTTGGGTATCTGCTTGACAATTATCATGTACTTATGGTCTATCACACCATCCATCACTTTTGTTTTGGGTCAATGCTAGCAATTCATTTAGACTATTTGGGTTGGGTTATATGCTTGATGATTGTCATACCTATGGTCTATCACACCATCCATCACTTTGGTTTTGGGTCAATTCTACCAATTCATTCAGTGTCGCTGATATGTTCAAGAGAAGTCAATCAGTAAAATTCATTCTTTGCAATACCATAAACCTTCATTTTCATGACCGACATTCCTAAACCTTGTGTCATCAGTCAAATTCAGTCTCCAAAATCATTACACTTGTTTCGTGTCGTTGATGTGGGATACATCAAGGCCCTCCTGCGACGATTCGCTTCTTTTCGAATTCTGCACATCATCCAAGAAGTTGACTTAGAAACACCCTTCTAGTACCTTGACGCTTGCATACATTAATGGCAAGTTTCTCGCTTCCGGCGATAGGTTGACATCGTTGGCCTTCGACCGAAAGACTTTGTATGGTGTTTGACATCAAAACATATATTCACACCATGCAAAATGTACTGCAGTACCTTGAGGATCATTATCATTATCGATGATTTCTCTCACATTTGTTAACGACTTACATCATTGGCTGGTAATCAGATGGTGTCTTCCCATGTTCGACTTCAGATCACATATTCACATGGTTAGACTTGTACTTGAGAAAACGATTGAACAAGATAGAATACCCTGGATCTAGTTTCATCCATCCGGGCTGCGATTTCAGGAAATGTACCAAATCATCCATACAATGGCTCTACTTTGATGGTCATTCCGATCATGGGTCTATATCTGTAGACGATTATCTATGTACTTGTAATGAAATTTTGTATGTTGAGCATGGGTATGCCTTCCCTCAGCAATCCATGAGGAAAAATCAAAATATCATGATATTATGTATTGTCATCAATGCAGGTCACCAACCACTTCGGAACCTCCTCATCACATCGTAAAGCATATCACTCGACATTATTATTTTCAACTTCATGCTTTAGGGGGAAGTTGTTACACATCCATTTGGGCAGCTCACTCCCATCATCCAGATCAGTGTTTTAGGGCTCATCAAACCCTAATTTTAGTTGCTACATGCCCTAAACAAGTCAACCTATTGAATGCCTCCTTCCCAGATAGTTTCATGGCCTGAAGGCATCCTAAAATGACTCCTTGAAGGACCAGCGCAGGTAGACCAATGTAAGGGTGCTCTGCAGAGCACTTAGGCCCATGCAAGGGTGCTATGCAGAGCACTTAGCCCTACTTTGACCTACGTTGGGCGAGATTGAGCGAAATTTTCATAGGGTTCTGGGAATATTCCTCAGTTCTAGATCATTCTAGAAGGATCCCACCTCTTATCCCCTCCTATGAGCTCGAAATTGGATAGGCTAAGGATCCATTAACCTCCTATCCTCTCATCCCTTCCTCCATGGAAACTAACTCTAAGTTTGGAAGGCCATTCAATACCCTCATTTATGACAAAACCTCCTCCACCTTCCTATAAATCGAGCACTCATCTAAGTGATCAAAGACTGGACTTTGATGAATTGTAAGGAGATAATGTTAATTTGAGAATCGAGACTATTGTAAGTGTCATTATGTTGCCGAAATGTCATGCTTATGATGTGATGTGGATGGAACCAAATCTGGAGGAGTGACTTTGAATCAGGCTTCATGGTTTTAATTCTTCCTTCTATTCAATAAAGTATTTGAACCCTTTTCCATATGCTTATCTTGTTATATGATGCTTATATTTGTGAATGTATATGATTCCATTTAATTGTAATCAATAGATCTTTTTCTTTGATTGGTTCTTTGTCTTCTGTTGATGTTTACAAGTACTTCTCAAGTGTGTTAAGTACGGGAAGGAGCGACGAGACCAATACAAAGGAGACAACAGGAAAGTAGAACTACAAGTAGGTCTTCTCATTCTAATTGTCTTATCTATTGCTTATAGGAAAAGGATAAAGTTCTTTAAATTGTTGTTCTAGATATGGCTACTTATCTAGGGAAGTAGTATTTATCCGTAGATACCAAATTCTACATAACAGCATAGCCAAATCCATTTTCATCAATTTTATGGGTAGACCATTCATTAGAATATGGTACTTCTTTGGATCCTTTTTCATGTATATTTTCAACGGATGAAGGAATCATCCAATCAATGATGATAGGAGAATAACCTTAGGAAGATTATCATCATCGTTCCCATCTTCTAGATGACATCGAAGATTATTCAAATGAACTTAACCACCCTTCAGTTTTTGATTTCCTTTCAAATTCTGTTTTCATAGACACAGTAGATTCTGAGTGAAACCTGTCAAATATTGAAGAAACGATTTCTATTAATATTTCGACCAAATCTAATGTTGTAGAAAACATTCATGTCAGAAAATCTTGTTCTCCATTAGAATTTTATAGTTACCGTACTCTCTTTCGTTAATTTCGAGATATATTTGCATGGTCATACGAGGAGATGCCAGGTATAGACTCTAGTATTGTTGAACATGAAATCAAAATGTATCTTGATGTCAAACTAGTACGACAATGGCTTCAACCTGTTCATCCAGAGAAAGACGGTGTCATAAAAGAAGAAGTTGAAAAGCTTTTTTGTGCTGGGTTCATTTACCCTATAGCTCTTATTGACTGGGTTTCCAATATTGTTCCTGTCATGAAGAAACAAGGGACAATTCGAGTGTGCATCGATTATAGGGATGTAAATCAGGCATGTCAAAAAGACAATTATCCTACTCCTTTTATCGACCAGATTATTGATGAATGTGTTGGATGTGAAATATTATCATTTATGGATGGTTTTTCTAGCTACAATCAAATCAATATCCACCCACAGGACCAATCTAAAACAACTTTTATTTGTCCATGGGGCACATTCACGTATAGGAAACTCCCATTCGGTTTGAAGAATGTAGGGCTTACATTTCAGAGGGAAATGAACTATGCCTTCCATGACATCAAGCACATTGTTCAACCTTACCTTGACGATTTACCTACTCATTCACGAAAGTAGACTCATCACCTACAACATTTGAGAGCTATATTTTTACGGTGTCGACACTACAAGATACGACTCAATCTGCACAAATGTGTGTTTCGTGTTGGTTCTAATCGATTGCTTGGATTTGTATTGTTTAGAGATGGAATTCGACTCGATCCATTAAAGGTTCAAGCAATTCTTGATTTGCCTCCACCTTCAAATATTTTACAGTTATAGAGACTCCAAGGGAAGGCTAACTTTCTAAGGTAGTTCATTCCCAATTATGTTGAAATGGCTAAAGGTTTTACACGTCTTTTGAAAAAGGGGATACCCTTCCATTGGGATCATGTTGCACAAGGTTCCTTTGATTCTCTTAAAGATACCTTGATTAGAGCGTCATTAATGTATTCTCCAAATTATCGAAACGACTATTACCTGTATCTCACCACTGCAGATACAACCATTGGCATGGTTTTAGTCCAAGAGGAAAAGGGGATTGAACATCCTATATATTATTTGAGCTGAAATCTCAATGATACAGAAGGTATGTACTCTTATGTCAAGAAACTAGCTTTGGCAACTGTGCAAGCTGTTCAGAGATTTCTCCAGTACATCTTATTCTGTGTTAAGGGAAAAGTTCCCCTAGGGTCTTGGGTTGATACCCTAGCAGACTGAAAGTTGTTTATACGGAGAAACACACATTCCACATAGCCATTGTGCTAATATAAGCAAACTCTACGATAAGGGGCATACCTGAGGTCCTACATTTGAGAAGGTCCTTCCAGGGTCCAAACCCTTCTTGGAGTTCCTTTTTCTCCTTTGACCAGCAAAATGACCAATTTAAGAAAGTACAATAGTATATGGACTAAACATTATAAAGAAACCATCTTCATATTATAAAGAAAGGTAGTTAGTTATACAATTAAACAACCATTCACATATGAATTCTAACATGAATATCATAAACATGAAGAAGATTTATATCAGGAACAAAGACATGTGTTTCTTTTATTATAGACAAATAAAGTACAGAAAGGAACAATTTCACCTGTGTCGTCCTTTCGCAGGCTCCAAGTGGAACCGTACTCTGGATTCGTCCAGTCTCAAGCCTTTAACAAACTCCTTCCATGACTTACTCCATGATATCACAAGTAGAAAATGGACATCATCACACAAGGAAACAAGGGTTTTTTGTAAAAATGGGGGAAGTGCAGGAGGCACAAGGATCTTTAGATCTGGTGAGGGAAATCTCAGCATAATAACCTTTCTCTCTCTTCTCTCCTCCCTTAGGCCTTCCCATTGAAGCCTTTTTATACTTCTCCCAAGGTAGTTTTTTATTTGGGAATTCGTTGGGAACAGTTGGGCCACGGGCACTAACAGGTGGTCAGTAGGTAAAACCCGCGATCTCCACCCGAAATTAAGAAGTTTTATATTTTTTAAAGTGTTTTAATACATATACGCGGTTTGGGTATACACCTACCCGCGTATACACGCGTTTAGCTCAGGGCAATGTCGCGTATAAGGGATAAAACATTATTTTTTAAATTTTTGGACCATGTCTGGAAGGAGGGGTTGCCCTAGGCCACGAGTGTAGCATCACAAACCATAAGAGTGAGATTTGGAGCTATAATAGATACCCCCTAATATATGAGGTCAGAAGGGGTACATGATGGCCGAAATGTATTAAGCAAGTACATGGAAAGGAAACTTGTCAAAAACCGAGAAGGAATTCACCAGAGTTCAGCCTGCCAAGCCACCAAAGGAGATCAGAAAGAAACACTGTCTGAGGTGGGGATACCCATGCTCAGAGAAAATAAAGCATGTCTGCATATCAAGTACAAGCGATCCACTAAGTATACAAGTATAAAGAACTGGAAAATACATAATGGATCATATGACCATGATCGAACAAGTACATGTCTGAATATCACATATAAGAATGTCAATGATGCTGAAGGATGAACCGGATCACTGATATCGAGAACTGGTCACAAAAGGTACCAACTAAACATGATGGAATAGGATGGTACTACACTGCAAACTCAGGTGCCAGCATATAGAATGTCGCCATGACTGACTGCCACATATAAGGTGGAATGGTATCAACTAGCAGCGACAGGAGCATGTCAAGTGAACCAATGAATGCTGATACAACCTGAGGTCTTCACCGACTGCCGTGGTACATTCTACACCATGGGAATAAATGATCTGAAGTCGACAATGTGAGAAATCGTTTGATTACCGGTCATTGATGTATACCGTTAACAAACGCGAGACTACTCACCGATAATGATAATGAGCGTCAAGGTACCCAGTACAATCTAACAAGTGTGAATAGATGAGTTGGAGTCGAACACCTGTAAGAATCTATCGATCAGGAGAAAATGATGGTTTCCAACTGTCGATAGCGAAGGATCTGCCACTAAAGACTGCAAACCCCAAGGTACTGCCAAATGGACTCTAGATCTTTGCCCCAGAGCAATGAGTCGGAGTCGATAGGGAAAGATCCGCTAGAAGGAAGGCATTAAGGCATCCTTCATCAATCTAGCACGAGTGTAACCCGTAGGCCAATAATGTGGAAGGAATCGAACGAAAGAGATGTAGTAACCCAACCAAAGTATGTTTCCGGCGTACACAAGATGTGGCTAGCGCACGATAGAAACCCTCTGAACCAACCAATAATGGAAGCTGACACAAAGGCGAGGTATCCACCAATAGGGTCAAATGGAAACCAAGGTACTGCACGAATCCCAATGTGTGATAATGTAAGCTGATGTCAAACACAAGGGAAACCACTCAGTCAAAGACCCATGATACTGATCGATGCTGAGCACAAGGTGACCTATCAATAATGAAAATAGGGCTAGGGTGCAACTCTAGGCCTGTCCTCAGAGCAAGATGTCATCGTCAATAAGGACAAGACCTGCCAGCAAGAAGTCAATGGAGACCTTCTCAAACCGGCACGAGTAAAGGACCAATATAACTGATGTGATGATAGACATGATACTGACAACTAGGGATGGCCGACTAAAAAATGAGTCAAGAGACACCGCAGAGAGGCCAACTCAGGTGAACTTCCCTTGAACAAAAGCACGAATCAATGTGACTATGTGGTAGCATATGATGACTCTGTATAAGTTCGTCATGCAGGAGGCACGAACGAACCCTCCATATGATTGGAAGAGATAACCAATCGTAGGAGAACTGACTCAATAACAAGGTTAAGGCGTACCTAAGTCAAACTAAATCCTGCCCAAAAGGAGGAGACTTTGTTTTGAGAGCTTTGTTCAAGGGCGACACGCCTGACTCTAGCTGCCAACAATAAATGGAAATACTGTCCCGTTCCCGCTCGCTTTTGGAATATATAATTTTTTTGTCTTTTTCTTTTAAGCTGGAAAAAGACTAAAAGAATGCTATGGTACAGTGGAAAGAACGAGTGTCGGTGAAGCAAATGATCTAGTTCCTGGGATTGGAACGTTCCTATGCTCAATGCAGGGAGGTGAAAACTAGTCATTGGCACTCAAAGGTATGTTCCTTCCACGGGTCGAGGTGTGTCAAGTTGCAGAGGTCAAAAGTATGCAAGGTCGATTTTGCAGTCGTCATGGTCAAAAGTTGGCTTAAACACGAGTCCAAGTGAAGCCGACTCTAGGCCAAAAGGTGAAAATAGTCAACATGCAATGCAGTAGTACAACTTAACACAAAGGAGCCTCTAGGGTATAAGGCCAAAATGAAGCGAAGAAGCAAAGAGGAATGAGTCTTCATCGCATAAGTCATGGCGGGACTACAGAGGACTCCCGAGCCTACTCAAATAGGAACAGCATGGGCAACAAATGTCAGTGAGGTGCTAACTACGACGCCCATGTAAAGGATGGCTTCTACCATCGTGTCATGATTTAAAGAATCAGCAAGTGAAGATGGATTACGAACCATAACACGATGGGATCGACCCTATGGCAGATGTATCGACAAATGGAGGCTAGTATGCATAATGCAACGGAAAAATGGCTTCCCTAACCTATATGCCAGTGAGAAAACGATACCTGCCATGATGGGTCAGCAATCATGGAACCGTCTTGAAACTGTCGAAAAAACGTCCAAAATGTCCATTTTCACCATTTGAGTTTGAGAGCAAAGAAGCGGAGCAAAAGGAGCAAACTTCCCATACGCCAAATTCAACCGTTCATATTCTTCAAAAACCTCCAGGTAACTCTTATACTTGTCTTGCAATTGATTGTGACTAGTTTTAGAATTTTTAATTAATGTTTTACCGTTGAATTTTTTGCCAAAAATTTCACCACGGCGTATATGTGGGTTGGTAATATGAAACCCGCGTACACGCGGGCCCTATATGCGATTGTGTGCATAGGGACCCACGTATACGCCGCAAACATTTTTAAACAAAAAACTAATGGTTGAAAATCATTTTTTCTTTAGGATGCCAGTCACTTGGCGAGAAAGAGAGAATACCGCGGTGGATGATGAAGTCATGAACGATCTTGATGCTTTGGATGCCCTACGGGGATGTGGTTTGCTTAAATTCTTCAAACTGTCGAATATGAAAGCAAACACATGTCTGCTTGAGATGCTCATTGATTACTAAAATATCGAGGAGGACGCCTTTATGATTGACTAGATGCCACTCAGGATAGAAGTGGAAGATATCTATTTCATCACGGGCCTTTCCCGAAGGGGAGAGGTAGTACATTCCCGGGGCAAGACACGGAGCAGTCTCTCGATCGAGGACTATGTACAGATATATTGCCTGAGACATCCCAAAAAAGTTGGAAGTCAAATTTCCATCACACATGTGGCGAGTTTACCACTGAGGATAATCCTGTTCACCATAGCTCGAGTGAATGGATCAGCTTCTCTGCACCAGGCATCACAGCTAACCATGAGCATGGCAGTTGACTGTCTCACCATTGTATTTGACTAGTGTACTCCTCTTCTAGCCAGCATGAAGAGCCAGCTCACTTCTATCAAGAGGGGGCAGACCAAAAACTTTGGATATGGGACTATTCTGTGTTCTTTCTTTTTTGAGAGGGTCCCAGCACTCCGCCCTAGGGTAGTAGTTTCCATCAGCACCCCACGAGATCCACACATGGGCAGGTGGGCCGACCTGATGAAATGTCTAGGGGGTGGGGACGTCCCACGGACTGCATTTGATAATGACTTCTTTACCTGGTGGGATCAGCAGATCATCGCCATAGATGACTACCCTTATGCTGGGTTGGATTTCCGAGGAGATCCTGATCTAGCATTACCACCGACCGCAGCATGGGGCGACATTGGTAAGTATTTTTTGATTTTATGATTTTTTTGGATTTTTCAAATATAATAATGAATTTTGAAAAATATTTTTGATGGGATTCAAATGACTAATATGATGATCATGTTCCAGATATTGGGCCGGTACGACCAGATGGGTTCCCGCGGCATGGATGGCGTGGCCAAGGAGCCGAAGAGGCGGCTGCTGATACAAAATGACTTCTACATACCATTCAGCGACACTTGGTGAGACTAAGTCACCGAGTACCGATGGCTATCGCAGAGGACCTTCCTGAGGATATGCAGTGTCATGTGGTTGGCATGCCACGTGACTGGGTTCGCACTTTTTGGCGTGTGGCTAATGCGATAGCTACCTACTTAGCCGCTCATCCTGAGCCAGGGCACTAGATATACCGGACATGATTATGGGCATTTGAGTCCCAATTTTGTATATTTTTTGGATAAACTTATGTACACTCGAGATGTTTTATGATATATATATATATATATATATATATATATATATATATATATATACAGTTCGGCTTTTTGATGCTTGATTTTATTGTGATGAATGATTGATGTGTCGGTCTAATGCTTGATTAGCGATAGAATCAGCTAACCAATTATGAGATCTTGGAATATGCAAATAATTAATATAAGTAAATGATCTTTGCAACAACCTCACCCTTAAATACTAGCGAAATAAACATGGATCCCTTACCCGATAAATGTTGTTCAATTGTGAATCAAGATAAACTACCAATGAGTCGATTCCATAAGAAATTGCCTTGGATAGTAAATCAATGATGGCAGTATACTCGGCCATGTTGTTTGAAGCGGGACCGATGCATACGCCCCTTGATACCATCAATTGACCAGTTGGATAGTAGAGTACCCAAGCTGCGGAAGCGAGATTCCGAGTGTGCCGACTAGCACCATCAGCGAACCCAAAATAGACCAAGTCATCCATCAACACCTGCCACCGCAAACCAAAAAGTGTTGATGTCAAAAAAAATCTCGACGAGATATGTACATAATGTACAAAGAAGCCTAGCTGCTAAGGAAAGTACTTCTTAAGGTAGGGCCCGTCAGGGGGTTCCACCCATTTGCTCCTAGGGATGTTTATCGGTACAATTATCGAACCAATCAATATACTTCCTTCGACAAGTGACTATGTTGGAGCCAAAAGGATCATACAAACATCGTTAGTCAGACTAGAGGACCTGGATTCGACTTCATGCGAAGGGGAATGAAAACGTGACCGACGATGTAAATCTTCCAAAGGTCGATCTACAACTGTCATTGCTTCAAATATCGTTTCTTCAGATGGAAAAACAATATCCGAGCAATCCAACGTAGAAGTGGAGTCAAGGGCTCGAGAATGAGCCACATCACCATCTATCTCTTTCCCAGAGGAAGGAGTAGAATGGTTGTCTGCAGAGTTGGTGATAAACTCACATCTAGGCTCTGCTGCAGATGTAAGAGATTTTATTTCACCCACCTTGCCGTCATCCGATGTGGTCGCAGATGAAGATAAGGGTCCAGGATCCAAAAAATAACGAGCTTGGACAAACTCTTTCTGTAAAGGGTCCTTGGAGGATGAAATTGTATCTATTCTAGCTGTAGGAGGGGGAAAATCAAACGTACCCATCAATGAAGAGTACATCCCAACTCCTAGATTCTCAGTAGGTGGACGAGGGTTATCCACTAAAGGAACAGTAGAGTTCGACGTTGCTCGAGGATCGACTGGAGAATAATCCAATTGATCAACCTTAATGATTTTCCGTTCATGAGGAAAGAAAATAACATGAAACAGAGTCGAAACAACGACTTCCATTTCGTATACCCAGTTCCTTCCTAAGAGGAGATTGTAGTCTAGGTTAGCATCGATGACTTCTACTTCAATATTAAAGACCTTCCCTCCAATACATATAGGAAAGGCCGGGATAATCCCTTATGGCCTATGAGAATGACCATCAAACGCTGTCAAGAGGGTAGGTGAAGGAACAACCGACGGTGATCCAATGGCCTTTCAGCATGACATAGACATGACACACATGGAAGCTCCCTCATCTACAACCGTCCGAAAAATATTCGTTTTATGGTAGGTAGAATTTATCTGGAAAGCCATGTGATGCGAAAGTCTATTTTTAACATTACTCATTTCAAAAGTGAGAGCTAAGGAATTACTTGGATCCACTGCCTCCATTGCCGACAGCAAGGCACTTTTTGAGCAGGACAAGACTGGAGAACCTCTAAAGGAGACATAGCACATGGACTCTGAGCCAGATCCTCAACAATGGAGTAATTCTGGGCTGCCCTAATATTAGGGTTGATAGTCACGCATTTAGCAGAACCTTTCGGTACCCGAGGTATAGTCTCGACAGAGGGTCGCTCAATATGAAGTGGGTTGTTAGTTTCGGGAATTAACTTACCCTTGGAAGTTTCACCTTCACCATAATCGCGTGACCGTGTGGTCACATTAGCGTGAGAACCCATCATGAAAAAATTTGATGACTTTTCCCCTTCTTGGTTGCCCCCTGCAAAGGTCCCAGGTTTGAACTCGCGCCAGCAAGAAGTTGCTGCCCTTGGGGAAAAGGGTTGGTTAACACAGCCTGAGAACTAGAAGTCCCTTGCTGCCCTAACAAGTGTTGAGCATCTTGAATCTTTGGGCAGATATGAGTTAAATGGTCTCCACTACATAACTTGCATGGAAACTTGACTTTCTTTCTAGACTCATTTCTACCACTCCCAGCATTATTGCCAGGATTATTTGTATCAGTCTTCCCATCTTGACTCTTTTTCTTGCCTCGTCCTTTCTTTTTCCCATTGGAATTTTGATTTACTTTAGGGTTATCAGATTGGACGACATTAATCGAAGAGGGTTGGGAAGCCGAAGGGTTAGACGATGTGACTTGGTTGTTAGGAGCAGTTTGCAAAAACAACTGGTGCAATTGGCTCAACAAGTTCACCGCATTTGTGTCTACCAATCCAACGATACCATCCGCATGGGGACCTAGCTTCGACTTGGCTATATCAACCTTAGATCTAAGAGCATCTGGCAAGTATTTATGTAGGATCCCAGACTGAGAGTAGATCAATTCTAATTGTTGGGCCCTAAAAATGGCTTGCTCCTCAGAATAGACTCCAAACATGGAGACATCCTTAGAGATCTCAGGTTGTAAAGATTTCAAAAACCATTCGAGATGGTACTCCGGAGGGATTTTGGCTTTAATGAGCCTCTTTCTCTGTCTCCATTCCTGAATATGGTCAGAAATGTGAGTTGCCTTATCCTGACGAAAAGTGGTAAGAAGTTCAGTTTCGGCATCATAATGGACAGGCAACTAGAAATGATTTAAGAAAATATTAGCTAAGTCAGCGAAAGATGTAAAGCTGCCCCCCGAAAACTCTATATACCATTTGGCCGCATTGCCAGTCAAGGTGCGTTGAAAAAGTCTCAACCTAATCAAGTCATCAATAAGGGAGTTTGATGAGCACCACAAATGGAATGTGGTTACATGGTCGCCTGGGTCTTCACTACTCTTCCCTTCGAATTTTGGAATGTGCGAAGGGAGTTTGTTTGGGACTAGAGGCCAGGCCGGATTGTATTTGATTGGATCGTTTGTTAACTTAGTGAGATCTGGCAAGTTCAAAGTTGCCAGAAACGGAAGCCTAGGAGGACCTTGGGGATTCCACCCAGATTGGGCGGAGCTCCCAAAGTTCTGAAAAGATTGGCCTGGATTTTGGAAGGCACCAGGTTGCCCGAAGTAACCAGCAGAACCAGCTGAACCAAAAGGCAAGCCTTGTGATCCAGCAAAATTCGGAGTTTGACCAACTCCGGCCGCAAAGCCTCCATAACCAGCAAAGCTTCCTCCTAAAGGATTATAAGGAGTTGATAACCCCTGATACAGATTCCAAGCAGAAGCTAAGGGAGGAATACTTTGAAATGAGCTAACTGTGGAGTACGGCCTATTCCCTTGTTGGCCGAAAAACAGATTCCCAGTTCCCATGCCACTAACCACAGGGTTAGTCCAACCTTGGAAAGGATTGTTGCTTTGTCCTGTAGCAGAAAAAGGCATAGATCCTATTGTCAGGTTGGAATGTGGTATATGACCACTTCCAAAAGGAAAACCCTGGAATGAAGCTGATCCACCGATCATGGATGTGGCGGCACTAAACGGAAGAACCCAAATGGGTGCCAAATGGGAAGAACCCAGAACTAAAAGCATTGGTTTGGGAATTTCCACTCGTGGAAGGAATGGAGGTAGACCCAACTAAAGATGTGCTAGCAAAAGACCCAAACAAAGAAGCAGAGGAGATGGAAATTGTTCCTCCCCCTTGTACCGATGTTGGAGTCTGCATAGTTGTAGCACTTGTAGTAGAAGCCATGCTTCCAGTAGTGGTCATCGATGGTAAGTGCGTAATGTGACCTGGACTTGACGGTCTATGCGTCGGAGTCCCAACGTATTGTAATACTTCCGGATGGCTAGATGGTAGGGGAGAATTCGGAGCCGCTAACGACTCTGAGAGTTCTTCTACCTCTATGTTATTCTCTGTTTGAAAGAGAACTCAAGAAAGAACTGGAGTGTTCCTCTCTTGTTCTGCGGAAGTGCCAGGCCTTACTTGAACACTAATGCCCCCGAGAGGAGGATCAATCCCCGATGCGTCAGCTGCCATGGAATGAAACCCACCGGCAGTATTACCTCTGCGCCTTCTAGGAGAAGGCTCTAAACTTGGTGGTGAAAGACCACGAAGTCTTCGAGACTGACTAGGTGATCGGTCAGCCACTTTGAATTTTTGGTTAAGATCTAACTAAAGACTCAAAAAATTGAAATCTAGGCCAATTAAGAGCACAATGCACACACTATAAAGTCCCTAAAGATATTAGCCAGTTAAACAACTTCCAAGTATTTCTGCTCCGGGTGATTAGGACCGGACACCAAAATACTTGAGAAAGTGAATTAAGGGGGCTTCCGAAGATAGTCTGGGATAATGACGGCCCAGCCCTATCAGCAAAGGTAACAGAGGAAGTTATGCTGACCTCCTAATAATAGCCTGCGTTGGTGCAAGCCCCCAAGCTTCGCAACGGTGCCCTCTAGTAGTACCGTTGAGAGCGATGCAATTTCGACCTCAGGTGCCACGGGATTCCCCTCCATAGCCACCTGTGTAGATCCCTAGGAATAGCAACTATGGATACCAACTCGTCGCAGAAGCCAGGCGGAACAGTCGTGAGGTAAGTTTGGACAAGTAGGAGAGGGGGAATCTCTCTTCCCTGTCTTCACAGACCCTCGTGCTTAACTCCCAGATCCAGAGCTTTCCTAATCTTCCTAACACTATTGGATTTTCACTCACTATTCAGACTCCTATGTTTGACAATTTAAATGGCCTTGGAGAGTTATCTCTCCACTCGCCTAATCTAAGGCCCTAAAATCCTAAAACTTGTTGTGTATCTAACTTGATAATAAAAAAGTTTTAGTGTATTTTGATAAGCACTTGATTTTAAAACAGGTTGTTCTTTAAGTCACGGGATAAGCGGAAGTGAAACTAGTGGTGTTTTGACACAAAAGAAATTAATAAAAACCAAACTACATGCAAATGCACTTGTTTTCGTTTTTTGATGAAAAGAAATTTCTATAGGGTTTAGAGGAACTTCAAATAAAACAAAATTTTCTTTTCTTTTCTTTAATTCAAGCTTCACACTCACAAAAGTTAACAAAACTATGGATGCCTAAAAAGATGTGCAAATATATCCTAATGCAACAAGTACATGCTGATGCAAGACTCAAAACTACTCTTATATCAAGAAATGAAAGTTGCTTGCTTATCGATTTTTATTTTTCCACTTAAAATGTTTAGATGGAATATGAGTTGCTACCATTCATTTCGTCTAAACACTAAAAACAAGTTTCAAGACAAACAAAAATACACTTTCATTCACTAAAAGGAAACCAAATCAAAACAAAGTTCAAGAAAGCAAAACCAAGTTTTTCAAAAAGTTTTCTTGAAAAGAAAAAATAAAAAGAAAAAATGTCTTTTCAAAAATGCTCTCAACAAGATTGAAACTTTATGATTGAAGAATAGGCAACAAACACTTTTGCAAGTTGACAACACATAATGGATGAAAACTCAACAAAAAGAAATGTGTTTAAAGATGCTCTTAACAATCAAAAGCAGCAATGAAAGCTTTGGCAACAAAGACCAAAAGATCAAAAAGACAAATTCCAAGAAAGTATCAATCAACAACTTTCATGAAACAAAAAAGTGGATGGTCACAAAAAGCAGTTTTGTCAAGCAAGCAAAAAGTCACCAAAAACAAGATTTAACACAAAGATTGAGATCAATCTTCCTGCCCCGAAGAATCAGAGCAGCCAATATTTCCAGCAAGAAATCTTGTGTGTTTAAAACAAAAAGGATGACGCTTGCAAAAACAAAAACATGACCAACACTGATCCAGATTTAAACAGGAACGCAACAAATTACAGAGATAACCATATACACAAAGATGCAGCGGAAATAATACTTCATTTCATTAATGGAAAATACTGACATATGCTTACAAACAGAAATGGCAATAAACTAGCTAGGGCGATGGTAGCTTATCTCTGAGAAGAGATGTGATGGCTACATGCCTCTGAACTGTTCTGAACTGTATTACAATGAGGCTCGAAGGCCTATTTATTGTTGAGAAACAATGGAAAACCCTTCACATACCGAAACCTAACCCTAGAAGATGAAACGCCAAATTGTGGGCCCCGTTTGGGTAAATTGGTACATCAATTTCCCGGGGTCGTAACTTTGGCATACGATCTCCGTTTGACGCGTACGATAGCTCGTTAGAAAGATCTATCCGAGTACTACCACTTTGGGAGGCAACATTAGGGCTCGGTCGCCCCAGAATTCCAAAAAAACGTCGTTTAGGGCCTCAAAACGGCTCCGGAAGTTCAGGACCCGAAAAACTGCTAAAAATAGTAAACTGTGCTACAATTAAGGAAACTGAAAATGCTGAGAAAGACAATGGTGGGGGTCCAGGTGGACCTGGCAGGTGGCCACCAATATCCACCTGGATCATTCCTCCCCCCTTAGGAAGCAATGGTCCCCATTGCGTTGAGCTCCTCCATGAGATGAGGAAACCTCTGCTGAACTTGTTCCCTGGTGAGCCACTTGCCCTGCTGAAGGAGTTGGCCTGCTTTGACAACTCGATACAGTTGGATATGCTGTTGGCGAGTGTTCTTGATCTGTGTGTCCATGATCCGATCAGTTGCAGCTTGTTCCATGCAATCTGGATTTAATTCTGTGGGTTTGAGCTGTTCTGCAATGTCGGATGTGTCTAGCAATGGTGGAAAGTATGGCCGAAGGCGGTCCACATTGAACACTGGGTGCAGGCCAAGGAATGGGGGAATGCTGAGCTCAAATGCATTGTCTCCCATAGCCTTAGTAATGGTGTAAGGACCATATCGAAGTGGTCTCAATTTTCGATAGGCTCCAGTAAGGCGTTCCTTTTGCAAATGCAACCAGACTTTGTCGCCCACCTGAAACTTGTGTGGCACCCGGTGTTGATCATGTCGCTGCTTGTACTTGGCATTTGATTTCTCAAGAATGTCATGGACCTGCTGGCGAATATGTTGGATGCGCTCAATGAAGCTGGTGGCCTTATCTGTTTCGGACTGGACATGAGCTGAATTCATGTGAGTAGCTGCAAGTGGCATGGCCACATCAATGGGGCATAGTGGCTGGAATCCTAAACCCACCTGAAAAGGGCTATGGCCAGTGGAGCTGTGAAGAGCTCGGTTGTAGCTGTGCTGAACATAGGGGAGGCTCTCGTCCCATGTGCGTGGATGCTTTGAGTTATACATGCGCAGAATGTGCACAATCATCCTGTTGACAACCTCTGTCTGGCCATCAGTTTGAGGATGGAAGGCTGTGGACTTCGTGAGTTTGGTGTCCAGCATTGACCAGAGACTGGACCAAAATGTGCTGAGAAACCGACTGTCCCGATCTGAGATGATAGACTGTGGGATCCCAAAGTGCACCCACACTCGTTCAAAGAAGAGTTTAGCAGTGGCTTCTGCTGTGATATTCTTCTTGCAGGCCATCATAATGGCCATCTTTGAGAACCTGTCGACGACCACAAAAACACAGTCATTTCCATGCTTAGTGGAAGGAAGGCCTGACATGTAATCCATGGAGATGGATTCCCAAGGTCGACTAGGGGTAGGCAACGGGGTATAGAGGCCTTGCTTCTTAATGGTCGGTTTGGCAATGGCACAGGCAGTACATGATCGGATGTACTTCCCAACATCCTGTCGAAGATTCGGCCAATAGAAATAGTTTTGCAGTACTGCCACTGTTTTCTCGACCCCGAAATGCCCAGCAGCCCGACTGTAGTGTGCTTCCCAAATCATCTTGGCACGCTCGCTTGAAGGAACACAAAGGTGACCGAGGTGGCATAATAGGGCATCCTGGAGGTGAAAATCTGCAACCTGCCGACCCTCCAAGAGTGTCTGGTATGTGTGGCCGAATTCTGGGTCGCTTTTGTAGAGAAGTGGCCAATCAGAAGTCTCGTGCCCGCAAGAGTTGAGCACGGTGGTTAGCGCCATGATCGGTGGTCGACTGAGGCAATCTGCAACATTATTGGTGCTGCCCTTTTTATACTTGATATTCAAGTGAAACTGTTGCAGGTATGTAGACCACTTCTGATGGCGATCATTCTGCAATTTCCCTTGGGTCTGTATGAATTGCAGAGGTCGGTGGTCTGTGTGGATGACCGTTTCCTTCCCCAAAATGTAATGCTTCCATTGTCGGCAGGCCTGTACAATGGAATACATCTCTTTATCATAAGTGGGGTACTTCCGGACTGTGTCTGAAAGTGTTTCACTGTGATATGCCACTGGATGTCCATGTTGAGTAAGGACTGCCCCAATAGCATAGTCAGAGGCATCTGTCTCGACCTCAAATGGTTGTTGTAAATCTGGTAACGCGAGCACTGGTGCCGTGCAGAGGCGATCCTTCAACTCCCTGAATGCCTTCTGTTGAGATTCAGACCAAAAGAATTTTGCTTTCGCCCCGCCCTTGGTGACTTGACTCAAGGGCCAAGAAATATGAGAAAATCCCAACACAAACCTGCGGTAGAAGTTGGCAAGACCTAGAAAGCTGCGGAGCTCTGTTAGAGTGGTTGGAGAGGGCCAATCCCGAATGACTTGGACCTTGGCTGGATCGACATGCACCCCCTGTTCATCAATGATGTATCCCAGATACTGGACCTCGGTCATGCCAAAAGTGCATTTCTCCAAATTGGCACATAGCTTGTGTTGCCGCAGTGTTTGGAGAACCTGTCGGATGTGGTGGAGGTGCTCTTCCCAACTCTGGCTGAAGATCAGAATGTCATCCAAGTATACTACTACAAAGGAGTTGGTGAATGGCCGCAAGATGTCATCCATTAGCCTCATAAAGGTTGCAGGAGCATTCGTCAATCCGAAAGGCATGACCAACCATTCGAAGAGGCCCTCCTTGGATTTGAAGGCAGTCTTCCACACATCTGAGGGTTCAATTGGTACCTGGTGATATCCTGACTTCAGATCGATCTTGCTGAAATATTTCGCCCCCTTTAGTTGGTCTAGGAGGTCATCAATCCGCGGGATCGGGTACCTATTACGGACAGTGATCTTGTTCAGCGCCCGATAGTCAATACAGAGTCTCCACGTCCCATCCTTCTTCTGTACCAACACTATCGGGCTCCCACAGGGCGAAGAACTCGGACGGATGTGACCTTTCTGTAGGAGCTCCTGAATCTGCCTCTTGATTTCATTGTTCTCCAGAACGGAGCGCCGATAAATTGGTCCATTGGGTAGCGGCGCACCTGGGGTCAGATCAATGGAGTGCTTGACTTGACAGTGCAGAGGAACCCCTGCCGGGGAGGTGAAGATGTCTTTGTACTCCTCCACAATCTTGTCCATTTGTAGCTGCCGTGCAGAGGGACCTCGTTTGGAGGCCGCGGCCACTGTCTTCTTCTTCCCTTGAGGGCGTATCATCAGGAAAACAAATTTCCTGGTTTTGGAAATGATCTTACTGCATTGTTTTGCAGTAATCAAAGAGATGGCGGCAGGTGGTGGTACCTCTGGTATCCTGAACAACTTATTTCCCAATGTAATAATAACAGCACGGGGCCTTGATTCATACACAGCATGTCGCTTCCACAAGTATGGTTGTCCTAGTAATACATCACAAACTTCAAGGGGAGCAATGTCACACAATACCTCATCCGTGAAGGGCTTGATGTTGTATGGAAGGCGACACTGCTGGCTCACGCGAAGATCTCGCCCTTGGTAAAGCCACCCAATGGTGTATGGTTGTGGATGTGCTGTGGTCGGTAAGCCCAACCGCTTCACGACCTCTGCCGAAATGAGGTTCTTTTGACTCCCGCTATCAACAATGAACTGTATCGGGGAGCCCTTGACCCACATCTGGGAGTGGAAGAGACGCTCCTCCTCCTCTGGATCTTCGGGTTCATTTTTCTGGATCTTTGCGGTAGCAACAGTGGCGCTGGGATCCGCATCAATGATCTGCTTCCCTTTTTCATACCCCTTATCGGGTTCTGACTCAGAGTCGGAACATGCATCTGATTCTGAAACCTTTAGCTCAGCCACCAGTGACTGTTTGGCCCGACACTCACTTGTGTTGTGAGTGGAGCTCTTATGGAACTCGCACCATTTTCCAGTGTCCTTTCTCGGCTTCGCGGCGTTGCTCTTTGCTTGCAGCTTCAGCTGGTTGTCTTGGGCTGTCCCGCCTTGGCTTTGTCCTTTGTTCTGTGGTTTAGGGGCACCTTTCCCCTGCTTTGGATTCGCAGATCCAAAGTCTCGCTTCTTTTGTTTAAACTTCTGCTCGACTTTGACGGCATACCGGTATGCTGCGCCGAGCGAGGGGATGTTTAGGAACTGTATTTCTTCCTGGATGTACTTGTGCAGGCAGCCACGGTATTTGAGTATCAAATGTTGCTCCGAATCCTTGATACCCAACTTTGTGCGAAGGGTATGGAAAAGATTGGTGAACTCCGGCACATCTTGGTCCCTTCCCTGCCGCAGCGTGGTCCACTTTATGTATTCATCCTCATAGCTTCCGACAGGGTAGTACTGCTCCTTGATGGCATCCCGGAACGAATCCCAGGTGGGTGCGGCTGAAAATAGTGAGCCAGTACTTTCATCCTTCTGCTCGCAGTAGGTTTCCCACCAGTCCTTGACGTGGGGGGCTGCTTTGAGAAGAGCAAAAACAATCTTTTCCCGACTCGAAAATTCATGAACAGAAAAATAACCCTCTAGCAGATTTAACCATTTATCTACGGCATCGGCGTCTATCTGACCCTCGAATATGGGGATTTCAAAATTAACTTGTACCTTAAAGGGTGTGGCGTTTCCAGAGGAGCTGCTGGAAGCCGATGCGCCGCTTCTGGGTAGCCGCTGAAGGATCTGCGCAAAGCTGTCCATCATCGCGTTCCGTTGTCGCTCGAGCGCTTCTTCGAGCAAGATTTTGATGGGATCTCCTGCCCCCTCGTCTTTCTTCTCGTCCGCCATGGGAGGCCGTCGGGATTTGCGAGGCTGGTCTTGCAAAGGTTCAACCAGTTCAAGCCCTAACTCCTTATATCCCGACCTTGTTGGGGACATGCAAAGAAAAACAGAGAAAAAGCAGACCGCTCTGATACCACTGATCCAGATTTAAACAGGAACGCAACAAATTACAGAGATAACCATATACACAAAGATGCAGCGGAAATAATACTTCATTTCATTAATGGAAAATACTGACATATGCTTACAAACAGAAATGGCAATAAACTAGCTAGGGCGATGGTAGCTTATCTCTGAGAAGAGATGTGATGGCTACATGCCTCTGAACTGTTCTGAACTGTATTACAATGAGGCTCGAAGGCCTATTTATTGTTGAGAAACAATGGAAAACCCTTCACATACCGAAACCTAACCCTAGAAGATGAAACGCCAAATTGTGGGCCCCGTTTGGGTAAATTGGTACATCAATTTCCCGGGGTCGTAACTTTGGCATACGATCTCCGTTTGACGCGTACGATAGCTCGTTAGAAAGATCTATCCGAGTACTACCACTTTGGGAGGCAACATTAGGGCTCGGTCGCCCCAGAATTCCAAAAAAACGTCGTTTAGGGCCTCAAAACGGCTCCGGAAGTTCAGGACCCGAAAAACTGCTAAAAATAGTAAACTGTGCTACAATTAAGGAAACTGAAAATGCTGAGAAAGACAATGGTGGGGGTCCAGGTGGACCTGGCAGGTGGCCACCAATATCCACCTGGATCATTCCTCCCCCCTTAGGAAGCAATGGTCCCCATTGCGTTGAGCTCCTCCATGAGATGAGGAAACCTCTGCTGAACTTGTTCCCTGGTGAGCCACTTGCCCTGCTGAAGGAGTTGGCCTGCTTTGACAACTCGATACAGTTGGATATTCTGTTGGCGAGTGTTCTTGATCTGTGTGTCCATGATCCGATCAGTTGCAGCTTGTTCCATGCAATCTGGATTTAATTCTGTGGGTTTGAGCTGTTCTGCAATGTCGGATGTGTCTAGCAATGGTGGAAAGTATGGCCGAAGGCGGTCCACATTGAACACTGGGTGCAGGCCAAGGAATGGGGGAATGCTGAGCTCAAATGCATTGTCTCCCATAGCCTTAGTAATGGTGTAAGGACCATATCGAAGTGGTCTCAATTTCCGATAGGCTCCAGTAAGGCGTTCCTTTTGCAAATGCAACCAGACTTTGTCGCCCACCTGAAACTTGTGTGGCACCCGGTGTTGATCATGTCGCTGCTTGTACTTGGCATTTGATTTCTCAAGAATGTCATGGACCTGCTGGCGAATATGTTGGATGCGCTCAATGAAGCTGGTGGCCTTATCTGTTTCGGACTGGACATGAGCTGAATTCATGTGAGTAGCTGCAAGTGGCATGGCCACATCAATGGGGCATAGTGGCTGGAATCCTAAACCCACCTGAAAAGGGCTATGGCCAGTGGAGCTGTGAAGAGCTCGGTTGTAGCTGTGCTGAACATAGGGGAGGCTCTCGTCCCATGTGCGTGGATGCTTTGAGTTATACATGCGCAGAATGTGCACAATCATCCTATTGACAACCTCTGTCTGGCCATCAGTTTGAGGATGGAAGGCTGTGGACTTCGTGAGTTTGGTGTCCAGCATTGACCAGAGACTGGACCAAAATGTGCTGAGAAACCGACTGTCCCGATCTGAGATGATAGACTGTGGGATCCCAAAGTGCACCCACACTCGTTCAAAGAAGAGTTTAGCAGTGGCTTCTGCTGTGATATTCTTCTTGCAGGCCATCATAATGGCCATCTTTGAGAACCTGTCGACGACCACAAAAACACAGTCATTTCCATGCTTAGTGGAAGGAAGGCCTGACATGTAATCCATGGAGATGGATTCCCAAGGTCGACTAGGGGTAGGCAACGGGGTATAGAGGCCTTGCTTCTTAATGGTCGGTTTGGCAATGGCACAGGCAGTACATGATCGGATGTACTTCCCAACATCCTGTCGAAGATTCGGCCAATAGAAATAGTTTTGCAGTACTGCCACTGTTTTCTCGACCCCGAAATGCCCAGCAGCCCGACTGTAGTGTGCTTCCCAAATCATCTTGGCACGCTCGCTTGAAGGAACACAAAGGTGACCGAGGTGGCATAATAGGGCATCCTGGAGGTGAAAATCTGCAACCTGCCGACCCTCCAAGAGTGTCTGGTATGTGTGGCCGAATTCTGGGTCGCTTTTGTAGAGAAGTGGCCAATCAGAAGTCTCGTGCCCGCAAGAGTTGAGCACGGTGGTTAGCGCCATGATCGGTGGTCGACTGAGGCAATCTGCAACATTATTGGTGCTGCCCTTTTTATACTTGATATTCAAGTGAAACTGTTGCAGGTATGTAGACCACTTCTGATGGCGATCATTCTGCAATTTCCCTTGGGTCTGTATGAACTGCAGAGGTCGGTGGTCTGTGTGGATGACCGTTTCCTTCCCCAAAATGTAATGCTTCCATTGTCGGCAGGCCTGTACAATGGAATACATCTCTTTATCATAAGTGGGGTACTTCCGGACTGTGTCTGAAAGTGTTTCACTGTGATATGCCACTGGATGTCCATGTTGAGTAAGGACTGCCCCAATAGCATAGTCAGAGGCATCTGTCTCGACCTCAAATGGTTGTTGTAAATCTGGTAACGCGAGCACTGGTGCCGTGCAGAGGCGATCCTTCAACTCCCTGAATGCCTTCTGTTGAGATTCAGACCAAAAGAATTTTGCTTTCGCCCCGCCCTTGGTGACTTGACTCAAGGGCCAAGAAATATGAGAAAATCCCAACACAAACCTGCGGTAGAAGTTGGCAAGACCTAGAAAGCTGCGGAGCTCTGTTAGAGTGGTTGGAGAGGGCCAATCCCGAATGACTTGGACCTTGGCTGGATCGACATGCACCCCCTGTTCATCAATGATGTATCCCAGATACTGAACCTCGGTCATGCCAAAAGTGCATTTCTCCAAATTGGCACATAGCTTGTGTTGCCGCAGTGTTTGGAGAACCTGTCGGATGTGGTGGAGGTGCTCTTCCCAACTCTGGCTGAAGATCAGAATGTCATCCAAGTATACTACTACAAAGGAGTTGGTGAATGGCCGCAAGATGTCATCCATTAGCCTCATAAAGGTTGCAGGAGCATTCGTCAATCCGAAAGGCATGACCAACCATTCGAAGAGGCCCTCCTTGGATTTGAAGGCAGTCTTCCACACATCTGAGGGTTCAATTGGTACCTGGTGATATCCTGACTTCAGATCGATCTTGCTGAAATATTTCGCCCCCTTTAGTTGGTCTAGGAGGTCATCAATCCGCGGGATCGGGTACCTATTACGGACAGTGATCTTGTTCAGCGCCCGATAGTCAATACAGAGTCTCCACGTCCCATCCTTCTTCTGTACCAACACTATCGGGCTCCCACAGGGCGAAGAACTCGGACGGATGTGACCTTTCTGCAGGAGCTCCTGAATCTGCCTCTTGATTTCATTGTTCTCCAGAACGGAGCGCCGATAAATTGGTCCATTGGGTAGCGGCGCACCTGGGGTCAGATCGATGGAGTGCTTGACTTGACAGTGCAGAGGAACCCCTGCCGGGGAGGTGAAGATGTCTTCGTACTCCTCCACAATCTTGTCCATTGTAGCTGCCGTGCAGAGGGACCCCGTTTGGAGGCCGCGGCCACTGTCTTCTTCTTCCCTTGAGGGCGTATCATCAGGAAAACAAATTTCCTGGTTTTGGAAATGATCTTACTGCATTGTTTTGCAGTAATCAAAGAGATGGCGGCAGGTGGTGCTACCTCTGGTATCCTGAACAACTTATTTCCCAATGTAATAATAACAGCACGGGGCCTTGATTCATACACAGCATGTCGCTTCCACAAGTATGGTTGTCCTAGTAATACATCACAAACTTCAAGGGGAGCAATGTCACACAATACCTCATCCGTGAAGGGCTTGATGTTGTATGGAAGGCGACACTGCTGGCTCACGCGAAGATCTCGCCCTTGGTGAAGCCACCCAATGGTGTATGGTTGTGGATGTGCTGTGGTCGGTAAGCCCAACCGCTTCACGACCTCTGCCGAAATGAGGTTCTTTTGACTCCCGCTATCAACAATGAACTGTATCGGGGAGCCCTTTACCCACATCTGGGAGTGGAAGAGACGCTCCTCCTCCTCTGGATCTTCGGGTTCATTTTTCTGGATCTTTGCGGTAGCAACAGTGGCGCTGGGATCCGCATCAATGATCTGCTTCCCTTTTTCATACCCCTTATCGGGTTCTGACTCAGAGTCGGAACATGCATCTGATTCTGAAACCTTTAGCTCAGCCACCAGTGACTGCTTGGCCCGACACTCACTTGTGTTGTGAGTGGAGCTCTTATGGAACTCGCACCATTTTCCAGTGTCCTTTCTCGGCTTCGCGGCGTTGCTCTTTGCTTGCAGCTTCAGCTGGTTGTCTTGGGCTGTCCCGCCTTGGCTTTGTCCTTTGTTCTGTGGTTTAGGGGCACCTTTCCCCTGCTTTGGATTCGCAGATCCAAAGTCTCGCTTCTTTTGTTTAAACTTCTGCTCGACCTTGACGGCATACCGGTATGCTGCGCCGAGCGAGGGGATGTTTAGGAACTGTATTTCTTCCTGGATGTACTTGTGCAGGCAGCCACGGTATTTGAGTATCAAATGTTGCTCCGAATCCTTGATACCCAACTTTGTGCGAAGGGTATGGAAAAGATTGGTGAACTCCGGCACGTCTTGGTCCCTTCCCTGCCGCAGCGTGGTCCACTTTATGTATTCATCCTCATAGCTTCCGACAGGGTAGTACTGCTCCTTGATGGCATCCCGGAACGAATCCCAGGTGGGTGCGGCTGAAAATAGTGAGCCAGTACTTTCATCCTTCTGCTCGCAGTAGGTTTCCCACCAGTCCTTGACGTGGGGGGCTGCTTTGAGAAGAGCAAAAACAATCTTTTCCCGACTCGAAAATTCATGAACAGAAAAATAACCCTCTAGCAGATTTAACCATTTATCTACGGCATCGGCGTCTATCTGACCCTCGAATATGGGGATTTCAAAATTAACTTGTACCTTAAAGGGTGTGGCGTTTCCAGAGGAGCTGCTGGAAGCCGATGCGCCGCTTCTGGGTAGCCGCTGAAGGATCTGCGCAAAGCTGTCCATCATCGCGTTCCGTTGTCGCTCGAGCGCTTCTTCGAGCAAGATTTTGATGGGATCTCCTGCCCCCTCGTCTTTCTTCTCGTCCGCCATGGGAGGCCGTCGGGATTTGCGAGGCTGGTCTTGCAAAGGTTCAACCAGTTCAAGCCCTAACTCCTTATATCCCGACCTTGTTGGGGACATGCAAAGAAAAACAGAGAAAAAGCAGACCGCTCTGATACCACTGATCCAGATTTAAACAGGAACGCAACAAATTACAGAGATAACCATATACACAAAGATGCAGCGGAAATAATACTTCATTTCATTAATGGAAAATACTGAAATATGCTTACAAACAGAAATGGCAATAAACTAGCTAGGGCGATGGTAGCTTATCTCTGAGAAGAGATGTGATGGCTACATGCCTCTGAACTGAACTGTATTACAATGAGGCTCGAAGGCCTATTTATTGTTGAGAAACAATGGAAAACCCTTCACATTCCGAAACCTAACCCTAGAAGATGAAACGCCAAATTGTGGGCCCCGTTTGGGTAAATTGGTACATCAATTTCCCGGGGTCGTAACTTTGGCATACGATCTCCGTTTGACGCGTACATAGCTCGTTAGAAAGATCTATCCGAGTACTACCACTTTGGGAGGCAACATAGGGCTCGGTCGCCCCAGAATTCCAAAAAACGTCGTTTAGGGCCTCAAAACGGCTCCGGAAGTTCAGGACCCGAAAAACTGCTAAAAATAGTAAACTGTGCTACAATTAAGGAAACTGAAAATGCTGAGAAAGACAATGGTGGGGGTCCAGGTGGACCTGGCAGGTGGCCACCAATATCCACCTGGATCATTCCTCCCCCCTTAGGAAGCAATGGTCCCCATTGCGTTGAGCTCCTCCATGAGATGAGGAAACCTCTGCTGAACTTGTTCCCTGGTGAGCCACTTGCCCTGCTGAAGGAGTTGGCCTGCTTTGACAACTCGATACAGTTGGATATGCTGTTGGCGAGTGTTCTTGATCTGTGTGTCCATGATCCGATCAGTTGCAGCTTGTTCCATGCAATCTGGATTTAATTCTGTGGGTTTGAGCTGTTCTGCAATGTCGGATGTGTCTAGCAATGGTGGAAAGTATGGCCGAAGGCGGTCCACATTGAACACTGGGTGCAGGCCAAGGAATGGGGGAATGCTGAGCTCAAATGCATTGTCTCCCATAGCCTTAGTAATGGTGTAAGGACCATATCGAAGTGGTCTCAATTTCCGATAGGCTCCAGTAAGGCGTTCCTTTTGCAAATGCAACCAGACTTTGTCGCCCACCTGAAACTTGTGTGGCACCCGGTGTTGATCATGTCGCTGCTTGTACTTGGCATTTGATTTCTCAAGAATGTCATGGACCTGCTGGCGAATATGTTGGATGCGCTCAATGAAGCTGGTGGCCTTATCTGTTTCGGACTGGACATGAGCTGAATTCATGTGAGTAGCTGCAAGTGGCATGGCCACATCAATGGGGCATAGTGGCTGGAATCCTAAACCCACCTGAAAAGGGCTATGGCCAGTGGAGCTGTGAAGAGCTCGGTTGTAGCTGTGCTGAACATAGGGGAGGCTCTCGTCCCATGTGCGTGGATGCTTTGAGTTATACATGCGCAGAATGTGCACAATCATCCTGTTGACAACCTCTGTCTGGCCATCAGTTTGAGGATGGAAGGCTGTGGACTTCGTGAGTTTGGTGTCCAGCATTGACCAGAGACTGGACCAAAATGTGCTGAGAAACCGACTGTCCCGATCTGAGATGATAGACTGTGGGATCCCAAAGTGCACCCACACTCGTTCAAAGAAGAGTTTAGCAGTGGCTTCTGCTGTGATATTCTTCTTGCAGGCCATCATAATGGCCATCTTTGAGAACCTGTCGACGACCACAAAAACACAGTCATTTCCATGCTTAGTGGAAGGAAGGCCTGACATGTAATCCATGGAGATGGATTCCCAAGGTCGACTAGGGGTAGGCAACGGGGTATAGAGGCCTTGCTTCTTAATGGTCGGTTTGGCAATGGCACAGGCAGTACATGATCGGATGTACTTCCCAACATCCTGTCGAAGATTCGGCCAATAGAAATAGTTTTGCAGTACTGCCACTGTTTTCTCGACCCCGAAATGCCCAGCAGCCCGACTGTAGTGTGCTTCCCAAATCATCTTGGCACGCTCGCTTGAAGGAACACAAAGGTGACCGAGGTGGCATAATAGGGCATCCTGGAGGTGAAAATCTGCAACCTGCCGACCCTCCAAGAGTGTCTGGTATGTGTGGCCGAATTCTGGGTCGCTTTTGTAGAGAAGTGGCCAATCAGAAGTCTCGTGCCCGCAAGAGTTGAGCACGGTGGTTAGCGCCATGATCGGTGGTCGACTGAGGCAATCTGCAACATTATTGGTGCTGCCCTTTTTATACTTGATATTCAAGTGAAACTGTTGCAGGTATGTAGACCACTTCTGATGGCGATCATTCTGCAATTTCCCTTGGGTCTGTATGAACTGCAGAGGTCGGTGGTCTGTGTGGATGACCGTTTCCTTCCCCAAAATGTAATGCTTCCATTGTCGGCAGGCCTGTACAATGGAATACATCTCTTTATCATAAGTGGGGTACTTCCGGACTGTGTCTGAAAGTGTTTCACTGTGATATGCCACTGGATGTCCATGTTGAGTAAGGACTGCCCCAATAGCATAGTCAGAGGCATCTGTCTCGACCTCAAATGGTTGTTGTAAATCTGGTAACGCGAGCACTGGTGCCGTGCAGAGGCGATCCTTCAACTCCCTGAATGCCTTCTGTTGAGATTCAGACCAAAAGAATTTTGCTTTCGCCCCGCCCTTGGTGACTTGACTCAAGGGCCAAGAAATATGAGAAAATCCCAACACAAACCTGCGGTAGAAGTTGGCAAGACCTAGAAAGCTGCGGAGCTCTGTTAGAGTGGTTGGAGAGGGCCAATCCCGAATGACTTGGACCTTGGCTGGATCGACATGCACCCCCTGTTCATCAATGATGTATCCCAGATACTGAACCTCGGTCATGCCAAAAGTGCATTTCTCCAAATTGGCACATAGCTTGTGTTGCCGCAGTGTTTGGAGAACCTGTCGGATGTGGTGGAGGTGCTCTTCCCAACTCTGGCTGAAGATCAGAATGTCATCCAAGTATACTACTACAAAGGAGTTGGTGAATGGCCGCAAGATGTCATCCATTAGCCTCATAAAGGTTGCAGGAGCATTCGTCAATCCGAAAGGCATGACCAACCATTCGAAGAGGCCCTCCTTGGATTTGAAGGCAGTCTTCCACACATCTGAGGGTTCAATTGGTACCTGGTGATATCCTGACTTCAGATCGATCTTGCTGAAATATTTCGCCCCCTTTAGTTGGTCTAGGAGGTCATCAATCCGCGGGATCGGGTACCTATTACGGACAGTGATCTTGTTCAGCGCCCGATAGTCAATACAGAGTCTCCACGTCCCATCCTTCTTCTGTACCAACACTATCGGGCTCCCACAGGGCGAAGAACTCGGACGGATGTGACCTTTCTGCAGGAGCTCCTGAATCTGCCTCTTGATTTCATTGTTCTCCAGAACGGAGCGCCGATAAATTGGTCCATTGGGTAGCGGCGCACCTGGGGTCAGATCGATGGAGTGCTTGACTTGACAGTGCAGAGGAACCCCTGCCGGGGAGGTGAAGATGTCTTTGTACTCCTCCACAATCTTGTCCATTTGTAGCTGCCGTGCAGAGGGACCCCGTTTGGAGGCCGCGGCCACTGTCTTCTTCTTCCCTTGAGGGCGTATCATCAGGAAAACAAATTTCCTGGTTTTGGAAATGATCTTACTGCATTGTTTTGCAGTAATCAAAGAGATGGCGGCAGGTGGTGCTACCTCTGGTATCCTGAACAACTTATTTCCCAATGTAATAATAACAGCACGGGGCCTTGATTCATACACAGCATGTCGCTTCCACAAGTATGGTTGTCCTAGTAATACATCACAAACTTCAAGGGGAGCAATGTCACACAATACCTCATCCGTGAAGGGCTTGATGTTGTATGGAAGGCGACACTGCTGGCTCACGCGAAGATCTCGTCCTTGGTGAAGCCACCCAATGGTGTATGGTTGTGGATGTGCTGTGGTCGGTAAGCCCAACCGCTTCACGACCTCTGCCGAAATGAGGTTCTTTTGACTCCCGCTATCAACAATGAACTGTATCGGGGAGCCCTTTACCCACATCTGGGAGTGGAAGAGACGCTCCTCCTCCTCTGGATCTTCGGGTTCATTTTTCTGGATCTTTGCGGTAGCAACAGTGGCGCTGGGATCCGCATCAATGATCTGCTTCCCTTTTTCATACCCCTTATCGGGTTCTGACTCAGAGTCGGAACATGCATCTGATTCTGAAACCTTTAGCTCAGCCACCAGTGACTGTTGGCCCGACACTCACTTGTGTTGTGAGTGGAGCTCTTATGGAACTCGCACCATTTTCCAGTGTCCTTTCTCGGCTTCGCGGCGTTGCTCTTTGCTTGCAGCTTCAGCTGGTTGTCTTGGGCTGTCCCGCCTTGGCTTTGTCCTTTGTTCTGTGGTTTAGGGGCACCTTTCCCCTGCTTTGGATTCGCAGATCCAAAGTCTCGCTTCTTTTGTTTAAACTTCTGCTCGACCTTGACGGCATACCGGTATGCTGCGCCGAGCGAGGGGATGTTTAGGAACTGTATTTCTTCCTGGATGTACTTGTGCAGGCAGCCACGGTATTTGAGTATCAAATGTTGCTCCGAATCCTTGATACCCAACTTTGTGCGAAGGGTATGGAAAAGATTGGTGAACTCCGGCACATCTTGGTCCCTTCCCTGCCGCAGCGTGGTCCACTTTATGTATTCATCCTCATAGCTTCCGACAGGGTAGTACTGCTCCTTGATGGCATCCCGGAACGAATCCCAGGTGGGTGCGGCTGAAAATAGTGAGCCAGTACTTTCATCCTTCTGCTCGCAGTAGGTTTCCCACCAGTCCTTGACGTGGGGGGCTGCTTTGAGAAGAGCAAAAACAATCTTTTCCCGACTCGAAAATTCATGAACAGAAAAATAACCCTCTAGCAGATTTAACCATTTATCTACGGCATCGGCGTCTATCTGACCCTCGAATATGGGGATTTCAAAATTAACTTGTACCTTAAAGGGTGTGGCGTTTCCAGAGGAGCTGCTGGAAGCCGATGCGCCGCTTCTGGGTAGCCGCTGAAGGATCTGCGCAAAGCTGTCCATCATCGCGTTCCGTTGTCGCTCGAGCGCTTCTTCGAGCAAGATTTTGATGGGATCTCCTGCCCCCTCGTCTTTCTTCTCGTCCGCCATGGGAGGCCGTCGGGATTTGCGAGGCTGGTCTTGCAAAGGTTCAACCAGTTCAAGCCCTAACTCCTTATATCCCGACCTTGTTGGGGACATGCAAAGAAAAACAGAGAAAAAGCAGACCGCTCTGATACCACTGATCCAGATTTAAACAGGAACGCAACAAATTACAGAGATAACCATATACACAAAGATGCAGCGGAAATAATACTTCATTTCATTAATGGAAAATACTGACATATGCTTACAAACAGAAATGGCAATAAACTAGCTAGGGCGATGGTAGCTTATCTCTGAGAAGAGATGTGATGGCTACATGCCTCTGAACTGTTCTGAACTGTATTACAATGAGGCTCGAAGGCCTATTTATTGTTGAGAAACAATGGAAAACCCTTCACATACCGAAACCTAACCCTAGAAGATGAAACGCCAAATTGTGGGCCCCGTTTGGGTAAATTGGTACATCAATTTCCCGGGGTCGTAACTTTGGCATACGATCTCCGTTTGACGCGTACGATAGCTCGTTAGAAAGATCTATCCGAGTACTACCACTTTGGGAGGCAACATTAGGGCTCGATCGCCCCAGAATTCCAAAA
This sequence comes from Pinus tabuliformis, assembly GCA_031772625.1. Lineage (NCBI taxonomy): Eukaryota > Viridiplantae > Streptophyta > Pinopsida > Pinales > Pinaceae > Pinus > Pinus tabuliformis. The sequence goes on from CM062815.1 coordinate 895,151,626, forward strand.
AAACGTCGTTTAGGGCCTCAAAACGGCTCCGGAAGTTCAGACCCGAAAAACTGCTAAAAATAGTAAACTGTGCTACAATTAAGGAAACTGAAAATGCTGAGAAAGACAATGGTGGGGGTCCAGGTGGACCTGGCAGGTGGCCACCAATATCCACCTGGATCAAACACTTCTCGCAATCAGAGAGAATTTGAAATCAGATGCTTGCTGTAAAACTAACAACTGATACTGGAAAGTAATTGTTCAGGACTGAATCAAACTAGTAGACAGACCTTCGGAGACAAAAAGATTTTAAAAATCTTGAAAATTGCAAGATATACGCGACTGTACTGATGTACAGATTGCGTGTATACGCGACTGTGCCTAAGGAAACCTGCGTATACACGGGTTAACTTAAGGAAACATGTGTATATACGCTTCTGTAAGCAAGAAAAACAACGTATATAAAAGATTTAAAAATAAAAATAAAAAACAGTCTGAAGAAACTGACCAAACTTACAATTCAAGAACAGACTACACAGCAACAGCAAGCAAACAGGCAGCTGAGCCCTGATTGGCTTGAAAACACCCAAACTAGGAACAACAATGATGTTGTCCCCAGTGGAGTCGCCAATTCTGTTAAGGGAAAAGTTCCCCTAGGGTCTTGGGCTGATACCCTAGCAGACTAAAAGTTGTCTATACAGAGAAACACACATTCCACACTGCGATTATGCTAATATAAGCAAACTCTACGATAAGGGGCATACCTGAGGTCCTATGTTTGAGAAGGTCCTTCCAGGGTCCAAACCCTTCTTGGAGTTCCTTTTGCTCCTTTGACCTGCAAAACGACCAATTTAAGAAAGTACAACAGTATATGGACTAAACATTTTAAAGAAACCATCTTCATATTATAAAGAAAGGTAGTTAGTTATACAATTAAACAACCATTCACATATGAATTCTAACATGAATATCATAAACATGAAGAAGATTTATATCAGGAACAAAGACATGTGTTCCTTTTATTATAGACAAATAAAGTACAAAAAGGAACAATTTCACCTGACTTGTCCTTTCGCAGGCTCCAAGCGGAACCGTCCTCCAGATTCGTCCAGTCTCAAGCCTTTAACAAACTCCTTCCATGACTTCCTCCATGATATCACAAGTAGAAAATGGACATCATCACACAAGGAAATAAGGGTTTCCTGTAAAAATGGGGGAAGTGCAGGAGGCACAAGGATCTTCAGACTTGGTCAGGGAAATCTCAGCATAATAACCTTTCTCTCTCTTCTCTCCTCCCTTAGGCCTTCCCATTGAAGCCTTTTTATACTTCTCCAAAAGTAGTTTTTTAGTTGGGAATTCGTTGGGAACAGTTGGGCCACGGGCACTAACAGGTGATCAGCAGGTAAAACCCACGATCTCTGCCCGAAATTAAGGAGTTTTATATTTTTTAAGTGTTTTAATACATATACGTGGGTTGGGTATACACCTACCCATGTATACACGCGTTTATCTCAGGGAAATGTCGCGTATAAGGGATAAAACACTGTTTTTTAAATTTTTGGACCAGGTTTGTAAGGAGGGGTTGCCCTAGGCCAGGAGTGTAGCATCACAAACCATAAGAGTGAGATTTGGAGTTATAACACTCTGGAAGACTACCGTCATTTCGGATTGCAACCCTATGACATATATTTTGTCATGTCAATTGCTGGGGGAAAATACTCAAAATGGGTAGTCATTTTGCAGGAATTTGATCTAGAATTCATTAAGTCCAAATCAAAGAAATATCTCATTTTTGCCGAGCTACTTTGCGACCTTCCCTCGACCTTCATTGATTCAACATTTGAACCATTGATTTTGGATGAGTCTCTGTTTCTGATATCGTCATCTGACCTGTGGTATGGAGATATACTGATCTATCTCCAGATCCAAACTTTCCAACCTGATACCTCTCGCTCGCAATAGCGACGTATCCGATACCAAGCCAAATATTATCTGATCATTGGTGAAACTCTTTACCATTGTGGTATCGATACGATTTTACAAAGGTGCCTCACACATGAGGAAGCTGAGAAAGCATTGAATGATTTCCATTCAGGTGCCTGTGGTAGACACTTATCTGGATATGCAACCGCACAGAGAATTCTTCGTGTAGGTTACTTCTGGCCAACTATATTCAAAGATTGTATTATTGTCATCAGAAGCTGTCACACATGCCAGATCTATGACTGCAAAACTAGATTACCACCTGCACTATTGCATCCAGTCGTTGTTGTTGGACCATTTGCCAAATGGGGCATTGACTTCATGACATGTAACCCCACCTCGGCCAGGGGGCATGAGTATATTATAGTCGTCGTTGACTATTTTACCAAATGGGCTGAGGCAATGCCAACATTAAACAACAGTGGCGAAACGATTGCTCTTTTCTTTTTTAACCATGTGGTTGCCTAGTTTATTGTACCACAAGCCATAGTTACAGATCATGGGTTACATTTTCGCAATCACATGATGATTGAGTTGACTGCTAAGTTAGGACTGTCACGTGATAATTCTACCCCTTATTACCTGTAAGAGAATGGACAATTTGAGGCCATCAACAAAGTCCTAAAACGAATGTTGCAAAGAATGAAAGGGGTTCATAAACGAAACTAACATTTAATCATGTACTCTGCCTTGTGGGAATATTGAATCTCGGTGAGAATTGCAACTTGATTCACACCCTTTTAGTTGGTGTATGGTTTGGAAGCAATCTTACCGTTACAATGTGAAATTTCATCTCTCAAACTCGTGATTGACCTATTACTTGACACTTCTGAATAAGAAGTGCGTTTCTTGGAACTTATCCATCTCGATGAAACTCGTCGTGATGCCGCATTGGCTAACAAAGCGCATAAGAAACGAATCAAGGCACAATATGCTAGAAAATTCAAGCCTAGTATCTTCTCGGAAGGAGACCTGGTCTTGCTTTACGATCAGGAAGCTGATAAACTTGGAGCAGGGAAATTTGAACCAATGTGGATGGGTCCTTATATTGTCAAGCATGTTTTGGCAAAAGGTGCCTATGAGTTAGTAGATTATGATGGGATTCCATTGTCACAACCTTGAAACGGATTGTACCTCAAATGATACTATGCTTAATTGAGTGTAGTACTCACTATATATATGATTTCATTGCATGTGTGTGTGTCAGCATGTGTCTTTTAGAGTTTCTATCTAGTTAGTAATCCACTTTGCATTTATTGCAGATGTCAGAATCTTCAGAACCATTTTCTGGTTACACCGATGGTTCTAATCATATTACGTAGAACCTATCTTCTGCAGCATGGGCTATTTTCGCTCCAGGTGTCGAGTTAGTGAGTTTTCAAGGGATTTGTATCCGTCGATCGACGAACAACATCGTTGAGTATAACGCGTTGATTGAACTTCTTTCTAATGCCATTTCACTTGACATTCGCCGAATCATTGTTAGACTGGACTCACAACTCGTTGTACTACAACTTACAAGTGTATATACTGTCTGAAATCCAATAATTCTTCGTATGTTCCTTAGAGTTCATATTTTGGAAAGGCATTTTGAATACATTCAATATCAACATATTTCTAGAAACTTTAACATGTTAACTGATTCTCTAGCAAATTATGTAATAGACATTTGCGACACATGTAAAAGTAAAATTTTCAATTCACATCATTAGTTATAACCATAGAAAACTTTGAAAGTAAAATAGATAGGTGTTTTAAAAGTTTTTTACAAAATTTGTGTCCAAGACATGTTTGGTCATCTGACCCAAAAACTCAAAATGCATGAAAAAACATCCTAAGTAGACCTAGTGATGCTCATGATAACAGGTCACAACCTATGCTATCATATGTAAAAGCCTCATCCAGCGGCTAGGAGCACCAATAGCATGGCGCTGCAGCCTCATAGGTAACTCCTCGATCCGAACATCCAGAATACCAAGGGTTAATTCCTCTATGTGATCCTGCAACTCTGCCAAGGTCTTAGCCAAATCCAAGTCCTAAGAATTGTTCTCCCAATGTTTCTCCGCGCTGGCCCACCTACACCTTGTTGGTGTTCCAAAAATCGAACAATACCCATATCTACATGCATGAGAATGATTTTAGTTTAGTCTTGGAAACATTAAAAACACAAAACATGTAGAAACTTGAAAAATAAAAAAACACTTTGGTCAAACAATTCACCTATAACACCTAATTGTGCTCCAACTGGTAGAATCAAGTTAGGATCTCCACAGAAATCCATCCCTAAGTATGGATGCCCCTCGATGACAAGGTGTTGTCGATCGCGCCAACTGAAGAATGCAATGGAAAAAATGGTTGTTGACTGACCCGCATGTCGAGCCATCAATTTGACCCACCTCTGCATACGTGGATCTCTAGGACCAACTACACCCAGTGATACATGTCGCGGTTGCATCAATGGAATTTGCTCTAAGGTAAAAGCGATTAAGATCGAACCATACCAGAAATTTTTCGTCTTACCACTTTTTACCTTGGTTAGTTGTTCTTTCATTGAAGAAAGCACGACCTCACACTAGTTGAATACTTTTGTCTCTAGACACTCAAGTGCATACTGCATATATGATTTGTTCGCCAAATGTAGTGTCACACTACTAGCCAACATTGTGATTGTGAAGAGGATCATTCTCAAAGGCAAATCACCTACATCCCTGATGTTTATTTTCCCATCCTTGCTAGGTTGTGTACTTGGCTGAAAAAACTGTCAAATGTAATCTCTCACTGATTCACCTTCACGGGAAAATCCAGAAAGTGAGATGGGGGCACCTCACCTCGACAATCCGGTAAGAAAGTAAATATCATCAATAGTAATAGGGAGCATCATGTCCCTTACGTGAAAAGTTTAATCTGTTGGATCCCATGCATGAACAAGCAACTACAATAGTTCTATTTGTTACCTAATTTAGGACAACTTGAAGTATTTGAGTAACCGAGAGTTTTTGAGGGCCTCAACTGTACCCAGATTGTTTAGGGAAACCATGTCTTGTTCTTCATGCTCTCTTTCTCGCCATGTAATTGACAATCTGATCCGATGAAACCCTGAAATCCAATCATAAGCTTAGTTAGGATCCTTTCCATGCAAAAAACCAAGACAAATTTTGAGGCAAATAGATAAAACAAATATTGGAAACTCGCCCAGCGTAGCCTAGGCACAGAGACAGTGCGCTGTAGAGCAGGAAACCTTCTATCAAGGTGCCCTTCAGCACAGTTTTTGATGTGAAAGCCTACGTTGATCCCACGGCAAAAAAATCAAACCCCAGAGGCCCAAAAAAACCCCTAAAAATTGCATGAAACAATAAAAGAATGACCTGAAAAGAAAGAGGAGGGGTGGATCTCCTACCTGGTCTGGACAGCACAAGAAATGGTCCACATAATCTCTCGCATTTAGTTGATGAAGTTCGAGGTAAAAAACTAGCCCAGAGCACAAAATTGAATGGTAAGTCTCAAATGGTAAAAATGCCATTGTAAAAACTTATTTTATGTTTAATTCATGTTCATTAATCGATTAAACATTAGCATTTTCCTATTTTTACCTACGAAACATGTATTTTTAATCCGTTTGGTGGTGTTTTGAGCAGGCTTTACATCTGACTTACAGAATTTAACGTGCTCAATTGTAAATTGTACCTTTGACCACAGAGCATACTTTTATCTCTTTTTCAAGCTCTGTTAAATAACGAAAAAGGAACCCCTTGGAGTCCTCTTTAAGCTATTTTCAGACTCTCTAAACATGAAAATATTGCCGAGTGCTTGTCCCTTTCAGCTCGTTAACGGATTGGAAATGACATCTACTCAGTATAAGTTTAACCCTTTTTTGGCCTGAGATAGATTAACTACGAAAAAGGAATACGTTGATCGAACATGGTCAATAGGTTCTCTCTTTTAATGTTTTATGCTTTTTCGAGCTTGAGAGACAAATATACAAAAAATAACTTGTGGAGTTTTATTTTTGTCCCTTTTCAAACTCTGTAAACATGAAAGGACCGAGTTATCTCTGTCATTAAACTCGTTTAAACATCAAATAGCGACAAACTTGTCCATCTAGACAAGACCGAGTTTCACCTTCACTAGACTCGTTAAAACATCACAAAGTGATGGATTCACTCGAAAGGTGGAATTATACAAACAACATATGTTATCCTTCTCAAGGTTGATAAAAAATAAAGAGGTACTCATCAACAATGACTGTGGAAAATGGGAAAAATGGGAATACCACTTTATGGTAGCAGGTCGCTCTTGAACATGACACTTTCACTTCATCACCGTGACTACTTGGGTTGGGTTATCAGCTTGATGGTTATCATACCGCTGGTATATCATACCATCCATCACTTTGTTTTGGGTCAATGCTATCAATTCATTTCAGTCTCGCCAACGTGATCAAGAGAAATCATCTAGTCAAAATTCATCCTTTGCAATACCATAAACCTTCATTTTCATGACCGCCATTCCTGAACCTTATGTCGTCAATCAAATTCCCTCTCCAAAATCATTACACTTGTTTTGTGTCATTGATGTGGGATACATTAAGGCCCTCCTGCGATGAGTCGCTTCTTGTCAACATTAGCGCATCATCCAAGAAGTTGACTTAGAAACACCCTTCCAGTACCTTGAGGCCTACATACATCAATGGCAAGTTTCTCACTTTCGGTGATACATTGACATCAATGACCTTCGACTGAAAGACTTTATATGGTGTTCGACATCAAATCATCTATTCACACCATGTAAAATGTACTACAGTACCTTGAGGATCATTATAATTATCAGTGACTTCTCTCACGTTTGTTAACAATTTACATCATTGGCTAGTAATCAGACAGTGTCTTCCCATGTTTAATTTCAGATCATATATTCACATGGTTAGACTTGTACTTGAGTGAACGTTTGAATGAGATAGAAGACCCCGGATCTAGTTTCATCCATCTGGGCTACGATTTCAGGAGTACTAAATCATATGTACAATGGATTTACATTAATGGTAATTCTGATCATGGGTCTATATCTGTAGATGACTATCTATGTACATGTAATGAAAGTTTATATGATGAGCATGGGTATACCTTCCCTCAGAAATTCATGTAAAAATCAAAATATCATGATATTATGTATTGTAATCAATGCATGTCACCAACCACTTCGGAACCTCCTCATCACATCGTAAAGCATATCACTCGACATTATTATTTGCGACTTCATGCTTTAGGGGGAAGCTTTTAGAAATCCATTTGTGCACATCACTCCCATCATCCAGATCAATGTTTTAGGGCTCATCAAACCCTAATTTCAGTTGCTACATTCCCTAAACAAGTCACCCTTTTGAATGCCTCCTTCCCAGACAATTTCATGACTTGAATACATCCTGAAATGACATCTAGAGGGACCAGCGCATGTAGGCCCATGTAAGGGTACGCTATAGAGCAGTTCAGTCCATGCTAGGGTGCTCTGTGTAGCACTTAGGTCCTCTTTAACCTACGCTGGGTGAGATTGAGTGAAATTAACATAGGGTTTGGGGAATATTATTATTTCTTGGAGTCATTTAGAAGTTTCCCTCACTTATCAACTCCTATGAGCTCAAAAATGGATGAGGAATGAGTTAAGATGCATCCTATCTTCTCGAAAATTTCCCTGCTCCAAGTTTATCAGGTTCCTGATCATAAAGCAAGACCAGGTCTCCTTCTGAGAAGATACGAGGCTTGACATTTCTATCATATTGCGGCTTGATTCGTTTCTTATATGCTTCATTAGCCAATGCGACATCACGATGGGTTTCATCCAGATGGATAAGTTCCAAGAAACACGCTTCTTCTTCAAAAGTGTCGGGTAACAGGTCAATCGCCAGTTTGAGAGATGAAATTTCACATTGTATTAGTAACCATACACCAACTAAAAGGGTGTGAATCCAGTTGCATTTCTCACCGAGGTTCGATATGCCCATAAGGCATAGTATAGGATTAAATGCCAATTCCATTTATGAACCCCTATCATTCTTTGCAACATTCGCTTTAGGACTTTGTTGATGGCTTCAACTTGTCCATTTGCTTGGGCGTAATAAGGGGTAGAACTATCATGTCATAGTCCTAACTTAGCAATCAACTCAACCATCATGTGATTGTGAAAATGCGACCCATGATCTGTAACTATGGCTTGTGGTACACCAAACCGGTCAACCACATGGTTAAAAAAGAAAAGAGTAACCATTTCACCACTGTTGTTTAATGTTGGCATCGCCTCGGCCCATTTGGTAAAATAGTCAACCACAACTATAATATACCCATGCCCCCTGGCCGAGGTGGGGTTACATGTCATGAAGTCAATGACCCATTTGGAAAATAGTCCAATAGCAATGACTGGATGCAATGTTGCAGGTGGTAATCTAGTTTTGAAGACATTGTTAAACTCATACCTAAAAGGGATTATGCCCTAGTTATTGCAGATATTCCCCATGGTTTTAATACTCCAAACATTGACTATGTTAGTGACCCTTATACTTATCAAGCTCTTAGTAAAGTGGTTGCGGGATTTCTAGAAGTCACGTCATCACCATTATGGAAATTTGTGACATTTCATTCAGACACACAATTGGAAATGTTATTGTCAAGCTTCAAGGGAAAAACAAATTCAAGGATGGAGCTTACATGGTAGGAAGTTTAAAATGTATATTTGATTAATGTTAAAAGATTCATTTATGTACAAGTTAATTGAACTTTTACTATTTCATGTTACAGGCAAAAGTCAAATCTTCTTAATCATGAAGAATACCCATTTATAAATGATTGTGAGTTCATCCATATCGGTAGTTGGTCAAAGGATGATAGCTATATGTCTAAGATTTTTAATCGGGTAGATGGAAAGAGTCATAGTCAAATATTGACTTATGATGTTGTTGTGAGAAAACTAACATATGAAGACAAAGAAACAAAAGGAGAGATAGTTAACATTTATCAAAAACCACAGTTATTGATTAACTATCTTATAGACATATGTTCAAATGAAGGAGATTGGGTTCTGGATTTATTTTCTGGCTCAGGTAAGTTTTATTATATGGAATTGAATTTCAATATGTTATTTCTTAATTTATATGTCATTGTACTAATTTACTTCATTATTTTTTTTGTGCTTGATAATTAGGTACAACATTAACATGTTGCCTTCAAAAAGGAAGAAATTGCATTGCTAATGAGAAAGATCCAATACAGTGCAATTTTATTCAGCAAAGAATTAATGCTTTTCAATTTCTTCCAGATGCAATGCAAGAAATAAGGTTGAAGAAAGGGGACTTTAGTGAATCACGTGTGGCAAAAAAGGTAAAGGAACCCCAACCACCATTACACAGAATGATTGGAAAGGCATACATTGGGAGATTCGTAGACATCAAAGATCCATTAGAAGAGTAAAATGAGCAAATTGAAGCAGAAAATATTGTGGGAGAAGACAATGATGAAACTCTAGGGGACAAAGAGTTTGGATTACGTGACATTGTTGATTAAATTTAAGTTATGCTTGGAAATAAAGCTGATTTTTTTAAACTATTAATTAGTTAAACTTGTAATGTTTTTACTTTCACATTTTGTGAGAAGAATAAGCACTCAATTAATGTTTTTATGCGTTCAATATTTGTATTATGTGATTTTTGCATTAATTTTTGAAAAAAACAGCGATTATTATTATCTTTTTGACATGAAATTCATAAAAAAAACTATTATTTAACCATTTTTAGTTTAAAATTTCCTATAAAAATTGTGATTTTGACTGTCATTTCTAGCAAAAAATTACAAAAATTATCAAAATGTGTAGTTTTTTAGTTATATTTATGTTGAAAATGGTTATCTTTATGTCAATTGTTAAAAATTATTGTTTTTTAGAGACAATTATTTCATGTGGATTGAAAAATTAATTAACAATGTATAAATATGTAGAATATCAAAAATTCCAAATATCGACCTTCTTCTTTAAATATGCAAAACAATAAAAACCTCACTACAAAAAAATTAAAAATAAAATAAAAACAAGAAAATATGAAGAAGAAGACCACTTCAAAAATTATTAATTTAGAAAATAATTATCTACATTTCATACATTAGAAAATTTAAAGTCAAAAAATAGGTATTTTAAAAAAGGCCCTGATGCAGAATCACCACTTTTTTAAATCAGCATGAAAATCACTACCATTCTAAAACGTAATGTACATAAAAAAAATTAAAGTGACAAAAACTATGCTCTAAACAAAACATGTGTGTTCTGCATCGCCCCTTTTCAAAATCGGGTCACTTTTCTGCTATCTCTATGAAACAGGTAATAGTATCAGTTCCCGTTCCAAAGTTTACATTGTTAATTTCTTCCAAAGTGAGGATAATAATGATGCGTCTATCTCTCCTCATGGCCTTCGCTAAGACTTATGGTTGTTAGTCCTGGTCTAGTGCATGACACATGAAGTAGAGAACCATGTATGTCACTCCCTCTTAACCAGAGATGGAAAATACATTCCTATAAAATAAATGTACCCAAGCTCCCTCTTAACCAGGGACTTGTCTAAGCTCCCTCTTAACTATTGACTTGTTTTTAGTAGTTCATTTGTTCTTCAATGGAGATAATGGTACCTTTAGCTGCTTGAAGAGCTCCTCCTTTCGATGTAATGAATTTCATCTTTATCATTATGGATCCTTCATATTTTGGGGCTTCTTTGTAAGGCATCAACCATCCATCACTTTCCTTCATGAGTATGTCAATCATGTCATCCTTTTCTTCATCGGAAAGTGGTCTTCTCATACAAATCTGGTTTTTTTTCATACAACTACCACTTCCAAGTCATGTTTCCTTTAGGATCTTTCATCCAACCACATGAGTGTTAGTTGTAGGTGACATCTACACCTCTCTTTTAGTAGCCCTTTCGTGATGGCCCTTCATCATGACATCATCTTGTAGCAACACCAACATCCCTCATACATATTGACACATCTCCAAGATATTCAATGTCAAGGGTCTTCTTTCTTTCCAGACTTCATCGGAGTTTTCATACATTTTCCATGGAGATGTCGTGGTCAATTCTCCTAGTCATTAAATGTTGATTTCCTTTTTTACATGCTCATAGTTACATCTTTCACAATTTCTCCTTTCTTTCTTCACATATTTCTCTTGAGGAACTTTCATCCATAGTTCCTTCATCTTTGTCAACCACCTCATATTCCATATGAGGAAATATTATGTTGATTTCATCTAGTCAATATTTGAACCATGCCCTCATGCATCTTTCCAAAGGAGGAGATTCCTTTTCTTTGATCATGCTCATAAGAAAGAACATTTACCCATGAAACCATATGATGACATGACTCAATTAAATACATGCATACATACCTCTTTCCTTGTTTTTCTCATATAGGCTTCCTTCAGCAGCTTCCTTTCCTTGATTAAGAGTACTTCAACCATCTTGACATGGTGCATTCCTTTGCCATCATACCATCATTTATCCAAAAAATGAACCCCATACAAGGTGGAATTCTGAGTGACGCACTTTCTTCTTCCAAGAGGCGAACCTTTGAATGAAGATTACAATGGAGGATCTTGATTATCCTCATCCTACGAATGCTTCTTCCTAATGATGTATGATGAGCTCTACACTAGATGGCTTTCTTCTAACCATAAGTACTACTTATGCTTTCAATGAGTTTACCAAGAGCTACTTCCTTCCATGATGATTGTTACAACCATGTAGACTTCTACTTCAACTATCTTTCAAGCTTTTATAAGGATGTCTTGAGCTCTTTCTTTAATTGTATGATTCTAATATGATGCCATTGTCTACTAAGATGTGTCTTATCATAATGCTTCTCATATTCACTTCCATGGTGGAGGTATTTTCACCTTGCACTTCTCCTTGCTATGTATTGGATAAACCCTAATAGTGAGGATACATCACTTTGGATTTATTCTCATAAGGTTCTTCCATTTCTTTAATAGTGATATGTACCTCATTTATTTCTTTCCTCTTTTTTTCCTTCTTGAAATTTGGACAACCTCTCTTGTAGTGCCCATATTCTTGATAGCAATAGCTTTGGATCTTTGTCATATTCTTCTTCTTTTTCCAAGGACCAAAATTACCAAACTTTCCCTTTCTCTTAGCCATGGAAACAAATGTTTGAATTTGTTTTTATGATCGCATGTCACCTTTTTCCTTCAACCTGGTTTCTTTAATCTTACATAATGACCAAAGTTCATTGAATGGGGTAGCTTCCTTCTTTCCATAGATTCTTGATGTAAAGTTTCCTCATTCCTCTAGTAGTGCATTGACCACTATGGTGGTCATTTCATTATCAGACATTATTTCTCCCAACTCTTGTAGTTGGTCACTTATTTATGATTCCCTCATAAATTATGAGGCTATTCCATCTTCCTTTAATATCTTCATCTTGTAGAGATCTTGTCTTAATGATATCACTTCTCTAACAACACTTACAGAGAATAATTCTACTATCTTCTCATATACTTCTTTTGATGTCTCCATCTTTGATACATATGGTATGAGGGGATCTTTGATGTATTCTATAAGGATCCTTTGATGATCCAGGTGGATATTGGTGGTCACCCTCCTATTCCACTTGAACCCCCAACATTGTCCCTTTCATTTTTTCAGTTTCCTTAATTGTAGCACAATTTACTATTTTTGGCAGTTTTTCAAGTCCTAAACTTCTGAAGCCATTTTGAGGCCCTAAACGAGGCTTTTAGGGAAAACGGAGACACTGGAAAATTCCCAAATAAAGAACTAAATTTGTTTTTCGCCTACTCTTTGAGATCTTCGAAACAAGGTATTATGATAGCCAAATGGATATCGTATGCCAAAGATACGACCACAGGAAATTGATGTACCAATTTACCCAAATGGGGCCCACAATTTTGGCGTTTCATATCCTAGGGTTAAGTTTTTGGATGTTTAGGGTTTCTCATTATTTTTCAATAATAAATAGGCCTTGGAGCCTCATTGTAACACAGTTTAGAGGCATGTAGCTGCCACATGTCTTCTTAGAGATATGCTACCATCACCCGAGCTAGTTTATTTCCATTATGTTTGTAAGCATAGTTCAATATTTTTCTATTAATGAAATTAAGTGTTTTTTTGTTGCAGCTCTGTATTTATGATTATATATGTGATTTGTTGCCATACTTCCCCTTTCACGTACTTATCTAGAGCTTGCAATTCTTCTTAACATGATCAATGACCTCATTTTCTATGACGATCAAATATGTTCTCTTATTTCATGCAAGAAAGTTTGTTGACCCAACCAATTTGTTGCTTTCCTTACAAAATGAAGTCCTTTTGATAGATTCAAATTTGGACATAAAGATACTTACTTGTGAAGACACTTCTTGATGACAATATATTCTTCTTGATTTTAATGATGATGTTGATAATAAAAGATGTCTTCTTGATGAAGATGTCTTCCTTCAAAAGTGATCCTTCAAAGAGAGGGAGATCACCTTGGTTCCTTGATGATGATGAAAATGCCTTCTTCTTGATGAGCTTCCTTTTCTCAAAGTAAACTTCAATCAAATTTTCCTTCCATTAGTTGCAACTTCTTCTTTGACCCTTGCAATTTGACTGAAATTTTCAGTCACTCCAAAAATCCTAGTCTATGCATGCGTGGGAGAAAGACAAATATTTTACGCTTCTCTCTTCTTCACTTGGAAAGAGGATTTTTCTTCTGCAACTCAACTTGCAAGACGAATTGTCTTCCACCTATTTTTTGCCTCCTTAGGTGACTGCAATAATTATACTTCTGTTGCAACAAATGAGCCCTAATCTCCTCGCATGTGTGAATAAGAATAACTGAAAACATACACAAAATTACTTCAATCCTTTTATCTTCTTGATGATTGATGCTCTTGATGATCTTTTGGTTCTTTGGCCCTTGAGTGTCCTTCTTTAGGCTGCTTTTCCTTGTCTTGTCACCTTAGCTCTGATGCCATTTTGAGCAATCTAGGGCATTTGGATTAGGCGATTTCTCTTATTTTGATAACTGCTTGTGATGTATTTTTACATTTACATGATTTTCTTCTTCTTTCACTTTATTATTATTAACGTTCTTATCATCAAATAGATACAAAAAAACAAAAAACAATCAGACAAGAGGACAGAAGATATATACGATCAGTGAGGGCCAAAACCTCTCCAACTGAGAGGAAAGCCCACAAGAATTATTCTCTTCTTATATATATTCAATTGATGAATTCCAAGACCTAGACCCTTGACCAAGACTCCTCCAAAACCAATTCAATCTTCCTTCTTGATAAGCACAAATTCCAGCAACAAATTTTGACCTTCCAACAACTTCTTTAGCAACTTCAATCCCCAACTGCAATTTCTGCAACTTCGACCTAGTAAATTCATAGCTTCGACCTAGAAGCAACTTCACAACTTCGACCTTGCAACTTCACAGTTTTGACATAGAAACAACTTCGATGCAGCTTCACAACTTCGATGCATATTCACAATTTCATCTTACCCAGTAAATGTAGAAACCCTAACAAGAGAGAGAGAGAGAGAGAGAGAGAGAGAGAGAGACCCAAAACCTCAATCTTCTTCTTCTTCATCCTTTTCTAGCTTGTATATTGAGGATATCGAACTTGGTTGAGAGTATATCCAAATGAGGTCAAGTTCCTTCTTATATATAGGATTTTGAGGGCTACAAATTTCTTTCTTTAGGCTGACTTGTACCATCATGTAGGCTGACTTGATCTTAGTGCCATGACAAGGTCTTGGAGCATCTTTTGACTCTACTTTGACTCAACTAAATTTTCTTTACAATATGTAACATGCACAAATGGGTCTTCAATACATGAAAATGACTCAATTGATGTTATGATAATGGGTGTTTGACCTAAAAATAAATTCCCCTTGAGCATGAAACCCATGCCTCAAGAATAACAATAATAAATTTATTTTTCTCTTTTCATAATATACGTAAAATCATGATTACATATGTCATTATGAAGATCAAACCTAGTTACATATTTCAACATAGGGAGATGTATTTGAATTCTTGGTCATTGGATTTTAATCTAGATGAAAAGATTCTCACTGCCATGCATGTTTGGGTCAAGTTTCCCTACCTTCCTCTATCTTGTTGGATTGATGAGTGTTTGAAAGCCATAGGAAAAAGTGTTGGAAGGTATCTCGATCGAGCTGAACCTAAAGGCCGGTTGTTTGTGTGTGCTAAAGTATATGTAGAAGAGTACCTTAATAAAGGCCTCCCTTATGAGATTTATCTGACATAAGGAGAATAGAAGCATATCCACTCTCTAAACTATGAACATATCCCATTAAAGTGCAAGAGTTGTCATGAGTTTGGGCACTTTGCACAGGATTGTAAGAAATCCCAGGCTCAAAATGGATACAGAATGACCACTGGCCCAAATAACTAATGGAACACCCAAAAGATGGGGGTAAATCATGGAAAAGGTGGAGTAAAGAATAACAAAAGTGCATATTAGAATGGGGCTTCGTCATCCACAAACCCATATAAAATCTCGCCGCAGGAAGAGAACATCCGGGAGGAAACAAATGCAGATTTAGAAGATCCAAGCCATGAAGGATGATTGTTGCAGATGAATAAGGAGAGATTAATGAAGGTGTTCTAGCCAAATATACAACTCTTGCAAATATCGTTCAACCTCAGACTAATCATAGCTCAATATCTCTGTCAAATCCCGAGTTGAAGGCAAAGAGTCCTAAAGATGTGACTCTTGTACCTCAAGGTTCAATAGTGGGAGAAAGTAAATTTCCAACGCAAAGTGCCAAGAAGAGAATAAATTGGGGCAGTGACTCGTCTAGTCAAGAACTTGAGAATCAAAAGAAAATTGTGAAGCCTTCGAAAAAAGACGCAAGGGAAGCAGAAGCCGAGAAAAATATCAAATTAGGCAACCAATCAAAAATCACAAAAAATCTCAAAAATGTGAGTAATTGAGAACATTGGAGTGTAAAGAGTGGAGGAGATAAGTCTAGTGCCTCAAAATTTAAATGATAATATCTAGAGAATGGGAAACACCTCAGAATCCAACATTGTTAAAGATCTAGTGAAAAGAGAAAAACCAAGAGTTTTATTTTTACAAGAAACTAAACTTGCAAATGAAGATATTTTAGCTATGTCAAAAGATATTTGGAGAGAATGTTCAGGTGTTGCACAAAGATCTTGTGGAGCTTCTGGAGGTATATGTAAACTTTGGTTAGAATCTTGCTTCACATTAAAATCCAGTTCCAAATCGAAATTTTGGGTGGCCATCTCGCTAGAAGACAAGAACACAAAAGAAATATTTTTTTCAGTGTTTATGCTTCAGTCTTGTACAATGAGAAGGGAAAATTTTAGGACTCATTAATTTTACTAAAGGAAGAACTATCACATATTGACAATGTTGTTATAGGAGATTTCAAAATTGTTATATTCTCTATGAAGAAGCATGTGGGTACTGTCATCAGGGACCCCTTTAGGGAACAAATGGAATACCTTCTTTACAAGTGGGATCTTGTGGATATAGTTCCGGAAAAAGGGAAATATACTTGGTCCAATCCAAGAAGTGGCTCTGACCACATATCATCGATGACTGGATCACATTCAATTTCATAGTAATTGGCTTGTTAAAGGAATCAAATATATATCCACAATTTTGGCTCAGGGAGACTCATACCATTGGCCTATCTCGTTATCTATGGATCCTCTTGAAGATCTTGATCCTATTCCTTTTCTTTTGATCTTGGGTGTCTTATGAAGGATGGGGTTTCAAATTTAATCCAACAATCTTAGGCAACTCTAATCTTCAAATTCCCATCCTTTGTTTAGGAATCCAAATTGAAATTCGTGAAACAAGTTCTTAGAATATGGGAAGAAGAGAAATTCAAGCCTCCAGGCTAAGAAAAACTTGAAATTCTCAAGAAGCTTGAGTCTCACCAATCCAAGATGGAAAATTCTCTAATAACATACCGGCACATTGAAAAACAGAAGAAATCAAGCAAGTAAATTAATATCCTCAATAGACAAGAAGAGGAGTACTCGCGATAAAAATCGAGAAGCCTATGGCTTAGAGTTGGAGATATAAACTCCTTAGTTTTCCACAAACAATCTTATGCTCAAGAAATAATGAATTGTTTCAAATAAATTACTCCTGAGGTTCTCTGTTGAAAATACTAGCGAGAAAGGGTTCCTTGATTTGTGCCTTAATCAAAGGGACCACAACAAGTTTCTCCTTAGCATGATCGAGTTCCTATAAGTTAGGAACCAATACCTATAAGTTAGGAGATAATTCGTAAAATTTAGGATGAATTCATATAATTTAGGATTCGTTCCTAAAAGTTAAGACAAGTTCTGAAGCAGTTAACTAATGTAAAAAAAATGGACTGTTGAGTTTTTCTTTTCTTCTAGTGTGAGTTAATTTTGGAAAATTACAAGTGATTGAATCTCGAGTTCTAGAATTGAGATGAGATGAGTTGCATGAGTTAGATCAACTCAATTAACTCATCAATCAAAAAATCAATTCCTTAAATACTATTTTCTAGATTTAGCCATTTGAATTGCTTATAAGGAGGACAAAGTCACTCATTGTAATCAATTGTCTTTTGGGAATGAGTTTGTGAGATGGTTGCACAAGTTTATGTGTGGAGCTTGTGAGAGAAATGTGTGCAAAGAGAAGTATGTGCACATAAATTCAGGAGGCAAGGATCAACAATTTCCAAGAGAAGTCCATGTGCATAAATTTAAGAGGCAAGGATCAACAATATTGTAAGACTTTCATGCTTGGTTCAATGTAGGAAAATAAGTTTTTTTTTTTTTTTAAGATTGAAACAATTTGTTTTTTTCAGAGATCTATTGCTCAATATCTGTCAATAAGCAAGCAAAGGGTTTTCCCAATTGGGTTCCCTAGAAAAATAGTGTGTTTTTATTGTGTGATTGTGTTTATTTATGTTCCTATTCCACTAGAAATATCAGTAGAGAAATTATGTGTTTATATGAAAATGAATTGCACTTCAGATTGTTCATATTAGTGGTTGCAATATTTCAAGGAAATTCTATATGGTATCACAGTAGTGAACAAAATCTATTAGAGTAATTTTGAGGTCTAAAATGGGCCTCCTAAGGAACTTTATAAAATAATATTTAAAATAATAAAATAAGATTAGGTTCAGAGTTTTGGATTCTAGGGTTTAGCTTCAAACAGGCCATCGTGGAATTTTCGCTATAATTTTTTTTATGAAAGACTTCAGAAGCTGAAATTTCTACCATGTGGAGAACAAATCTTGGTGAACTTCATGTACAAATTTCAAATCTTGATTCACTATATATTAGGGAAATTTTGAAGTCTCAAATGGGCCTCCTAAGGAAATTATAAAATAATAGTGGAAATAATAAAATAAGATTAGATTACATCATCACCTGAATCATATCTAAGATCTTGTTGTACTGTAGCAATAATTTTCTGCTTCCTTTTGCCACCATAATTCTTAGGCTTTAACTCTAGATGTAGTTTCTCGTGTTGCTCCTCACCATGGACTTCTTTCTTGCAATGGTGCAAGAGGGCTTTCTTCCTTTTTCTTTAATGTCACTATCTTCTTTGCATGGTTGTCTTGTTCATGCTTTCCCCTATTTTCAAGGTGAATGACTTTCACACTAGATTCATCATGAGTTGTGGGATCAAACAACAATAATGAATGTCAAAGATAACTATGCAAAGCGCCAACATATTTCATCAAAGTATTTGGTGAGTATAAATGAATATTCAATGCAAATTCTTTCTTTCTAAACTCCTCTGTGAAAATTTGAATATTCTGACCTTTTCCTTGTTTCAAATTTTTCCATTCCATCATGATTTTTTGTCAGTAACCCAAAGGATAAATTTGTCCTCTTAATGTAGAAACAAACTCATAACATCAAGACAGGAGTTTACCAGTATGCTTACTACCTTTTTGAAGTTTTCTCTCCCACCATAGAAGATTTGTGTCATCAAGTCGAAGAGATACAAACTGGATCTTCACCTCATCCTCTTTGATCTATTGTATACGACAATACACTTTGATCTATCTAATCGAGTTGTTTAGCTATTCTGCATTAGCTTCTACACTAAACATGGGAAAATCAACTTTCACATCTATCTTAAAAAATGGCTTTTTAGAAGCATTTCTATGATGACTATTTGAATGATGAGAAAAAATATGAAGAAGAATAACATTCATCGGAAGATGGATATGGAAGTTCAGGAGGGTCTCCTCCATTTCCCTGATTTACTAAAGCATTGTCCTTTGCTTTCTCTTTCTTATTCTTTTCCTTCTTTGTTTTTCTCTTCTCATAATGCAAATGATTTATCTACCATGTTTTTCATCATGTAGAAGGATTTATATAAATTCTTAGTGAAAACATCATAATTCTCCATTTTCCTTCTTCGTGTTGTGCATCCAATCTATGGGTCAAAACACTTGAGTTTTCCTTCATCCTCTTTGAGTTTGGCCCTGGTTATAATTCACACTTTCAATTCACATCAGCAAGAAGACCGCTCTGATACCAACATGAATGAGGATCTCTTCTTCGATGATGTCATCAGAATTGCATAAAAGAGCATGTAAAATCATAAATGCAATCACTTAATGAAGAAACAACATAAAATGAAACCATAAAGACAATGCACCAAATGTTTGGTAACAAAGTTCACACAATGTGGGCTACTAGCCCGTCTTCAAAGTGAAGAGGCCTATTCATTCATCTAAAAAAAAATACATTGGAAAATACATCATTATACCTCCATTTCTAGGAGTGAATTAAAAACGGGCTTCTCAAATGTTGAATCTGACTACACTAGTGAAATCCTTGCGAAATTCTGAGTAAAATGAGTATAAACTCACCTATATTCTTTCGTTGTCATCTCTAGAACCCCCATGGAATATTCAATATTTCGTAGCAAATATATGGGAATATTTTGGAGAATATGTAGATAGGGAATATTCTCTTGGTCTGTGCATTCGTGCAAGGTTTTGCCTCCTAGTTCCTATGCTCCAGATTTCATCACCCATCCGCACATTGTTTTAATTTTCCTCCTTCCCTCATTCAAATGAAATGAACGAATTTATAAGGTTGTGTGTTGGAGGACAAATCAAAGCCCTCTAGGCTAGTAGGTTGGTTGGCATACCACGGTTAAGGTGTTGGTTAGGTGGGGAGGTTGCGGGTTCCAACCCTGCATCGACCACTTTACATATATAAACAAACATATATGTTATATGTTAAACTGTCATGTGTTTAATATTAACACAATTGTTTTAACCAATGGTTTTTCATTTCCATATGGGTAGTTGAGCGAAGGGTTAGTGGGGCCACCAAATATGGTGGTCCCCCAACCGTTATACCAATACACGTTCAACCAAACTTTAAATATGATTTGGAATTCTTGTTTTAATAATTCAACTTATAGCCTATCGGTTGGGTGATTGCATGTTGACCGGGAGGTCATTGGTTCAAACCTCGCTGGCTCCACTTCTGTTTTGGCTAGTTGTGGCCTATTTTGGTTGGCCATTGGGTGCCACTTGGTGCCATTTGAATGGGCCACATGGCCCCATACTATTGGACCAACTATCATGTCGCCATATTTAGTTGAATGCTTCCAATTTTAGTGATTCTACCAACTGTAGCAGTGTTGCTACTTTATTTGTAGCTCCACCAATTTTAGTCACTGGTTGGCCGGACGGCCAATTTGGTGTTGGCCCAAATTTTCTAGTGCCAACTAAATTTTGTCTTTTTGCCAAGTTTTATGGGAACTTTGGTTGAGCATAACTTTCACATATGAGCTTGGATTGAGGCGTCGTCTGTGATGTTGGATTTCTTATGAAAATATCTTCGATTTGGTCTTGGTTTCATTGAGATTAAGGACTTTGTTTTTTGGGCTATTATAGATCCTCCTAGATCAACTCCGGAAGAAATCCATGATGTAGGGATGGTGATCAAAATTGACATAAAAAATAATTTTGATAGAGTTCGACATTCCTTTTTGCATTCTGTGATGGAAAAATTGGGGTTCTGTTGGGAATTTATAAATTTGCCTAAAGATTGTATCAACAATCCTTGGATCACTCCATTAATCAATGACCGCCCTTGTAAATTATTCTCGTCCTTAAGGGGTATAAGGCAGGGTTATCCTCATTTTACCCTTTTATACATTCTTGTCATAGAGAGTCTTAGTAGGAATTTAGAGCGAGATAAGGCCGAAGGTAGAATAAAAAGAATAAGTATAGCAAGGAACATCAAGGAAGTAAATTGCTCGCAATTAGTAGACGACACGCTTCTTTTGGGAAGCACATCAAAGCAAATTCCATCAAGGTTAAAACAAGTTTAGATCCTTATTTAAGGCTTTCTGTAGGTCTAATATAAAAAAGAAATAGTATGATATTTGGGTGGAATACTTTTATTTCGAATCTTAAGGAAATCTCCAAAGCATTGGATTTCCCTTTGTATTTTGAACGTAATTTTTTTAAATACCTTGGAATCCCAATATCCTTGGGTGCCTCTAGCATTGAAAGCTGGTCCAAAGTCTTAAACAGATTCAAGAAGAAAATTCAGTCCTAGGGAGTGCAATGGATTTCTTTAGTTGGCAAAGTCGTCTTGGTTAAATTCGTCTTATCCTCTCTTCCCATTTATCTTTGTTCTAGAATTCTGGCTCCAAAATTTGTGCCTAATCAAATATGTCTCCTTATTCGTAAATTCCTTTGGAAAGGAGTTAAGAATAGTGAAAATTAATTCCATCTAGTTAACTAGAACATTGTTCGTCTTCCAAAGGCAAATGGTGCTCTAGGTGTAAAAGATCCCGCGGACATGCGTCTCACTCTGGGTGCTAAAATCATATGGAGACTCATTTCAGATTCAAAGGAATAGTGGAAAATGGCCTTCATGAGAAAATATTGTAATAAAGCTTGCTTTCTCATAGCTGATTCAATCGCCCACAGAGCTTTGGATTGACGGTGAATGGGTGTACTGTTAAGGCACTCCTTGTGATAGGTCACTCGTTCAAATCCCCAGTGGGTGCTTAGGTAGTATTATATAGAAAAAAAAAGCTGATTCAATCAATTGGTTTGGACCTGGATTGAAAACTTGGAAGTTGTGTATACAAGTCGCTCCTATAATAATTGAAAACCTTAGTTGGCATTTTGAAAATGGGTCTCGCATCAAAACCTAGAAATACATTTTTTCTTAAATGTCGTCTAGAAGGATGTGAAGAATTTAGAGTATGAGCTACTTGGATGCAACAAAATGGTTACTCCAAACTGAGAGATGTTTCAATTTGGGACAATCAGGGTCATTGGAAAGGATGGCTAAGGCTAGAAATCCTGATTCATCTCAATATTCAATGGGAATGATTGATTACTAATCTAAAAGGTTTGGCACATGCGTCCTTCTTCTTTTAGGATCTTATAAAATGGAATTTAAGCCCTCAACATAGATACCATGTGAAATTGGGATACTCACTCTTGGTCAATCGACTTCTCCATCCACCACCCTACAAAGTGTGGTAAATTTTTTTGAATAATCATGTCATTTCAAAAGTCAACATGTTTTTTTCAAATCTTGTCCATAAAAAATTCTCATTGCTAAAAATTTAAAGAAAAGGAATATTCATTTCCCATCTCGGCATCACTTGTGTCACAATTTAGAAAAATGTACACATCATCTATTATGCTTCCACCCTTTCTCTCTAGAATCACAGCGAGTTACATTCATTGCTATGCTTTTTATCGAGTCTATCACTAGATCGTGGGTGGACATGTTTGAACTATGGAAATTGAAATATCCATGGATTCAAAAGGCCTCTTCACTACCCGTTAGATGTTGGGAAGCCCTTCCCAAGTATCTATGTTGGTCTATTTGGATTGCCAGGAACAAAGTAATATTTAAAAATGAGCTTGCGAATCCTCAAGCGATTTCTCTCAATGTAACATCTCTACTCTTTGAAGCTATTTCTTCCATGGGTTTATGTGATAAGGAGTTTGAATTCTTAAAATCAAAGGAGCATGAATGGATCCAAGTGAAAACATAACTTCTTCCAAGTAACTATGTGTCCCGTCCTCCATGCAATAAGGTATCAAGTTTAAGCTTCAACCAAACGAAATTTATCCCGTGGAGAAAAAGAAAAAATCATTATTCCCTATTTTTTTATGGATCATTGATAAGAATTCCAAGGGAGGGGTTCTCTTTAGTCGTGAAGGAAAAATTATGTTTCAATTCTCTTGGGGTCATGGCATGGCGACTAACAACCAAGCTGAGTTCCCCACCTTATGGAAAGTTTTGGAACTTGCTCTTGCAAAGAAAATTTATATTCTAATGGTTTTTGGCGATTCCACGAATGTCATTAGACAAGGTATTAATTATGAAAGAGCTTTGCAC
Source organism: Pinus tabuliformis (assembly GCA_031772625.1). Taxonomy (NCBI): domain Eukaryota; kingdom Viridiplantae; phylum Streptophyta; class Pinopsida; order Pinales; family Pinaceae; genus Pinus; species Pinus tabuliformis. The sequence goes on from CM062815.1 coordinate 895,175,043, forward strand.
TGAGACCACCCTCCCATCCTGCAATTAATTTCCATAAGCGTCTCTTAGCTCGAGCATTTGGAGCTTTTTATGTGTATCATAATTTAACCTCTAAAATTGATGTTCTTATAAAAAAAGGTTCTACCTAGGAGAAGGTAGAATAGAGATAAACCAAGGTATAATCAACCTTGCTCCAATTCCTTAAGTCCATTTAGAATCTCAAGACATATGGATAATATTCAAATGCATGCCATCATGAGAAATCTTCTCTACCTCGAATTGATGTCATTTGATCATGGTGTTCCTTGAGAGATTAAAGAGTGATGTGGTCAGGTTGTTCTCGGGTTCTCTTTACCCGTGATGGAAAAATTATGTTTCAATTTTCTTGGAGTCATGGCATGGTGACCAACAATCCAGCTGAGTCCCTCACCTTATGGAAAGTTTTGGAACTTTCTCTTGCAAAGAAAATTTATAGTCTAATGGTTTTTAGTGACTCCATGAACGTCATTAGACAAGTTATTAATGATGAAAGAGCTTTGGTTAAAACCACCCTCCCATTCTGCAAATAATTTCCATAAGTGTCTCTTAGCTCGAGCATTTGGAGCTTTTTCATGTGTATCATAATTTAAACTCTGAAATTGATGTGCTCACAAAAAAAAGTTCTACCTAAGAGAAGGTAGAATAAAGATAAACCAAGGTATAATGAACCTTGCTCCAATTGCTTAAGTCCATTTAGAATTTCAAGACATATTAATAATATTCAAATGAATACCATCAAAAGAAATCTTCTCTACCAAGAATTGAGGTCATTCGTTTTGATCGGAGTTGTCTTTAGTGCGATTTTTTGGATTTTGTGGTGGCGGAATCCGTGGTAAAATTAGAGGTGAAATCTTGATTTGTGTTATTTAAACTAGTTTTTTGAATGTGTATATGGATTCAGCACCTTTGAAAACCCCTAGGGCACTTGGATTGCACAGGGTTACCCATCAACCTTGTGATTTCAATAAATTTCTGCCAGATTTTAGAGAAAATCCATGCCAAGCCGTGCATAGTCGGTAACAAGTGGCCAATGTCTACAAATTCCATAAGCACAAAGAGGTACTTTCATTTACTTCAATTACGGATGGAGTGGGTGGAGTTTATTGTGGGTATGAAGAATGGTTCATCAAGCAGAGGTATGGCTTTTAATGCAAGCGTCATATATTTCCCATCACCATCACCAGCTTCTCCTGCGTCCTCCAGAAGATTTTGATTGGGATATGGATTTTATGTTTTAGATTATCTCGTGCGAGAAATTTAATGGCCCCTTGGGCTTCGCGAGAATTCTACGGGTTGATTTTTGTTGCTAGTATTGGTGAACGATTCAGTACTATTGGCGTACCTCCAGCCTGTTCCCAATCACTTTGTTTGAGCATGACCTAGATCACGAGAATAATACTTTTCTGCTAGATAAGATACTGGAATCATCCAAAGCTCTTTTGGAAGCCAGGCAAAGGCAGAATAACATGGTGAAAAGACAGAAGATGCTTCCAGCGTCTACTCTGTCATCTTAGTAACATGGAACACTTTATAAATGGCTTGCGAGAGGAGGTCTGCTCGTTTAATACTCGGGTCTTATACAGCTCGGCTTGAGAGGTTATGGTCCAATTGAAGTTCATGAAACAAAAGAAATCTCGTTGTCTGCGGGTTGCCGACTCTCCTAGAAATAGTTGTAGCTATAGAATTGGAATTACGTCATATCTCATTAATATGTTTTCTTTTTTAATCTAGGATAATCGGTAACTGGTGATAGTTACCCTGAACAGACCCAAGATCAAATCTAACTGGCTGCCACTATAAACTTAGGCCTAATGGTCGCCTACTTTTCTAGCCAAGACACAACAGGTCAGAAATATACTCAATGAGATATGAATCCTCATCTTGTGGGTTTCACCCAGCGAAACTCACCTTTAATCCCCATATCACTGTATCTCTTTCATTGATATATTATCTTACACATATTGTTTATTTCTAGGATTTTTTTGTTTTCATTGATATGTTATCTTGCAGAGATTTTTATTTCTGAGATATTTTTTTGTGGAAGTGTTTTTGGTAAAACTTTAAGCACTTTGTTTATTTGAATAAATGTACATTTTATAGACAAATCTCCCAATGCTCTTTTAAGGGTTTTAACTTTCTCTCTAATGATTATTAATAAAATATCTTTAACTGTTTTGAAAAGAAATACATATATTAAATTATGTTATCTAATATGTAAATTTGAAATATTTTATTTATAATTAAAATCACTAATATCATCATTATCATTTTATATAAAATTAAAATATTTTATTTATAACAATTTTTATTTTACAATTTTAATTTAATTCATATAAATATTATTTTATTATTTTCTTCTTGTGACATTGATTAGATCAATACCTTAAACGAATAACACTAATTTAATATATATTCTTTCAAATAAGCTAAATTGTAAGCTTATCGCACAATCTCCTTTAAAGACTCGCAGAAAACTCGCTAACGATTCATTATGTAAAGCATTATTAAGTAACAAATATCTTGAACACTTTAATCACCTATGTGGCTAGCAAATGGGCCCTAGATTAAGTGGTTCAGAATCCAACTTCACCAAGTTCAGAAGCAGCAGCACTCTGTACATGAACTGACTCACTAGTTTCTCTTCTACTTCTTATAAAGCTATGTACATCTTAGTATTGGTAAATGAATTGGTTTTTATATATTTATTATTAATTTATTAGTTATATAAAAATAATAACACCATATCATAAATGATTTAACTTTGATAATGTTTTAATATATATTATTTTTTATAAATCTATAAATTTACTCTTAGAATTCTAAATCATATATCGATGAAGACCGTATGTAGAGCTCCATTTTTCATATACTCAAAAATGGTAAACTCTGAAATGTATATATATGGGAGAAATGTTTTCATATTCCATCACAAGGAAAATATAAGAAATCTTTGTATATGTTTTGTGTGCTTTGTAAGAAATCTTTGTATATGTTCTGTGTGCTTTATATTTTGATAATGAAAAGCTTGTAATATAAGGATATCATCACAAAAGAATGCTAGATATAATAAATTAGGAAATTATTGGTGTAATGAATATTGATGATTATATTATAAAATATTTTTAAATTAAATATATACCAAAATATATATTCACAACAATATTAATGGTGTCAACGCCACTTCATACTTTAATTCCCCACATGACGATCTCATTTACCATTTACTTTTCTCCAGTAGTGTTAATACTCATATTCATCATTAGAATGTTGTTTTAGAGAACCAAAAAAATGTATAAGAAAAAAGATAGCAAAGTGTGATACTTACTCATTTACACTCATCCTAATAACCTTATAATTTTCCAGACTTATGACTCAATATAATAAGATGAAGAGATAGAAAAGTGTGATACTTACCTCATTTACACTAATCCTAATAACCTTGAAATTGTCCAAACTTAGGGCAGTGTGTTCGATCTACTTATGATTCGATTTTATATTTTATATTGGGATATATTTTAATTTGTTTTTATTATTTTTAATTTAAATAAAATTTATTATATTGATAATAAATAATTATATAGATAAGTGCGTTTATTTTAAAATAAGATTTTTAGAATTTTAATTTAATTTTTAATAATTATTAAATCAATGATAAGGATCTAATTTGTATAGAATATTTTAAAATATTGTTAATAGTAATTATTATTAAAATTTATTTTATAAGTAGTTATATCTTTTTCTCGGTTTTAATTAAATTGATTAATTAAAAAAATATCATATAAATATGAACTATAATTTTTAGAGCACGTGGTATTAGTAACCCATGGTATTGCCACATAATGTTATAGTAAAATCTATTTATAAATTAAAAATATCCATAATTAAAATTCTTGTTACATGATTATATATATGTTTTTTCTATATTTAGTAATAATGAAAACAATTCAAAATAAAATTATAATTTAGTTATTTTTTTATGATTTTTTAAAATTTTGGTAATTTGAAATATATCATAAAATAAATATTTTGATTTCCATAAAGGGAATGTTTTGATATTTACCGGTGTTTACTAAACATTTAATTTATATAATTATTTGAATATATTATATTATAAAAAATAATAAAAAATAATTAAATAAAATTTGATAAAGAGTCCTAATAAGATTTATATAAATTCCATTTCTTATAGATTACTTTAAACCAGGAGTTTTGAGATATTCACAAGCTAAATTCAATGAATAAGCCTTCTCCATTACTCTGCCCTTACATGGTAGCATTAAATAATTTACATGGTAGCATTAAATAATTTAAAAAAGGCCTTCAAATTCTGAAGTCTATGATTCTTTGTGGTGATAGATGCAACATTGGAAACCTTGACCTATTTGGCCCTTGAGTTCTTCCCAATAAGACCATTACTCAAAGTCCCTGACGTAATGCTATATGTAAAAATTGATCCCTTGATTTCCCTAGTCATCCAGTTATCAGGGGATGAAAGCCATTTGAAGCTCTAAGATCAAGATTTATCTAACCGTGTGTGTTTAATTTTGGCTTTGAAATTAGTTAAACAACATTTTGAATGTTTTCATGTACTTACAATGCTTGGGATTGCTACAATATCAAAAGCTACACAGCAGATGCTTGAATCGGTAAAGAATTTATATCCAAAACATATTTTATGTGATTTTGAATGTGAAAATTTATGGCGTTTTTTTAATTATATGTCGTTAAAGAATATTTTTTCTTATTAATTAAAGTATTCAAACGGTTGGTTGTGAGTAAAGATATTTCTACATATGAGTTAGAAATCCATATAAATTTCAGTTATTTTTTAAGTGATTATGAAAAATTAATAATCCATGTAAAATTTTAATAACCCCCAACATTTTTCCTCATTCTCTCTCCTCTGTAAATCACATAGTGAAGAGCAAAACATATCATAAGATTAAAGATTTGAATTCCATTTAAAAAATTAAGATCGCGGAGGAGCAGATAAAAGAGTTGAGAGTTGTTTTTGGAAGGTGATCCATACGGCCTTCGCTGCTTGCAAAGTCGCTATTTCCTAACAGCCATTACTAGCTGACAGAGCTACAGCCAGTGAGAGGAATGTGGGCGGAACCAATGAAGCCATCGTTTGCTGGAATAAAATTTACGGACAGCCTGCTATCGGGGCCTTTAATGCGCCCGATAGCGGCCATTCACCATACATAAGCATGCTATGGCGCATCCGCGGATGTGACGCGCTGAGCGGCCAGCCAGTAAGTAAACATGGTTCGCCATTTAATAAAACTAAAGAATTATTAATATTATAAAGCAAAGTTACTAATAAATCGAAGGGTTTATTATTATAAACTCAATAAATTAGTAAATTTATAGATAAATATTATAAAACTAAAAGATCAACAAATCCAAGAAATCAATATTCAAAACACAAGATTAATAAATCCTAAAATTTAATATTTTTAACTTAATGGATTAATAAACCCTAGGAATTAATATTCTAAATTCAAGAGATTAATAAATCCAAGAGATCATTAATATTATAAATATAAGGGATTTAATTATAAAACCAAAGAATTATTAATATTATAAACCCAAGTGACTAATAAACCCAAAAGTTTAATATTATAGAACCAAGGAATTAGTAAACCCAAGGGACAAATATTATTAACTTAAGTGAACAATAAATCCAAGGGATTAATATTAAAAACACAAGGGATTTATAATCCCATGAATTAATATTTTAAGCCCAAGGAATTGATATTATAAACCCAAGGGATTTATAAACCCACATGATTATTATTATTATTATTATTATTATTATTATGATATGATTAACGTCCACTAAGACCAATGCGGTCTATCAGAACTCAAGAAAAGAGAGTCTAATTGTCATTCTTCAAAATCTTGTTTCTGTGATCAAAGAGCATGGAAAGAAGCGTTCCAAGATCGTTATAGTTGGGTTGGCTTAATAAGTCAAGAAGATTGGAGGTAAGAGATCTGTGGTTTGTGTCTTTTGAATCAATGATCAGAGAATCCACAGTATGAATATTTTTATACCAACGTTTCAAATCCCAAGTGGGATCCATCATCAGGGTTGAAGAATGATGATAAAAACAGAGCAATAAGGCAGAATAAATACTAATGAGGAAGAAAATTTAAGGAAGAACACACTGTCGGCTAGAATTTTTTTAATTTAATATAATTTTATTTTTATTCATATTAATTATTATAAATAATTAATATTTATAATAAATTAATATAATCATTCATACATTAATTAATAAAATAACTAATATATAAATTAATATAATATTAATATAATAAAATCAATTATTATATAATAAATAAATAATTATTATTATATAATAATAATTAAATATTATAATAATAATTAATTAATATAATAATTAATATATTAATTAATATAATAATTATTATATAATTTAATGATTAATATTTATAGTTAACTAATATAATAATTAACTAAATAATATATTTAAATTATATTAGTAAATATAAATAATTAATATTTATAGTTAACTAATATAATAATTCAAATATTAATTGATATAAAAAACTAATATATAGATTAATATAATATTAATATAATAATAATCAATTATTATATAATTGATTATTATTATATTAATAGGGACAAGAATTAATACCATATGCTAATATCTATATAAATTAAATTAATATATTTTTAATCATATTAATTATTATAAATAATTAATATTTATAATAAATTAATATAATAATTCATATATTAATTAATAAAATAACTAATATATAAATTAATATAATACTAATACAATAATAATCAATTATTATATAGTAAATAATTAATTATTATTGTATAATAAATAATTAATTATTATTGTATAATAATAATTAAATATTATAATAATAATTAATTAATTAATATAATAATTAATATATTAATTAATATAATTATTATATAAAATAAATTAATATATTTAAATCATATTAGTAATTATAAATGATTAATATTTATAGCTGACTGATATAATAATTAACTAAATAATATATTTAAATCATATTAACTAATTAATTAATTATTATTATATAATAATAATTAAATATTATAATAATTAATTAATATAATAATTAATATATTAGTTATTTTATTAATTAATGTATGAATTATTATATTAATTTATTATAAATATTAATTATTTATAATAATTAATATGAATAAAAATAAAATTATATTAAATTAAAAAAAATTCTAGCCGACAGTGTGTTCTTCCTTAAATTTCTTCCTCATTAGTATTTATTCTGCCTTATTGCTCTTCTTTTATCATCATTCTTCAACCCTGATGATGGATCCCACTTGGGATTTGAAACGTTGGTATAAAAATGTTCATACTGTGGATTCTCCGATCACTGATTCAAAAGATTAGAGGTGTGATTGATGATAGGTAATTGAGAGCAGATGTGGGCAAGAATCGAGCAATCTAAAGGGAATTGATTTTCATCTTCCACATTCTTAGTATTGCAAATCTGACAAATTCTATCATCCCAGGTAGTCTTGGGAGTAGACCATCGTCCGGTCTCACTCCGAAGCTCATGAGAGTTAGTTATAATACTAGCGATGTTTATTTTTTTCTTAGTGCTAGTCAACATAGAGATATAATTTTGGTCATCAAGGGTGGGGTTGATCACCTCCTTATAGTACCTTAGCTTCCTTTTACCCTCCAGCTCCTTAGCATCCCACATCTTGTCCTTAAAACTGGAGGTAATAGTATCTTTGATATTGTCCTTGCTTCCCATGATGATCTCCTCCTTAATCCCCCAAAGCTGGAGCCAAGACTGAGCATCTCGATGCTACCCGTGCTTAAGGCGCAGGAGGGGGTTTTGACTAAAGTTAAAAGCAATTTTTGGGAGCCTCTTGGATTTCATATTGTGAAGCTTCTTCTTATACATCATATATCTAAATATGGCCGCACTTTCAATGGGGGACATGCCAGCTTTGATCAAGAGGATAAGATAGGGGGTATTTCCCTTGATCTTGAAGTTATATGTTATGAATTACTTCTGAATCATCCCAATCTTTCTACACGACTCCCTAGATATACTGCACCTCCAAATTTCATATTTATATAAGATAACAGGGGTGACGAGAGTCTCAAAGAGGAACCTTTTTTTACTCCAAATGTAAATATCAGCTGACTTACAATTGTTTTCAAGCTCATAATAAGCTTTCCAACCTCCAATAATTCTTTTCTCAATGCTATAATTCCAATTAAGCTCATGAGGAAAGTCAATAGCCAAATATTTATAAGAAGAAACTTGCTCAAGACAATGGCTATCATAGACGAAACTATCATGAGTGATCTTTTGGATTTAATGATCATGACTTTAGTCTTGTCGGTATTAACTGTCACACCCATCTGGGAGTAGTAGACATGAAGAGTCTTAAGCTGCTTGTCTAGGTCATCGTGGCATCTTGCAAGAAGAACGATATCATTAGCATAAAGGATAAGAGTAATGATAATACTCGATGCCTTTGCAGCCTGCAGTTTCTAAGCACTCCTCTAGTTTATCAATGTAAATACCAAAAAGGGTAGGGAAAAGGGACAACCTTGCTTAAACCTGATATTACATTTAATATCTTTAGACCACCCTTCATTGGTCTTAAGCTTGCCAATGACAGTCTCATAGAGGCGGATCACAACAATCCTCAGTTCAAGAGGAACCATGATCTCTTCAACCCAACCATATTAGTAATGTGGTTGGAAAACGCCAATAAGCATTAATGGTACAAATCTAATATTAATGATAGTATTAACATTCATATTGATAAATAAATAATAATAAGTTTGATGATGAAGACGTAGTCCTACAAAACTTATAAAATAATAATAATATTATTATTAAAAATATATTATTATTATTATTATAATTAGTAATAATTATTAACTCATATTAATAATTAATTGTAATGTTAATAAATTATTATTATAATAGTTTTAAAGTAATTATTGTTTTTTTTGACAAAAACGGTTAGTTTGATATATTGATTCTCGGCAGAAATGCCTCATTTCAGGTTACAAAGAAATAGGCAGAGCTCAGATTTCTCCTCGAACAGGAACCAAATGGCTTCTCCCCTAGTGAGCCTGTGAATTCTGTAAACTATATTTCGAGTGATCTTCTCTATCTTTCCTGATTTACAGATACAAACAAACTGCTCCAATAAAAGACAGTAAAACATTTTAAACAAACAGTTAAGGGATGGGATCCCAGCCTTCGTCTCCATCTCTTAGAAGGACTCCGAGAGGGAGGAGAACCGCTTTGTTGGCTTTAGCACCAACTTCTTTATTGTTGTCTCTCTTTACATGAAGAAATTCTAGACTCTGGAAGGAATTTATCAGGGATCTAATTCTGCTCATCAATCTTGATAACCTTAAATCTGAAGGAGAAGAATTGTCCACAATGGCCTTTATAATACACTGGGATTCCCCAAATACAATTGCCTCTTTGATACCCAGAGAAATGAGCTGCTTGAGACCTTGGAGAAGAGCCAGAGCTTCGGCTTGAATGCTGGTATTGAAGCCCACTCCCTAGGCGTATCTAAATTCAGTTATGCCCTCTACACTTTTGACTACTCCACCTGTACGGGATATACCAGGATTACCTTTTGCTGCCCCATCAAAAAAGAGAGCATTTCTTTCCTTCTTGATGCAAAACTCAAAGAATTCTACAGCCTCAAGGCGTATTTGCCATTTTTTTAGAGGAGAGGGATGTCTGGCAATATCAGTGAAATGGAGATCAAGAGAAGCGCCCTATACAGCTTCTTGTCCACTTAGATCTGCCCCGTCAAGCTGATCTCCCAAACAGTCTTTTAGGTGGCTTTTGATTTTTACCCAGATAATCTTGAGATCGCTCTTCTTGTCTCTGAATATCCTTTGATTTCTTTCCAGCCATATATGCCAGTAGATTAATTTGGGAAGGGCGAGCCAGGCTTCTTTGATGTGAGCGTTCTGAGGAGTGCCACCCGGGTACCTTAACTTCCAGTTTGAAAACAAATCAGAGCAGCGATTAGGGAGGGTGAAGTCTACGCTCCATGGGCTTAAGGCTTCTTTCCATAGTTCAGTAGTAAAATTACAGCGGAGCATTAGATGGGAGGCGTTTTCTTCGTCATCCCCACATAGCGAGCATCGGGATGGCCCCATGTAGCCTCTTTTCCGAAGCCTGTCATCAGTCAAAATTCTCTGGTGACAAAGAAGCCAGCAGAATGAGTCTATTTTAGGGATCGTTGTCTGAGACCAAATTCCCTGCCAGGGCTTCGGATCAGGAGGAACATGAGGTTGCAGAGAGATCTGTCTATAACCTTGCGCGACTGAGTAGCGCCCAGGGGTCGGACCCCATCCCCGAGTGTCAGGTTTCCTGTTGTTCATTGGAGCTTTGCTTGTTAAGAGGGATAGGAAGATGGCATAGTCTCTGGAAAGGTTCTGAGGCACCTCTAGTTTTACCCAACTCTGCCAATCGCCATTCTCCCAGTGTGATATGTCCCACAGAGTTTTAAGACCCGCTCTGTCCATCCAATCTCTCAACAGAACCAGGGAGCGATCTTCAGATAGGGGATCACTACCCATGATACGGTCATCCCAGATTTTGATGCGCTTTCCATTTCCAGGGATCCAGTGCGCATGGAGGTTAATTAAGGAGGAAGCTTTGGTGCACAATTTATGGATCATCGTTCTGGATATTGATTTGGGATTGTCCAGACAGCGTGTTCTCTGCCCACGGAAGTATTTTTTCCACAATGCTAGTTAAGCCCAACCTGGATTTGGGGCAATTATCCTCCATAGTATTTTTGCACCCAATGCGATATTTTTCTTACTAATGTTCTTGAAATTCAGGCCACCTTCCATTCTAGGCAAGGAGATTGTGTCCCAGTTTAATAGAGGTATTTTTTTCTCATTTTATTTGCCGCCTTTCCAGAAGAAATTCCTTATATAATCCTCCATTTTCCTCATGATGCCAATAGGGGCCATCATGACTACAGATTGGTATATGGGAAGACTGTTCAAGACAGCTTTGACAAGCACTATCTTGCCAGCCAGATTGAGCCAATTGAAGCCCCAGGAATGGATTTTGAACTTAAATTTTTCCAACAGAGGCAACCAGTCTCTGCTGAGGGCCCTTTTTTGGAAAACAGGGAGCCCCAAATACTTGAAAGATGACCATGAAGAGGAGGCTGCGAAGCCGAAACAGCTGGAGATAGCTTGGAGCGATCTGGCAGTAGAATTCCAACAGTAGATGTGACATTTGCCTTTGTTGAGGCTGCTTCCAGAGTCTTCACAGTAAGCATCCACCACATCTTTGAATTTTTTAGCCGTGGGCAAGGAGGCAGCACCCAGCAAAAGGGAGTCATCCGCAAATAGCGCATGGTTTATGTTTTTGACACCTCTTGCGATGTTCAATCCCATTATTTCTTGATCAGTCTGCTTTTTATTTAGGAGGAAGCTGAGAACAGAAGCTTGGAGGACAAAGAGCAAGGGGGAGAGAGGACACCCTTGTCTCAGCCCTCTAGAGGCTTTGAAGAAGTCAGTAGCCCTCCCATTCACCAAAGGGGCAATCCAGGGCTCACTAATACAAGCCTTGATCCAGTTGATAAATTTGAGGCCAAAACCAAATTTGTGTAGGACATCGAACAGAAATCTGTGTCTCACCCTGTCAAAAGCGCTTTCAAGATCTAGCTTGATAACCATTCCTTTCTCTTTCCGGTTCAAGCTTGAGTGAATCGCCTCTTGGACCAGGATAAAATTGTCCACAATCTGTCTTCCCTGAATAAAACCTCCCTGATTCTCAGGAATAATGTCTGGAAGGATGATTTTCAGTCTGTTTGCGATCACTTTTGTTATCAGCTTGTAGCCTATATTGCAAAGGGAAATAGGACGAAATCTGGTGAAGGAATTGGCGCCTTTTTCCTTGGGAATAAGGGCCAGGAAAGCCGAATTGGTGCTTCCCCCAATTTTCTGACAAGCTTGAGATTTCCGGACCATTCTGCATAAGTCTTTTTCCACAATCTGCCAACAGTTCTGTAAGAATCTGGCAGTAAAGCCATCTGGGCCCGAGGCCTTATCTGGCTCCATTGCAAAGAGGGCAGTTTTTATTTCATTATTAGTGACTTCTGCTTCCAAAAAATGATTCTTTCTGGCAGTAATCAGAGAGGGCACCTCGTTCACTAAAGTTGATGTGTGCCCCAGGCCCTCTTTTTCACTATACAAATTTTTGAAGTGGAGGAAAGCAGCGTTTTTTATACTTTGTATGTCTCTGTGATTAATGTTCTCTTCCTTGATTTCTGAGATGGAGTTGAAACTTTTCCGGGCTTGGGCTTGCTTGTGGAAGAAGGAAGAGTTCCTATCTCCAGCGTTGAGCCAAAGCCTACGAGATTTAATCCTCCAATACTCTTCCTCGGCCAGACTTGCCTTGAGAAATTTTTTCTGAAGTTCAGCTTCCTTATCTAGAGTTTCTTTTGTGATCTCTTCATTTTCCGATTTCAGATGATGAATCTCGAGACATTCTTGAATCTTTTTCCTTTCCACTGCTGGGTTAGGAAGGGATTTTACCCAAGATTTCAATGCAGCTTTCACTCTCCTGAGCTTTTCCTCCCAAACAAAGAAGGCAGAGCCATTGACTGGTTGCTTCCAAGTATCTTTTACTAATTGCATAAAGGATTGTTCCTTAACCCAAAGGGGACTGAATTTAAAAGGGATAGGACCTTGATCCATATGAGCCAGAAGATCAAGTTTAATGGGTCTATGAGTTTTAAAGTAATTATTGTTATTACTAATTAATTATTAATATTATTTATTATCATTAATTGATATTACTATTATTAGTTAATTTTTTAAATAAATTAATAATTCTTAATTAATTGAGTTTAAGTTAATGGGAGCGGGCGACAATGGCGGAACCCTAACCCTAGTTTCTGTGCAGGCACGATTCTAACCATGGCGATGATCGGCCTGAGCGTTGGGTTCACGGATCTCTGACTGGCTGCATCGCGACAACTGCTCACGGGTTTTTTGGCACCTTGTTTTACTCTGCGGTCCCCCACCGGTCACTTTGGCGCACAGGCCCTCCTACCTTTCCGTTGGGCGGTCCCCTGGTCGGTTCTCTCTGGGGCAACTCTGTATCGACAGGCAGCATGGGCGACGAAGACCTCGTAGACTACGAGGCGGACCCCACGCCTCACCAAGACATCTGGGCGCATACGAAGAGGCCTTCTATGAAACCTCGGAGTGTTGAACTGGCCTCTGAGACAGCTGCCTCCTCTCTACAACCGCATCTGCCGCTCACAGGGAAGAAGAAATCCTCAGATTTCAACCTGGCCGACCTTCCGGCCCTTGAATGCCCGCCCCTTTCCCCTGCTACGCTACATTTATTGGGCTCCTGCTTACAGACCTCGCCTTCTTTCGACTCTCCGCTCCTAAACCCCACTCGCCCTGCCTTACCAAAGGCCCCACCGCCTCCGCCTCCATCGAATTCACATTCACCCTCCGTCTCATTTATGCCGCAGAATCAACAGGTTTCACCTCGTCCCCCCCATTCTCTTCTCCCGGGCACTAGTTGTATTGGACCTCGCTCCCCGATACGCTCGGGCTGCTTTAACACTCCTCTGCTCCCGGTTCGATCTGCGGGATCCGCACAGCACAGTTCATCGGATCCGTGTCGTAAACTATTAAAGGACCTCCCCTTTGGTAAGCGCACAGAGAAATTGAAAAAAGGCAGGTGCCTTCGAGCTATAGATTCAGACTTCAACATCACCTTTGGGGAGGAAGCACAGTTGCCGGATGTGATGGAAACTGCCCGTAAAGTCCTGGTCGGTAGGGTAAGGGGACGTACCTACTCAGTGGAAAGACTCAAGCTATGGGTGGAGGAGATATGGGGCACTCTGCTCAAAGAACTTCCTGATATCAAGGTCCTCGCGAGGGGCTGGTTCGCATTGCACTTCCATAGGCCTGAATACACACAATGGATTCTCTCCCAATATTGGCATATCGAGTTAGCACCAGTCATGCTCAAGCGATGGGATCCTCTGTTCGACCCAAAACGTGAACAATTGGGGGCAGGACCCATCTGGGTTTGTCTTCCTGGTCTGCCCATGCAATTTTGGACCCCGTATGTTTTCAAGCGAATTGGGGACACTCTAGGCACCTACCTGGAGCATGACAAATCCTATGAGAAAATGGGAATCATGACAATGGCCCGTATACTTGTTCATCTTGACACCAGGCCGGGACTGGAGGAGAAAATCACCCTGCATCACAGCCATGTCTCGCGCAAGCAACTGCTGGACTACGAAGGTGTACCATTTCGATGTCGAAGATGCCATAAAATTGGTCATCTATATAAGGATTGTCCACTGAATTCGGGGGTGACTTCCAAGGATACCAAAGGCCCTAGACAGCAGCCTACTGTGGATCAAAACATAGGAGTGAATATTCCTACGGAAGGGGAGCAGACTCAACATGAGACTCCATCTAAGCTGGCTAGTGAAGGCGCCAAAATGAACACCAGAAGAAAGGCTTCATCTACTCCTGGGCCGCCTCGTACTCACTCCAAGACTGTGGAGGCTGCTCCTGCTCATCCGGGTAATGTTTCTATTCCTAACTGTTCTCACAATATTTCTGATGCTATGCAATCTGTTATACACTCTTCTTTGCGGTCCCCTCATACAGATCAAGTACCCCTTCCCTCCATCCCCTGTACCATTGCTCCTCCTCCACCCACCTTCTCTACCACACCCTCCTCTCACAAATTGGAACTAGGTCTCCCTGAATCCTCCTCCTCCCCGGTCGGATCCGAATCACACCCTTATCATCTTAGACCCCGGGCTCGAAGATTACTGGGTCTGGGATCATCCCCTAAATGTTACCGCAAGCCAAAGAGGGGTAGACCATCTAAAATCAACTCGGCCATACAAAACGCTGTTGCTGATGTCGCCCAGGGGCGACAGTATACCATTGAACGGGCACTTAGAGCTATTGAGCCCCTGACCTGCGGTTCCCCATGATCTGGCTCTCATACAATTGCAGGGGACTAGCCAACCCCAAAAAACGTCTGGCTCTGAAAAGACTTATGTATGAATCAAGATGCGATATAATATTCCTTCAGGAAACCTTATGCACATCTGAGGTGGCGGTGCGAAGCCTACAAGCTCTTCTCCCTGGCTGGATATTACATGGATTGGATGCGTGCGGCCGATCTGGTGGTCTAGTCATTGGTATTAATCCCAGAAAAAGCAGGCCTCTCTCCATATGGGGGGGGCAGAGGCTTCCTCGGCATGGACATATTCATGGGCGATTTGGGCATCCCTATCAGGATCATTAACATATATGGCCCCAACCAGAATAGGCTCTCTTTCTGGCAAAACTTTCTGAATGGCAATCATATCACACAGAATACAGTGCTAGGGGGCGACTTCAATTTCTCCTTAGGGGTTGGAGAATCCTGGGGACATCATGCTCAGAGTGATCCTATTGCGGATCAAATGAATATGTTAATTGATGCACATAGACTAGTGGATATACCTATGAACAAGAAGCTCCCAACTTGGCACAATCAGCGTACTGGTGAGGCAGCTCTGGGGCGGCGATTAGACAGATTTATGATGCATGAGGAGCTGATTCAATTGTTTCCCCTGTATAGACAATGGGTCAGCACTGGGGGTCTATCGGATCATCATCCGATTCTACTTCAGGTCAGCGATAAAAAATTAAAGCCACGCTCCCCTTTTAAATTCTTTGCTGGATTCCTCAAAGAGTCGGATTTCATCAAGATGGTCTCGGACTTCTGGGCATCACAACCTCCCCTGAGAGAGCAGAGGAAAGTGATGGATTTCTGTGATAGACTAAAGAAGCTCAAGGAATTGATTGAGACCTGGGCGAGGAGAAAGTGGATCAGAGATGAACAATTGCTAAAGGACACTGAAGAACAGATAGCTCTATTGACAGATGAGAAGGGTACTGGCTACCTCACTGATGACTCGAAAACATTACTGAACCAGTTGCTTGGGCAAAAAACAAGGATACTACAAGAAAAGGAGGAGTTGTGGAGGCTTAAAAGCAGAGCCATTTGGCTTAAAGCTGGAGACAGTAATACTAAATACTTCCATAATCTCGCTAATGGCAGAAAGGCATCAAACACAATTTGGAAACTGCCAAGTGAACCAGATGGATGGGCTACCACGCATCAGCAACTTGCCAAATTGGGGGTTTTACACTTTAAGCACCAATTCACTGCACCGAATGTCATCAACCTACCAGACATCATCAATCTTGCAGGGCATTTTCCTCGTTTTGTGGGACAGGAGGACATTGAAGATATCATTCAACCGGTTACAATTCAGGAGCTGGAAAGCACTCTCAAATGGTTTAAAAAAGACAAAAGTCCGGGGCCGGACGGCTGGCCAGTGGAGTTCTATCTTGCTTTCTATGATATGCTGGGCGAGGACTTATTGGAAGTCATTGAGGAGAGCCGGATCACTGGGCACATACATCCACCTATGAACCAGACTTTCATTGCCTTGATACCCAAAACAGATGACCCCACATCCTTCAATGATTTTCGTCCTATATCATTATGTAATTGCCTCTACAAAATTATTGCCAAAATCATTGCCAACCGCATTAAACCCATTCTGTCCTCACATATCTCTGCAGAACAGTTTGCCTTCCTCCAAAATCGCCACATCCAAGAGGCTATTGGTACTGCCCAGGAAGCCTTACATTCCATAAAGCTGAAGAACCTCAAAGGCATATCTCTAAAGATCGACCTTGCAAAGGCATTTGACAAGGTAAACTGGCTCTATTTGAAGATGATTCTCACCCATTTGGGCTTCCCCCACATGCTCATTAACTGGATAATGGGCTGTATATCTACTGTCTCCTTTGCTATCCTTATTAATGGTTCGGCCTCTGCTCGCTTCAACATCAACAGAGGTATCAGGCAAGGCTGCCCTCTTTCCCCACTACTCTTCCTTATTGTCATGGAAGGGCTTAGTAGGCTCATAGCTACAGCAAAAAGGAATGGAGACTTCAGCGGACTCAAAATTACTGATCAGTACTATCTTACTCATCTACTGTTTGTTGACGACATCTTAATCTTCTTGAATGGAAGTGTCCGGGATTCCATTGCACTAAATGATATTCTTCAACTCTTCTGTAAAGCCACAGGCATGGTGATCAACAGGGAGAAATCTACCAGGTCCACGATGGGGTGCACATATCAGGAATCTCAGCTGGCGACCCAGCATTTCCCCTTCTTGGAAAATAATTTGCTGGATGGCATCAAATATCTTGGCTTCAGACTAAGGCCGGATGGGTACAAAATTGAGCACTGGTCTTGGCTTATCAACAAAATTGAAAAAAGGATAAATTGCTGGCATCATCGTCTTCTGTCTAAAGCAGGTAGACTACTGCTGATCAAATCTGTTCTTGAGGCTACCCCAGTTTACTGGATGTCCCTTACATGGATCCCAAAGAGCATTCTTCAAAAAATTCAACAAATTTGCAACAGATTCCTGTGGAATGGCAATAAAAAGGGGAAGATCTTTGCCTGGACAAGATGGTCATTGGTCACTACGCCAAAGAGATGGGGAGGGTGGGGACTAAAATCTCTCTCGGAATTTGCACAAGCGTTGACAGCTAAGCAGGGCTGGTCACTTCTTAAACCGAACAGTTTATGGGCGGAAGTTATACACCAAAAGTATATTTGGCCCTCTAACATCATTGACTGGATTCGCAGACCCCATTGGAACCGACAAGGCATATCTGCGATCTGGAAGGCCACTCTAAATGCTATGCCTCTCATTAGAGACAATCTGCTATGGCGAATTGGTAATGGTACACAAGTCCGCATAGGCTTAGATCCTTGGCCTGGATCTGGGAATGCGCACCTACTGCCGGAAGGTTTGGTTCGTTATCTCAACAACAGGGGCATAAAATATCTTGCACAGATTGGAGATCAACAACATTCTTCCATCTTTTCACAGGTATTTAACTGACCGTCAGTGGCAACTGACAGATGAATGGAACTCTAATTGGAAAGGCTACATACAGGCACTAACCGAATCACACATCAAGCTACATGAGGAAGAGGATGAGTTAATTTGGGCGCCTGCCAAATCTGGTAATTATGCACCGAAGATTGGCTACTACAAGTTGATCGAGGCAAAGAATCCCGACATGCATAAAAACTGGTGGTCAGCTATCTGGCACCTACAAGCTCAACCAAGAGCTCGACTTCTCATGTGGAATATTCTTGCAGACAAATTACCAACTGGCTCCATCCTCAGGAAACGAGCATTCGCTGGACCAACATGGTGCGTCCTATGCAAAAAAGAGGAGGAAACATCTCTACACCTATTTCTTACCTGCGAGGTCACAAAGGATTTATGGAACCAGGTCACACAGGCCCTCAATATAAATACAACTTGGCAGGGGGCAGATATACCTACGGCCTGGGAACAATGGTGGTCTGTTGTGGCTTCAGAAAAGTCTAGGAATTTACCGCTTTTGGTGTCCTGGTACATCTGGAACAGGCGTAATGCCATAATCTTTGAGGACTGCATGGTCAATTGGCACCTACTCCCACCGTCCATATGCGCGGCATACACGGAGATCCCATTTGAAAATAAACATAACACTCCCAAGAACATTATGCCTGAAATTATTAACAAGGATATGCCGTGGGCATATTTTGATGGGGCTGCACCGAGGCAAGGCTGTGGGGGGGGGGCATTCTATTTCATCTATCAGATTCACACTATTTTCACCTGAGAATGGGACTTGGTCCAGGCACCAACAACCATGCTGAACTTATTACTCTGAGACATCTTCTCTATTTTGCTTTATCCAAAAACTGTCGGCAACTTCAAATTTTTGGGGACTCAAAGATTGTGATTGATTGGGCAAATAACAAATCTATCTGTCATGCATATTCTTTGAAACATATCTTGGAAGAAATTGTTTTTCTTAAAACACATTTTGACCAGATCACTGTTTCTCACATCTACAGGGAAAGAAATTCAACTGCTGACCGGCTCTCGAAAGAAGCGGCGGATCGACCTCTAGGAGATTGGCTGATCGAGGAATACAATCCAGATGGGATGCACAGATTTTTTCATCGACCATATATTGACGGCCTCCTATAGGGGGGCAATGACCCCATCTAAATTTTTTGCTATGCTATGATACTCATTGTATATAACAGCTACAGTACAGATCGTCCTTTTTTGCTATGCTATGATACTCATTGTATATAACAGCCACAGTACAGATCGTCCTTTTTTGCTACTGTATAGCGGATAACACTCCTACAGCTCTGTTTATTTTGGTTTTTATTTGAGACATTGCACTTTCTCTGAGGGATACAGAACCATCGTATCTCTGTGGGTCTCTTTTGATGTAATTTTGTTTCTCTGAGCAGTGGTGAAAACCACACTACAACATATGCCATTGGCATCAACAACATGTAATTTCTTTTAATAGAAATTATGAACTCTCTTTCTTCGGAAAAAAATTAATTAAATAATAATATTAATTAATTATTCTTATTCTTATTATTCATTAAAAATTATCATTTTTGTTTTTTGAATTTATATTAATTATTGTTAATTAATTTAACTCAAGGGAATAATATTACAACCAAGGGACTAATATTATAATTTTAAACCCAAGGGATAAATATTATAAACCTAAGGTATATAAACCTAAGATAAATATTATAAAATCTTAAATAAACATGGTTTACCATGGTTGATTTTCATATTGAGATAATATTTGTCACAATGTGATATTGGACCATGGTTGGCTATGGTTGAAAACAATGATTTTCATTTTGAGACAATCTTTGTCACATTGTGAGATTGGAACATGGTGGAATCATAATTATAAACCCAAGTGATTTATATTTAAACCGTAGGATTAATATTGTAAACTCTATGAATAATATTTCGAATTGAGACAATCTTTGTCACAATGTGACGTTGGACTGTGGTTGACCATGATTGATTTTCATATGGAGACAATCCTTGTCACAGTGTGACATTGCACCATGGTTGACCATGATTGATTTGCAAATGGAGACGATCTTTGTCACAATGCCACGTTGGACCATAATTGATTTTCACATTGAGAAAATCTTTGTCATAATGTGACGTTGTACCATGGTTGACCATGATTAGAAACCAAGGGGATTTATATTAGACCCAAGGATTAATGTTATAAACCCTATGAATAATATTATACCCTAGGAATATTTTATTAAAAAATATAATTTTTTTTTGAATTTATATTAATTATTGTTAATTAATTTAACCCAAGGGAATAATATTACACCCAAGGGATTAATATTATAAATCCAAGTATATAAACCCTAAGATAAATATTGTAAACCCTAGAACTATCATGGTTGACCATGATTGCTTTTCATATTGAGACAATCTTTGTGACAACGCGACGTTGCATCATGGTTGACCATGATTGATTTTCATATGCATAATTTTTCGTAACAATGCAACATTGGATCATGGTTGATTTTCATATTGAGAAAATATGTGTCACAATGTGATGTTGGATTGTGGTTAACCATGATTATAAACCAAGGATATTTATATTAGACCCAAGGATTAATATTATAAACCCTATGAATAATATTAAACCCTAGGAATAATAATTCTTAGATTAACAAACTCAAGGGATTGATATTATAAACCCAAGGGATAAATATTATAAACGCAAGGTGTATAAACCCAAGATAACTATTAGAAAACCTTTAAATAAACAAGGTAAGTAAAAACTAAGGTAAGTAAATTATATATATATATATATATATATATATATATCTTGAAATTATATTAATTATTGTTAAGTAATTTAACCCAAGGGAATAATATTACATCCAATGAATTAATATTATAAATTCAAGGTATATAAACCCTAACATAAATATTGTAAACCCTAGAATTATCATGGTTGACGATGGTTAATTTTCTTATTGAGACAATCTTTGTGACAATGAAACTTTGCACCATGGTTGACCATAGTTGATTTTCATATTGAGAAAAGCTTTATCACAATGTGATGTTGGACCGTGGTTGACCATGATTATAAATCAAGGATATTTATATTATACCCAAGGATTAATATTATAAACATTATGAATAATATTAAACCCTAGGAATAAGAACCCTTAGATTAATAATCTCAAGGGATTGATATTATAAACCCAAGGAAACAATAAACCAAAGGGATTAATATTAAACACCGAAGGGATGATAAACTCAAGGGAATAATTTTAAACCTAAGGGATAAATATTATAAACCTAAGATAAATATCATAAAACATTAAATAAACATGTTTTACCATGGTTGATTTTCATATTGAGACAATCTTTGTCACAATGCGATGTTGGGCCATGATTGACAATGCCTCATTTTCATATTGAGACAATATTTGTCACAATGTGACATTGTAACATGGTTGACCAAGGGATTTATATTAAACCATAAGATTAATATTATAAACCCTATGAATAATATTTCGAATTGAGGCAATCTTTGTCATAATGCGACATTGGACCATGGTTGACCATGATTGAATTTCATATGGAGATAATCTTTGTCACAGTGCGACGTTGCACCATGGTTGACCATTATTGATTTACATATGGAGACAATCTTTGTCCCAATGAAATGTTGGACAATGGTTGGTTTTTATATTGAGAAAATCTTTGTCATAATGTGACGTTGTACCATGGTTGACCATGATTAAAAACCAATGGGGTTTATATTAGACCCAAGGATTAATATTATAGACCCTACGAATAATATTATACCCTAGGAATATTTTATTAAAAACTATAAAATATATACTTTTTTGAATTTATATTAATTATTGATTAATTTAACCCAAGGGATTATAAACCCAAGGGAATAATATTACACACAAGGTATTAATATTACAAATCTCCAGTATATAAACCCTAAGATAAATATTGTAAACCCTAGAAATATCATGGTTGATTTTTATATTGAGACAATCTTTGTGACAATGCGACGTTGCGTCATGGCTGACCATGATTGATTTTCATATGCATATTTTTTTTGTAACAATGCAACATTGGACCATGGTTAAACATGATTATAAACCATTGATATATATATATATATATATTAGACTCAAGGATTAATATTATAAACCCTATGAATAATATTAAACCATAGGAATAAGAACCTTAGATTAATAAACTCAAGGGATTGATATTATAAACCCAAGGGAACAATAAACCAAATGGATTAATACTAAACACCAAAGGGATGATAAACCCAAGGAAACAATAAACCAAATGGATTAATACTAAACACCAAAGGGATGATAAACCCAAGGGATAAATATTATAGACCTAAGGTATATAAAACTAAGAAAAATATTATAAAACCTTAAATAAACATGGTTTACCACGGTTGAATTTCATATTGAGACAATCTTTGTTACAAGGTGACATTGGACCATGGTTGAAAATGATTGATTTTCATATTGAGACAATATTTGTCACAATGTGACATTGGAACATGGTTGGCTCATGATTATGAACCCAAGGGATTTATATTAAACCATATGATCAATATTATAAACTCTATGAATAATATTTCGAATTGAGACAATATTTGTCACAATGCAATGTTGGACCATTGTTGACCATGATTAAAAACAAAGGGGATTTATATTAGACCCAAGGATTAACATTATAAACCCCATGAATAATATTATATCTTAAGAATAAGAACCCTTAGATTAAGAAACCCAAGGGATTGATGTTATAAACCCAAGCTAATAATAAACTAAATGGATTGATACTAATATTCCAAGGGATTATAAACCCAAGGTATATAAACCCCAAGATAAATTTTAATACAGGAAACTGAATGGATTACAAATGGATGGGAAAAATATTTAACCCAAGGGAACAATATTAAACCATATTGAATAATATAAACTAAACATATATAAACCCAACAAAAATATTATACACCATCTATTAAACATGTCAGTCAATGTGTGGCGATGGTTGATCTTCATTTTGATATAATCTTCAATACATTAATACTATAAATGTAAATAATATTAATACATTAAAAAACCATTATCACCTTAATATAATCCATTATTATCAATACATTAATATTAATACATTATAAACCATTAATAAATTTTAAACCATTAATACATAAATACATTAATAGTAGAAACCTCAAGAATATTAATATATTAAAACCCAATCGATTATAAACCCAAGGGAATAATATTAAACTCAAGCGATAAATATTATAAAATCAAGATATATAAACCCCAATATAAATATTATAAACCTGAAAATAAACATGGTTAATTTTTATATTGAGATAATCCTTGTCACAATGTGACGTAGGAAGATGGTCGACCATGTTTGACCATTATTGATTGCCATATTGACATAATCTTTGTCACAATGCGACGTTGGACTATGGTTGACCAAGGTTGATTTTCATATTGACAGAATCTTTGTCACCATGCGACATTGGACCATGGTTGACCATGATTGATTTCACATAGCATGGATGGCCATGGTTAACCATGGTTGTCCAAGATTGACCATGGCTGATGAAGATTAAAATTCCTTGACTGTGGTTGACCATGATTGACCATGGTTCAACTTGATTGTATTTCAAAGTAAAGGGAATAATAAACACAAGGTAATAATACGAAAAACCCAACGGATTATAAACCGTAGGGAATAACATTGAGCCTAAGGTAGCAATATAAAACCAAGGTATATAAACCCTCAAAATAAACATGCTTTTCCATGCTTGACCATGGTCGATTTTCATATTGACACAATCTTTGTCACAATGTGACGTTGGACCATGCTTGACCATGGTTCAACCCTTAGATTAATAAAACCATGTGATTGATTTTATAAACCAAAGGAAACTATAAAAACACACGATAATAACTAGAACCCTAAGGGATTATCAACCCTAGGCAATAACATTGAACCCAAGATATATAAATACTAAAACAAATATTATAAACCCTAAAATAAACATGGTTTACCATGGTTGATTTTGATAATGAGACAATCCCTGTCACAGTGCAACGTTGGACCATGGTTGACCCCGCTTGACCATGATTGATTTTCATATGGAGACAATGTTTGTCACACTGCAATGTTGGACATGGTTGATTTTTATATTGATACAATCTTTTTCACAATGCAACATTTGACCATGGTTGATCATGATTGATATTATGAACCCAAGGGAATAATAAAGCCAATGGATCAATACTAAAAACCAAAGAGATTATAAACCAAAGGGAACAATATTAAACCCAAGGGAATAATATTAAACCCTAGTAATAAATCCAAATGAATGATAAACCCAAAAGATTAATACGAAAGCCCCAAGGGATTATGAACAAATTGAAATTAATATTAAATCAGAGGGATTAATGTTATAAATCCAAAGTATATTTTTATAACATAAATATTATATATTGAGAGATCCCTTGTCACAATGCAACCTTTAAACATAGTTAATCATGCTTGACCATGATTGATTTTCATGTAAAGATAATCTTCATGATAATTCGACGTTGGACTAGGCGAATACAATGGTTGGTTTTCATATTGAGACAATCTATGTCACAATGTGAAGTTGAACCATGGTAGCCCATTATTCACTATGGTTGACCATGGATGATCATGCATGACCATGATTGGGCATGGTTAACCGTGATTGATATTATAAACCCAAGCGAATAATAGACCCAAGACAGGAATAGTAAAAACCAAGGGATTATAAACCAAAGGGAGTAATATTAAGCCCAAGCGATAATTATTATAAACCCAACGTATATAAACCCTAAAAATACATGGTTAACCATGGATCACCATGTTTTATTATCATATTAACAAAATATTTGTCACAATGCAATGTATATTTGTCACAATACAATGTAGGACCATGGTCGACCATGCTTGAGCATGATTAATTTTCATATCGATACAATCTTTGTCACAATGTGAGCATGGTTGATTTTCATGTTTCTAATAAATATATTATTGATAATTATAAAGTAAATATTATTACTATATTTTTTCAATATCAATATGAATACTTTTTATATTAAGAATGTTAATGTCATTAATACTGTTGATATTATTAATAAAACGTTATTAATATTAATGTTATAATTTAAATATGGTTTGTTGTGAAAAGATAGAAGAGGGAGGAGAAGCTAGGGTTGGAGTTGAAGACAGGGTTTTGGATTTAGGGTACAATGGTGGGAAGCACAGGGGGGAGTCTTGCTCCCTCCTATAGCCGAGCAGTATTAGGAGGGAGTCAGGATGTGGGAAAGAAACATTTCAAGAAATCACTAGACAAGATCTCAGAAACACGAAGTCAGGGGACATATGGAAGAAGCAGAGATTAGGTTCAGGAAGGGAATTAACAGAAAACGAGAAAATAAAAGGGAAATGGAGGCAATAGTGAAAGACCAACTTCCAGTAAGACCACTGGAATCTGCAAGCCCAAGTCAGGCATTATTCCATGGGTCATATTGAGCGACCCAGTGATACAAGCTCATAGAGATCATATGATGGAGCATGCAATCATATGCAAGTTCATGGCGTTATGGACGACAGAGAGGGCGTTACATGTCTGGATAAGGATCCATTGGAAGCCAAATGGAGAAATACATTTACATCTGGGTTCTAAGGGCTATTTCACATTAGTGTTCACAAGCCTAGAGGACAAAGATAAAGTGTTTGAAGGGGGGCCTTATTTCTATGCTGCAGCAGGACTCTACATGCAGCCATGGATGATGAACTTTGTCCCAGAACGTGAAACATTCACATCAGTACCGGTTTGGATCAGACTATATTCCCTTCCTCTGGATTATTGGCTGCCAGAATCTTTGAAAACCATAGGCAACAAGCTGGGACATTTTCTAAAGATCTCAGAGGCAACTCTGAAAGGAAGATATACCTCCTTTGCCCGAATATGTGTGGAAATGGATCTATCTGGAGCCCTTCTAGAAGTGATCATTTTAGAAGTATATGATGAAGAATGGGTGCAGACAGTGGACTATGAGCACATACCATTTAGATGCTGCAAATGCCATGAACATGGGCATCTATATAGAGACTGCCCCACAATCAATAGGGAAGATAACCAAAAAACCACTGTGGAGAGAGATCATGAGGGTTTCACCAAAGTCGGAAGTAAAGGAAAAGGGGGTAAGCATCCATACAAGAAGGAAAATGAGGATAGACATACAAGACAAAACAACTTCAAGATCCTGGAGGAAGAAGAGGGGAATAAGGAGACAATCTAGGACATGGAGAATGCAACAAAGGAACAGGATAAGGTAGTTGACATGGAGGATATCACAATAGACAACCAACAAAAGGATGATCTACCAAGCCTGATGGAGATCAGTAGGGACCAGGAAATGACTCCAAGTGAAGCAGGAACAAAGGACCATGAGTTACAGGAGATCCTGGATAGGGAAAATCTGGATCTAGAGAAATTTCTAGAACAAGGAAAAAACATAGGGGTGGACTCCCTGCCAAAAGAGGACTATGATAGAGTACAACAACTCTTTCTCTGGAGGTCACAAGCGAAGGGAGATGGAGTCAAAATAAATCATGAAAACCAAGAACCAAGCGGGTTCAAGATGATGGAGAATTCTCAGGAATAATCTCCAAAGAACTCGGGTAGGAAAAGAGGAAGAAAAAGACAGAATGAACTGTTGAAGGAATGTGGAAAAATGTTGATCAATTCAGGTAAGATGAAATATCTTACCAGTTATTCCTTTACTAACCTTTCTTAATGAAGTTCACAACCTGGAACATTAGAGGAATACGGAATAGAAGGAAGCAAAGAAATCTTAGTAACAGAATGAAAGAAGAAAAACCAGACATGGTTTTCATTCAAGAGACAAAATGTTCGATGGAAAAGATAAGAGTTATTCATAATAAGTGGTTATTTAAATATGAGTATTTAGAGGTTAAGGAAAATCACTCGGCGGGGGGGATTCTCACTTTGGGGGACCCAAAGAAATTTGGTATTCTGGATGCTGAAGCATCTAGGAACTATCTCTCCCTGATATGTGAACCTGTAGAGGGCAAGAAGATATACATGATTACAAATGTTTATAGACCTCAAAAGCAAGCAGACAAACTCAAGCTTCTCACTTCCCTGGAGGAACTAAGAGTGAGACATCCCATTTTTCCCTGGATCGTTGTAGGAGATTTCAATATGATAAGATCTCTTTCGGAAAAAATGAGGTACTAGACAGCTAGGCAGCGATGCCATGGCCTTCCAAAACTTCATTATGAACATGAGGCTAGTGGACACTGAAAAAATTAATGGAACCTTCACTTGGAACAACAAAAGGGGAGGGGCTCATCAAGTTTCTTCCAAACTTGATAGGTTCATGATTTCAGAGAACCTCTTTCTCTTAGGACCTGCCATGACAACCTCCATTCTTCCATTTGGAGGATTAGATCATTGGCCTATACAACTGGAAGCTACCTTTATGGGAACTCTGAGAAACAGACCTTTTAGGTTTGAAAATGCC
The DNA here is from genome assembly GCA_031772625.1 of Pinus tabuliformis. Lineage (NCBI taxonomy): Eukaryota > Viridiplantae > Streptophyta > Pinopsida > Pinales > Pinaceae > Pinus > Pinus tabuliformis. The sequence goes on from CM062815.1 coordinate 895,202,727, forward strand.
TGGATCTCACACCCTAATTTCACTAATAACGTTGATAAATTGTGGAGAGAGGAGTTGAATATTCAGGGCACAAAAATGTATATGCTCCAGCAGAAACTTAAGCATATCAAATCCCGTCTTAAAGTTTGGAACAAAAATGAATTTGGAGACATCTTCAAAGCCAAAAGAGAAACTGAACTGAAGCTCCAGGAGATCAATCAAATCAACATCACAGATGGCTTCACCGAAGAGCAACAAAAATTAACTGACTCTTTGCAGGAAGAATGGGAGGATCGATGCTTATAAGAAGAAATTTTCTGGAGGCAGAAATCAAGGATACAATGGATCAAAGAGGGAGAAAGAAACACAAAATTCTTCCACAAAACCACTATGGCTCATAGGGCACACAACAGAATCACAAAAATCAAATATTCTCAAGGCATTGAGCTTGTTTCTCACAATGATATGGAATTGGTCCTTGTGCAACACTTCTGCAAAATTGCAAAGGAGCCACTGGAGGACAAATCTAGGTTCATTGATCATTTCACTCAATATATCCCTCAGCTGGTTACCAGAGAGGACAACCACAATCTCAACAGGCCAGTATCGGAAGAGGAGGTCAGTGAAGTGATTAATGAAATGCAGAGTGGAAAAGCACCAGGCCCGGATGGATTCAATGTAGACTTCTTCAAAGCCTGTTGGGAAACTGTCAAACATGACATCCTCGAGGTTGTGGAAGACTCAAGAAGATCCAAAAAAGTTTTGAAGGCTCTGAATGCATCATTCATAGCTCTGATTCCAAAGCAAGAAAATGCCATGACTCCGGATGGTTTTCGGCCCATAGCCTTATGTAATGTGGTGTATAAAATTATCTCCAAAGTTATAGCCAATCGACTCAAACCACTTCTACCCTCTCTCATATCGGAGGAGCAAACAGGCTATGTGGAGGGAAGACAAATCCTCAACAATATCATCCAAGCTCATGAGGTAGTACACTCTCTCAAAAACAACAAACAAGTTGGTATGATCATTCAGTTGGACCTCGCGAAAGCCTATGACAAATTGAGCTGGGCTTACATAAGAGAAATTCTAAAAGCCTATGGTTTTGATTAGAATTGGATAAGATGGGTCATGGATTTAGTTATCTCACCCAATTTTTTCATACCGCTTAATGGAGCTCCATCAAGGACCTTCACTCCCTCCAGAGGGCTCAGACAAGGAGACCCGCTTTTACCGTTCCTCTTCATCCTCATGATTGAAGGGCTAGGTAGAGCGATTAAAATGACAAATGCTAAAGGAAGAATTTAGGGTATCAAACTCATTACGGATGGAGAAGAAAACACTCATCAACAATTTGTCGATGACACAATGTTGCAGGGCATACCTACAGTTAGGAAGGCCAGAGCAATCAAAAGCATATTAAATGACTTTGCTATGGCAGCAGGCACTGAGGTAAGCCTTCACAAGTCCAAAGTTTTTTTCTTTAACACTAATATTGCTATTCAGAGAAATATTACCAGAATTCTTGGATTTCAAAGAGAACAGCTACCTTCCAAATATCTTGGCATTCCCCTTACTGACAAACCGCTAAGCAAGAAAGTGTGGGAACCAATTTTAAATAAACTTCAAGACAAGATCAGAAAATGGACATGTAGATCACTAAATCTGGCAGGGCGCCTTGTGCTCACACAGGCAGTCTTGCAGGCCATTCCCATTTTTATGTTTTCAGCTCTTCCGGCTCCTCAAGGTATTAAGCAGCAAATAAGAAGCATACAAAGGGACTTTCTGTGGGGCAGAGGGGAAGAGAAAAAGAAGTGGGATTTAGTAGCCTGGGACAAGCTTTGCAAGCCCAAGAGCCATGGTGGATTGGGGCTTCATGATCCTAAGATCCTCAGCAGAGTCTCAGGAGCCAAGCTTTGATGGAGATGGATTAAGGAACCGAATGCCCCCTGGGCTAAGCTTTGGAAACAAAAATATGCCAAGCACTGGCAGGAGAAGGATCACATTAGAATGTTAGGGCAAATCAGGGGCTCCCATATTTGGAACCTTGCCTGGGATAATAAAAACATTGTTCAGCACCATTGTTTTTGGGAAATTCGAGCAGGGGATCTTGCTCGATTTTGGGAGGACAACTGGCAACAAGAACCCAACCTTTATAGGGATGAATTTTCAGATCTCAAAAGTGACACAAACAACAAAGGTATGGTTCTAATAAAAGACTTCTGGGATCAGGGAAGGAATAACGGAAAATGGAGGGAGTGGAAGGATCTTGGATACAGTGATGAAAACTAGTTGAAGACCAACGTAGAAGCCATCACCCAAGAGCTAGAGCATAGACGGATTCTTGTCTCTTCTTCAACGGATCAATTAAGAGGGGTAAGAACACTGAAGGCAACTTTAACCTCAAAGAGGCCAAATAGGAAGTCACAAGATTTAACTTTGTGAATCCTGATCAGATCTGGAAGAAACTTTGGCTAAGTCCACATTGGATGAAGATAAAGCTTTTCACCTGGCTAGTGCATCAAAGGAAGATATTAACTTGGGAGAATATCCTCAAGAAAGGCTTCATTGGTCCTTCCAAGTGTTACCTTTGTGGCACTCACGAGGAGACGATTGAACACCTTCTCAACCTCTATCCTTTCACTTCAAAGGTCTGGGACTAGGTGGCTGCTATTTTTAGACAAACTGATAGGGATAGTCTCAGCATATCCAACACTCTAAAGAAACGGAGGAAGAACTTCTCAGGGAATGAGATAGTTAATAAAGCCTGGATTCTGGTGCCAGGTTTTATCATCTGTAATGTGTGGAAAGAACACAACAGTCAAATCTTCAAAAACAAATCAAATAGGCCCCAACATCTAATTGAGCAAATTCCAAGGTAGTTCAAAGACACAGTAAGAATCTTGCTGAGGACCCTTCCTAAAGATCCTCCCATACCCCATGAGGAGAGAATTTTACTTCACTTGGGTCTCCAGTCTATCAATCCTCTGGGAATAATGAAGGCGGCAAGCCTCATAAACAAGTGTGCTACCATTTGGAAGCCTCCTCCTTATGGTTTCTTAAAGGTTAACATTGATGGAGAAGCTAAGGGCAACCCAGGTTTAGCAGGCTTTGGGGGTGCCATAAGAGATGATCAGGGAAAAATACAGATAATCTTCCATGGACACTTGGGGAAAGCCACAAACAACATGGTTGAGCTCATGGCATTAGAGCAATGCTTGGAAATCTTGGTGAATTCAAGTTTACACAATGTTATAATTGAAGCAGATTCAGAATTAATTATTAGAGCTGCTAAGAAAATTAGCGATGGTACCACTCCAGATAAAGTGTCGAAGCACTTGAAGCTCTTGTAGGTTTTTTACCGCATCTATTCTGACCTGTGAACCCTTAAAACTGTCAGATTTGCTCACGTGAATAGGAAGGCTAACATGTTAGCGGATCGTTTGGGGAATGAAGGAGTCACAAATAGGGACAGGGATTCTAGGTATGCCTGGGATTCGCTTCCCCCAGGTAAATTGCGGGAGGACTATCACTGTGAGGCTACTAGGATATGGAACAATGGACTAATAGGTTGGATGAAAGGGACCCTGAAGACCAGTGGGAGGTTGGAGAACTCCACACAATCTAACCCGCCTTGGTTTGTTTGTTTTGTTTGTTTGTTTTTTTTTTTTTTTTCCATTCTGGATTCCCTTTGTTTGAATGATGAAAGGTTTGACTTGGACAGCTCAACAGGACGGGTTAGCCTTCGTCATTTGGCTTACGTGGTGGTTGACAGAGAATCTAGGTGAAAGAGATTGTCTCACGTACTGCCCGCTGGACCAAATTAAGGGACAACACGTGGCAAAAGGACGTGTGTGGTTTTTCCATGAGTCAACCAGTCCAATACCACAAGCGATATATTGGGCGGGGTCTGAATGGTTTTTGGTTTTTATGTGTTTAGCTCCGATCTACTCTTTGAACGACGCGTGGCGGAGCGAGGTGAGAGAAAATCGCCCCCATTGGGAGGTTAACTCACGCACTTCTTGTCCTTCCAATATCCACGATGACCGTTGGATCTTCGTCTGTGGATCAACGCTGGTGATTATTTGTGCGTTTTGGTTGGACCTGAAATATGTTTAGAGTGTTATGCTTTTAACTTCCATCGGGTCCGTTTTTCAGTTTTCAGGTTGGCTTGTGGTGGGACCTCTTATGAACCCACGACAAGTTTTGGGTTTTCCCTCAATGGTTTTCTAGGCTCTTTTGATGCACGGCAACACTACTGATGACCTCGACTCTGTTTGGTGGTTCTCCCCGGATTTCCGGTTTAGGTTTCTCTTAGTTTTGGGTGATTGGTTTGGTTTGGCTTGCTCGGCTAACAGTTGAACACTCGCAGAGCGGGTGTAGCTCCTTGTAAATTATGTATATTTGGCTAAGTTTAATATAAGGTCCTACTCTTACCTAATTAAAAAAAATGTTATAATTTAAATGTTATTAATAAATTTAATGTTATTAAGTTAATAACAAGAAATTTTAATAATATTTAAAAGTTATAATGGTTAGTAATATTACTAACATTATTTTTCTAAACATTATTAATATTGTTTTATTGATGTTATTAATAATATTAATATTAACAATATTACTAATAATATTGTTTTTAATATTGATTTCAATGTTATTATTATTTAGAAAACAATCTTTCAGTTAATCACATTGTAAGGATTGGATCGATGTTTTGAACCAACTAATGTGGTTCATCCTCAGGACAAGGTGAGAAGTCAGATGATCTGAGAGAATAAATAGAATGGATGCATCAATGTTCAGTATTAGTCGTTGGTGAAGTAAAATTATTTAGGCGAGATTAACTAGTATTTAGTCAAAAGCTAGAAACTAGCCATTATGTAATAATTATTTATTTATTATCGAAATTTTCAAGATAAATTAATTTTAAATAATAATATAATCTAAGAAAAATATTATAATAAGCTAGGGTGGACCTAGACAATTTGAAAAAGGAAGAAAACTAGCCGTTACTATGATAAAGTAAAAAATAATATTAATAGTATTAGTAAATTAATAAATGTCAACGGTGAGGTTCGACCTATGGGGAGGAAAACTAGCCGTTATAATGAAAAATTAATTTATAAAAATAATATTGGATAATCAGTTCCTAGACATTAATATTATTTGAATTGATTAATTCATTGATTATTTTTTATATTATTACCTTAAAAAAAATTAAAAAAATAGTAATAATAAAAATTATCCAATATTATTTTAGAAATTAATTTTTCATTATAACGGCTATTTTTACTCCCCATAGGTCAAACCTGACCATTGGCATTTATGAATTTACTAAGACTATTAATATTATTATTTACTTTATCATAGTAACAACTAGTTTTCTTCCTTTTTCACATTGTCTAGGTCCACCCTAGCTTATTATAATATTTTTCTTAGATTATATTATTATTTAAAATTAATTTATATTGACAATTTCGATAATAAATAAATAATTATTACATAATGGCTAGTTTCGAACTAAATACTAGTTAATCTCGCCTAAATAATTTTACCAACGACTAATTCTGTATGGCTAACACTGAACATTGATGCATCCATGCTATTTATTCTTTCAGATCGTTTGACTTCTCACCTTTTCCTGAGAATAAATCACATTAGTTGGTTCGAAACGTTGACCCAATTCTTACAATATGATTAATCCAAAACACTGTTTTCTAAATTATGAATCACAAAAATCTTAGATCTAACGTTATTATTATTATTATTATTTATTATAAACTTATTATAAACAAATTTAAGATGATGCAAAATAAAATAAATTATAATATAATATTTATAAATTTTAACATTTATTATAAATTTATTTTTAATAATATTTAATAAAATTAAATTTAAAAATTATAAAACCTATTATAAGAAAAACTTAAAAATTTAAATTTATAAAAACCAAATATTATAAAAACCTAATACCTTAAAATCCAGATATATAAAACATAAGTTATAAAACCATAAAACGTAAACATAAAATTATGAAACATAAAATTATAAGACCTTAAAACTATAAAATCCAAATATATAAAATATAAGTTATAAAACCAAAAAATGTAAACCTAAAATTATGAAACATTAAATTATAAAACCCTAAAACCTAGGGTAATTAAATGGAGAATGACATTTATTAAAATAATATTAATATTTTAAATAATATATTTTTATATATTTATAAATATTAAATATTATGCCAATGGAAGTGATTTGCTTAATTTTTCATTTTTCATTTTTATTAGAAAGTTTATTATTAAAAAACTTTTGAGGTCTAAAATGGACTTCTTAATAAAAATGTGCAACCAAGATAAACTTTATAAGAATCAATAGGATTCAAGGCGATGATGTCAATCATGGGAGATGATTTACTATTTTTGGGGTTAAAAAAAAAAATTAAAAAATAATAAAATAATAAAACTACTTTTTCAACTTATCTCCGTAAGGGTTTACTCAAACTTTTAATAGGAGTACTCGTTGGCTGAAAAATTTAATTCCTCATCCAAGGAATACCCATGTTGCATACTTTCGATGGATCGTGCTACATGAAAAATGACAAATACATGAAAAATGTGATTGTAATCACGTTTTTTTCTTGTATTTCTCGTTTTTTGTGTAGCATGGTCCATCGAAAGTATGCAACATTGGTACTCCTTGGATGAGGAATCAAATTCTGCATCCAATGAGTGTTCCCACCTGAAATTTGAGTAAACCCATAGGGAGACAAGTTGAAAAAGTTTTTTTTTTGTTATTTTTTCCTCTAAAATGTGACGATCTAATCTTATTTTATTGTTTCCACTCTTATTTTATAATTTCCTTAGGAAACCCAGTTTAGACCTCAAAATTCCTCTAATGCAAGTTTCTTTTAGACAAAACTTAGAAAGCACAAATCTGTGATAAGTTAATGTTTAATAAAAAATGCTGGCTAAAAAAATAAGATAATTAAGTAGTTAGCTACAATCTTGAATACTGATTTAATAGTCTAATATAGTGTTTTAAAAGGTGATATTTAATTTAATGAAAAGGTGTTTGAGCATTTATGGTTAAATTTGAAATTGTTTAATGATTTATAATTGAGAGCAACCAAATAATGAAATTATATTATTATTTAATATTTGAAACATCATCATTATTTAATGTAATGTTTGAAGCATTAACATTATTTAATGTTTTGTAATTGGGACTAACTAATAAATATAATATCCTCAAACCATATGTTGTTATTTATTGTATTGAATTTTACTGAACTCACTCATTTATATTATTATGTACAATTATATTTTACAAAAAATTGGAAGTTGGATTAAAAATCTAATTAGAATAAATGCAACAAGGTGGAATAAAAATCCAATTAGAATAAATGCAATGTGTCTCGCAATATTTCAATATGAAAATTTGTGTCGTATATTTGTATATGTTTATAGGTATGTTATATGAAGTGACTTGTTTAATATTTCAATTAATATTTCAAATATTTCATTTTTTTAATAAAAACTTACTAGGTTGCTTTATGACAAAACCTAGAAAACACAAATGTGGTATGGGTCAATGTTTAAATTTAAAAAAAGAGAAAGACAAGATAATTGAGTGGTTAGTTATAATCTTGAATGCAAATTTAATGGTCTCCTATGATGTGTGGAAAGGTGATATTTAATTTATTGAAAGAGTATTTGAATATTTATGGTTAAATTTAAAATTATTTAATGTTTTGTAATTAAAAACAATTAACTAATGAAATATTATCAGTATAAAATATAAAGTTTCCATGTGTGAAACATTATTATTATTTAATGGTTTGTAATTGAGATGAACCAATAAAAGTAATGTTCTCACATCATAAGTTAAAAAACTTAATTTTACACTATATATATTTATTTTATTGAAATTTTATTCAAGGAATTCATTTATAGTATTATGTATGATTACATTTTACAAAAAGTTGTAAAAAATTACCTTCCAATATATGCGTGAAACTTGGATTAAAAAACAATTAGAATAAATGCAATGTGTCAAGACACAATTTTTAAATATGAAATTTTGTGTTCTACATTTGCATATGTTTATCTTATTGAAATGACATTTTTATTTTGTATTGTACATTTGCCTATGTTTATTTTATTGAGACATATGTATATTTTCATAATAAATTTTCATATACATTTGCATATTTATTTTATTTTATTTTGTATTTTACATTTGCATATGTTTATTTTATTGAAAACGCATTTTAATTCTGCATTGTATATTTGCATACATTTATTTTATTTAAGTTTATTGAACATATATATAAATACAAATTTACAAGATTTGAAAGCAAAATTGATGGGGACCTAGGGTTTAAAAAGTCCAATTGTAATATAAAATACCAACAAAATCATACTCTTACTTTCCCATGTTGGGAACAACCCAGATACAAATCTTGCAAAAATTCCAAAAGATACATCCCTACTACATGGCACCCACACAAAACTATCTCATCGTAGGAGTAGGATGGACAACACAAGTTGTAGTCGCACAGAGGCATAGCATGGAGAGAACATCATAATGATTGAATGAAATGGGGAAGCACAAGAATACAGTTCAACAACCTTCAAATTTAAAATCAAAAAGAAAAATCCCAATATTAATATTTGAGAGGACTACCATAGGTGGAGGTGAAATGCTATCATAGCCTATTTTTTTCTATAAATAAAATTGGATTTCTAAAAGCTATGAGAAAAAAATTGAATTTTATATTATTTTATAATAGTTTAATATAAAACAAGCATAAAATATTCACTATTGTTATATTATTAATAATCATAATATACATTATACGCCATATATAATCATTAATAAACATACTTACATGTACAATGCTAGATAAACCAAAATACTTCAAATATCATTCTCTAAAACTTCCTCAATAAACGTGTTGTACTAAAAAAACATTTTTGACACAAAAAATAAGGAAAAAAGAAAAAGAAAAGGGAAGACCATGACAGTATTAATGTGGATCACAAATATATAGCAAAATAGAGAGTCAATATTCTATTTTTTAAGTGTTTTGGAAACTCTCCATTACAAAGGTACTATCTTAGGAAAGAAAGAAAATGTTGTGTTGCAAAGAACATCCCAATGATACACATGAGGAGGATCATTAGTGGCAAAAAGAAAATATTGGGACATCCCCAGTGCCACACATGAGGAGGATTATTAGTGGCATTACATTCAAACTTCAAAATGGAGGCATATAAGAATAATATTTATTATGAACCAACCACTAGTAGCGCGCCTGCATGCACCTAAAAGAAACATTAATTACATTAATACAAACATCAATCCATGAAAAAATAAATCAAAATGAATGAAAGGAAAGTTGAAATGGAAAATACAAGCTATCATAGTAGACTCTGCATTTCTGAAACAAAGGAATAATTCCCGCCAATAGTGTTGTGTTGTGTCACATTCTTTCCACAACTAGCCCACGTAGTTAACCGGGGGGTTAGAAGGGGGGGGGGGTGGTGGGGAGCCCCCCTTTGTTGCGTCGATTGCGTAGTGGGGGGGTGGGTAGCCCCCCTCTACGGGTCCGGGGCAGTGCCCCGGAGAAAATCTTTTTGGACCCTATATTAGGTTGGGCGGACCTACCTATGGTTTTCTGCATGGTTTTGGATGCGATGGTTTTCGGTCCATGGTTTTGGAGGTGATGGTTTTTGGTCCATGGTATTGGATGCTTCACCATGTATAAATATGTATTGTAACATTGAAAGGAACATAATGAAAAATCAAGCTGGTAGTCCCAGTTTTGGGATCCAGGGGAAAATATCTGTGTATATGTGTTTTATGTGTTATGCTCTCGCATTTTTTATTTTATGTCCTTAGAATTTGTATACAGGTAATTTCTGTACGGGGTTAAAACCTACATTTGGTATCAAAGCTGTTTTGGCTTCAAGGGGACACCTTTGTTGCTGAGGGGTTTCGCTCAGGCCTGTGGTAGACCTTGTTCAGTGGGAGATCTACGGGATTGATTCTGGTGGTGAAAGAATATGGCGAGCAGTGGAAAGATAGAGATCGAGAAATTTAATGGTCAAAGTTTTGAGTTATGGAAACTCAGGATGGAGGATCTATTGGTGGATAAAGATCAGTGGATTGCGGTAGATCCAGTTACTAAACCAATGGGAGTGTCCGATGAAGAATGGAAGAATTTGGATCAGAAGGCTAAGAGCACAATACGATTGTGTGTCTCAGATTCAGTATTTCTAAATGTATCAGGGGAAGCTACAACTAAGGCTTTGTGGGACAAGTTAGGGAATTTGTACCAATCTAAGTCTCTCGTGAATAAATTGTTCCTACAGAAAAAGATGTATAACCCGAGGATAAAAGATGGAGACTCGGTGATAGAGCATCTGAACGCATTTAATACTGTGGTAAGTCAGTTATTATCTGTTGATATTAAAATTTCATATGAAGATAAGTGCATCAGTTTGTTGTGTTCTCTACCAGATTCGTGGGATAGTCTGGTTACTGCAATAGGTAGCAATGCAACTGCCTTGCAGTTTGATGAAATAGACTCATCCTTGTTGATGGAGGAGATGAGACGGAAAAATATGGAGAGCCAGAATGGTGATGCCTTGTCTGTATGAGGATGGTCCCAGAACAAAAACAAAAATAAGTCATCGAGTGGTAGATCTAAATCTAGAGAGAGATCTAAAACTCAAGGAAAACCTGTAAAGGTAGTTTTTTGAAAATGCGGAAAGGAAGGGCACTACAAAAGGGACTGTAAATCTAAAGCTCCTGACAAAGAAAAGGGATCTGATGATGCTCCTTATGCAAAAGATAAAACCACCTCAGATGAAGGTGGGGATGTGTACTTGGCTTCTTTAAGTACACATGTAGATCATGAGGCATGGTTGATTGACTCAAGTGAATCCTTTCACTTCACTCCCCATAGAGAGTGGTTCCGCGAGTATGAGAAATACAGTGGTGGTGATGTCTTCTTAGGGGATGATAGGAAGGCTAGAATCATTGGTCGCGGAAAAGTAAATTTGAAGTTGCAAGGTGGAAGGGTTAGAACACTTCGAGGTGTCCTGCATATTCCTGCATTGGCTAGAAATATGATTTTTGTATGCAAGCTGGATGATGCAGGTGTAAAAATAGTGTTCGAGAAGGATACCTGCAAGATGGTTTGGGGAGCACTAGTATTGATGTAGGGAGATCGGATTGGAACTCTATACAAGTTGTAAGGTAGCACTGTTGTTGATGGGTGCAACAGTTCTGTGGTTCCTATAAGTGGAGCATAAAATCTAGTGGTCTCTGGAGAGAAGACCATGATGTGGCATCAAAGGCTTGGACATATTGGATAGAAGGGCCTTCGATTCCTTCATGGTAAAGGTATGGTAGAAGGTATGAGTAATAGCTCTCTAGATTTTTATTTCTGTGAAAATTGTGTATATGGGAAGCAGAATCAGGTGAGTTTCCCCTCTGGTGGTAAGAGGACGAAACATATATTAGAGCTTGTGCATAGTGATGTGTTTGGACTTGTGAAGATTCCAACACAAGGTAAGTCTGTGTACTATGTATCATTTATAGATGACTTCTCAGGGAATACATGGATATATTTCCCTAAGAAGAAATTTGAAGTCTTTGACAGGTTTAAAGAATTTAAGTCTCTAGTGGAAAACCAGACAGAGAAGAAGATAAAGGTGTTGAGGTCAGATAACGGTGGAGAGTTTTGCAACAAGGAATTTGAAGAATTCTGTAAGAAGTGTGGTATAGCACGATAGAAGACTACTCCATACACACCTGAGCAAAATGGAGTTGCAGAAATAATGAACAAGATGTTGATGGAAAGGGAAAGAAGCATGATCAGTGGTGCCTAGTTAGGACAGGAATTCTGGGCAGAGGCGGTGGAGACAACATGTTACTTGGTTAACATATCACCTTCATCAGCGTTGGAGGATAAGACTCCACAAGAGGTATGGATTGGTAAGAAACCCTCTCTTTCACATCTGAGGTATTTGGATGTGATGTGTATGTACATGTTTCCAAAGGAGAAAAGAACAAAGTTGGATAGTAAATCTAAGAAGTGCATCTTTATTGGGTATAAATATGGTTTAAAGGGTTATAAGCTTTGGAACCCAGTAACAAGGAAGGTTGTGTACAGCTGAGATGTGGTGTTTAGAGAGGTGAAAAATGTTATTAAACATGAAGTCCCGTCAAAGGAACTTGAGAAGATAGAGTTTGAGCTTAAGGAGGAAGAATCAGACTCTACAACAGAAGAAGAATCAGAAGATGAAGAGCCACAAACTTCGGGTGTGAGAAGATCAGTTCGAGAAAGAAGGTAGCCAGAAAGGTATAGTCCATCTGCTTTCTATTCAAATTTTGCTTTATCTATTACTGATGATGATCCCAGAACTGTGAAGGAAGCATTAGATTCAGAGGATGGAAAACTCTGGAAAGAGGCCATGGTTGATGAAATGGCATCTTTGCACAAAAATGAGGCTTGGGATCTGGTGGAGTTGCCAGCTGGAAGGAAACCCATTGGCAGCAAATGGGCATTCAAGAAGAAGGCAAATGCAGAAGGAAAGGTGGAGAAAAACAAAGCTTAGTTGGTAGCAAAAGGTTATTCCTAGGTGTCGGGAATTGATTTTGGTGATATTTTTTCTCCTGTTTCCAAGGTAGCTTCTATTGAAAATAGCAACAAGAAATGCTAAATATAGAAGTGCTAAAAATAACACTGCCATAAATAGCGTTTCGGGATACCTTCCTATTTTAGTTAGTGCCTGAACTAAAATAGAGAAGTAAAATTCAAATTTGATCTTAGCAACTGTTTGTGAAATAATCAATTAATTCATCTTGAGTTAATTAGTTGTAGAAAATCAAACATGAAGTCTATGTGAGGACATGCAACAGTTATCCCATTAATTGAGGAATTTATCCTTCAGTTAAAGAGATAAGGATGAGTTTTAATTAGTTAGCTCAGTTAACTGAGTTAAGTCCAGTTAGATTAGTTCTAACAGTTTGTAGAATTAATTGTGAGCTCAGTTAGTTAATGCATGCATGCATGTAACTATTGCACTTCAGATAACTAAATATTCTCTCATAAATAACTCATGCATGTCAGTTCAGTCAGAGACCTAGTTGAGATCAGATGGAGGGACAGTGTACTATCAGTTGCAAGAATATTCAATTGTGAATATCTCTTTCATGCAGAAGGAATTCATTCCTTAGAGATTGCGCAGTTACTTCTTCACTTTAGTGAGTGTGTGATGAGGCCAATTCACACAGGTGGCATCACTGGACCCCAAGGAAAACTGCGCAAGGAAATAGGAGGCTTGGAGGGCTGAGGGAAGGCATATCTTGTGTCTATTCAGTCTGTGAGCTGTATTTTTTGATTGCAGAGAGAGCAGGATAGCTTGTGAGCTGATTCTTTTTGTAATATGAACATATTTCCACTTGGATGATAATACAAAGATTGGAGTTTTAGGCTGAGGCTTTCCCCAGGTTATTCTTCTGTTTTCATGTGTGATTGATTTCTCTTCATCTATTATATGTGTTCTAATTGATCTTGCTCATATTCGATTAAGCTTCTGCAAGTTTGTTGTAGAAGTAGATCGTGTATTTTGCTTTAGTATATTGCATAATCTGTTGATCTACAGTGGAAATTTCTACATGGTATCAAAGCAAAGGTGATCAAAGGAGAGAACATTATACAAGAAGGGAGAAGTTTGAAGTTTGAGGTTCCTGAATATAGAAATCGAGTTCTTATCACATCTCAATTTCACCAATGGCGTTCAGCGGTTTAAGACTCGAGTATGCCCTTGATGGCATCTCGAATTATATATACTGGAAGGATCGCATGGAAGCAGTGTCAGAGGATAACGGTCTAAAGGAATTCATTGATCAAGAAGTCCCCAAGCCCGCAATAGCTAATGCTACAGAATTAGCGGAATGGAAGAAATGTGTGGCTAGAGCAAGGAGAATCCTTCTGGAGGGAGTTCGAGACCACATAGTCTCGAGTCTCCATGGAAAGGAGACACCGTTTTCGATGCGGAAAACATTGAAAGATCTATATCAGAACAATGGTGATCAGAGGAAGCTGGCGCTGAAAGAAAAGCTTCGGAAAATCAAGTGTGAAAAGGGCGACATGATCTCTACATATCTGAACAAGCTCACCACCTACAGGGATGAGTTTGGAAGTGTAGGTATCACGGCAACCGATGATGACATGGTGATTCTTGCACTCCTCAGTCTTCTTATTGATGATGACATGGCCCCATACTATTGGCCAACTATCATGTCGACATATTTAGTTGAATGCTTCCAATTTTATTGATTCCGCCAACTGTAGCAGTGTCGCTAGTTTTATTTGTAGCTCCACCAATTTTAGTCACTGGTTGGCGGAACGACCAATTTGGTGTTGGCCCAAATTTTCTAGTGCCAACTAAATTTTGCCTTTTTGCCAAGTTTTATTGGAACTTTGATTGAGCATAACTTTCACATACGAGCTTGGATTGAGGCATCGTTTGTGATGTTGGATTTCTTATGAAAAGATCTTTGATTTGGTCCTGGTTTCACCGAGATTAAGGACTTTGTTTTTTGGGCTATTATAGATCCTCCTAGATCAAATCCAGGAAGCAATCCGTGATGTAGGGATGGTGATCAAAATTCACATAAAAAATAATTTTGATAGAGTTCGACATTCCTTTTTGCATTCTTTGATGGAAAAATTGGGGTTCTGTTGGGAATTTATAAATTGGACTAAAGATTGTATCGACAATCCTTGGATCACTCCATTAATCAATGACCGCCCTTGTAAATTATTCTCGTCCTTAAGGGGTATAAGGTAGGGTTATCCTCATTTTCCCCTTTTATACATGCTTGTCATAGAGAGTCTTAGTAGGAATTTAGAGCGAGCTAAAGCTGAAGGCAGAATAAAAAGATTAAGTATAGTAAGGAACATCAAGGAAGTAAATCACTCGCAATTAGCAGATGATACGCTTCTTTTGGGAAGCACATCAAAGAAAATTGCATCAAGGTTAAAACAAGTTTGGATCCTTATTTGAGGCTTTTTGTAGGTCTAATATACAAAAAAAAGAGTATGATATTCGGGTGGAATACTTTTATTTCGAATCTTAAGGAAATCTCCAAAGTATTGGATTTCCTTTTGTATTTTGAACGTAATTTTTTTAAATACCTTGGAATCCCAATATCCTTGGGTGTCTCTAACCTTGAAAGCTGGTCCAAAGTCTTAAACAAATTCAAGAAAAAAATTCAGTCTTGGGGAGCGCAATGGCTTTCTTTAGCTAGCAAAGTCGTCTTGGTTAAATTCGTCTTATCCTCTCTTCCCATTTATCTTTGTTCTAGAATTCTGGTTCCAAAATTTGTGCTTTATCAAATATGTCTCCTTATTCGTAAATTCCTTTGGAAAGGAGTTAAGAATAGTGAAAATTAATTCCATCTAGTTAACTAGAACATTGTTCGTCTTCCAAAGGCAAATCGTGCTCTAGGTGTAAAAGATCCCGTGGACATGAATATCACTCTGGGTGCTAAAATCATATGGAGACTCATTTCAGATCCAAAGGAATGGTAGAAAATGGCCTTCATGAGAAAATATTGTAATAAAGCTTGCTTTCTCAAAGTTGATTCAATCAACTGGTCTGGACCTAGATTGAAAACTTGGAAGTTGTTTATAGAA
The DNA here is from genome assembly GCA_031772625.1 of Pinus tabuliformis. Taxonomy (NCBI): domain Eukaryota; kingdom Viridiplantae; phylum Streptophyta; class Pinopsida; order Pinales; family Pinaceae; genus Pinus; species Pinus tabuliformis. The sequence continues at coordinate 895,218,427 of CM062815.1, forward strand.
GTCGCTCCTATAATAATTGAAAACCTTAGTTGGCGTTTTGAAAATGGCGCTCGCATCAAAACCTAGAAATATATTTTTTCTTAAATGTCGTCTAGAAGGATGTGAGGAATTTAGAGTATGAGCTACTTGGATGCAACAAAATGGTTACTCCAAACTGAGAGATGTTTCAATTTGGGACAATCAGGGTCATTGGAAAGGATGGCTAAGGCTAGAATTCCTGATTCATCTCAATATTCAATGGGAATGCTTGATTGCTAATCTAAAAGGTTTGGCATATGTGTCCTCCTTTTAGGATCTTAGAACATGGAATTTAAGCCCTCAACATAGATACCATGTGAAATTGAGATACTCGCTCTTGGTCAATCGACTTCTCCATCAACCACCCTGCAAAGTGTGGTAATTTTTTTGGAATAATCATGTCATTTCAAAATTCAACATGTTTTTTTCAAATCTTGTCCATAAAAAATTCTCATTGCTAAAAATTTAAAGAAAAGGAATATTCATTTCCCATCTCGGCGTCTCTTGTGTAACAATTTAGAAAAATGTACACATCATCTATTATGCTCTCGCCCTTTCTCTCTAGAATCATGGTGAGCTACATTCATTGCTATGCTTTTTATCGACTCTATCCCTAGATTGTGGGTGGACATGTTTGAACTATGGAAATTGAAATATCCATGGATTCGAAAGTTCTCTTCACTACCAGTTAGATGTTGGGAAGCCCTTCCCAAGTATCTATGCTGGTCTATTTGGATTGCCAGGAACAAAGTAATATTTAAAAATGAGCATGCGAATCCTCAAGCGATTGCTCTCAATGTAACATCTCTACTCTTTGAAGCTATTTCTTCCATGGGCTTATGTGATAAGGAGTTTGAATTCTTAAACTCAAAGGAGCATGAATGGATCCAAGTGAAAACATAACTTCTTCCAAGTAACTATGTGTCTCGTCCTCCATGCAATAAGGTATAAAGTTTAAGCTTCAACCAAATGAAATTTATCTCATGGAGAAAAAAAAAAATCATTATTCCCTATTTTTTGATGGATCATTGATAAGAAATCCACGGGAGGGGTTCTCTTTAGCCGCGACAAAAAATTATGTTTCAATTCTCTTAGGGTCATGGCATGGCGACCAACAATCAAGTTGAGTTCCTCACCTTATGGAAAGTTTTGGAACATGCTCTTGCAAAGAAAATTTATAGTCTGATGGTTTTTGGCGACACCACGAATGTCATTAGACAAGTTATTAATGATGAAAGAGCTTTGCGATGAGACCACCCTCCCATCCTGAAAATAATTTCCATAGGTGTCTCTTAGCTCGAGCATTTGGGGCTTTTTCATGTGTATCATAATTTAACCTCTAAAATTGATGTGCTTACAAAAAAAAGGTTCTACCTAGGAGAAGATAGAATGGAGATAAACCAAGGTATAATCAACCTTGCTCCAATTCCTTAAGTCCATTTAGAATCTCAAGACATATGGATAATATTCAAATGAATGCCATCATGAGAAATCTTCTCTACCTCGAATTGATGTCATTTGATCATGGTGTTCCTTGAGAGATTAAAGAGTGATGTGGTCAGGTTGTTCTCACGTTCTCTTTACTTGTGACGGAAAAATTATGTTTCAATTTTCTTGGAGTCATGGCATGGTGACCAACAATCAAGCTAAGTCTCTCACCTTATGGAAAGTTTTGGAACTTGCTCTTGCAAAGAAAATTTATAGTCTCAAGGTTTTTAGCGACTCCATGAACATCATTAGACAAGTTATTAATGATGAAAGAGCTTTAGCTAAAACCACCCTCCCATTCTGCAAATAATTTCCATAAGCGTCTCTTAGCTCGAGCATTTGGAGCTTTTCATGTGTATCATAATTTAAACTCTGAAATTGATGTGCTTACAAAAAAAAGTTCTACCTAAGAGAAGGTAGAATAAAGATAAACCAAGGTATAATGAACCTTGCTCCAATTCCTTAAGTCCATTTAGAATTTCAAGACGTATGAATAATATTCAAATGAATACCATCATGAGAAATCTTCTCTACCAAGAATTGAGGTCATTCCTTTTGATGGGAGTTGTCTTTAGTGCAACTTTTTGGATTTTCCGGTGGCGGAATCTGGTGGAAATATTTGAGGTGAAATCTTGATTTTTATTATTTAAACTAGTTTTTTTACTGTGTATATGGATTCAGCACCCTCGAAAACCTCTAGGGCACTTGGATTGCAAAAGATTACCCATCAACCTTGTGATTTCAATAAATTTTTGCCAGATTTTAGAGAAAATCCATGCCTAGCCTCACATGGTGGGTAACCAGTGGCCAATGTCTACAAATTCCATAAGCACAAGGAGGTACTTTCATTTACTTCAATTAAGGATGTAGTGGGTGGAGTTTATTGTGGGTATGAAGAATTGTTCATCAAGCAGAGGTATGGCTTTAATGCAAGCGTCGTACATTTCCCATCACCATCACCAGCGTCCTCCAGAAGATTTTGATTGGGATATGGATTTTATGTTTTAGATTATCTCGTGCGAGAAATTTAATGGCCCCTTGGGCTTCGCGAGCATTCTCCGGGTTGATTTTTGTTGCTAGTCTTGGTGAACGATTCAGTACTATTGGTGTACCTCCAGCCTGTTCCCAATCACTTTCTTTGAGCATGACAGAGCCTCTGTTTAACCTGGATCACGAGAATAATACTTTTCTGCTAGATAAGATACTGGAATCATCCAAAGCTCTTTTTGGAAGCCAGGGCAAAGCCAGAATAACATGGTGAAAAGACAGAAGACGCTTTCAGCTTCTGCTGGAAGCTAAACTGCTCTGTCATCTTAGTAACATGGAACACTTTATAAATGGCTTGCGAGAGGAGGTCTGCTCGTTTAATACTCGGGTCTCAATCTTAGAAAACATTTGTCTCTAAAAATATCCAGCTCGGCTTGAGAGGTTATGGTCATGAAACAAAAGAAATCTCGTTGTCTGCGGGTTGCCGACTCTCCTAGAAATAGTCGTAGCTAAAGAATTGGAATTACGTCATCTTGAATGGTCTCTTTTCATTGATATGTTATCTTGCAGATATTGTTTATTTCTACGAATTTTTTGTCGTGTCTTTAGTAGAAGTGTATTTGGTAAAATTTTGAGTATTTTGTTTACTTGGATAAATGTACATCTCTATGGACAAATCTAACTTTTCATTGATATGTTATCTTGCAGATATTGTTTATTTCTAAGATATTTTTTTGTGGAAGTGTTTTTGGTAAAACTTTGAGCATTTTGTTTATTTGGATAAATGTACATTTCTATAGACAAATCTCCCAATGCTCTTTTAAGGGTTTTAACTTTCTCTCTGATTGTTATTAATAGAATATCTTTAACTGTTTTTAAAAAAATAGATATATTAAATTATGTTATCTAATATGTAAATTTAAAATATTTTATTAAGAGTTAACATCACCAACATCTTCATTATCATTTTATATAAAATTTATAACAATTTTTATTTTATTATTTTAATTTTATTCATATAAATATTATTTTATTATTTTCTTCTTCTAAAATAATCTAACATTGATTAGATCAATACTTTAAACTAATAACACTAATTTAATATATATATTTTTTCAAATAAGCTAAATTGCAAGCTTATCGTACAATCTCCTTTAAAGACTCGCAAAAAACTTGCTAACGATTCATTATGTAAAGCATTATTAAGTAACAAATATCTTGAACACTTTAATCACCTATGTGGCTAGCAAATGGGCCCTAGATTAAGTGGTTCAGAATCCAACTTCACCAAGTTCAGAAGCAGCAGCACTCTGTACATGAACTGATTCACTAGTTTCTCTTCTACTTCTTATAAAACTATGTACATCTTAGTATTGGTAAATGAATTGGTTTTTATATATTTATTATTAATTTATTAGTTATATAAAAATAATAACACCATATTATAAATGATTTAACTTTGATAATGTTTTAATATATATTATTTTTTATAAATCTATATATTTACTCTTAGAATTCTAAATCATATATCGATGAAGACCGTATGTAGAGCTCCATTTTTCATATATTCAAAAATGGTAGACTCTGAAATGTATATATATGGGAGAAATGTTTTCATATTCCATCACAAGGAAAATAGAAGAAATCTTTGTATATGTTTTGTGTGCTTTATAAGAAATCTTTGTATATGTTCTGTGTGCTTTATATTTTGATAATGAAAAGCTTGTAATATAAGGATATCATCACAAAAAAATGCTAGATATAATAAATTAGGAAATTATTGGTGTAATGAATATTGATAATTATATTATAAAAATATAATATTCACATCAATATTAATGCTGTCAACGCCACTTCATACTTTAAGTCTTCACATGACGATCTCATTTACCATTTACTTTTCTCCAATAGGGTTAATACTCATATTCATCATTACAATGTTGTTTTAGATAGCCAAAAACAAATGTATAAGAAAAAAGATAGCAAAGTGTGGTACTTACCTCATTTACACTAATCCTAATATCCTTATAATTTTCCAGACTTGTTACTCAATATAATAAGATGAAGAGATACAAAAGTGTGAGACTTACCTCATTTACACTAATCCTAATAACCTTGAAATTGTCCAAACTTAGGGCAGTGTGTTCGATCTACTTATGATTCGATTTTATATTTTATATTGGGATATATTTTAATTTGGTTTTATTATTTTTAATTTAAATAAAAAGTATTATATTTATAATAAATAATTATATAGATAAGTGTGTTTATTTTAGAATAAGATTTTTAGAATTTTAATTTAATTATTAATAATTATTAAATTAATGGTAAGGATTTAATTTGTATAGAATATTTTAAAATATTGTTAATAGTAATTATTATTAAAATTTATTTTATAAGTAGTTATATATTTTTCTCGGTTTTAATTAAATTGATTAATTAAAAAAATATCATATAAATATGAATTATGGTTTTTAGAGCAAGTGGTATTAGTAAACCATGGTATCGGCACATAATATTATAGCAAAATCTATTTATAAGTTAAAAATATCCCTAATCAAAAATCTTGTTACATGATTATATATATGTTTTTTTTTATATTTAGTAATAATGAAAATAATTTAAAATAAAATTATAATTTAGTTATTTTTTATGATTTTTAAAAATTTTGGTAATTTGAAATATATCATAAAATAAGTATTTTGATTTCCATAAAAGAAATGTTTTGATATTTATGGTTGTTTACCAAACATTTAATCTATATAATTATTTGAATATATTATATTATAAAAAAAAATAAATAGTTAAATAAAATTTGGTAAAGAGTCATAATAAGATTTATGTAAATTCCATTTCTTATAGATTACTTTAAACGAGGAGTTTTGAGATATTCACAAGCTAAATTCAATGAATAAGCCATCTCCATTAGTCTGGCCTTACACTGTAGCATTAAATAATTTAAGAGAAACCTTGGAATTCTGAAGTCTATGATTCTTTAGGATGATAGATGCAAGATTGGAACCCTTGACCTATTTGGCCCTTGAGTTCTTCACAATAAGACCCTTATTCAATGTCCCTGATGTCATGCTGTATGTAAAAATTGAACCCTTGATTTCCCTAGTCATCCAGTTATCAGGGGATGAAAGCCATTTGAAGCTCTAAGATCAAGATATAGCTAACCGTGTGTGTTTAATTTTGGCTTTGGAATTAGTTAAACAACATTTTGAAGGTTTTCATGTACTTACAATGCTTGGGATTGCTACAATATCAAAAGCTACACAGCAGGTGCTTGAATTGGTAAAGAATTTATATCCAAATATATTTTATGTGATTTTGAATGCGAAAATTTATGGGGTTTTTTTAATTATATGTTGTTAAAGAATATTTTTTCTTATTAATTAAAGTACTCAAACGGTTGGGTGTGAGTAAAGATATTTCTAGATATGAGTTAGAAATCTATATAAATTTTAGTTATTTTTTAAGTGATTATGAAAAATTACTAATCCATGTAAAATTTATTTAATAAACGGAAGAGTATGCAATGACCCCAAACATTTTTCCTCATTCTCTCTCCTCTGTAAATCATATAGTGAAGAGCAAAACATATCATAAGATTAAATCATATAGTGAAGAGCAAAACATATCATGAGATTCAAGATTTGAATTCCAATTAAAAAATTAAGATCGCGGAGGAGCAGATAAAAGAGTTGAGAGTTGTTTTTGGAAGGTGAGCCATACGGCCTTCGCTGCTTGCAAAGTCGCTATTTCCTAACAGCCATTACTAGCTGACAGAGCTACAGCCATTGAGAGGAATGTGGGCGGAACCAATGAAGCCATCGTTTGCTGGAATAAAATTGACGGACAGCCTGCTATCGGCCTTTAATGCGCCCGATAGCGGCCATTCACCATACATAAGCATGCTATGGCGCATATGTGGATGTGACGCGCTGACCGGCCAGCCAGGAAACATGGTTCGCCATTTAATAAACATGCTCATACATTTAGAAGCATACATACATCGTGGTGGATTTGACGTGAATTGAAACGCAGTGAATGATACATCGTGGTGGATTTGATGTGAATTGAAACGCAGTGAATGTTACCTCTGCACCATGGCGCCTGGAATTTCAATTTTTTGCGCCCAGAGTTTCTGCAACAGGTTTTTGAATAGAGATGCAATGGATTTTTATTTCATTTTCCTCCTGGATTGATTGATGAACAGTGGACTGGTGTCGTACCCTGAGCCCAAAGCACCAGGGAGCAGAAGCTCGTTCTCGTAGCAAATGAGAAGCTCCTCTCTAATATATTGGCAGCTACCACGGTGAAGATTTACAGCTATGCCAGAAGACGCCTTTGAGAACAGGGCAGAGGATGTGCGGCCCTCGAAGCCAATGCGTGGCTCAACGGATGATCAGGGTGTATAAACAGCTTCAATTAAATTTGCAATTAAAATAATTGATTTATTTTTTCATTCAGATCTGCGGTTCTATTTCCGTTAGCAGCTGTCATTTTCTCTGAAGCCAAGGTACTGAGACTGCTGAGAAACATTACATGCAATTGAATTTTAGTTTGTTTGGGTTGCACGAAAATGTTTTATACGTCTTAATTTCCTGACAGAAAACACCCCGTATCCTTCACTGGTTTCACTGAAAAAAAATTCTGACATTTACATTTCATGTTTCTAAAAATTTTTGGAAATTGGGAAATACAAGAAAGTGGTTGGGGAATCAGAACTATTCCATCCAATTGGGCAGATTAAATTTTTCCAAACTCAATTTAGAGTTTTTAGGATAAAAGATATAATTTTTTTTTTTTCTAAAGATATTTAGTGTAGTTGATAAAAGTTTATCTATATCAACCACGGTGCAGGGTTCAGTGGTTGGGGCAGTGGTTGGGGCAGTTGGCTTACTTGGTTGGGGCAGTTGGCTTACTTGACCCGATGGTATATTGGTATATGTAGATGGATGTTGATCGATGTGACGGATGTCAGCGGTATATTATATGTAAATATTGTATATTGGCCTAATAAACGCTTCTTCAGGGGACTAGCCACCCCCTTTTAAAAAAAGTTTATATATATAAAACACATGTACAATTACATTTACCAATGTGGTTGATATCCTTGATAAACATATATCCACTACCCACCACATTAATAATCATTAGATGTTTTTTTACTAAACGATAACTATTTTTCATTATTAATAACTCTATAAATAATAATAGCCATATTATTTTTTATTTATATAATTATAGTTATTATATTTAAAGTATTTTGTATATTAATATAATATTAGTTATTATATAAAATTTTGCTACTATATTTATAAACTATAACATAATTACCATTTAACATAACAATAATATTTAATTATTATTAAAAATATATATTTATCAATATCATTATGTTATCGTCAATCATTATTTTTATTAATATAATTGTCAATATATTTTATATGTTTAATTCAAGTATATTATTAATATTAACTATTTGTAAATTATATATTAAACTGTGCAGTTGTCTATAACGCGACTTTTTGAAAGCCTTTCCGGCGGGTTTTCCCGGTCGAAATCCGGCAGGAATTTATTGGAATCGCAAGTTTGATAGCTAGTTTCTGCACAATGAAAGCGTCCCAGGGGTTTTTCAGGGTGCTGAATCCAAATATGCAGTTAAAAAACCATTTTAACTGCAACAAATCAAGATTTAACCTCAATTTCTTCCGCCGGATTCCGTCACCAGAATCTCCAAAAAGTCGCATTATAGACAACTCCTTAAACTGTTATATATATATATATATATATATATATATATATATATATATATATATAATGTAATAATTATATATTATAAAATTTAAATTGTAAGGCCTATTAATCTCTTATGTTTTAAATATTAATCTCAATATATTAATAACCTCTAGGAATTAATATTTTAAATCCAACCAATTAATAAACCATAGGGATTAAATTATAAATCTAAGGAATTATTAATATTATAAACCAAAGTTACTAATAAACCGAAGGGTTTATTATTATAAACCCAATGAATTTGTAAACCTAGAGATAAATATTATAAAACTAAAGGATCAACAAACCCAAGAAATCAATATTCAAAACACAGGATTAATAAACCCTAAAATTTAACATTTTTAACCTAATGGATTAATAAACCCTAGGAATTAATATTCTAAATTCAAGATATTAATAAACCCCAGAGATTATTAATATTATATACATAAGGGGTTTAATTATAAACTCAAAGAATTATTAATATTATAAACCCAAGTGATTAATAAACCCAAAAGTTTAATATTATAGACCCAAGGAATTAGTAAATCCAAGGGGCAAATATTATTAACCTAAGCGATCAATATATCCAAGGGATTAATATTAAAAACACAAGGGACTTATAATCCTAGGAATTAATATTTTAAGCCTAAGGAATTGATATTTTAAACCCAAGGGATTTATAAATCCACATGATTATTATTATTATTATTATTAACGTCCACTAAGACCAATGCAGTCTATCAGAACTCAAGAAAAGAGAGTCTAATTGTCATTCTTCAAAATCTTGTTTCTGTGATCAAAGAGCACAGAAAGAAGCATTCCAAGATCGTTATAGTTGGGTTGGCTTAATAAGTCAAGAAGATTGGAGGTGTTACTGATGATAGGTAATTGAGAGCGGATGTGGACAAGAATTGGGCAATCTAAAGGGAAGTGATTTTCATCTTCCACATTCTTAGTATTGCAAATCTGACAAATTCTATCATCCCGGTAGTCTTGGGAGTAAACCACCGTCTGGTCTCATTCTGAAGCTCATGAGAGTTAGTTATAATACTAGCGATGTTCATTTTCTTCTTAGTGCTAGTCAACATAGAGAGATAATTTTGGTCATCAAGGGTGGGGTTGATCACCTCCTTACAGTACCTTAGCTTCCTTTTACCCTCTAGCTCCTTAGCATCCCACATCTTTTCCTTAAAAATGGAGGTAATAGTATCTTTGATACTGTCCTTGCTTCCCATGATGATCTCCTCCTTAATCCCCCAAAGGTGGAGCCAAGATTGAGCATCTTGATGCCACCCTTGCTTAAGGCACAGGAGGGGGTTTTGACTAATGTTAGAACCAATTTTTTGGAGCCTCTTGGATTTCATATTGTGAAGCTTCTTCTTATACATCATATATCTAAACATGGCCGCGCTTATAATGGGGGACATGCTAGCTTCAATCAAGAGGATAATATAGGGGGTATTTCCCTTGATCTTGAAGTTATAGGTTATGAATTGCTTCTGGATCATCCCAATATTTCTAGGTGACTCCCTAGATATACTGCACCCCCAAATTTCATATCTGTATAAGATAACAGGGGTGACGAGAGTCTCAAAGAGGAACCTTTTTTTACTCCAAATGTAAATATCAACTAACTTACAATTATTTTCAAGCTCATAATAAGCTTTCCAACCTCCAATAATTCTTTTCTCAATGCTATAATTCCAGTTAAGCTCATGAGGAAAGTCAATAGCCAAATATTTATAAGAAGAAACTTGCTCAAGACAATGGCTATCATAGACGAAACTATCATGAGTAATCTTTTGGATTTAATGATCATGACTTTAGTATTGTCGGTATTAACGGTCACACCCATCTAGGAGTAGTAGACATGAAGAGTCTTAAGCTGTTTGTCTAGGCCATCGTGGCTTCTTGCAAGAAGAACAATATCATTAGAATAAAGGATAAGAGTAATGATAATACCAACGAGCTCGATGCCTTTGCAGCCTGCAGTTTCTAGGCACTCTAGTTTATCAATGTAAATAACAAAAAGGGTAGGGAAAAGGGACAACCTTGCTTAAACCTGATATTACATTTAATATATTTAGACCACCCTTCGTTGGTCTTAAGCTTGCCAATGACAACCTCATAGAGGCGGATCACAACAATCCTCAGTTCAAGAGGAACCATGATCTCTTCAACCCAACCATATTAGTAATGTGGTTGGAAAACGCCAATAAGCATTAATGGTATAAATCTAATATTAATGATAGCATGAATATTCATATTGATAAATATATAATAATAAGTTTGATATGATGAAAACGTAGTCCCACAAAACTTACAAAATAATAATAATAATAATAATAATAATATTAAAAAAATATATCATTATTATTATTAGTAATAATTATTAATTTATATTAATAATTAATTATAATGTTAATAAATTATTATTATAATAATTTTAAAATAACTATTGTTATTACTAATCAATTAGTAGGATTATTTATTATCATTAATTGATATTACTATTATTAGTTAATTTTTTTAATTAATTAATTAATTAAATATTACTATTATTTATTAAAAAATTATAAATATTATTTTTTATAATTTAAATTATTTATGGTTAATAATAATAATATCGTTAATTTAATAATAACTAATTAAATAATATTATTAATTAATTATTATTATTCTTATTATTATTAAAAATTATCATTTTCGTTTTTTGAATTTATATTAATTATTGTTAATTAATTTAACTCAAGGGAATAAAATTACAACCGAGGGATTAAAATTATAATTTTAAACCCAAGGGATAAATATTATAAACCTAAGGTATATAAACCTAAGATAAATATTATAAAATCTTAAATAAACATGGTTTACCATAGTTGATTTTCATATTGAGATAATATTTGTCACAATGTGATGTTGGACCATGGTTGGCTATGGTTGAAAATCCTGATTTTCATATTGTGAAAATATTTGTCGCAATGTGAGATTGGAACATGGTTGAATCATGATTATAAACCCAAGTGATTTATATTTAAACCATAGGATTAATATTATAAACTCTATGAATAACATTTCGAATTGAGACAATCTTTGTCACAGTGTGACGTTGGACCATGGTTGACCATGATTGATTTTCATATGGAGAAAATCTTTGTCACAGTGCGGCGTTGCACCATGGTTGACCATGATTGATTTGCAAAAGGAGACAATCTTTGTCACAATGCCACGTTGGACCATAGTTGATTTTCACATTGAGAAAATCTTTGTCACAATGTGACGTTGTACCATGGTTGACCATGATTATAAACCAAGGGGATTTATATTAGACCCAAGGATTAATATTATAAACCCTATGAATAATATTATACCCTAGGAATATTTTATTAATATATATATATATATATATATATATATTGAATTTATATTAATTATTGTTGATTAATTTAACCCAAGGGAATAATATTACACCCAAGGGATTAATATTATAAATCCAAGTATATAAACCCTAAGATAAATATTGTAAACCCTAGAACTATCATGGTTGACCATGATTGATTTTCATATGCATAATTTTTTGTAATAATGCAACATTGGATCATGGCTGATTTTCATATTGAATTTTTTTTTGTCACAATGTGATGTTGGACCGTGGTTAACCATGATTATAAACCAAGGATATTTATATTAGACCCAAGGATTGATATTATAAACCCTATGAATAACATTAAGCCCTAAGAATAATACTCCTTAGATTAATAAACTCAAGGGATTGATATTATAAACCCAAGGGATAAATATTATAAACGCAAGGTATATAAACCCAATATAACTATTATAAAACCTTAAATAAACAAGATAAGTAAAAACTAAGGTAAGTAAGTAAGTAATATATATATATATATATATATATATATATATATATATATATACACGCACACACACACACACATATATATTGAAATTATATTAATTATTGTTAAGTAATTTAACCCAAGGATTATAAACCCAAGGGAATAATATTACACCCAATGGATTAATATTATAAATTCAAGGTATATAAACCCTAAGATAAATATTGTAAACCCTAGAATTATCATGGTTGACCATGGTTGATTTTCTTATTGAGACAATCTTTGTGACAATGAAACGTTGCACCATGGTTGACCATGGTTGACCATAGCTGATTTTCATATTGAGAAAATATTTGTCACAATGTGACGTTGGACTGTGGTTGACCATGATTATAAACGAAGGATATTTATATTATACCCAAGTATTAATATTATAAACACTATGAATAATATTAAACCCTAGGAATAAGAACCCTTAGATTAATAAACTCAAGGGTTTATATTATAAACCCAAAGAAACAATAAACCAAAGGGATTAATATTAAACACCGAAGGGATGATAAACTCAAGGGAATAATTTTAAACCTAAGGGATAAATATTATAAACCTAAGGTATATAAACCTAAGATAAATATCATAAAACCTTAAATAAACATGTTTTACCATGGTTGATTTTCATATTGAGGCAATCTTTGTCACAATGCGATGTTGGGCCATGATTGACAATGCCTCATTTTCATATTGAGACAATATTTGCCACAATGTGACATTATAACATGGTTGACCAAGGGATCTATATTAAACCATAGGATTAATATTATAAACCCTATGAATAATATTTCGAATTGATGCAATCTTTGTCATAATGTGACATTGGACCATGGTTGACCACGATTGAATTTCATATGGAGACAATCTTTGTCACAGTGCGATGTTGCACCATGGTTGACCATTATTGATTTACATACGGAGACAATCTTTGTCCCAATGAAATGTTGGATGATGGTTGGTTTTAATATTGAGAAAATATTTGTCATAATGTGACGTTGTACCATGGTTGACCATGATTATAAACCAAGGGGATTTATATTAGACCCAAGGATTAATATTATAGACCCTACGAATAATATTATACCCTAGGAATATTTATTAAAAACTATATATACCTTTTTGAATCTATATTAATTATTAATTAATTTAACCCAAGGGATTATAAACCCAAGGGAATAATATTACACACAAGGTATTAATATTATAAATCTACAGTATATAAACCCTAAGATAAATATTGTAAACCCTAGAAATATCATGGTTGACCATGGTTGATTTTCATATTGAGACAATCTTTGTGACAACGCGATGTTGCATCATGGTTGACCATGATTGATTTTCATATGCATATTTTTTTTGTAACAATGCAACATTGGACCATGGTTGATTTTCATATTGAGAAAATCTTTGTCACAATGTGACATTGGAACATGGTTAAACATGATTATAAACCAATGATATATATATACATATATATATTATACCCAAGGATTAATATTATAAACCCTATGAATAATATTAAACCCTAGGAATAAGAACCTTAGATTAATAAACTCAAGGAATTGATATTATAAACCCAAGGGAACAATAAACCAAATGGATTAATACTAAACACCAAAGGGATGATAAACCCAAGGGACAAATATTATAGACCTAAGGTATATAAAACTAATTTTTTTTTATAAAACCTCAAATAAACATGGTTTACCATGGTTGAATTTCATATTGAGACAATATTTGTCACAAGGTGACATTGGACTATGGTTGAAAATGCTTGATTTTCATATTGAGACAATATTTGTCACAATGTGACATTGGAACATGGTTGGCTCATGATTATGAACCCAAGGGATTTATATTAAACCATATGATCAATATTCCCTATGAATAAGATTTCAAATTGAGACAATATTTGTCACAATGTGATGTTGGACCATGGTTGACCATGATTAAAAACAAAGGGGATTTATATTAGACTCAAGGATTAACATTATAAACCCCATGAATAATATTATATCTTAAGAATAAGAACCATTAGATTAATAAACCCAAAGGATTGATGTTATAAACCCAAGCTAATAATAAACCAAATGGATTGATACTAATATTCCAAGGGATTATAAACCTAAGGTATATAAACCCCAAGATAAATATTAATACAGGAAACTGAATGGATTATAAATGCATGGGAAAAATATTTAACCCAAGGGAACAATATTAAACCATATTGAATAATATAAACTAAACATATATAAACCCAACAAAAATATTATACACATCTATTAAACATGTCAGTCAATGTGTGGTGATGGTTGATCTTCATTTTGATATAATCTTTAATACATTAATACTATAAATGTAAAGAATATTAATACATTAAAAAACCATTATCACATTAATATAATCCATTATTATCAATACATTAAAATTAATACATTATAAACCATTAATACATAAATACAGTGATAGTAGAAACCTCAAGAATATTAATATATTAAAACCCAATCGATTATAAACCCAAGGGAATAATATTAAACCCAAGTGATAAATATTATAAACTCAAGATATATAAACCCCAATATAAATATTATAAACCTGAAAATAAACATGGTTGATTTTTATATTGAGATAATCCTTGTCACAATGTGACGTAGGAAGATGGTCGACCATGTTTGACCATTATTGATTGCCATATTGACATAATCTTTGCCACAATGCGACGTCAGACTATGGTTAACCAAGGTTGATATTCATATTGACAAAATCTTCGTCACCATGTGACGTTGGACCATGGTTGACCATGATTGATTTCACATAGCATGGATGGCCATGGTTAACCATGGTTGTCCAAGATTGACCATGGCTGATGAACATTAAAATTCCTTGACTGTGGTTGACCATGATTGACCATGGTTTAACTTGAATGATATTTTAAAGTAAACGGAATAATAAACACAAGGTAATAATACGAAAAACCCAACGGATTATAAACGCTAGGGAATAACATTGAGCCTAAGGTAGCAATATAAAACCAAGGTATATCAACCCTCAAAATAAACATTTTTTTCCATGCTTGACCATGGTCGATTTTCATATTGACACAATCTTTGTCACAATGTGACGTTGGACCATGCTTGACCATGGTTCAACCCTTAGATTAATACAACCATGTGATTGATTTTATAAACCAAAGGAAACTATAAAAACAGATGATAAATACTAAAACCCTAAGGGATTATCAACCCTAGGCAATAACATTGAACCCAAGGTATATAAATACTAAAACTAATATTATAAACCCTAAAATAAACATGGTTTACCATGGTTGATTTTGATAATGAGACAATCCCTATAACAGTGCAACGTTGGACCACGATTGACCCCGCTTGACCATGATTGATTTTTATATCGAGACAATGTTTATCACACTGTGATGTTGGACATGATTGGTTTTTATATTGATACAACCTTTTTCACAATGCAACATTTGACCATGGTTGATCATGATTGATATTATGAACCCAAAGGGAATAATAAAACTAATTGATCAATACTAAAAACCAAAGGGATTATAAACCCAAAGGAACAATATTAAACCCAAGGGAATAATATTAAACCCTAGGAAGAAATCCAAACAAATGATAAACCGAAAAGATTTATACGAAAGCCCCAAGGGATTATGAACAAATTGAAATTAATATTAAATCAGAGGGATTAAAATTATAATTCCAAAGTATATTTTTATATCATATATATTATATATTGAGATATCCCTTGTCATAATGCAACCTTTAAACATAGTTACTCATGCTTGACCACGATTGATTTTCATGTAAAGATAATCTTCATGATAATTCAACATTGGACTAATCGAATACAATGGTTGATTTTCATATTGAGACAATCTATGTCACAATGTGAAGTTGAACCACTGTAGACCATTATTCACTATGGTTGACCATGGATGATCATGCATGGCCATGATTGGGCATGGTTAACCATGATTGATATTATAAACCCAAGCGAATAATAGACCCAAGATAGGAATAGTAAAAACCAAGGGATTATAAACCAAAGGGAATAATATTAAGCTCAAGCGATAATTATTATAAACCCAACGTATATAAACCCTAAAAATACATGGTTGACCATGGATCACCATGTTTTATTATCATATTGACAAAATACTTGTCACAATGCAATGTAGGACCATGGTCGACCATGCTTGAGCATGATTAATTTTCAAATTGATACAATCTTTGTCACAGTGTGAGCATGGCTGATTTTCATGTTTCTAATAAATATATTATTGATAATTATAAAGTAAATATTGTTAATATATTTTTTCAATATCAATATTAATACTTTTTATATTAATAATGTTAATGTCATTAATACTATTAATATTATTAATAAAACATTATTAATATTAATTTTATAATTTAAATATGGTTTGTTGTGAAAAGATAGAAGAGGGAGGAGAAGCTAGGGTTGGAGTTGAAGACATGGTTTTGGATTCAGGATACCATGGTGGGGAGCGCAGGGGGGAGTGTTTCTCCCTCCTATCGCTGAGCAGTATCAGGAGGGAGTCAGGATGCGAGAAAGAAACATTTCAAGAAACCACTAGACAAGATCTCAGAAACACGAAGTCAGGGGACATATGGAAGAAGCAGAGACCAGGATCAGGAAGGAAATCAACAGGGAATGAGAAAAGAAAAGGGAAATGGAGGCAATAGTGAAAGACTGACTTCCAATAAGACCACTGGAGTCTACAAGCCCAAGTCAGGCATTATTCCATGGGTCGTACTGAGTGACCTAGCAATACAAGCTCATATAGATCATATGACGGAGCATGCAATCATATGCAAGTTCATAGGGTTATGGCTGACGGAGAGGGCGTTACATGTCTAGATAAGGAGTCATTGGAAGCCAAAGGGAGAAATACATTTACATTTGGGTTCTAAGGGCTTTTTCACAATAGAATTCACAAGCCTAGAGGACAAAGATAGAGTGTTTGACGGGGGGCCCTATTTCTATGCTGCAACAGGACTCTACATGCAACCATGGATGATGAACTTTGTCTTGGAATGTGAAACATTCACATTAGTACTCGTTTGGATCAGACTATATATTCCCTTCCTCTGGATTATTGGCTGCCAGAATCTTTGAAAACCATAGGCAGCAAGCTGGGACATTTTTTAAAGATCTCAGAGGCAACTTTGAAAGGAAGATATACCTCCTTTGCCCGAATATGTGTGGAAATGGATCTATCTAGAGCTCTTCCAGAAGCGATCATTTTAGAAGTTTATCATGAAGAATGGGTGCAGATAGTGGACTATGAGCACATACCATTAAGATGCCACAAATGCCATGAACATGGGCATTTATATAGAGACTACCCCACAATCAATAGGGAAGATAACCAAAAAAACAATGTGGAGAAAGATCACGATGGTTCCACCAAGGTCGGAAGTAAAGGAAAATGGGTTAAGCGTCCATACAAGAAGGCAAATGAGGATAGACATACAACACAAAACAACTTCAAGATCCTGGAGGAAGAAGAGGGGAATAAGGAGACAGTCTGGGACATGGAGAATGCAACAAAGGAACAAAATAAGGTAGCTGACATGGAGGAGATCATAGTAGACAACCATCGAAAGGATGATCTACCAAGCCTGATGGAGATTAGTAGGGACTAGGAAATGACTCCAAGTGAAGAAGGAATAGAGGACCATGAGTTACAGGAGATCCTGGATAGGGAAAATCTGGATCTAGAGAAATTTCTGGAAAAAGGAAAAAACATAGGGGTGGACTCCTTGCCAAAAGAGGACTATGAAAGAGTACAACAACTCTTTCTCTGGAGGTCACAAGCGAAGGGAGATGGAGTCAAAATAAATCATGAAATCCAGGAACCAAGTGGGGTCAAGATGATGGAGAATTCTCAGGAATAATCTCTAAAGAACTCGGGTAGGAAAAGAGGAAGAAAGAGACAGAATGAACTATTGAACGAATGTGGAAAAATGTTGATCAACTCAGGTAAGATGAAATATCTTACCAATTATTCCTTTACTAACCTTTCTTAATGAAGTTCACAACCTGGAACATTAGAGGAATAGGGAATAGAAGGAAGCAAATAAATCTTAGTAACATAATGAAAGAAGAAAAACAAGACATGGTTTTCATTCAAGAGACAAAATGTTCGATGGAAAAAATAAGAGTTATTCATAATAAGTGGTTATTTCAATATGAGTATTTAGAGGTTAAGGAAAATCACTCGGCGGGGGGGATTCTCACTTTATGGGACCCACAAAAATTTGGAATTCTAGATGCTGAAGCATCCTGGAACTATCTCTCCCTGATATGTCAACCTGTAGGGGACAAGAAGATATACATGATTACAAATGTTTATGGACCTCAAAAATAAGCAGACAAACTCAAGCTTCTCACCTCCTTGGAGGAACTAAGAGCGAGACATCCCATTTTTCCCTGGATCGTTGCAAGAGATTTCAATATGATAAGATCTCTTTCGGAAAAAAATGAGGTACTAGACAGCTAGGCAGCGATGCCATGGCCTTCCAGAACTTCATTATGAACATGAGGCTAGTGGACACTGAAACAATTAAAGGAACCTTCACTTGGAACAACAAAAGGGGAGGGACTCATCAAGTTGCTTCCAAACTTGATAGGTTCATGATTTCAAAGAACCTTTTTCTCTCAGGACCTGACATGACAACCTCCATTCTTCCCTTTGGAGGATCAAATCATTGGCCTGTACAATTGGAAGCTACCTTTATGGGCACTCCGAGAAACATACCTTTTAGGTTTGCAAATGCCTGGATCTCACACCCTAATTTCACTAATAACGTTGATAAATGGTGGAGAGAGGAGTTGAATATTCAGGGCACAAAAATGTATATGCTCCAACAGAAACTTAAGCATATCAAATCCCATCCTAAAGTTTGGAACAAAAATGAATTTGGAGACATCTTCAAAGCCAAAAGAGAAACTGAACTAAAGCTCCAGGAGATCAATCAGATCAACATCACAGATGGCTTCACCGAAGAGCGGCAAAAATTAACTGACTCTCTGCAGGGAGAATGGGAGGATTGATGCTTACAAGAAGAAATTTTCTGTAGGCAGAAATCAAGGATACAATGAATCAAAGAGGGAGAAAGAAACACAAAATTCTTCCACAAAACCACTATGGCTCACAGGGCACACAACAGAATCACAAAAATCAAAGATTCTCAAGGCATGGAGCTTGTTTCTCACAATGATATGGAATCTGTCGTTGTGCAACACTTCTGCAAAATTGCAAAGGAGCCATTGGAGGACAAATCTAGGTTCATTGATCATTTCACTCAGTATATCCCTCAGCTGGTTACCAGAGAGGAAAACCACAATCTCAACAGGTCAGTATCGGTAGAGGAGGTCAGTGAAGTGATTAATGAAATGCAGAGTGGAAAAGCACTAGGTACGGATGGATTCAATGTAGACTTCTTCAAAGCCTGTTGGGAGACTGTCAAACATGACATCCTCGAGGTTGTGGAAGACTCAAGAAGATCCAAAAAAAATTGAAGGCTCTGAATGCATCATTCATAGCTCTAATTCCAAAGTGGGAAAATGCCATGACTTCGGATGGTTTTTGGTCCATAGCCTTATGTAATGTGGTGTATAAAATAATCTCCAAAGTTATAGCCAATTGACTCAAAGCACTTTTACCCTCTCTCATATCGAAGGAGAAAACAGGCTATGTGGAGGGAAGACAAATCCTCAACAATATCATCCAAGCTCATGAGATAGCGCACTCTCTCAAAAACAACAAACAAGTTAGCATGATCATTCAGTTGGACATCGCAAAAGCCTATGACAAATTGAGCTGGGCTTACATAAGAGCAATTCTAAAAGTCTATGGTTTTGATCAGAATTAGATAAGATGGGTCATGGCTTTAGTTACCTCACCTAGTTTTTCCATACTGCTTAATGGAGCTCCATCAAGTACCTTCACTCCCTCCAGAGGGCTCAGACAAGGAGACCCGCTTTCACCATTCCTCTTCATCCTCATGATTGAAGGGCTAGGTAGAGCAATTAAAATGAAAAATGCTGAAGGAAGAATTCAGGGTATCAAACTCATCGCGGATGGAGAAGCAAACACTGATCAACAATTTGTTTATGACACAATGTTGCAGGGCATACTTACAGTCAGGGAGGCCAGAGCAATCAAAAGCATCTTAAATGACTTTGCTATGGCAGCAGGCACTGAGGTAAGCCTTCACAAGTCCAAAGTTTTTTTCTTTAACACTAATATTGCTATTCAGAGAAATATTACCAGAATTCTTGGATTTCAAAGAGAACAGCTCCCTTCCAAATATCTTGGCATTCCCCTTACTAACAAACCACTAAGCAAGAAAGTGTGGGAACCAATTTTAAATAAACTTCAGGAAAAGATCAGAAAATGGACCTGTAGATCACTGAATCTGGCAGGGCGTCTTATGCTCACACAGGCGGTCTTGCAAGCCATTCCCATTTTTATGTTTTCAGTTCTTCCGGCTCCTCAAGGTATTAAGCAGCAAATAAGAAGGATACAAGGGGACTTTTTGTGGGGCATAGGGGAAGAGAAAAAGAAGTGGGCTTTAGTAGCCTAGGACAAGCTTTGCAAGCCCAAGAGCCATGGTGGATTGGGGCTTCATGATCCTGAGACCCTTAGCAGAGTCTCAAGAGCCAAGCTTTGGTGGAGATGGATTAAGGAACCGAATGCCCCCTGGGCTAAGCTTTGGAAACAAAAATATGTCAAGCACTGGCAGGAGAAGGATCACATTAGAATGTCAGGGAAAATCAGGGGCTCCCATATTTGGAACCTTTCGTAGGATAATAAAAACATTGTTCAGCACCATTGTTTTTGGGAAATTCAAGCAGGGGATCTTGCTCGATTTTGGGAGGACAACTAGCAACAAGAACCCAAACTTTATAAGGATGACTTTGTAGATCTCAAAAGTGACGTAGAAAATAAAGTTATGGTTCTGGTAAAAGACTTCTGGGATCAGGGAAGGAATAATGGAAAATGGAGGGAGTGGAAGGATCTTGGATACTGTTAACACCCAGGTTGTTCCCTATGACTCCCAAGGGAATACGGCCAGGGTAACCACTAACCAATCTTTGGATTATAGTTTCTAGCCAAACTGTAATCAGAGAGGGCTCTCTCTTTATGTTTTGTCTCTGTTTTGATAGTATTTTAGGCTAGCTGTGATGTTCAGGGTTTGGTTTATATTTTGGTTGAGGGATGTCTTCTGTACCTAAGGTGTAAACCTTCAGATAATTCTAGTTCATTGGGCAATGGAGTCTTTGGTTACTGGTTGTTTGAGAGGTAGATTAGGATTGCTGAAACTGCAGGGCCTGTTGAATATCTCATGAAACAAACTTGATGTTATAATGATGAAATGTGTGTAATCAGTGAAAAGCAGTTAAGAATTTTCCACTAAGCTCGGTTGTGAGAAAGAGATGTATTGTAAAGGAGCAAACTTGAATTCCTAAACAATAATTCCTGTGAAAGATACAGTGTAGAGATGCAGCAATTAAGAATCACACCTTTATAACCATAACTGAAGAAAACATTTGTAATAGCATAGATTGAATTCAGGGTATTCTATGAATAAATCTTGGAATTAGTCTTTTTCTCTGCCATTAAATTGTGAAATCTAGAACATGGATGAGCTATGAGAAAATAATAGAAAGAACATAACGAAAGTTTAAAGGAGACTTATTGAGCCATGAAAACATGCAGGAATCCTGTAGCACTCAGCAATCGCATTACAATCCCTCAGACAACACAGACTTTGGAAATTCCATCGGCCTTTGTATTAAACTCTGAAAATCTACAGCAAAGAACTTTTGAAGAGAAATCAACAACAACCCCTACAAGCTTATGCGAGGGGGATATATATATAAACGGTCATACAAAATATCTAAGGCGTTGAGTCATCTGAGAAATAAATGTTTTCACCAACTTATACAGAACAGCAGATCAGAAGTTATTACTGCTTTTAATACAATCATACATGCTCTTTATGTCTGTCAGGAGGTATTTTGACCTTTGGAGGCCACTGAGTCGGTCTAAACGTTCTGCTTTAATGCTGAAAAATGCATCTTTATGGTTGTCGTGCTGTAACTTTCGGCCCTGCTACCTGTTAGTTGTCAATTATGCTTTGTTGGCCGAGTAGTTCTGCTGAGTTGGCTCAACCCTTCCCTTTTCATGCATGCTGATCTTTCTAAGTTTTCCTGTGCATGATCACTTGTAATTTTGAATAAAAACTTGATTTACAGGCTCTGACTTACAATATCATCTGTATCGCCTTAGTCTACCATTCCTGGGTGGGCAATTGATATCTAAGAATTGCATCCAAAGTCTCATCTGCCTCTGTGTATTTATAAAAATTGGGAGGCACTTCAAACAGATGTTTGATCTCATCCATGATAAAAAATAAGTTCTCTACTCTGTTGTAGAGACTTTGTCCTGTTGCTGGCCCTGTTTCCTCTGAGGTGCTGGCCTTCTCTGTGATCTGATTTGTGGCAAAGGTGTTTACCCTCTTGGCATAGTTTTCATGGGAAAGTAGTCTTCCTGCACTATTCAGTAAGCTTGGAAGACCTCTGTTTTGCAATGCCACAAATTTTTCCATGAATCTATTAACCTCGGTTTGCATATCCTGGGTCCTTCTCTCTAGTGTCTGCACAAGGTTTCTCAGTGTTAGGACCCTCTTTATTAGCTGGATGGTCTCAGTTCTGTTGGAGATTCCCATAGTAGCTAACTGAGCACTTGTTCGGTTGTTAAGCACATTGATCATTCTATTGGCAATCTCAGGCATATTGCCTAGAGATGCCCTTGATCTCTGGATTTCCCTTTGTGCTTTTGCTATGAGCTCAATCTGCTCATGAATTGTCTCAATATATTGCCATTGGTCAGTGATGGACTGGCCAATATTTTCCCATAGCACTGTCTTGAGCTCAGCTGTCACTTTATCCAATGTGAGCTCCTTCTCCAGCTCCTTTATCCTGTCTTTAAGGGCCTTTATTTCCCTGCCCTTTTCTGCTACAGTTTGCTTAGATTTGTCATATCTTTCATTCAACTTAACCAAATTTTCCCTCGCCTCTTTCAACTCTGACATTTGGGCTTCCAGGGCTTGGATTTCATTCCTTAGTTTCTGCATGTCCAGGCTTGATGCCTGGTCTGTTGTTGGTGCTGGTGCTGAGGTGGATGGTGCTACCTGTTCTGTTTGTTGAGTAGGGGGAGCAGTGGTTTGAGGAGCTTCCTCAAGGTTAATTATTTCAGGAGGAGGCTGAGAGGTTTGACCTCCTTCCTTTTGCTGCAATGCTGCCTGTAATGCTGCTTGGGCAGCCTCTGACTCTCCCAACTTCTCTTGGGTCTGGATTAGCTGTTTGTATAGGGATACCAGCAAAGCAGTGGCATCTAGATCATGTCTCAGCTGAGCAACTTCTTCAGTTTGTGGGTGAATTGTTGCTGGGACTTTGACCATCTTTCTAAGGGCTGCCATGTCTGCATCCCTCAATTTCAACAATGCCTGCACAGCCTTAATATCCTTGGGATCATTCCCAAGTTCTATAATTATTTCCTCCAAGGCTTTAATTCTGTTATCCTTTGCTTGAGAGGAAGCCCTTTCCAACTCAAGCTGGGCAGTTGTATTATTTAGGCTATTTTCTAGCCTGTAGTTATCCAGTGTTTTGTCTGCCAAGGAGGCATAGTATTCTGAGCCTGTTGCTCAGTGAAAATTGGGGCCTCAGCTGCCCTTTCTTGCTATAATGGTTGCTCTTTGTCATGCTGCCCCTCTTCTTGCTGTTGTTCCTGCTGTTGTGGCTGCTCTACCTGCTGCTGTTGCTGCTGCACCTCCTCATGAGGCGGTTGTTCTGTTTCCATCTCTTTTTCCTTGCCTTTGCTAGAGGTTTGCTCACTAGCTTTGGCTGCTTGCTGATTTGCAGTTGAGGACGAGGCAACTGCTCCCACTTGTGTGCTTGGAAGAGTGAGTACATGTGAACAAAGTTCAAGGTCAGCCATTTTTTTCAGATTTCTCACTGCTCTTTGATTCAACTCTTCTTGTGTAACAGGCTCCTCTAGGGTTCCTCTTCTCCATTTTACTTGATTTGCATATTTTTCTATGTGAGGAATCCTCACATGATCATAACCGGACAACCTATACTTGACCCTTCTTAGAGTTATGAAGTGATTGGGGTCATATGGTTTCCAAAGGAAACTAGTTTGCAAGCCAAGGGATTCCAGCATGCTATCGGCCTCTTTCCAACCTTCCTCCCTTTTGTTGTAGATAAAGTGGCCAAGTTGGTTCCTGACCTTTAGCTGTGCTTTTTTACCTCTGCCTGAAAAGTGAAGCACATCAGCATTCCCAAATTGCCTGAAATATTCCAGGGCAAACAATCTCATGGGTACATATCTAGGCAATCTGTAGGGAGGCAATTCACACCCATATATCCTGATGACCGTGTGGTTCTGGTAGAAGTACCAGTCCCCAATGCTGTATGTTTTAGATAACTGAAGGATCCTTTGCATATCATCAGTGAGCCTTGGAGGAGGTGAGCTCATCAGCATAGACATGGCTGGGTGGATGAAGAGATCTATGAACTCACAGTAAGTGTATGGAGAATGAGATCTGTAGTTGAAGGCAGAGGACCAATAGACCATTGACCTTGGATTGCCTTGGGCATCCACTCTTTTGATAGCAAAAGAAAACTTCTCATGTTGATAATATAGGATCAAATGATAAATGTAGGAGGTGTATCTGAACACCTTTTCTCGGGCCAAGTTCATCGACTGCTCATGCATTTTATCAGAGATGTAGGTGGCATAGTCATAGCAGATTGGAGTCTTGCCAGGAGTGAACATGAGCATCATTACCAACACAATTTGATCAACAAATTCAATTGAATTATAGCCCAAAATGGGACTAATCATGTCTGCAAGATCTCTGCCCAATTGGTTGAGGTATACTTGGTTGACAGGAGGATACTTCACAGAGTCAGAGTCGATGTATAGCTGATTTAATTTGGTGACCTGAGCATCTGCCAATCTGGCTCCTTGATTTATCAAGTCTATGAGTGATAGAGGGACCAATTTCTTCTCAGTCTTGAAGCAAAGCATCTCCTTGATAGCTTCTGGGGTGATATAGAACACAGCTGAGCCTGAAGGGTCAAGCACTGCCCTCTGAGTAGGGTCATAGTTTTCAGCACATAGGTGGATCAAATCAGGGAACTGATTGACCTGAGGGAGCTTGAATATAGGGAGAAAAGAGTCCCATATGCCCAGCACATCTGTCCCACTCTCATGTTTAGCCTTTAATTCATTTAGCAGGTGGATGTGGAACTTGGTTCTCATTAGCATTTCCTCTGAGATTTGATAGTCCATGTCTGCTAGAGGCTGCCACTCCAATTCTCTCTGAGGGGCATTCAATGGAGCAACGTTTAATGCCACCGGGGCTACTGGTGGATCCATGATTTCCTTTAGAATTCTGTTGTTTATGGACTAGTGTTACCGTGCAGGACAACACCAAAGAGTTTTCTTTGAAGAGGTAGGTGAATTACTCTGAAACAGAGGACAAAAGGTGAGTTGCAGCAATTGAAATACTGCTTAGAACACGAATAAGGCAAATGTCTGGCCTTACTCTCACTTTTACAGCAAATTGGTACGGTGTGGGTTACCAGTTCGCGATTGCGCGAACAGAATGCAGTTTTCATAAAATTTCAGGTAAACGAGGCTTAGCTGGTGAATTTCGACGTTCTAGGTGCAAATGGGAACCAGGCACAGGGGATTTTCTGGTGAATTATCTAATTTTTCACTGTCTTAAGTTATTTTGGCAATCTATAGACAAAACCGGGCGCAGAAAGGATTTTCATGGATAAATACCTGTTATACAGTCAGCAATGGTCAAGAATGCAGGTGAAAATGCGCGCCAGCGGTCTCCAGGTTGATTCAACAGGTTGGCGAAGGCTCGGACGTTAAATTCATGCAGAGGATACAACAACGTTTTTTGCAAAAAAGTGCAAAAAATGCGACATTTCGGCCAAAATATAGTTTTTTAGGACTTTGGTGCCTTTTTTGGATGACGTCAGCATGACGTCATCAGGTGGGGTCAAGGTCGGATGACGTCAGCATGACGTCATCGGGTGACGTGGCGGTCATACAAGAGGTCCACGGGGATGGTGAAGTGGCAGACAGGAGGGGCAACTGGAGGACGGGGCGCTGACACGGCAGTGACGCTGGAGGTGACGCTGGCGGTGACGCTAGCAGGGCGGATCAACCGAAACCAGAAGTGGTTAGCGGTTTCATATCGCACCGCTTTTGATAAGGAGGCAGAAATGTCAGATGTACCTCCGATACGCTGTGGGGGTGGCACGTGGCAGAGGCCTGACGTCACCCTCTGACAGATATCGGAAGGTAACTCTCGGATGTCGGGGCTGGTCCGATATGCACGAGGGCCGTCGGATCAAAAGGGCCCGATCCGACGGTCGACGGGACGTTGAGATGGCCGGACGATACGGGCGGAGGGCGGCAATAAAATAATATTTCTTTTGGGATTTGCGCCCGGCGGAAACCTTTGGAATATTGCGGATTTTTATGGTTTTTCAATGTATTTTGTAAAAATGTGCATAGCGCCAGAACTTTGGATAAAATAAAAAAGTGGGTTTTTGGTGGATATTTCGCAAACGAAGCGGGTTAGGGGTACAATAATGGGGTTTTTATAAGGTTTTAGCATATGAAGGGGTTAAATGGGTCAAATGACTTCTTGAAGGGGGGAAAAGGGGTAGGGTTTAGGGTTCTTAAACTGGCCTGGTGCCAATTTAATCCCTGACTGTGAACATATGGCTATAATGCCAAGGGGGGGGATATTTATACAATGCTTGGGGTTTATACACCATAGTGTTATAATAGTAGGGAAAAGGTAACATAGGGGATTTAGATAATAGAAGTTAGGGGTTAATATGGATGGAAAAGGTGAATGAGGAGTGAAATTACTAAGTCTATTTGAAAATCACTTAGCTTAGGGAGTAGATCAAAATGAAAAGAATTTTAGACAAGAAATGTGGCTTTTAAAGGAGTAAGAACCACCATAAAACCACCAATTCTTCCATAAATCTCAACTGATGAAGGGATGTTAGCGATGAATGGGAAAGGGGAAAATGGGAAGTTAGACATGCTCCTTGGCTTTGCTGCAACATGATGGAGAAGAGGACCTTCTCAAACCATTGATTTTCCTTTGTGAATAGTTTAGCCCACATTCAATTGTAAGGAGTGACACTTCTGCAACCCCATCTGCCTGCCCATCTATTTACCTAGCATTTTTTATTTCTTCATGGAGGGTGCACTTAGACTTGCAGACCCTCATATGCCTTTTCTTTTCTCTTGGCTTTTCTCTTGATTTTCTATCTAGAACTACCCTTATTGCTTCCAAGGTCCCAGATTAAGCAGTTGGGAACCTTAATTCTCTACCTAAGCTACTGGTCTGCCAAGATGAAACAGTTTGGACAGACTTCTTCCTCTATTCTACAAAAAAAAATTGAAACATGGCATGATCCAGATTAGGCTTTTGGATCACCCATCAAAATTGAGTCAACAAAGAACTATGTACACACATTGTCTTCTCTGGGAAATATGGGATCTTTGCATCATCAAAGCAGAGCATATTTGGAACTTTCTTTGCCAATCATGAAATATGAAACCTATTGGTATAGGTAGCTAACAGTGGCTCCACATGGGGATGGTTTTTCCATTTGAAAGACCAAGAACAGCAGGTCAGAATGCCTTGGCCCTTGACTGCTTTTACCAAAACTTGAAGTATGCTGCTTTGAAATGCCAAAATTGTGCTCTTCCCATCTTGGTAAATCTCTGAACTTATTTGCCTTTTGCTGATACCTTATAAAACTTGAGAAACTGCATTTTTACATATTTTTAAAGAAAGCAATATATACACCTGGATATGTACAAGGGAAACACAACTGCACTTATGGATAGTAGTCAAAATAGTGCTTCAACATCCTGCCATTTACAGGACCTTCATCCAAATCAGCTTCATCAAGACTTTTAAGGAAATAAGTATTGTTTCCTTGTACTGCTTGAACAGCAAATGGTCCTCTCCAAAGGGATTCAAATTTTCCATGTTTTCCCTTATCCTCTCTTCTAGAGTCCCACTTGAGGACTTTGTCTCCAACATTAAAATCTTCTGCCTTTGTCCTTCTATCAAAAGCTTTCTTTAATTTTTCTTGTAAAACTTGAACTCTGCTGAAAACTTGATCTCTAGTTTGCTGCAGACATATTATTTGATTTATCCTTCTCTGCATATCATTTGGTTCAGCTTGACTTTCTTGAAGAAGTTTCATAACAGGAATCCCTAGTGCTGAAGGGAATTTGGCTTCTAATCCATAGACTAACTCATATGGGCTGGTCCCAATTGATCTCTTGGTTGTTAGTCTATCTGCCCATAAGGCATTCACAAGCTTCTTATGCCAATTCTTCTTATTTTCTTCCAACACTTTCTTTATGATGTTTACCAGACTTTTATTTGATGATTCAGCAAGGCCATTTCCTTGGGGATAATATGCAGTAGAATGGCCCAAGGTTATGTGAAATTTATGGCAGAAATTCACCATCTTCTTAGATCTAAAAGCAGCAGCATTGTCTGTTATTATTTTGTCAGGACAACCAAATCTAGCAAATATGTTATTCTCCAAAAACTGAATGATTGTTGAATCATTTGCTTGTCTGCATGGAACAGCTTCAATCCACTTAGTGAAGTAGTCTGTAGCTGTTAGAATCCATCTATGTTGGCCTGAAGATGAAGGATGAATTTCCCCAATGAAATCCAAGCCCCATTGTTGGAAAGGTCTCTCTGTGGCAATAGGCCTCAATGGGAGTGGTAGTAATTTTTTCTTTCTCTCAAACACTTGACATTTATGACAAGAGGTGGTAAATTTCTTGACATCAGAAAAAACAGTGGGCCAATAGTAACCAGCCCTCAGTATTTTATCCACAGTGGACTTCCAGTACAAGTTTCCACCACAGTCACCTGCATGGAATTCTTTGGTGATATTATTAGCTTCATTTTCAATCAGGCAGTTTAACAGTATACCCTCATGGTTTTTCCAAAGCAGATTGCCATCCATGACACAAAATATTGAAGCTTTCATTTTTAAGAACCTACATTTAGTTCTGGACAATCCTGGTGGAGCACACAGGTTTTGTAATACATAACATATATCAGAATACCAAGGGGATTGTTCAAAGGCTACATTGATCTTTGGAGTCGCCAGCTCCGGTTCATTGTCCAGCTGGTTTATGTCTAAGGCTTGGAAGTTTGATTCTGTCATTAATTTGGCCAAGCCTTGCCCTTTTATTAGCTTTGTAGGTTTTATTTCAATGTCAAATTCCAAAATGTTTGCAATCCATTTTCCTCTTCTACCCTCTAAGTTTTCTTGAGTGAGTATGTCTTTTACAATAGGACTTGGCACATAAGCTATAACATGGGAATAAAGGATGTAAATCCTAAAGTCTTTAATGGCCTTGACCAAAGCATAAGCTTGTTTTTCCATGATTTGATATTTCAGAGGTGCATCTCTAAGAGCTCTGCTAAAGAAAGCAATGGGCTTTTCATTTCCTTGGTCATCTTTCTGTAATAAAACAGCAGCAATAGTATGTTGGGAGGCAAAAGAGAAAATGATGAATTCTTTATCAAATTGAGGATTTGTTAGGACTGGAGTTTGGGTAAGGGCCAATTTTATACCTTCAAAGGCTTGATTTGCTTCAACAGTCCATTTCACTTTTGAATCCTTCTTTAGCATGTTATTTAGCAATCTGATCAGTTCTGCTAAGTTTGGGATAAACCTTCTCAAGAAATTGATTTTTCCCAAGAATGCTTGCAATTCTTTGATATTTCTTGGGTGGGGCATTTGTAAGATAGCTTGTATCCTATCTGGGTCAATTCTAATGCCATCCTTTGAAATGATATGTCCCAATAGCTTACCCTCTTCCAAACCAAATAAGGATTTCTTGGGATTCAAGGAGATTCCATATTTTCTACATGTTAGGAAGATCTGTCTCAAATGTTTCAAGTGTTCTTGGTCTGATTTTGAGAAAGGTGTGAGATCATCCAAATAAATGACAAGGAAGTCATGAATCTCTTTGGCAAAAGCAATATCCATTGCTCTTTGAAATGTTGCCCCTGCATTTTTCAATCCAAAAGGCATTTTTACATATTTGAAAGTTCCCCATGGGGTTGTGAATGCAGTTTTGTCTTGATCATCAGGGTGAACTAGGATCTGATTAAAGCCTGAGAATCCATCAAGTAACGAAATCCTTGAGGCCCCTACCACTCTTTGGAGAATGTGATCCATCTTGGGCAAGGGGTAATTGTCCTTGAGGGACACTTGATTCAAGTTTCTAAGATCAACACAAAGCCTTATTTCACCAGTTTTCTTTCTTGTGGGCACCAAATTTGAAATCCAATCAGAGAACCTGATTGGTGCTATGATACCAGCTTTAAACATTTTTTGTAGCTCCTTTTCAATTGAAGGGAGAAGCATGGGATTGATTCGTCTCAATTTCTGTTTGAATGGCTTTTGATTAGGCTTGAGAGGGATAGTGTGCTGGATAACAGAGGTATCATAGGATTTTAGATCCTCATAGCCCCATGCAAACACGTCCTGAAACTCTTTGAAAAGGTCAATGTATTTGGGCTTTTGATCAGGAGGCAAGGATGCAGACAATTTTATTATCTTGGGTTTCTCAATGGTTCCAATGTTGCATTCTTCAATGGCCGCATTTAAGGGCTGCATTTTTGGTTTTCTAGGGATATCATTCGATTCAAAGATGTCCTCTAATGGAGTTAGGCCTGTTGGAAGAAAATTGTCTTTCAGCTCTATGATCTCAACCTCTGTAACAAGCAGTTCTTCATAAGTGTTTTGTTGAATTTGTTGTATGTTTTCTTTATTGAAAATGGTTGGATGTAGCATTTGTTTTGCTGTTCTGGGTGATATTGGGTGGTTATTCTGTTCAAACTGTATTTGTGATTGACTTGCTCTTTCAGGTATTTGTGATTGACTTGCTCTTTCAGTGTCAATATTTAATCCTGCAAATTCTTGCTGTAAATTCAAAAAATTGTTTATTTGTGCATCATCTTCAAATACTTGCGAGTCCTTGACATTGTTTGGGACAGAAGGTCTGTGTTTTACCTCAGCTGTAAAACAGTGGTGGGTCTCAAAAGGTAGCTTGCAGGTACTTGCAAATGTGGCTAAACTGTGGGCATGCAAGTTATGGATTCTGGGAATCTTGGTAATTTGAAATTCAGTGAAGGACTGTAGTAGTTCAGCAGCAGCAGATCTATAAGATCTCAGTCTTTTGTCATTGGTGACAAAATTTCCCTTTACTTGTTGGATAACTAGGTCTGAGTCTCCTAGAATTGACACTTTTATGGCTTGTAGGGACTTTACTAGTTTGAGGCCTAGTAAAAGAGCTTCATATTCTGCCATGTTATTGGTGCATCTGAAATTTAGTCTGTAGGCTCGGCCTTCTGCATGACTGTTTTGTTTATTGTGTATCCAAACTCCAGCTCCTGCCCCTAATTTGTTGACTGACCCATCGAATTCAAGAAACCATAGGTTCTCTTTTTCTAGGGGAGATTTAATAACTTCTCTGTGATCTGGGATCATAAGTTGAAGTTTTGGTTTATCACTTGGTTTGTCTTCTAGGACAGTCTGATCACTTGATTGCATTAGCTTGATTTCTAGAACAACAGCTTTGTTTAGTGATGGTTTAACCATTATTTCTTGGGTAGCAATTTTTTTATCAGTGTCCTCCTCTTGTATGAATGTATTGGTTTCAACATCATTGTTTGAGGGAATTGTAGTATTATTGAAGAGAATGTATGAGTCTATGTCTGAATGGACAGCATATATGGGAAAGTTTTGGGGCTTTTCTTCACTGCTGACCATGTATTTCATTAGTGTTTCTCTGTATAGTCTCTTTGGTTGTCCAAAAACAGAGATGGTGGCGTATGACATGTCCAGTTGTAGGGAACCTTGAAGTTTAGCCCCCCATGACCTTGATAACAGCATCCCATACTTGGGTGGGATATCAGCAACTACAACATCCATTAGAATTGTTTTATTTGGGTACTGAACAAGGGACACACACAGATCTTTTATTAGACCTAAGCACTTGACTTGGCTAGAGTCAAAGGAGAATAGGTCCTTATATGGCCTTGTAATATCTAGATTCAGTTTTTCCATGACAGCTTTTGGCATGAGGTTGTGAGAGGCACCTGAGTCAAACATTGCATTGTGTAATATCTTATCATGAACATGTAAACTGACATAAAAAGGTAAGATCTCGGTGACTACTGTTTTTCCATCAACTTCTAGACCGAACAGCAATTCTGGGGTATCATCCAACACATTGACATCATCTTTGTTGTTAGTGAGTTGAAGGGATTTCTTGATTTGTTGTTTATAGATGTCATGCTTGGCTAGTTCTGAAAGAGGAATAGCTACCTTCAATTTACCAATTTCAGTTTCTAGGTCAAAGGGTTTTTCAGATTGGGTCTTTTGGTTGTGGATGGTAGTTCTTTCCTTGTTCTCTAACTCTTCTTCTTGATTCTTATCTTGATCTTGAGGTTTTCCCTTCTTGCTCATCTCTTGAGGAGTGACACTTGGGTTAGGGTGCAAGGATGATGCAGCCATGGGCTACTGTTTTGAAGAAAATGGTTCAGTGATTTCTTCAATGGTTATTTCCTTTGCAAGTGATTCCATTGTGTCATTTGGCTCTGTGACTATGGCTCTTTTGGGCTGCTGGCTATCCTTTGTCTTTTCAGGCTGTGTTATATTTACAATTCTACTCCTCAGCTTGTATTGTTTATGGACTTCATAAACAACTGTGTCATAGCCTTGCTTAAAGTCAAATGACTCACCTGATTTGGTTTGGAACAGCTTGATTTCATCATTCTCATGATCTTCTTGTGTTAAAAAGACTTGACTTTCACCATCCAAACCCATTAAATTAATGTGGGGATCTTCAGTGGGTTCACTTGATGTGGAAGTCTCAGCATAATTCTCTTGGAAAGGGGGTCTTATGTCTGGGTCAGAACTGGCCTTGCCAACGTTTGGATTTTGAGTTCTCCTAAAATTTGGATTCCTAGGAGGGTTGTTTTGTGGTGCTTCCCATGATGACTTTCTCTCAACAGATTCCACTCTATCACCCAATCTCTTCATACCAGTGAGTATTGCATCCAGTTTTTGATCGAAGGCTGAGGGTTCTTCTTTGAAGGTGGTTCTCTTTTCCAGCCTTGCTCTGTTTCTTTTGGCGATCAGGTTGGCTTCCACTGTGACAGCAACCTTTTGGGCATCTGCAAGGGTTTCAGGAGCTCTCTCCTTCAACTGGTAGGCCATATCAGGGTCAAAACCATCAGGAAATTTATACAAGGCCAAATCAGGAGGAGGTCTTAAGTTTTGTGGGATTGCGTTATATACATTGTTGAATCTTGCACAATACTCCAAAACAGTCTCTTGGGGACCTCTTTTGATAGTGTCATATTCACCAAGTATGTGCAGAGGATCTTTCTTTTTCTCCCATCTGTTAGTAAAGGCTTGATAGAGCTCATCAGGAGTTGTGATGGAATTTGCATTCAGGGATCTAAACCAAGTTCTTACGTCCCCAGTCAGGCTTTGAACAAACATCCTCATTCTCACACTGTCATCATCTATTTCATAGGTCTCAAAATGATCTTGCATCCTTTTGGCATGCTGAATAGCTGTAAAAGGGCCAGTGGAGTCAAAATATGAGATCTTAGTTTGGTAGTCTTGGGGTAAAGCTGCAGCATTAGCAGGTAACTGCAAGGGTGCATACCTATTGGCCATATTTGCAGGGTTTATGGGATTGACAGGGATAAACGGGATAACAGGGACGATGGGTACTACAGGGTTGATGGGACCGGTAGAAACTAGAGTGTTGGTCAAGGGAATATGTGCAGTGGATGAAGGTGTGAAAGGAGGGCTTTGAGATGTAGATGGTGAACTGGGGGAAACAGGGGTAGACCGAAATAGAACCTTGATAGGAGTTGGAACTGGTTCAGGGTGAGCTGTCTCAGGACTCAAATCACTAGGATTTTCCTGCCTTCGCTGTTTCCTAATTATTTTGGGGATTGTATTAGGATTTTCAAAAACTGCTGGTGGGTTGGGGTGAGGATTTGACCTAGTATGTCGCAGTTTCTTCTTGGGAGCCAGCTTCTGAACTTGTTTTTTTGAGTATGTTTTTGGAATATTTTTATATCTGTAAGGACTAAGCAAGATTTTGGAATAACTGTATATATCTCAAAGCTAACATGAAGATTGACTGAAGCAGCATTTATCTGAACCTGTTAATGTAAAACAGAAACAGTTCTGAAGGCTTCCTGGCTGATATTCAGACTTCATCTGTAGATTTAGGAGATATACAGTAATTAGAAAATCCTAGGGAATTCCCTAGTGGAGTCGCCAATTATGTTAACACCCAGGTTGTTCCCTATGACTCCCAAGGGAATACGGCCGGGGTAACCACTAACAAATCTTTCGATTACAGTTTCTAGCCAAACTGTAATCAGAGAGGGCTCTCTCTTTATGTTTTGTCTCTGTTTTGATAGTATTTTAGGCTAGCTGTGATGTTCAGGGTTTGGTTTATATTTTGGTTGAGGGATGTCTTCTGTACCTACGGTGTAAACCTTCAGATAATTCTAGTTCATTGGGCAATGGAGTCTTTGGTTACTGGTTGTTTGAGAGGTAGATTAGGATTGCTGAAACTGCAGGGCCTTTTGAATATCTCATGAAACAAACTTGATGTTATAATGATGAAATGTGTGTAATCAGTGAAAAGCAGTTAAGAATTTTCCACTAAGCTCGGTTGTGAGAAAGAGATGTATTGTAAAGGAGCAAACTTGAATTCCTAAACAATAATTCCTGTGAAAGATACAGTGTAGAGGTGCAGCAATTAAGAATCACACCTTTATAACCATAACTGAAGAAAACATTTGTAATAGCATAGATTGAATTCAGGGTATTCTATGAATAAATCCTGGAATTAGTCTTTTTCTCTGCCATTAAATTGTGAAATCTAGAACATGGATGAGCTATGAGAAAATAACAGAAAGAACATAACGAAAGTTTAAAGGAGACTTATTGAGCCATGAAAACATGCAGGAATCCTGTAGCACTCAGCAATCGCATTACAATCCCTCAGACAACACAGACTTTGGAAATTCCATCGGCCTTTGTATTAAACTCTGAAAATCTACAGCAAAGAACTCTTGAAGAGAAATCAACAACAACCCCTACAAGCTTATGCGAGGGGGATATATATACAAACGGTCATACAAAATATCTAAGGCGTTGAGTCATCTGAGAAATAAATGTTTTCACCAACTTATACAGAACAACAGATAAGAAGTTATTACTGCTTTTAATACAATCATAAATGCTCTTTATGTCTGTCAGGAGGTATTTTGACCTTTGGAGGCCACTGAGTCGGTCTGAACGTTCTGCTTTAATGCTGAAAAATGCATCTTTATGGTTATCGTGCTGTAACTTTCAGCCCTGCTACCTGTTAGCTGTCAATTGTGCTTTGTTGGCCGAGTAGTTCTGTTGAGTTGGCTCAGCCCTTCCCTTTTCATGCATGCTGATCTTTCTAAGTTTTCCTGTGCATGATCACTTGTAATTTTGAATAAAAACTTGATTTACAGGCTCTGACTTACAATATCATCTGTATCGCCTTAGTCCACCATTCCTGGGTGGGCAATTGATGTCTAAGAATTGCATCCAAAGTCTCATCTGCCTCTGTGTATTTATAAAAATTTGGAGGCACTTCAAACAGATGTTTGATCTCATCAATGATAAAAAATAAGTTCTCTACTCTGTTGTAGAGACTTTGTCCTGTTGCTGGCCCTGTTTCCTCTGAGGTGTTGGCCTTCTCTGTGATCTGATTTGTGGCAAAGGTGTTTACCCTCTTGGCATAGTTTTCATGGGAAAGTAGTCTTCCTGCACTATTCAGTAAGCTTGGAAGACCTCTGTTTTGCAATGCCACAAATTTTTCCATGAATCTATTGACCTCGGTCTGCATATCCTAGGTCCTTCTCTCTAGTGTCTGCACTAGGTTTCTCAGTGTTAGGACCCTCTTTATTAGCTGGATGGTCTCAGTTCTGTTGGAGATTCCCATAGTAGCTAACTGAGCACTTGTTCAGTTGTTAAGCACATTGATCATTCTATTGACAACCTCAGGCATATTGCCTAGAGATGCCCTTGATCTCTGGATTTCCCTTTGTGCTTTTGCTATGAGCTCAATCTGCTCATGAATTGTCTCAATATATTGCCATTGGTCAGTGATGCACTGGCCAATATTTGCCCATAGCACTGTCTTGAGCTCAGCTGTCACTTTATCCAATGTGAGCTCCTTCTCCAGCTCCTTTATCCTGTCTTTAAGGGCCTTTATTTCCCTGCCCTTTTCTGCTACAGTTTGCTTAGATTTGTCATATCTTTCATTCAACTTAACCAATTTTTCCCTCGCCTCTTTCAACTCTGACATTTGGGCTTCCAGGGCTTGGATTTCATTCCTTAGTTTCTGCATGTCCGGGCTTGATGCCTGGTCTGTTGTTGGCGCTGGTGCTGAGGTGGATGGTGCTGCCTGTTCTGTTTGTTGAGTAGGGGGAGCAGTGGTTTGAGGAGCTTCCTCAAGGTTAATTATTTCAGGAGGAGGCTGAGAGGTTTGACCTCCTTCCTTTTGCTGCAATGCTGCCTGTAATGCTGCTTGGGCAGCCTCTGACTCTCCCAACTTCTCTTGGGTCTGGATTAGCTGTTTGTATAGGGATACCAGCAAAGCAGTGGCATCTTGATCATGTCTCAGCTGAGAAACTTCTTCAGTTTGTGGGTGAATTGTTGCTGGGACTTTGACCATCTTTCTAAGGGCTGCCATGTCTGCATCCCTCAATTTCAACAATGCCTGCACAGCCTTAATATCCTTGGGATCATGCCCAAGTTCTATAATTATTTCCTCCAAGGCTTTAATTATGTTATCCTTTGCTTGAGAGGAAGCCCTTTCCAACTCAAGCTGGGCAGTTGTATTATTTAGGCTATTTTCTAGCCTGTAGTTATCCAGTGTTTTGTTTGCCAAGGAGGCATAGTATTCTGAGCCTGTTGCTCAGTGAAAATTGGGGCCTCAGCTTCCCTTTCTTGCTGTAATGGCTGCTCTTTGTCATGCTGCCCCTCTTCTTGCTGTTGTTCCTGCTGTTGTGGCTGCTCTACCTGCTGCTGTTGCTGCTGCACCTCCTCATGAGGCGGTTGTTCTATTTCCATCTCTTTTTCCTTGCCTTTGCTAGAGGTTTGCTCACTAGCTTTGGCTGCTTGCTGATTTGCAGTTGAGGATGAGGCAACTACTCCCACTTGTGTGCTTGGAAGAGTTTGTACCTGTGAACAAAGTTCAAGGTCAGCCATTTTTTTTCAGATTTCTCACTGCTCTTTGATTCAACTCTTCTTGTGTAACAGGCTCCTCTAGGGTTCCTCTTCTCCATTTTACTTGATTTGCATATTTTTCTATGTGAGGAATCCTCACATGATCATAACCGGACAGCCTATACTTGACCCTTCTTAGAGTTATGAAGTGATTGGGGTCATATGGTTTCCAAAGGAAACTAGTTTGCAAGCCAAGGGATTCCAACATGCTATCGGCCTCTTTCCAACCTTCCTCCCTTTTGTTGTAGATAAAGTGGCCAAGTTGGTTCCTGACCTTCAGCTGTGCTTTTTTACCTCTGCCTGAAAAGTGAAGCACATCAACATTCCCAAATTGCCTGAAATATTCCAGGGCAAACAATCTCATGGGTACATATCTAGGCAATCTGTAGGGAGGCAATTCACACCCATATATCCTGATGACCGTGTGGTTCTGGTAGAAGTACCAGTCCCCAATGCTGTATGTTTTAGATAACTGAAGGATCCTTTGCATATCATCAGTGAGCCTTGGAGGAGGTGAGCTCATCAGCATAGACATGGCTGGGTGGATGAAGAGATCTATGAACTCACAGTAAGTGTATGGAGAATGAGATCTGTAGTGGAAGGCAGAGGACCAATAAACCACTGACCTTGGATTGCCTTGGGCATCCACTCTTTTGATAGCAAAAGAAAACTTCTCATGTTGATAATATAGGATCAAATGATAAATGTAGGAGGTGTATCTGAACACCTTTTCTCGGGCCAAGTTCATCAACTGCTCATGCATTTTATCAGAGATGTAGGTGGCATAGTCATAGCAGATTGGAGTCTTGCCAGGAGCGAACATGAGCATCATTACCAACACAGTTTGATCAACAAATTCAATTGAATTATAGCCCAAAATGGGACTAATCATGTCTGCAAGATCTCTGCCCAATTGGTTGAGGTATACTTGGTTGACAGGAGGATACTTCACAGAGTCAGAGTCAATGTATAGCTGATTTAATTTGGTGACCTGAGCATCTGCCAATCTGGCTCCTTGATTTATCAAGTCTATGAGTGATAGAGGGACCAATTTCTTCTCAGTCTTGAAGCAAAGCATCTCCTTGATAGCTTCTGGGGTGATATAGAACACAGCTGAGCCTGAAGGGTCAAGCACTGCCCTCTGAGTAGGGTCATAGTTTTCAGCACATAGGTGGATCAAATCAGGGAACTGATTGACCTGAGGGAGCTTGAATATAGGGAGAAAAGAGTCCCATATGCCCAGCACATCTATCCCACTCTCATGTTTAGCCTTTAATTCATTTAGCAGGTGGATGTGGAACTTGGTTCTCATTAGCATTTCCTCTGAGATTTGATAGTCCATGTCTGCTAGAGGCTGCCACTCCAATTCTCTCTGAGGGGCATTCAATGGAGCAACGTTTAATGCCACCTGGGCTACTGGTGGATCCATGATTTCCTTTAGAATTCTGTTGTTTATGGACTAGTGTTACCGTGCAGGACAACACCGAAGAGTTTTCTTTGAAGAGGTAGGTGAATTACTCTGAAACAGAGGACAAAAGGTGAGTTGCAGCAATTGAAATATTGCTTAGAACACGAATAAGGCAAATGTCTGGCCTTACTCTCACTTTTACAACAAATTGGTACGGTGCGGGTTACCAGTTCGCGATTGCGCGAACAGAATGCAATTTTCATAAAATTTCAGGTAAACGAGGCTTAACTGGTGAATTTCGACGTTCTAGGTGCAAATGGGAACCAGGCAGAGGGGATTTGCCGGTGAATTATCTAATTTTTCACTGTCTTAAGTTATTTTGGCAATCTACAGACAAAACCGGGCGCAGAAAAGATTTGCATGGATAAATACCTGTTATACAGTCAGCAATGGTCAAGAATGCAGGTGAAAATGCGCGCCAACGGTCTCCAGGTTGATTCAGCAGGTTGGCGAAGGCTCGGACGTGAAATTCATGCAGAGGATACAACAACGTTTTTTGCAAAAAACTGCAAAAAACGCGACATTTCGGCCAAAATATAGTTTTTTAGGACTTTGGCGCCTTTTTTGGATAACGTCATCAGGTGGGGTCAAGGTCGTACGACGTCAGCATGACGTCATCGGGTGACGTGGCGGTCATACAAGAGGTCCATGGGGATGGTGAAGTGGCAGACAGGTGGGGCAACTGGAGGACGGGGCGCTGACACGGCGGTGACGCTGGCAGGGCGGATCAACCGAAACCGGAAGTGGTTAGCGGTTTCATATCGCACCGCTTTTGATACGGAGGCAGAAATGTCAGATGTACCTCCGATACGCTGTGGGGGTGGCGCGTGGCAGAGGCCTAACGTCACCCTCTGACAGATATCGGAAGGTAACTCTCGGACGTCGGGGCTGGTCCAATATGCACGAGGGCCGTCGGATCAAAAGGGCCTGATCCGACGGTCGACGGGACGTTGAGATGGCCGGACGATACGGGCGGAGGGCGGCAATAAAATAATATTTCTTTTGGGATTTGCGCCCGGCGGAAACCTTTGGAATATTGCGGATTTTTATGGTTTTTCAATGTATTTTGTAAAAATGCGCATAGCGCCAGAACTTTGGATAAAATAAAAAAGTGGGTTTTTGGTGGATATTTCGCAAACGAAGCGGGTTAGGGGTACAATAATGGGGTTTTTATAAGGTTTTAGCATATGAAGGGGTTAAATGGGTCAAATGACTTCTTGAAGGGGGGAAAAATGGTAGGGTTTAGGGTTCTTAAACTGGCCTGGTGCCAATTTAATCCCTGACTGTGAACATATGGCTATAATGCCAAGGGGGGGGGATATTTATACAATGCTTGGGGTTTATACACCATAGTGTTATAATAGTAGGGAAATGGTAACATAGGGGATTTAGATAATAGAAGTTAGGGGTTAATATGGATGGAAAAGGTGAATGAGGAGTGAAATTACTAAGTCTATTTGAAAATCACTTAGCTTAGGGAGTAGATCAAAATGAAAAGAATTTTAGACAAGAAATGTGGCTTTTAAAGGAGTAAGAACCACCATAAAACCACCAATTCTTCCATAAATCTCAACTGATGAAGGGATGTTAGCGATGAATGGGAAAGGGGAAAATGGGAAGTTAGACATGCTCCTTGGCTTTGCTGCAACATGATGGAGAAGAGGACCTTCTCAAACCATTGATTTTCCTTTGTGAATAGTTTAGCCCACATTCAATTGTAAGGAGTGACACTTCTGCAACCCCATCTGCCTACCCATCTATTTGCCTAGCATTTTTTATTTCTTCATGGAGGGTGCACTTAGACTTGCAGACCCTCATATGCCTTTTCTTTTCTCTTGGCTTTTCTCTTGATTTTCTATCTAGAACTACCCTTATTGCTTCCAAGGTCCCAGATTAAGCAGTTGGGAACCTTAATTCTCTACCTAAGCTACTGGTCTGCCAAGATTAAACAGTTTGGATAGACTTCTTCCTCTATTCTACAAAAAAAAATTGAAACATGGCGTGATCCAGATTAGGCTTTTGGATCACCCATCAAAATTGAGTCAACAAAGAACTATGTACACACATTGTCTTCTCTGGGAAATATAAAATCTTTGAATCATCAAAGCAGAGCATATTTGGAACTTTCTTTGTCAATCGTGAAATATGAAACCTATTGGTATAGGTAGCTAACAGATACAATGATGAAAACCAGCTGAAGACCAAGGCAGAAGCCATCACCTAGGAGTTAGAGCATAGAAGGATTCTTGTCTCTTCCTCAATGGATCAATTAAGATGGGGTAAGAACACTGAAGGCAACTTTAACCTCAAAGAGGCCAAATAGGAAGTCACAGGATTTAACTTTGTGAATCCTGATCAAATCTGGAAGAAACTTTGGCTAAGTCTGCATTGGATGAAGATAAAGTTTTTCATCCGGCCAATGCATCAAAGGAAGATCTTAACTTGGGAGAATCTCCTCAAGAAAGGCTTCATTGGTCCTTCTAGGTGGCGCTCATCAGGAGATGATTGAACACCTTCTCAACCTCTATCTTTTCACTTCAAAGGTGTGGGACTGGGTGGCTGCTATTTTTAGAAAAACTGAT
This sequence comes from Pinus tabuliformis, assembly GCA_031772625.1. Lineage (NCBI taxonomy): Eukaryota > Viridiplantae > Streptophyta > Pinopsida > Pinales > Pinaceae > Pinus > Pinus tabuliformis. Next base: position 895,260,198 of record CM062815.1, read on the forward strand.
AGGGATAGTCTCAGCATATCCAACACTCTAAAGAACTCGAGGAAGAACTTCTCAGGGAATGAGATAGTTAATAAAGCCTGGATTCTGGTGCCAAGTTTTATCATCTGGAATGTGTGGAAAGAACGCAACAGTTGAATCTTCGAAAACAAATCAAACAGGCTCCAACATATAATTGAGAAAATTCTGAGGAAGTTCAAAGACACAGTAAGAAGCTTGTTGAGGACCCTTCCTAAAGATCCTTCCTTGCCCCATGTGGAGAGAATTTTACTTCACTCGGGTCTCCAGTCTATCAATCCTCTGTGAATAACGAAGGCAGCGAGCCTTATAAACAAGTGTGCTACCATTTGGAAGCCTCCTCCTTATGGTTTCTTAAAGGTTAACATTGATGGAGCAGCTAAGGGCAACCCGGGTTTAGCGGGCTTTGGGGTGCCATAAGAGATGATCAGGGAAAAATACAGATAATCTTCCATGGCCACTTGGGGAAGGCCACAAACAACATAGTTGAGCTCATGGCATTAGAGCAATGATTGGAAATCCTGGTGAATTCAAGTTTACACAATGTTATAATTGAAGCGGATTCATAATTAATTATTAGAGCTGCTAAGAAAATTAGCGATGGTACCGCTCCAGATAAAGTGTCGAAGCACTGGAAGTTATTGCAGGTTTTTTACCACATCTATTCTCACCTACGAACCCTTAAAACTGTTAGATTTTCTCATGTGAAAAGGAAGGCTCACATGTTAGCGGATCGTTTGGCGAATGAAGGAGTCATAAATAGGGACAGGGATTCTAGGTATGCCTGGGATTCGCCTCCCCCAGGTAAATTGCAGGATGACTGTCACTGTCAGGCTACCAGGATATGGAACAATGGACTAACAGGTTGGATCAAAGGGACCCTGAAGACCAGCAAGAGGTTGGAGAACTCCACATAATCTTACCCACCTTGGTTTGTTTGTTTTTTTTTTTTTTTTTTCTAAAGTTTGGATTCCCTTTGTTTGAATGATGAAAGGTTTGACTTGGACAGCTCCACAGAACGGGGTAGCCCTCATCATTTGGCTTACGTGGTGGTTGACAGAGAATACAGGTGAACGGGTTTGGCTCATGTACTGCCCGCTGGACGGAATTAAGGGACAACACATGGAAAAAGGACGTGTATGGTTTTTCCACGAGTCAACCGGTCCAATACCACAAGCATTATATCGGGCGGGGTCTAAATGGTTTCCAAGTTTTCTGTGTTTGGCTTCGATTCCACTCTTTGAATGACACGTGGCGGAGCGAGGTGAGAGAAAATTGCCCCCATTGGGCGGTTAACTCATGCGCTTCTCGTCCTTCCGATATCCACGCTGACTGTTGGATCTTTGTCCATCGATAAACGGTGGTGATTATTTATGCATTTTGGTCGGACCCGAAATATGTTTAGAGTGTTATGCTTTTAACTTCCATCGGGTCCGTTTGTCAGTTTTTAGGTTGGCTTGTGGTGGGACCTCTTGTGAACCCACGACAAGTTTTGGGTTTTCCCTCCATGTTTTTCTAGGCGCTTTTGATGCACAACAACACTACCAGATGACCTTGGGATCTATTTGGCAGTTCTCCCCAGATTTCCAGTTTAGGTTTCACTTAGTTTTGGGTGATTTGGTTTGGCCTGCCCGGCTGACTGTTGAACGCTCACAAAGCGGGTGTGGCTCCTTGTAAATTATGTAGATTTGGCTAAGTTTAATAGAAGGTCCTACTCTTACTAGATAAAAAAAAAATGTTATAATTTAAATGTCATTAATAAATCTAATGTTATTAAGTTAATAACAAGAAATGTTAATAATATTTAAAAGTTATAATGATTAGTAATATTACTAACATTATTTTTCTAAACATTATTAATATTGTTTTATTGATGTTATTAATAATATTAATATTAACAATATTACTAATAATATTGTTTTTAATATTGATTTCAATGTTATTACTATTTAGAAAACAGTCTTTCTGATTAATCACATTGTAAGGATCGGGTCGACATTTTGAACCAACTAATGTGGTTCATCCTCAGGACAAGGTGAGAAGTCAGACGATCTGAGAGAATAAATAGCATGGATACATCAATGTTCAGTGTTAGCTGTACAAAATTAGTTGTTGGTGAAGTAAAATTATTTAGGTGAGATTAACTAGTATTTAGTCAGAAACTAGCCGTTATGTAATAATTATTTATTTATTATCGAAATTGTCAAGATAAATTAATTTTAAATAATAATATAATCTAAGAAAAATATTATAATAAGCTAGGGTAGACCTAGACAATGTGAAAAAGGAATAAAACTAGCCGTTACCATGATAAAGTAAATAATAATATTAATAGTATTAGTAAATTAATAAATGTCAATGGTCAGGTTTGACCTATGGGGAGGAAAACTAGCCGTTATAATGAAAAATTAATTTATAAAATAATATTGGATAATTTGTTCCGAGACATTAAAAAAATAGTAATAATAAAAATTATCCAATATTATTTTATAAATTAATTTTTCATTATAACAACTAGTTTTCCTCCCCATAGGTCAAACCCGACCATTGGCATTTATGAATTTACTAATACTATTAATATTATTATTTACTTTATCAAGTAACAACTAGTTTTCTTCCTTTTTCACATTGTCGAAGTCCACCCTAGCTTATTAAATATTTTTCTTAGATTAAATTATTATTAAAATTAATTTATCTTGACAATTTTGATAATAAATAAATAATTATTACATAATGGCTAGTTTCGGACTAAATACTAGTTAATCTCGCCTAAATAATTTTACTTCACCAACGACTAATTTTGTATAGTTAACACTGAACATTGATGCATCCATGCTATTTATTCTCTCAGATCATTTGACTTTTCACCTTGTCCTGAGGATAAACCACATTAGTTGGTTCGAAACGTCGACCCAATCCTTACAATATGATTAATCCGAAAGACTATTTTCTAAATTATAGATCACAAAAATCTTAGATCTAACGTTATTAATATTATTAATATTTATTATAAACTTATTATAAACAAATTTAAAATAATACCAAATAAAATAAATTATAATATAATGTTTATAAATTTACATATTTATTATAAATTTATTTTTAATAATATTTAATAAACTTAAATTTAAAAATTATAAAACCTATTATAAGAAAAAACTTGAAAATTTAAATTTATAAAAACCAAATATTATAAAAACCTAATACCATAAGATCCAAATATATAAAACATAAGTTATAAAACCATAAAACGTAAACATATAAGACCTTAAAACTATAAAATCCAAGTATATAAAACGTAAGTTATAAAACCTAAAATTATAAAACATTAACTTATAAAACCCTAAAACCTAGGGTAATTAAATGGAGAATGACATTTATTAAAATAATATTAATATTTTAAATAGTATATTTCTATATATTTATAAATATTAAATATTATGCTAATGGAAGTGATTTGTTTAATTTTTCATTTTTAATAGAAAATTTATTATTAGAAAACTTTTGAGGTCTAAATTGGGATTTCTAAGAAAATTGTACAATCAAGATAAAATTTATAAGAATCAATAGGATTCAAGGCAATGATGTCAACCATGGGAGATGATTTACTGTTTTGGGGGTTTAAAAAAAAAGATTAAAAAATAATAAAATAATAAAACTACTTTTCAACTTATCTCCATAAGGGTTTACTCAAATTTTTAATAGGAGCACTAGTTGAATGGAAAATTTAATTCCTCATCCAAGAAATACCCATGTTGCATACTTTCGATGGATCCTGCTACACGAAAAATGACAAATACATGAAAAATGTGATTGCAATTACGTTTTTCATGTATTTCTCGTTTTTCGTGTAGCATGGTCCATCGAAAGTATGCAACATTGGTACTCCTTGGATGAGGAATCAAATTCTGCATCCAATGAGTGTTCCCACTTGAAATTTGAGTAAACTCATAGGAAGACAAGTTGAAAGAGTACTTTATTTTGTTTTTTGTTTTGTTTTTTTTTTCCTCTAAAATTTGACGATCTAATCTTATTTTATTATTTCCACTATTATTTTATAATTTCCTTAGGAGGCCCATTTTAGACTTCAAAATTCTTCTAATGCAAGTTTCTTTTAGACAAAACTTAGAAAACACAAATATGTGATAAATTAATGTTTAATAAAAATTGCTTGCTAAAATAACAAAATAAAAAAACTGGGATTTTTTTTTTCAACGCTAGGCGGACGAGCGGAACGGAGCTAGGGTTCTGAGGAAGAAACCCTCGACGGCGCCGACAGCACTGCGGAACGCGTTCAAGCACTGTAAAGGAATCTCTGCAGCGTGACAGAGTTGCAGGGGATCAGCGTAGGGCAATGGTACCTCATCAGGGGGGGGCGTCAGAGCCCTCCCCTACACTGCAAGGCCCAGAACAAGCGGTCATTTTTGGATCGGTTGATCCGGATATTCTCAGCAAAGGGAAAAAGCATCAAGGTAATGACAATGATCCACAGGAAGAAAAAGAGACTCAAGGGAACAGCCCGAAAGTTACTTCATCAACTTGCCGACCTGTAGCCAAAGAAAGGCCACGAATAGAACTGCCAGGAGACAAGATTGACAGAAGAATAGAGTATATGAAAGATCATGCCCTCATTGGAAAATTCATAGGGTTTTGGCCGACTGAGAGAGCATTAAACGGTTGGATCGCGGCGAAATGGAAACCCAAGGGAGATGTCACTCTCCAGCTTGGGCCGAAGGGCTTCTTCACCGCTATCTTTTTCTGCCTAGAGGACAAATACAGGATCCTGGGAGGAGGGCCTTATTTCTTCAACTCGGCAGGTCTATATCTGAGGGATTGGATGCCAAGATTCAACCCTGACAAGGAAGATCTCACTTGGGCACCAGTGTGGATCAGACTGTACTCACTTCCCGATGAATACTGGGAAGAGGATTGTCTAAAGGGCATAGGAAACGGAGTGGGAGAATACATCAGAGCGGCAGAAGAAACCAAATCCCGTAAGTATATCTCCTACGCTAGAATATGTGTCTTTATTCGTCTGAATGAAGCTTTACCAGAGTCAGTAACTCTTGCCCACCGAGACGAGGAATGGATCCAGCCTCTCGATTATGAGCATGTGCCCTTTCGGTGCAGAAGGTGCCATGCGCTGGGGCATCTCTTCAGGGATTGCCCTCTTAATGCCAAAGCCAACTCCTCTGATCCTTCTGAATCCCCATCTCAAGATGGTTTTACCAAAGTCCCAAGTCGGAAGCGCTCGCATAAAAAGCCACAGAATGGGTCCAAACCCCAGCCCAACAAACCCCAAAACCCTGCATCTAAGAACAGCTTCGACATTCTAGGCGACTACTCAGATGACCAGCCCCTAGACTCTGAGAATATCCATGCACGCCCTTCCTCTTCCACCCATCCCCCTCCATCTGATCCCCCACCCAAATCTCAGCCTCCCATCATCATCCCGACCATCCTTAGCAGGAATCCGAAAGACACAGTGGAGAATCCAAAGGAAATGGAGGTGGATGGTAAGGCAGACCTCCCACGGGACTCAGAGACTAATCAAGAGGAAAGCAGTCAAGTGCAGAAAATGGAGGAAGAGCCAGAAAGCATAGATCTACACGGTCTGGACATTTTAGAACTAGAACTAGCTTGCAAAAAAAAAGCATATGAATCCATCTCTGAGACCGAACTAGAAAAGTTGGAAGTGGTCATCTCCAGAGCATACCACCAACACCAACTAGGTATACAACCGGGCAGTCATTGGGACGGCAGCCTGCGTCCAAAGGATACCAAAAAAAGAGGGAGGAAAACAGATCTCCAGAGAACAATAGAGATTGGGAAAATCCTGGTGGACTCAGGCAGATATGCGAAGTTGACGAAGTACTACAGTCCCTCCCAAACTAGTTGAACCATGAAGCTTGTATCCTGGAACTTAAGAGGGCTCAATAGCCCTGGAAAACTCAGGATGTTAAAAAACATGATCAAGATGGAAAAACCGCAGATGTGTTTCCTCCAGGAAACTAAATGCAATAGTGCTACGCTGGGGTGCATACTCTCAAAAGCTTGGCCAGGGTGTCGTTCTGTTGTTGTAGATGCCTCGGGAGCCTCAGGGGGCTTGCTATAGCGTGGAACACTCAAGCTGTAACTCTCACAGATTTTCATGCATCCCATCACCTCATACAGGCGGCCTTTCATATTCTAGGTACCAATATTCATGGTAACCTATCCAACGTTTATTTTCCGCAAGATACAGGAAGTAAAATCGCGCTCCTTGACACTATAGAAGCGCTGAACATAAATAGGCGACATCCACTTTGGATCGTGGCAGGGGACTTCAACATGATAACCAAAATAGAGGATAAGATAGGAGGGAGAACCAGATTGGAACCAGAAGTTGATCGCTTCAAGGACTTCATCCAAAATGCCTCTCTCATAGATATGCCGTTCTGTAATGGCACCTTCACCTGGAGTAATCGCAGAATTGGCAAGCATCAGATCGCCTCTAAATTGGATCGCTTTCTGATCTCGGATAATGCGGTGCATCTTGGAGGTGATCTTTCGGCGGCAATACTGGCTCATACTGGTTCGGATCACTGGCCGATCGCTCTGCAATGGCAGAGACCAGGGGATCGGACAAAAAGACCCTTCCGTTTTGAGGGGTTTTGGCTTACACACCCCGCATTCAAGGACTTCGTCAGAACCATCTGGGCCTCTTTCATCCCCCCAGAGGGATCAAAAATGTATCAGCTTCAACAGAAGTTGCGATTTCTGAAAAGTCACCTAAAAAGATGGAATAGGGAGACCTTTGGAAATATATTTAAGGCGCAACAGGAGCTAAGTCAGGAACTGGGGGACCTCCAACAGAAAATAATTAATGAAGGGCACACGGAGGCAACCCTGGATCAGGAACGACATATTCACAATCAGCTTGAAGAAAGGAGAAAGCAGGAGGAAATTTACTGGAGGCAAAAGTCAAGGGTCAGGTGGCTAAAGGAAGGGGAGCGCAACACTAAGTTCTTCCACAGAACTACGGTGCAGAGAAGGATGCATAATAATATTCCTTTCATTCAGAACCAAGAGGGGGCAAAAGTCGAGAAGCATGAGGAAATCGAAGAGATACTCCTCAATCATTTCCAGCAGGTACACCAAGAACAAGCAGTGGATCGGCAACAGGCGATTGGAAAGATAACCAGCAATATACCTAAACTAGTCACAGCGGAACACAACGAGCTACTCATGCGCCCTATTCTTCTCCAGGAAGTAGACGAGGCAATGGCGCAGCTCAAAGAAGGTAAGGCCCCGGGCCCAGATGGTTTCACAACCACGTTTTTTCATGCTTTCTGGGATATGATTAAGCTGGAGGTTTGGCAGATTGTAGAGGAATCCAGGGCTCTGCGCTGGCTTCTCCCCTCCCTCAACTCCACCTTCATTACTCTCATCCCCAAAGAGGAGAACTCCATTACACCTGACAAATTCAGGCCTATAGCTCTCTGTAATGTCATCTATAAAGTCATATCCAAAGTCATTGCTAATAGGTTAAAACCTCTATTACCCATGCTCATCTCTCCGGAGCAGTCGGGATATGTAGAAGGCAGACAAATAATGGATGGCATTCTCCTCACGCACGAGATCATTCACTCGCTCAAACAATCCAAACAAGCAGGTATGTTACTCAAATTGGATCTCTCTAAAGCCTTCGATAAGCTTAGTTGGTCTTATATACAACACATGTTGAAAGCTTTTGGTTTTTGCTCCATGTGGGTTCGCTGGATCATGAGCCTTATCACCTCCACTCATTTTTCCATCCTTGTAAACGGTATCCCCTCCCGCCCTTTCAAGCCCTCTCGAGGCATAAGACAAGGGGACCCCCTTTCCCCTTTCCTCTTCGTTCTTATGGCTGAAGGTCTTGGTAGACACATCAAGCATGCCCTCCATTCTCAGCAGCTAAAAGGCATCTCTGTCCACAACTCCCCTGCCTCCTCTCATCAGCAATTTGTTGATGACACCATGCTCTATGGCTACCCCTCGGTACAGGAAGCCTCTTGTTTAAAAACTCTGCTCAACGATTTCTCTGAAGCCTCTGGCACCCACGTCAACTGCTCCAAGTCACAAATTTTCTTCTTCCACACCCCTCCTTCGGTTAAATCTGCTGTTTCCCGCATTTTAGGCTTCCCCTCAGCCTCCCTCCCCTCCAAATATCTAGGAGCCCCCCTCACTGCCTCAGCCATAAAGCAGCCCGCTTGGCGTAATCTTCTAGAGAAACTCGATTCAAAGCTCAATCTGTGGACTCACCGTTCTCTCAATCTAGCTAGTCGGGTGGTGCTCATCAAGTCTATCCTCCAAGCCATGCCTCTCTACCTTTTTTCTATCCTAGCTGCACCAAAGTGGGTTTTAAAAAGGTTGAGGAACCTGCAGCGTGACTTTCTGTGGGGCAGCTCAGCCACTAATCGCAAGTGGGCACTAGTAAAATGGACCACTGTCTGCATGCCCAAAGACAAGGGAGGCATTGGACTCAGAGATCCTGAGTACAGCAACACCATCATGAACGCCAAGATCTGGTGGCAATGGATGACTAATCCAGATAAGCTGTGGGCAAAAATATGGACCGCCAAATATGCCAACAACAGGCCCCAAGAAGAGCTCATCAGATTTACCCCCACCGACAAAGGGTCGCTAATCTGGAACGCAGCCAAACAGCATCACCAGCTCATTCAACAGCACAGCTTTTGGGAAATTAGGAATGGTCACATTGCTAGATTCTGGACTGACGCCTGGAACCAACTGCCCAAACTCTCGAGTGTTCTTCATCCATTGCTGGTTCCGAACAGGCAGGAGCAGCAGCAGGCAACAGTCCATCAATTTTGGATGCAGGAGACGGAGCATGGGTTCAGAAAATGGCGACAGAGCAATCAAATAATCAGCAATACAAATACTCAGGAAGTAGCAGATTTTGAGAAAGAGTTAAGGAAAAGAAGCATTCGGTACGAGGACAACGATGATATACTCAGATGGGGATATCAACCTAAGGGATCCTACTCCACATCCGAAGCCTACAATCTCATCGGCAACTTTCCCACTATGCCGGATCCTCTTTGGAGTAAAATCTGGGGCTTCAAAGCATGGCCCAAAATCTCCCACTTCCTCTGGATGGTAGGACACAAAAAGATTCTCACTTGGGACAAACTAAGGAGACGCAACTTTCAAGGCCCTTCGATATGTCACAATTGCTTTCAAAACGAGGAAACCTTGCAACACCTTCTGGACACCTGCTCGCTAGCCAACCAGCTATGGGAAAAGGTTAGCTTTAGATGCCAAAAAAGGTGCAAAGGAGACAGCGACATCATTGATTCCATCCGACAATGGTCGAAAAGCCCCTATGACTGTGCGATCCTCAATCACCTATGGAATATCATCCCGGGCACAGTCTTATGGAACATTTGGAAGGAAAGAAACAGGCGCATATTTAAAAACAAGAGCTCTCCCATTGAAGAAATCTGGAGCAGACTGCATGGAAATCTCAGAGAAACGATGCTGCTACGATCATGGACAAAAGAGGATCTCCCTACCACAGATAATGAGAAAAACATTCTCGACAATTGGCAACTGCAGCTGCCACAAGAGTTTGCCATGCATCAGCCAGCGAATTGCAACATCAAGGATAACAGATGCTGGACCGCCCCTCCTACCAACTCATACAAACTCAACTTTGATGGGGCCTCCAAAGGCAATCCTGGACCAGCAGGATTTGGAGGTATTCTTCGAAACCATGAAGGCACCCCCCTGCAGATCTACTTCGGTAATATAGGGTGGGACTCCAATAATTCCGCAGAGCTGGAGGGACTCTGGCAAGGGCTCTTGCTAGCCAGGAGACTCAATCTTCAACCCTTGATAGTGGAAGGCGATTCCCAGATCCTCATCAACATGGCCACGCGCATTCAGAATGGCTCTCAAGCCAGGAAAGTTGCTGATAGCTGGAGACTAGAAGCAAGGCTAAATAACATTGCTCATGAGCTGCGCAATCACAGAGCCCTCTCCTTTCATCACACAAAAAGAGAAGGCAACAAGATTGCTGATCTCCTAGCCAATATTGGGGTAGAAAATAACCAAACCCTTCTATCAGGTAATTTGGATATCATCCCAAGCAATCAGCAGGCTCAGGACTGTGAAAGTCTCATCCAAAGAGATGCTGAATCCCCGGATGCGGGTGTTAGCACGTCAGCCAGGGACGGGCCACATGCCCAGCATGTGCCGCCCCGTGTTAATGCAGAACAGTTATTGCACGTTGCCGCCGGGGTATGAAGATCAGCAGCCCGAGTTCTTGGCATTTAATGCTACGCCAGGTGAAGAGCTGTTGTTGCAGGGAGCAGTTATGGAGAGATCCTATCGAGGGAATTTTGCAAGAATTTATAAGGGTGACAGATCACTGCAGGCTCATACGCTATGTAAGGTTTGTGTGGTGCAGGCTCTGGAGGAATTCCGTCCGGTGGACGCTCTTCTCCTTCAAAACGCAGCCACTGCTGTTGCAAATAGCCATTTCGACTCTGGAGAATGCCTCAGGTGGGAACAGAATTCTGAGGGCAAACGGAGCGCAATTGATGTGAAGAGTGAAGGCATTCACTTGGGCGAAGTTCGCTTCCTACTTGCTAATCCTGTGTGCGGTTTATGGGCAGTTGAGCTCTGCCTTAAATCAATTCGGGGACTGCACTCAATTGGCAGTGAGAGCAGGGACTTCAAGCCCACTAGCTCGGTCCTAGAGCAAGTTGAAGGAGCCGCGGAAAATATGGTGCGACTGCGTGAAAGACAGCCGAGTAGGAGGGGACCTGGGCGTGGTGCATCTTCACGCCCCCCTGCAGCGGATGTACACCATCACTGCTGCTGCTGCTACTGCTACAGGAGGGCGGGAGCCATACCAATTCCAGCCAGTCAGTTCTTGGAGGTCGGCAGCTCCAATGGAGGAGAGTCCGTGCTTCCAGCATTCGGCTCAGTTGTTTTCACCTTGGGCAGCTCGCAGGAAAACGCAGGCATTAACGCTCATATCTCAGTTCTCTTTATGAAGGTTCCTGAGGGGAATGAAGATGGAAAGCAACCGATTTCGGCTGAGATACTTCCAGAAGGCAATCGTGAGGAAAGTCCAGTGCTGCAGCCACCAATTGAAAAGGGCAATTCAGGGAAGGAGCTTCAGCAAGCCCCTCCCCGACCTCCAGAGCAGGAACCGCCGGCCACAGCGAAGGATCCTGTGGCAATGTGGGAAGGCATCCCTGAAGGCCAAGGCTGGAGCTACATCATTGACGAAGAGCCTGAAGATTAATCCCCAGAGGCACTCTCCGGCTTACTTTTCTCTCTCTCGGGTCTGGTATAGGTTAGAGGTCTCGGCTGGTATCTGGACTATGCTACATTTCTATGTTTGTATACTTTCAGTTCTTTTTCATATTTTGTGTCTGTCTGTTATGCGTCATGGCAAGGTCTACTATGAGTTTTTTTGTTGGAAGCCCCTGCGCGGGCTGTTTCATTACTGTCTGAGATCAACTCTGTGTCATAAGTTTCGGTATATCCTGGAGGTGCTGCCCCTGCGAGGGCGAATTCTGTGTCAAGCAAAGCTATCCAAGGTGCCACAGTTGGCCCTGGACGGCCTGTCTTTTTGCATGTAATGTTTACCTGTATATAATATAATAGATTAGCTAGCTTTACCGAGAAAAAAAAAAACTAAAAAAAAAAACTAAAAAATAAGATAATTAAGTAGTTAGCTACAATCTTGAATGCTGATTTAATAGTCTGATATAATGTTTTAAAAGGTGATATTTAATTTATTGAAAAGGTGTTTGAGCATTTATGGTTAAATTTGAAATTGTTTAATGATTTATAATTGAGAGCAACCAAATAATAAAATATTATTATTTAATGTTTGAAACATCATCATTATTTAATGTAATGTTTAATGTTAATGTTTTGTAATTGGTACTAACTAATAAATATAATATCCTCAAACTATCCTCAAACCATATGTTGTTATTTATTGTATTGAATTTTACTGAACTCACTCATTTATATTATTATGTACAATTATATTTTACAAAATTTGTAAAAAAATAATTTCCAATATATAATTGGAAGTTGGACTAAAAATCTAATTAGAATGAATGCAACCATGTGGAATAAAAATCCAATTAGAATAAATGCAATGTGTTTCACAATATTTCAATATGAAAATTTGTGTTGTATATTTGCATATGTTTATAGCTATGTCATATGAAGTGACTTGTCTAATCTTTTAATTAATATTTCAAATATTTCAATTTTTTAATAAAAACTTACTAGGTTTCTTTAAATGTGGTATGGGCCCATGTTTAAATTTAAAAAAAGAAAAAAATAAGATAATTGAGTGGATGCAAATTTAATAGTCTCCTATAATGTTTGGAAAGGTGATATTTGATTTATTGAAAGAGTATTTAAATATTTATGTTTAAATTTAAAATTATTTAATGTTTTGTAATTAAAAACAATTAACTAATGAAATATTATCCGTATAAATATAAAGTTTCAATGTGTGAAACATTATTATTATTTAATGGTTTGTAATTGAGATGAATCAATAAAAGTAATGTTCTCACATCATAAGTTAAGAAACCTAATTTTACACCATATATATTTATTTTATTGAAATTTTATTCAAGGAACTCATTTATAGTATTATGTATGATTACATTTTACAAAAAGTTGTAAAAAATTACCTTTCAATATATGTGTGAAACTTGGATTAAAAAACCAATTAGAATAAATGCAATGTGTCAGATACAATTTTTAAATATGAAAATTTGTGTTCTACATTTGCATATGTTTATCTTATTGAAATGACATTTTAATTTTGTATTGTACATTTGCATATGTTTATTTTATTGAAACATATGTATATTTTCATAATAGATTTTCATATACATTTGCATATTTATTTTATTTTATTTTGTATTTTAAATTTGCATATGTTTATTTTATGGAAAACACATTTTAATTCTGCATTGTACATTTGCATACATTTATTTTATTTAAGTATATTGAACATATATATAAATACAAATTTACAAGATTTGAAAGCAAAATTGATGGGGACCCATGGTTAAAAAGTCCAATTGTAATATAAAATACTAACAAAATCATACTCTTACTTTCCCATGTTGGGAACAACCCAGATACAAATCTTGCAAAAATTCCAAAAGATACATCCCTACTACATGGCACCCACACAAAACTATCTCATCGTAGGAGTAGGATGGACAACACAAGTTATAGTCGCGCAGAGGCATAGCATGGAGAGAACATCATAATGATCAAATGAAATGGGGAAGCACAAGAATACAGTTCAACAACCTTCAAATTTCAAATCAAAAAGAAAAATCCCAATATTAATATTTGAGAGGACTACCATAGGTGGAGGTGAAATGATGTCATAGCCTATATTTTTCTATAAATAAAATTGGATTTCTAAAAGCTATGAGAAAAAAAAAATGAATTTTATATTATTTTATAATAGTTTAATCTAAAACAAGGATAAAATATTCACTATTGTTATATTATTATTAATCATAATATACATTATACACCATATATAATCATTAATAAACATACTTGCATGTACAATGCTAGTTAAACAAAAATACTTCAAATATCATTCTTTAAAACTTCCTCAATAAACATGTTGTCTAAAAAACATTTTTGACAAAAAAATAAGAAAAAAAGAAAAAGAAAAGGAAGACCATGACAATATTAATGTGGATCACAAAATATAGCAAAATAGGGAGTCAATATTCTATTTTTTAAGTGTTTTGGAAACTCTCCATTACAAAAGTACTATCTTAGGAAAGAAAGAAAATGTTGTGTTGCAAAGAACATCCCACTGATACACATGAGGAGGATTATTAGTGGCATTATATTAAGACAAAATGAAAATATTGGGACATCCCCAATGCCACACATGAGGAGGATTATTAGTGGCATTACATTCAAACTTCAAGATGGAGGCATATAAGAATAATATTCATTATGAACCAACCACTAGTAGCGTGCCTACATGCACCTAAAAGAAACATAAATTACATTAATACAAACATCAATCCATGAAAAAATAAATCAAAATGAATGAAAGGAAGTTGAAATGGAAAATACAAGCTATCGTAGTAGACTCTGCATTTCTGAAACAAAGGAATAATTCCCGCCAATAGTGTTGTGTTGTGTTATATTCTTTCCACAACTAGCCCACGTAGTTAATTGGGGGGTTAGAGGGCCCCCCCTTTGTTGCCGTGATTGCGTAGTGAAGGGGTGACAGGGGGGTGGGTAGCCCCCCTATATGGGTCCAGGGCAGTGCCCCGAGGAGAATTTTTTTGGACCCTATATTAGGTTGGGTGGACCTACCTATAGTTTTGTGCATGGTTTTGGATGCGATGGTTTTCTATCCATGGTTTTGGACGTGATGGTTTTCGGTCCATGATATTGGATGCTTCAACATGTATAAATACGTATTGTAACATTGAAAGGAACATAATGAAAAATCAAGCCGGTAGTCCCAGTTTTGGGATCCAGGGGAAAATATTTGTGTATATGTGTTTTATGTGTTATGCTCTCACATTTTTTATTTTCTATTCTTAGAATTTGTATGTAGGTAATTTCTGTATGGGGTTAAAACCTACATTTGGTATCAGAGCTGTTTTGGCTTCAAGGGGACACCTTTGTTGCTGATGGGTTTCGCTCAGGCCTGTGGTAGACCCTGTTTAGTGGGAGATCTACGGGATCGATTTTGGTGGTGAAAGAATATGGCGAGCAGTGGAAAGATAGAGATCGAGAAATTTAATGGTCAGAGTTTTGAGTTATGGAAACTCAAGATGGAGGATCTGTTGGTGGATAAAGATCAGCGGATTTTGGTAGATCTAGGTACTAAACCAACGGGAGTGTCCGATGAAGAATGGAAGAAGTTGGATTAGAAGGCTAAGAGCACAATACGATTGTGTTTCTCAGATTCAGTATTGCTAAATGTATTAGGGGAAGCTACGGCTAAGGCTTTGTGGGACAAGTTAGGGAATTTGTACCAATCTAAGTCTCTGGTGAATAAATTGTTGCTACGAAAAAAGATGTATAACCTGAGGATGAAAGATGGAGACTCGGTGATAGAGCGTCTATATGCATTTAATACTGTGGTAAGTCAGTTATTATCTATTGATATTAAAATTTTAGATGAAGATAAGTGCATTAGTTTGATGTGTTCTCTACCAAATTCGTGGGATAGTGTGGTTATTGCAATAGGTAGCAATGCAACTGCCTTGCAGTTTGATGAAATAGTCTCATCCTTGTTGACAGAGGAGATGAGACAGAAAAATATGGAGAGCCAAAATGGTGATGGCTTGTCTATACGAGGACGGTCCCAGAATAGAAACAAAAATAAGTGATCGAGTGGTAGAGAGAGATTTAAATCTCAAGGAAAACCTGTAAGGGTAGTTTTCTGGAAATGCGGAAAGGAAGGGCACTACAAAAGGGACTGTAAATCTAAAGCTCCTGACAAAGGAAAGGGATCTGATGATGATCCTTATGCAGAAGATAAAACCACCTTAGATGAAGGTGGGGATGTGTAATTGGCTTCTTCAAGTACACATGTAGATCATGAGGCATGGTTGATTGACTTAGGTGCATCCTTTGACTTCACTCCCTATAGAGAGTGGTTCTGCAAGTATGAGAAATACAATGGTGGTGACGTCTTCTTAGGGGATGATAGGAAGGCTAGAATCATTGGTCATGGAAAAGTAAAGTTGAAGTTGCAAGGTGGAAGGGTTAGAACACTTCCAGGTGTTCTGCATATTCCTGCATTGGCTAGAACTCTGATTTTTGTAAGCAAGCTGGATGATGCAGGTGTAAAAATAGTGTTTGAGACGGATACCTGCAACATGGTTCGGGGAGCACTAGTATTATTGCGGGGAGATCGGATTGGAACTCTGTACAAGCTGTAAGGTAGCACTGTTGTTGATGGGTGCAACAGTTCTATGGTTCCTAAAAGTGGAGCATAAAATCTAGTGGTCTCTAGAGAGAAGACCAGGATGTGGCATCAAAGGCTTGGACATATTGGATAGAAGGGCCTTCGAATACTTCATGGTAAAGGTATGGTAGAAGGTATGAGTAATAGCTCTCTAGATTTTGATTTCTGTGAAAATTGTGTATATGGGAAGTAGAATCAGGTGAGTTTCCCCTTTGGTGGTAAGAGGGTGAAACATATACTAGAGCTTGTGCAGAGTGATGTGTTTGGACTTGTGAAGGTTCCATCACTGGGTAAGTCTGTGTACTATGTATCATTTATAGTTGAATTCTCAAGGAATACATGGATATATTTCCCTAAGAAGAAATTTGAAGTCTTTGACAGGTTTAAAGAATTTAAGTATCTAGTGGAAAACTAGACAGAGAAGAAGATAAAGGTGTTGAGGTTAGATAACGGTGGAGAGTTTTGCAGCAAGGAATTTGAAGAATTCTGTAAGAAGTGTGGTATAGCACGACAGAAGACTACTCCATACACACTTGAGCAAAATGGAGTTGCAGATTTAATGAATAAGACGTTGATGGAAAGGGCAAGAAGCATGCTCAGTGGTGCTGGGTTAGGACAGGAATTCTGGGTAGAGGCGGTGGAGACAACATGTTACTTGGTTAACATATCACCTTCATCAGTGTTGAAGTATAAGACTCCACAAGAGGTATGGACTGGTAAGCAACCCTCTCTTTCACATCTGAGGTATTTGGATGTGATTTGTATGTACATGTTCCAAAGGAGAAAATAACAAAGTTGGATAGTAAATCTGAAAAGTGCATCTTTATTGGGTATAAATGTGGTTTAAAGGGTTATAAGCTTTGGAACCCAATAATAAGGAAGGTTGTGTACAGCTGAGATGTGGTGTTCAGAGAGGTGAAAAATGTTATTAAACATGAAGTCCCATCAAAGGAACCTAAGAAGATAGAGTTTGATCTTAAGGAGGAAGAATCAGACTCTATAGCAGAAGAGGAATTAGAAGATGAAGAGCCACAAACTTCAAATGTGAGAAGATCAGTTCGAGAAAGAAGGTAGCCAGAAAGGTATATTCCATCTGATTTCTATTCAAATTTTTCTTTATCTATTACTGATGATGATCCCAGAACTGTGAAGGAAGCATTAGATTCAGAGGATGAAAAACTCTAGAAAGAGGCCATGGTTGATGAAATGGCACCTTTGCACAAAAATGAGGCTTGGGATCTGGAGGAGTTGCTAACTGGAAGGAAACCCATTGGCAACAAATGGGCATTCAAGAAGAAGACAAATGCAGAAGGAAAGGTGGAGAAAAACAAAGCTTGGTTGGTAGCAAAAGGTTATTCCCAGATGTCAGGAATTGATTTTGGTGATATTTTTTCTCCTGTTTCCAAGGTACCTTCTATTGAAAATAACAAAAATAAATGATAAATATAGAAGTATGTACCAGGTCTGAAGAAGAATCTTGTGTCCATTGCTATGCTAGAAGATAAAGGCTATGATGTAGTCTTTAGTAAAGGAAAGGAATTCCTAAGGCATATCAACACTAGACAGACGAAGCGAATTGGGATTCGAGTAAAGAATCTCTACAAGTTGGAGTACACGACTGCGCTGCATTGAGTTCCAAAGCTAAGATGGTGTAGAGCCAAGATGTTGGTGAGCTATGACATAGAATATTGGGCCACTTGCACCATGGAGCCTTGAAGATCATGCAATATATTTCTACCAGAATTCCTAAGGGAAAACTAGAGTAGATGAATACATGCAAAGGTTTTACCTTGGGTAAGTATGCGAAATATTCCTTTCCAGATCGAGACAGTAGAGCTGGAGCAATCCTGGAGCGAGTTCACTGAGATGTTTGTGGACCTTTCTTCACAACCTCCACCATTAAACAAAGGTACTATGTTATTTTTATTGATGATTTTTCTCGTAGATGCTGGATCTACTTTATGCAAAAGAAGGATCAGACCTTCTTGAGGTTTTGTGAGTTTAAAGCCTTGGCAGAGAAAGAATATGGAAAGAAAATAAAAGCCTTGCGTAGTGAAAATGGTGGAGAGTATGTCTCCCAAAAGTTTAAGGAATTCTATGCTGCAAAATGAATTAAACGAGAGTTGACGACACCCCATAACACACAGCAGAATGGGGTGGTCGAAAGGAAGAACAGATCGATTGTGGGAGCAGCTCGAGTGATGTTGCATGAAAAAATCCTACCACTGCATTTGTGGGCTGAGGCATGCAATACAACTGTATACTTGCAGAACAAAAGCCCACACCATATAATGGGAATGAAGACACCTATGGAGGCCTTTTCCAATAAGAGACCAGATGTGAGTCACTTTCGAATCTTTGGATCATCGGTTTACTGTCATGTGACCAAAGATGCCCAGAAGAAGCTAGATCCAACAGTTGAGTTGGGAATACTTGTTGGGTACACAATACACCCCACAACTATCGGGTGTACCTTCCTACCAGTCAAAGGATAGTGGTACGCAGGGATTTGAAGTTTGACGAGCAGAAAGCCATGTGAGTATCACTTGAGAGGGAGCTCAAGTTGCATGTAGATGAGGAACTTTCAGTTCCTAAGGAGGAGGAGTCTCAGATTGATGCGGAGCATCCGCATGCAGAGGATCCAGGAGTGGAGACATCCACTCATGTTGAGACTTCCAGAGATGGGCAGAAACACTCAAGGGAAGCTTCCAAGTTGATGCTAGATGCGCGGGAGAATGTGGGACAATTATCTTCTCAGCATAGACACAGGAGGTCACCCGAGTGGTACATTGGGTACATGGCCCTGGTTGGGGAGTGTGTAGAGTCCGAACCTTCTTCATTCGAGGAGGCAGTGCAACAACCAGTCTGTGTTGATGCAATAGTAGAGGAGTATGACTCTATCATTCAGAACAGTGTGCGGGATGTTGTCCCAAGACCTTAGGACAAGTCAGTGGTTAGTTCCAGAAGTCTTTACAAGGTAAAGCAGGTAGCTGATGGTAGTGTTGAGAAACATAAGGCAAGGTTTGTTTCCCATGGTTTCTCATAGGTCGAGGGGATCGACTACGATGAGAACTTTGCTCCTGTAGCAAGGTACTCATCTATCAGATCGATGTTGGCACTATCAGCTTAGATGCGTTGGAAGATCCATCAGATGGACGTGAATACAACATTCCTTAATTGGAATATTGAGGAGGAGGTGTACATTAAGCAACCAAAAGGTTTTGAGACCTTCAATCGTGAGTCGCATGTGTGCCGACTCAAGAGGGATCGGTATGGGCT
Source organism: Pinus tabuliformis (assembly GCA_031772625.1). Classification (NCBI taxonomy): domain Eukaryota; kingdom Viridiplantae; phylum Streptophyta; class Pinopsida; order Pinales; family Pinaceae; genus Pinus; species Pinus tabuliformis. The sequence goes on from CM062815.1 coordinate 895,279,495, forward strand.
GAAGAGAGCACCCCGTGCTTGGTACACTAGGATCAACAATTATTTCACCGGGTTGGGATTCACCAAAAGTGAAGTAGATACGAACCTTTACCACATCATGGTAGAAGGTAAGCCATTGATCATTGTTCTTTATGTCAATGATCTGATTTTGACAGGTAATGATCAGTTGATCCATTCTTGCAAGGAGGACCTTGCAAGAGATTTCGAGATGAAAGACATGGGTCTTATGCACTACTTTCTAGGCATGGAGGTGTGGCAGAAAGATGGTGAAGTATTTGTGTCTCAAGGCAGGTATTCCAATGAGATACTCAGGTGATTTCACATGGAGAAGTGCAAGCCCATGTAGACTCCTCTAGCTGGGAACTAGAGGAAGGAGGATGCTACTTCAAGTGAGGTAGTAGTTGCTACTATTTATCGGTAGCTTTTGGGTTCACCTATGTATCTGGTGAGCACATGATCAGAATTATGCTTTGCGGTGAACTAGCTAAGTCAAGCTATGGTTCCGCCTACCAAGATGTTTTGGAAGGCAGCGAAGCATGTGCTAAGATACCTCAGAGGCACATCTCAGTTTGGATCGTGGTACAAACGGACAGAGGGAGTGAGGCTTCAGGGCTTCACAGATGTAGATTGGGCAAGGAGTCCATCAGATCGGAAGAGCACTTCTGGAGGAATCTTCAACCTTGGTTCAACTATAGTTTCCTGGTATAGCAGGAAACATAGGTCAGTTGCACTTAGCTAAGCAAACGTTAAATACATGGCTGCATGTGAGGCTATTTGGATGTGGAAGATTCTAGTGGGATTGTTTGGTCAGAGGATGGATCCAACTGTGATCTACTGTGACAATCAGAGTTGTATCAAACTCTCTGAGAATCTAGTTTTTCATGACAGGTCTAAGCACATTGATATTCGGTATCACCATCTTCGAGACTATGTGGTCAAGAGGATCATGTTGTTGCTGTATGTTTCGACTGAGGAATAGGATGTAGATATTTTGACGAAGGCATTGTCAAAATACAAGTTCAAGTTCCACAGACACATGATTGGGGTTACTGATAATCCCTTTCTTGTTGAGAGGGAGTGTTTAAAGTAGTAACAAGAAATGCTAAATATAGAAGTTCTAAAAATAGCACTGCCATAAATAGCATTTCAGGATACTTTCCTATTTTAGTTAGTCCCTAAACTAAAATAGAGAAGTAAAATTCGAATTTGATCTTAGCAGCCATTTGTAAAATAATTAATTAATTCATCTTGAGTTAATTAGTTGTAGAAAATCAAACATGAAGTCTATGTGAGGACATGCAATAGTTATCCCATTAATTGAGGAATTTATCCCTCCGTTAAAGAGATAAGGATGAGCTGTAATTTGAGTTTTAATTAGTTAGCTTAGTTAACTAAGTTAAGTCCAGTTAGATTAGTTCTAACAGTTTGTAGAATTAATTGTGAGTTCAGTTACTTAATGCATGCATGCATGTAACCACTACACTTCAGATAACTGAATATTCTCTCATAAATAACTCATACATGTCAGTTTAGTCAGAGACCCAGTTGAGATCAGATGGAGGGACAATGAACTATCAATTGCAGGAATACTCCATTGTGAATATCTTTTGCATGCAAAAGGAATTAATTCCTTAGAGATTGTGCAGTTACTTCTTCATTTTAGTGAGTGTGTGACGAGGCCAATACACACAGGTGGCATCAATGGACCCCAAGAAAAACTGCGCAAGGAAATAGGACGCTTGGAGGCCTGAGGGAAGGCATATCTTGTGTCTATTCAGTCTATGAGCTGTATTGTTTGATTGCAGAGAGAGCATGATAGCTTATGAGCTGACTCTTTTTGTAATCTGAACATATTTCCACTTGTATGATAATACAGATATTGGGGTTTTAGGCTGAGGCTTTCCATGTGTTATTCTTCTGTTTTCATGTGTGATTGATTTCTCTTCATCTGTTATATGTGTTCTAATTGATCTTGCTCATATTCGATTAAGCTTCCGCAAGTTTGTTGTAGAAGTATATCTTGTATTTTTCTTTAGTATATTGCATAATCTGTTGACCTACAGTGGGAATTTCTACAACTTCTATTAGATTACTTTTATCTATTGCTACTGCTTTTGATTTTGAGGTAGAACAGACGGATGTGAAGATAAGATTCCTTCACGGGGATCTAGAAGAGGAGATCTACATGATGCAACCTGAAGGCTTTGCAGTGAAGGGTAGGAAAGAACTGGCATGCAAGTTAAAGAAGTCTCTATATGGGTTAAAACAATCACCAAGGATGTGGTATCAGAAATTTGATACATTTATATGGGGACTTGGCTTCACCAAATGCAAGGCAGATCACTGTGTGTATTTTAAATTAATTGGTGACCATGTTATTTATCTGGTCTTGTATGTGGATGATATGTTGCTGGTTGGAAATGACAAAGAAATTATCCAGGATTTGCAGACACAATTTTCCTCCAAATTCGACATGAAATATCTTGGTGTTGCAAACTATATTTTGGGCATGGAAATTAAAAGAGATCAGGAAAAGAGGAAGTTATGGTTAAACCAGAGGAAGTATGTCAAGACAATACTGCAAAGGTTTAATATGCAGAATAGTAAAATGGTGAAGGTTCCTATTCATGTAGGTGTAAAGTTATCTGCTGAATAGTGTCCCAAGACACAAGAAGAGGAAGAGGACATGTCCCGTGTTCCATATGCAAGTGTAGTTGATATCCTAATGTATGTGATGGTTTGTATTAGACCAAAAATTGCACATGTAGTGGGAGTATTGAGCAGGTTTATGTCAAAACCAGGGAAGGAGAATTGGACAACAGTGAAGCGGGTTTTCAGGTATTTGCGTGGCACTAGTGATTATGGTTTGTGCTACCAAGGAAGACCAGGATTGGAAAGAGTTTTGGATATTTGTGGCTTTGTTGATGTGGACTGGGCTGGAGATCTGGATCAGAGAAGATCTACAAGTGGGTATGTGTTTAACCTATTTGGAGGTGTAGTTAGTTGGATGAGTAAGAAACAATTTGTAGTGGCACTATCAACTATAGAGGCAGAATACATGGCAGCCACTCATGCAAGCAAGGAATCAGTTTGGTTGCAGAGAGCTATAAGGATAAATTGTGATAGCCAAATTGCAATTTTCTTGGCAAAGAACCTTGCTTACCATTCAAAGACAAAGCACGTTGGTGTTTAGTATCACTTTGTGAGGGATATGATAGAAGACAAAAGGGTGCTGCTGGTAAAGGTCTTTGAAGAATACTGTAGATGCATTGACAAAATTTGTGAGCTATAATAAGTTCTCTTGGTGTAGAGAAACAATGGGCATTGCAGGGCTGGATAAATGACTAAACTCTCCTGTGGCTCCATGTGGAAAGAAAACAACAAGTGGGAGAATGTTGGGTTGTGTTATATTTATTCCACGACTAGCCTATGAATGTTGGGTTGGACCCTATATTAGGTTGGGCGGACGTACCTATGGGTTTGTGCATGGTTTTCACACATGGTTTTGGATGCGATGGTTTTCGGTCCATGGTTTTGGACAAAATGGTTTTTGGTCCATGGTATTGGATGCTTCAGCATGTATAAATATGTATTGTAACATTGAAAGGAACATAATGAAAAATCAAGCTGGTAATCCTGGTTTTGGGATCCAGGGGAAAATCTCTATTTATATGTGTTATGCTCTCGCATTATTTATTTTATGTTCTTAGAATTCGTATGCAGGTAATTTCTGTATGGGGTTAAAACCTACAAATAGTGGTTGGAATTGGTTTTCGTCTTGGTATGGGCAAAGAATATCGTGGATGATTCATCAATTAACCAGAGCACCTTGTAGACGTTTCGAGTACCATAGACAAAAACCTCCTCTTTATCATCAGATTAGGGTTACTCCCGTGTTTCCCTGGGAAGATCTATGTAGGGCTGAATGGAAATAGGTTTTCTGCAAGTGTGAACAATGTATCTTTAGAGTTGCCCATGATCACCCTGCTTCAAGCTTCCCATTTCCACATTAAAGCTGTCTTTAAAATATTTAACAAAACATTGGATAGGATGCATAGGATTCATGAACTGCAACACATATCCCTGCACAACATCCTTCAAATCTTGTACCCTCTTGCCACAAGGAACCCTTGTATTTACATATAGAGAATGGTAGACAAAATTTGAATCTCCATTTCATTTTTTCATACATAGCACATTTTTGAAGGTTTTACCATATAGATTAAATAATTCTATAAAGGTCGATCAAGTAATTATCAAAATCAAATGTCAGTGAGCCTGCAATGCCATACACCATAATTGATCAAGCAATTTTCATAATCGAATGCCAATGGACCTGCAATGTTGTACACAATAATAAATACAATGTTAAGTGTTTGAAAAAAATCAAACCTCGACAAACCTTGAGCTTGGGTTAACTTGTCAATAAAATCAAAGCTTAGTGATTTGGTTAAAAAATCAAACTTACCTCAAACTTGGCTAACCTGTCTATCAAATCAAGCATGAGGAAATCTATCCATATGGGTGTCACATATAAAATGGAAATTCCAATAATGATGCAATTTTCAATCTCTATGCATGTGAAATGAAACTGAAGTTGATTTATCCATGTAATAAACCTAATGAAATTTGTGTTGAGGAATATGAATGGTCATCCCTTTCAAGGAAGTAGGCAAAAAAACGTTACAAATTTTCATGCACTTTTCCATTTATTCATCCACTATAGCTAATATCCAAGTGCACATATGTTTCAAAATGGAATACATAGGGACCTGCGCGCATAAAGGAGTAGATATCACACTTTTTAAATGGTAGAATGTGAACCGTTAATATAATGTTTCAAATCATTCTTATATAGTTTTTTAAATGTTTTTTTTGACTAATTATGATACATGGTTATTGATAAGAGGTATAGTAAATTTTTAATTATGTTTTGTAAAAAATTAATTTAAGTATGGTTTAAACATGTGATTTAGATATGCAAGGAAGTTAGTGGTGTGAATATGAGATGTTGATGGAGTGGCTGCAACGCGAATATTCTAACATCTTTTTGTTTAGACCCTTAGATAAAAATTATTAATTAGAACAAGGTTTAAAGTCACCAATTCTAACAAGAGGGATGCCTATCAACGTAATTATTGGGAAATTGTTACATGTTATCCCTTCAAAGAAAATTATCAGAAGGGAAAAATACTATTAATATAAAATAAATAAATAAATACAAATTTTAATGATAGATTTAATTAATAATTTAAAAATTTGACAATTTAAAAATTGCCACCATCTATTCTCCCAAAAATTATAACCAAAATATTAACCTTAAAACACAGATACATTTATCAACCCACATATAAAAGTTTCCCACTATTCAGTCAGATGATTTGGACAAGACAAAAGCTCTATGGTTGCACCCTTGCAACTCTTATATCTATCTATCTATCTATCTATCTATCTATATATATATATATATATATATATATATATATATATATATATATATATATATATATATATATATATATATATATATATATATAATGATGGGAGAAGTTGAAATGTTTTCGAGGTATACAACTCGCTTCTTATTTTATTTAATCGAAAAATGGTGAAGAGTTATTTGATTAACCATTTACTTTATGCAGGGTCCTTTCAATCCTCTAGCATTCAAAGTTATTACTATGAGTCGAAGGGGTCAAAGGACGATGTATTTGAATAGGAGACATTTGACTCTAAATCTTATGAGTAGTCTTTTCGAGTTGTTTGTTAAATAAACCAATTATTTAAAAAATGAAATAATAAAACATAAAAGAGTACATGGACTTTTTATTGAAGAGTTTATAAGCTATGAAATATTTTTTTAGGATTTGTGAATGGGATAATAAGGTAAGCTGGTTTGTTTATGGGAAAAATTCATACTCAAGTTGCTTGAGTAAGAGTTTTGATATTGGTGATTTTATGGAAGTGTTCATTACTAAATGCAAGTTTCAAAGATAATTTGATTATTTTTGATACTTTTGCTTACATAATTTTTTATTTTTTTTAATTTATGTGAGCATTACTCAATGTGGTGAATACTAAATTGTCTACTTAAAATTAACAGAAATTAGTTGGTTGTGACTAAGTCATGGATATGTGCTGCAAGTTAATGATTTACACTTCCTAAATCATTGCAAAAATGAAATCTCAAGAGCATCTTATAGATAGAATGAGAATTTGAAAATTATTTTAATTAACAAAAATAATGTTATATATATATATATATATATATATATATATATATATATATATATATATATATATATATATATATATATAGATATATATATCGATATAAGTATTAACTATATTTAATAAGCCAAATGTGTTTTAGAAAACATGGTTTCCAACCAATTAAGACAATGCATTTGAGTCTCTAATTTACGGAAAGTCTTATATCCCGATTGAAAATAGTCATTTTCTCATTTGATTATTGGTAACTCAAAGTATACATCCATGAGACTTGATTGACCAATTGAGCTTGGGAAGTTATCATTTAAATGAGTTTTGAAATATAGTAAATTATTTCTTGTGTGAAGATCCAAACTCCTATGTTTTAGAGTTTGGGTGATTATACATGACTTGATAATAACACAACTGTAGCTGTGCACATATGAATAGTTTGTGGTTATGGTTAGATACAGTTAATAGGTATTTCAAAGTTTTAAAATGAGAATATAAAACTTTGGATTTACTACATTATTGGTCAAGGGACTAATTGAATTTTGTTAGTTGAGTTTTTTCCTAGGGTAAAATTTGTGTTAATATTTATTGTTTATATTTGTTGTTGGTTACTATTAATTCTCTTATAGTAGTTTTTTTTTAAATAATTCGTATTAGATGAAAATGTTGGCTTCATGGGGATGCCTTTGTTGCCAATTGGTTGTGTGGCCTCATGGATGGAGAGATCGACATAGGGTTTTGTTCATAGATCGAGACACAAGTGATGGTTGTGAGCTAGAAAAATATGGAATAACAATGTTGCACCAATTTCAAAGCATAGCATGTGATAGAGATAGGGGCTTGCGATTTTTCTTCCACACAGATAGAAAATTTCTTATTTGAATATTCAATACGTTTATAGCTATATCAGAGGAAGAAAATGAGAAGCATAAGGAGCACTTTGAGAAGCTCAGAGCCATGGCTATCAAATCCTATGCAGTGTACAATAATTATGATACATAGAAAAATCCTTAGTGTTGGAAGGCTAAGCTTAGAGGAGGAGGTCACTATCACAATTGTTGTCCATAGTCATTGGTATCTATTCCACGAGAACGTGGACGAACAAGTGGAGTGAAAGCCAGATCGAGGAAATAATGACAGACTACCTAAATAACAAGTCATTGATCAATCAAGGAGCAAGAGGAAGAAGAGATATGTGAGGGAAGGGGAAATGCCTAAATTTCATTCCTACTTTGATGATGCTAAGCTTGATTAAGGAACGACTGCTAGGTATATTGCACATTTATACCCTCTTAAAGAAGAGTGATGCCCTCACAATGCAATTCTGATATATTTTGAAGGGCATCATGGCGAGATCATGAAGGCATTGGCCTTCGTAGTTATGGAGGCTAAGTACATTGTGCAGGGGAGCTTCAAGTACGAGTTTTATGGGGTTTCCAAAAACATGTTGTGTTGAGGCCTAGTATATGTGTTAGTAAGGATGATGTGGAAATTATATAATTTAAAACTTCTATGGTCAGTGAAAAGGCGACGAAGGCCATGCTAGGATTAGTTTTGTGATTTGGAAGATAGTGGAGGTTCTTTTCCTCCACAATGAAGGGAAAAAACCTCTTTGAAAAACATATTCTTCAGGTTAAGAAAATAGTTTGTCTAACATCTATTGTAAGAAAATCTCACACTATTGCCCTTTCCCATGATAGCCATAAGGAAATTAAATGGTGAAAAGGAAAAAGAAAGGGGAATCACTCTCATTTGAAGAAAAAGTAATATGGTCCAAATAAACTAAGGGTAGAGGCAAAAGCAGAGCGCTTTGACCAGGGAAGTAGGGGAGAAATATTTATTTGAAGGTTAATTTCAAGATAGTGTATTCTAGATACATTCCTCTCTACTAATATTTTTACCTTTTGTTTATTACTATTTGATTATGTGTGTGAATATGTTTATGATCTATAGTTTTCTAATCATTTGGATATATTGAACAATGTTGGGCATATATGTATCTTGATATATTATGAAGGATGTAAACACTTTATTTAATATAAAGATGTTAGTTTTTTATTATTGAAAAAAAAGTCAAGCTTGAGAAGGTAGATAATAGACTATGGTGTGTATGCTCATAGAGTAAGCATAACCATGGGGAATAATAGACTATGGGAAGTCCAAGAAAGTATGAGGTTCAGAGTATGTTAAGGTTAGAAAATGGTGGCATTTGTTAGTGCTCACAAATTTTTTTGGTTATAATGGAGTCAAATTTTAAATTGCGTGTAAGTTGAGATTTGAATGTAAGACCTAATAAGGAACACATACCAGTAAAGTGTTGTGTAAGGCCTTGGTGATAGTGGGGATATGTAGATGCCTTGAGTATAAACATTGAGGGGGGTAAGGGATAAAGTGAGTAGAAATCTTAAGTCAACATTTAAGGTGGGATTATTACATAAAATTGGCTCAGAGGAAGGGTTAGATTCAATTGGGTCAAATGGTAGTAGTTGCAAGCAAGTAGTTTAGCATAAGTATGGTTTTCAAGCCATGGAATTGATATAATGATGCCTTCAAAAGGCTAGGTGAAGAAATTATTTTAATGGGTGAGGGGATGTAAGAGATGAAGTCTCACTTGGATGGCTTTGCTATATTTTTTTCTAAGTGATGCAGAAGCATCATCACTAAGTAGCCCTTTTTTACTAAGACACTGAAAAGGGGTTATTAAATTCCAAAGGGGAATTTTTTTTCTCTCTAATTGTGAACTTATATAAATTAGAATTAGCATAAATTTAGTGTAGAGATAAGTGTCATGATTCCAAATGAATCTGGGACTAGTAGGTTGTTATTTCGTTGAGCGAGCAAATGTTTTATGGCCAGTTGGACCTTTACAAATGAAATCAGTTAATTTACAATGGGGAAAATTGTCTCAGAAAAGAAAATTTACTTTGGCTTGATGTCCCCAACCATATATTAGTATGAATGTATAGTTAGTGAGGTGTAGAATCATGTGTGGAAACGTGTCAAGAGGAAGGCCTCATTAAAGTCCGGGGTATTAAGTAAGTTGTTAATGTTCCCTGTAAATATCTTTCTCTAAATTCATGAATCTGAATTTCCAGTATTTGCAATTTATTTCATTGTCTGTCTAAATGTGTGAATGCCCTGTGTAATATGGGATGAACATTCCATTTATGAGCAATAAAGAGTCTAAGAGTTAGAATCCAAGGGTGTCTAGTTAAGAGTAAAACTAGCTGAGGAGACCGAGAGAGAGACTGGGAAACAAGCCCATTATTAACCCATGTAAGTGTTTGTGTTTGAGATATAATATAAATCTCATTTCCTTCAGTTTTTTCCTTGTTTTCTATTCCTTGATTATATATTTATGGATGCCTATGTATAGTGGGTAGCTCCTCTGCATTATTGGAATTAGAACTTGTGTGACTTTGGTTTCATGCCTATGGTGGATTTAGGTGTAGAAAGTTGAGAAAGAGAGATAATGAATTTAAACTCTACTCATTAGTAATACAAATAACAATTTAAAGAGGAAGCTCAAGGCTCAGTCAATGAGACGAGGGGATTTCTTTAGTAGTTCGATTTCTCAATCACCCAAAAATGAAGAGTCTCTTGCGTGACATACCTTGGATCCAAAGCGTATTATATAGAATTTGTTTGTGCTTAAAATATGATTAAGTGTGAAGGAAAAGGGGATTGGGAGTTCAAAACTCTAGGATAACACAGATTGCAATAGAAGGGTCTTGTTTCAAACAAGTAGAAATTACTAGAGAAGAAAAAATACTACCCATGCTTGCACTCATATTTAAAAATTTCACATCAGGGTATTAAGTCATATATTGAACGTTTGTGGGGATAGTTGACATTGCTATCTTGAGGCTCAAAATATTCATGAAATGAGTAGTGGATTTTATGGCACTCACATTGATGAATATTTTCTTCATACTTGTGAGTAAGTAGCAAAATTTCAACCTAGCGTGGATTCTATCAAAGCATGTTCAAATTATTGGTCATCCATGATCTGAGTCAATGTAGTGGGGCTGCTTGACATACTTTAGCGTGGACTGTTTAAATTATGGTCTCCAACTAGATGACCACCAATCTATTCAAATTTCAATCCCTTGTGGGTCCAAATCCTTATGCATCAATTTAGAAGAGATCCATGTTGGAAGAGTTCTTTGTCATAGTTTAGCATCAAAAATCCCACATTATTTTTTGGGATTAAAGAGTGCAAGTTCATTGTTGTTTAACACGACGAGAAATTTGAAGTGTGGGCATGTGAACCCCAGTTAAATAAAATTTTTGTAGCATGACATAAGGATATCGATGGTATTTGGTGTAGAATTGGGGGAAGAGTTAGGATGAAAGACAAGAAAGTGACCCAGAATTTCCATCATATCAAGTGGTATCAAATCTTGTGATCTCACTAGAGAAGAAGTCTAGACAAGATTTGTTCGCTAAAGGAGGAATATTATAGTGTGATATTTTCATCCCTTGAATAAGAATTTTGGAAAATAAGAGTTTAGTGGAGAAGTTGAAGTAGAACGTAGGGTGAACCGAAACTCATAGCAAATACAATGGATATTGAAGAATACTAATTAAAGAGGAAATATCAAGTATACAGAAGAAAGGAGTATTTATTGTGAAGTTAATGTAGAGTAGAAAACATGAAGTAGAAAAAGAGCAATTTCCACAAGAAAAATTGAGGAGATTGGGATACTGAAATCTCAGACTTGGAGAATAGGTCATGTAAATCTGATTCTTTAGTTTTTATTTAGTCAGTAAGGGAACTAACAAAATGCAGGTAGTATCCCATACAAACAAAAATGTTGTGAAAGTGTAGATTGTTTATATAGAGGTAGATAATTGTGGTAGATAACCTTGCAGTATAGAGGCCACTTAAAGAAAGGAGAATTCTAGTGAGGTTAGGAAGAAGAAGGGTACAGAGGAAGTCCTCAAGGAGGAGAGAACAACAAGATTTCATAGGAGGTGAGTAGCATGCAACAACTATAACTGCTTAACAAGTGTTGTGGAATTTTTCGTTAGGTCCCACATCTGTCTTTTGTCTTCTTTCCTCTCTTGTAGAAATTGTAGCAATATGATAATTTATTATTTAGTTTCACTATATCTTGGTAAAAATATTCTTCGCTCATTCTCGCTCTTGTGCCATCTTCTTTGGCATCTTTCTCTCCTCTACTATGACTAGCACTTGAACCTTTATCGTGACCAACAATGGTATTTTTGTTCTCTTTCTCCATGAGTTTCTCCATTCTCATTCCAAGGTGCAACTTATCCCTATAAGAAGCTTCAACTCACTTATTAACTAAACACCTCACCCTACCTATCTGTGTTTCATTTGTTTTCTTCATTGGAACCTCTTTATCACTTCTTGATCCTCTACATTTCTATCTCCTGCTCCCAACTTGAAAGATCTTGCTCGAGAGAATCTCTTGCTTTAGATGTTAGCTTACAGAGGGCATGAACCTTTATGGTATGAACTAGTTTGAATTCCACATGACATTGTTGTAATTAGGTCATCCAATTAGCCCTTTTCTCACCCAACTCCTATTGCATGAAGAGTGTTCTCACCATTGGATGAGGTTCAAATATGATCGTGTGATCTTTAAAAATATAGGGTTTGAAATACTTAACTGCCTTATATAAAACATATGCTTGTTTTTCGATGGTAGGGTAATTCAATTTTGGCCCATTTACACCTGCGCTCATGAAATAAATAGGCCATTCATTTCCTTTAGTACCCTTTTGAGTCAATACGGCCATGTTGAAGGCTTGAAATTCTATGCCTACAACATTATAAGGGAGACCACTTGGTCTGAACCTTATAGAAGCTCCTTGTCCATTGATATGGTGGTTCTGACTGGTTAAACTAGGTCTAGTTACCTTTTCCTCTGCCTCTTAAAAAGAGGACTTCTAGAATGAAAAATGTATCATAACACATGCAAAATCTAATCTAAGATGCAATTAATCTAACCTATCTTGATTGAAGGAGAGATAAAATCCTTCTCTCAATCGAGAGTGAATTAACTTGGAAAAGAAGCTTTAAACAATGAGAATTAAAATGAAGGAATTAGATAAAGGAGATAGCTCACAAGATCTAATTCATTGTTAACAGAAATACTAACAATCAAACACTTAGTAAATAGTGACATAAGTGCCTATTGAAAATATATACAATTCCTTATTTATCATATGCATAAAAACTAAAAATATTCATGATGAATTATTGAATTAGTCCAAATAAGACATCATGTACGGAAGCAAACAATTATTATCTTAAATCATACAATAACTTGTCGATCTAATATTGTAACAATTTGTTCCTGTGTATATTTCAGTTTTCAAAATACATTTAAGATCAAGTCTGTAGAATAGTCTAATCAGACTTTTAAATGAATTAAGAATTAAAACTCAGCAATAGTGCATGAAGCCAACAATTACTTCCTACACCTACAAATGTAAATTGAAAAATTGAGAAAGAATTTGCATCCATGAATTCAACAAACAATAGTGCTATATGAAAATCAATGAAACAAATATTTATTAATAAAAGAAAATCGAATTACAAAACCTCACAGTATGGTAGTAGTGCACAATCCTATAGGCCTGCAATCGATCTCTGTTTGCAGAAATGGCCTCCTCCTTACAATAATAGTACATAATAAAAAAACAGTTTCTCCAAAAACAGAGGAAAACACAGCCATATCAAGCCTTCTTCCCCTAGGATTCCTCTCACCTACAACTCTAAATCCTCATTACAATAATGCTTTTAGGAATTCAAGAATTGCATAGCAGGGAACCCTTTAATACATTCTACAATCTGATATTTATAATTTTTTACAAAGAGAATTCTCAATCAGAAAGTTGTTGAAGAGTAGTTTTTCTCAATCAATTTTCATTAGCCCAAAATCCTATTCTTCTCTTGATGGAGCATTTTCATTGATTTAAATCCTTTTCTTCTCATCTCCTCAAATTGTTTCTTTGCAAAAACCAATCAAATAATTAAATTAAAATGCAAATTGAAATTAAAATACTAAACCTGGAATATAACACATATCAAATCAAAACTTAAATACTTAATTAAATAAAATAAATACGATCTTTCTATTGATGCCTGTAAAGATTTAATTGGTCAAGGGGAACATAGATGAATGGATCTGCAATCAGTAGAAGTTTTTGGCAAATAAGAATATAGAAAATTAAACCCAGAAAATTAGTTTTGTTTAAAAAAATGGAGCTTGATCTTTTTTTTCTGAATTTTAGACCCATTAAATGATCAAATATGGTATTTAAACCACTTCATAAATAATCTCTATGATTTTATCTATCCAACAAGCTATCCTGGGACTCATTTGGCCAAGTAAAACTCAATTTAGGAGCTTCTAAATTTGGTGAATTAAAACTGTCAAAATTCTGGAAATTAAGTTGTGTAGGCTAAAAATGAAAATTTTAAATTAAATTCTAATTCCAAATTAAATTACAATTATTAATTAATTGATATTAATTAATTATAATGATAAACTAAAATTAATTAATTATAAACAAATTTAAATTAATTAAAAAAATTAAAATTTAATTAAAAATATAAATATATTATATTAATATTAATATTATAATTATTATATCATATTATAATTATAATGTTAATATAATTATTATATTTAAAAAAAAAACATAACCAAACTTACATGAATTCAAAGTTAAAACTAAAACCTATGTATATGTAATATGAGTGAACTTCAATGGAAGAGGAAAGTGAGTGTATGGTGAGGTGGAGTGATAAGGAGGTAAGGTGACTTGAGTACACGAGTCATAAGGAGATTAAATCGAAAACTTATGTTAAACAAAAAATAACTTGTCACACACAAATTTATCGTAAATTGCAAATTGAAACTCTTTTAATGAATGCATAATTCTTTTTTGTGATATCGCAATATCGCATCATATTTTTTGATCTCATTTTTTATTTCGGCATTTTTAAATTTGGATTTTGGAAGGAAGGACGTGATATGAAGTGGGGCCCATGTGGAATTAAAAATTCTACAAAATGAGCTACGACTACTTTGTAATTTTGAGATTTTGGGTTTGGGAATTTGTTTTAAAATAAAAATTTCAAGTAAATTATCAAGATCCCAAAAACGAGTTTTTTAACTGTTCTACAATTTGGCCGGGTTATTTTGTAGGACCATTAGTGAAAAAATGAAAAAACAAAAAAATAATTAAGAGTTAATATGTACAATGAAAGACTATTTTAATTGCGAAAATTAAAATATTATACACTTTATACATTTTTTAACTCTGGCAACAAAAATGATCAAACTTCAAAGGAGTGCCATTTTCAAACTCATTGACGAAATGAGGGGAAACAAATATCGATGGAAAGCTTTCTAAAAATCGAATTCAATGAAATAATCAAAATGGATATCCGATGAAAATGAAAAATGGAAAAATTGTAGGATAATTAACTTAATGAAAATCATAAAAGATGTTTAGCAAAAATTAATAGAAAGGGTCCTCATTATTTGAAGTAAATAAGTAAAAATTGGGGGGTGTTGGGTTTTCCCTACAAAAGGCCGCAAACGATGAATCTGAAGAAAAGATATAAAGCATGATGTCTTTACCATAATTGGGACTCAATAATGTAGGTGCATTATCAATAGCCTCCTTGATTTGAGTGAAAATGTCTTTTCCCCATTTATCCCATTTGCATGTTGCATCCTTCTTAATAATCTCCTGTATAGGCTTTACTATCTGGGCATAATCATAGATGAAGTTTCTCAAGAAATTGATCTTTCCTAAGAAAGAATGCATAGCCTTCTTATTCACTGGAAACAAGATCTTTTTGATGGATTTGACCCTATCAAGATCAATTTTAATTCCTCCCTTTGCAATGATGTGCCCTAAGAGAACCCCTTTTGACACACCAAAAACTTTTTTTTAGGATTAAGAGAAATCTTATACTTTCGGCATTGCTCAAATATTTGTTTCAGATGATGTACATGATATGATCTTCTCTTTGAAAATACAGTAACATCATCCAAATACAAAACTACCCTTTGACCAATAAGACCATGGAAAGTGATGACCATAGCTCTTTGAAAAGTAGCACAGGAATTGACATGCCCAAATGGCATTCTCTTGGAAGCAAATGTTCCCCATTTGGTCTTAAAGGTAGTATTCAATCGATCAGGTTTTGCTACTAGCATTTTATTGTAACTAGAGAAACCATCTACTAGCGAGGAAATTTCAGACCTAGATACTGTCTGGAGGATATATTCCATGGGTTGCACTGGATAATTGTCTTTATAAAATGCTCGATTGAGATTACAAAAATCTGCACTTAGCCTTATTTCACCTGACTTCTTTCTAACAAGGACCAAGTTCGAAACCCAAGTGGAGTGTCAGACCTTAAAAATGATCCGAGAATCCACCAAATTTGTCAATTCCTTTTGGATGAGAGGTTCCAGGATTGGATTAACTTTCTGTAGTTTTTGTTGAAAAGATTTTACCCCTTCTTTTATTAGAATAACATGTTAGATAATATGAGTACCATATGTCTTTAAATTATCATATGTATATGAAAATACATCATAGTACTATTTGAATAAGTGGATAAACTCTTGTCATTCTTGTGGAGAACAACACGTACCGAGGTTTACATACTTCGAAGTTTTTTGAGTTCTTAAATTGACTTTTTCATATGATAACTTTTGAACTATGAGTCTTTGTGTTGGTTGGTCCTCTAAATTGTTTATGCATGTCATATAACTTCTCTAGGGACACCACAACTTTTGGCATAGTGTTTCCTTTTGTTGCACTAGATGCTGCTTGCAAAGCTCGATTATGCTCATCCTATTCTATAGAAGAATATTTAAATACGTCAGAATTAGCCATAAATAGTTGTAATGCTTGTAGCTAAGCATAATAAGACACCTTGGACACTCTATAACTAGGAATCAAAACGAACAAGGTCTTCACCCAAACTAGGAGTCTAGAGAACCTCTGCCCTTCACTTGAGAGATGACCACCCTACTCTTTGAGTGCTCAAAATTGACAACATGTTTCTCCTCGCTAATATTCCAGTGACCTTATCCTCTTTTTTCGCATTGACGATCATTGGTATCATCTCCTCCGAAAACTTTCATCTAAAGTTTGTCACTCCCTAGATCCCAAAATCCTCTATGCTTCCTTGCATGTGTCCCCCTTCTCTTTGAATCCCATATATATTTTTTTTCTCTCGCCTTGAATCCTACTACATCGTGGGATCACCCCCCTAAAGGAATCCAAGCACCACCTTCATCATCATCATGGTTGTAACTTTTATGGTGGTGGCATATTGTCATGCCAGTTTCCTAATCACAACTCCCTCTATCAATGGATCCATCATTCCCTATTACTCAGGAAAACCTATCACATTTATAATGATCCAGGTGGATATTGATGACCACCCACCTATTCCACCTAGGACTCTAGTCAGTTTCAATTTTTCCTTGTTTATTTCAGTATTTACTATTTTTAGTAGTTTTTCTGGTCCTGAACTTCCAAAGCAGTTTTGATCCCCTAAACGACGTTTTTATGAGGTCTGCTGCAGGCTCAATGCCATTGGCAAGGGCCTGCAGTGAAACCTGTATTACTTGGAGATACCTTTCCAGCAAGGTGTCGTACGCACCAAAAGGAGATAATATGACCAAGTTATGACCCTGGGGCGTTGGCTACCCAACTAACCCAAACGGGGCCCATAAACTCTTAGCGTTTAATATCCTGGGGTTACGGTTTTAGCTGTTTATATTTTTATCATGATTTTCAATAATAAATAGGCCGTTGAGCCTCATCGTAATACAGTTCATAAGCATGTAGCTGCCACATCTCTTTTGATAGATAATCTACTATCACCCGAGCTAGTCTTATTTCCATTATGTTTGTAAGCATATTTCAGTATTTGATATTAATTAAATGAAATGTTATTTCTATTGCATCTTTGTATTTTTGGTTATATATGTAGTTTGTTGCATTTCTGTTTAAATTTGGATCATATAATCATTTCAATTCACATTCACAACCACAAAGTATACTAGTCGGCCATGCTACCATTAAATGAAAATTCTCCACAATTCCCAAGCAAACTCTTCCACCGCAACTCTAAACTTTTGTCCCAGTTGTTTGCAAATCTCATCTCATTTTAAAATTTCATTACAAGATTATCATTCTTAAATAATTACAAAGGGGCTTTTTATCAAAATGGGTTGTCACAAACCCTACCCCCCTTGGAGGAACACCCTCCTTAGTGTTATTTACCCTAACATGGTCATAGAAATCATAGCTCCTCACATACCTTTTGGCATCCCATTTTGATAAAATCCCTTTGTAAATCCAATTTTTTTATGACCATGTTTAGGTAAAGAACACTGAGGATGGTGTTCCTCCAAGGGGGTAGGGTTTGTGACAACCCATTTTGATAAAAATGTCCTTGTAAATATTTAAGAATGATAATCTTGTAATGAATTTGTAAAATGAGATGGGATTTGTAGAATTTTTTTAAAATGAGATGGGATCCACACACACACACATATATATATTTCAAAACATTATTTTTGTTAATTAAAATAATTTTCAAATTCTTATTCTATCTATAAAATGCTTTTGATATTTCATTTTTTCAATTATTTTGGAAGTGTAAATCATTAACTTATAAAACATATCCATGAGTTAGTCACAACCACCTAATTTCTTCTAATTTTGAGTAGACAATTTAGTATTCACCACATCAAGTAATGTCACTTAGATAAAAAACAAAAAAAAAAATGTGGAAATAAACGTATCAAAATTAATCAAATTATCTTTGAAACTTACACTTAATAATGAACACTTCCATAAAATCACAAATATCAAAACTCAATCCTAAAATATACTGCATAGCTTATAAACTATTCAATGTATAAACTATTCAATAAAAATTCCATGTACTCTTTTATGTTTTATTATTTCATTTTTTAAATAATTGATTTATTTAACAAACCACCCAAAAAGATTAATCATAAGATTTAGAGCCGAGTGTCTCCCATTCAAATACATCGTCCTTCGACCCATAGTAATAACTTTAAATTCTAGAGGATTGAAAGGACCCTAAATAAAGTAAATGGGAGGCCAAACCACTCTTCACCTTATCCGTTTTTTATTAAATAAAAGGAGAAGCGCGTTTTTTATTAAATAAAAGGAGAAGCGAGTTATATACCGTGAAATTTTTTCAGCTTATCCCATCATTCCAGACCCATATATATGTAAGAGCTGCAAGAGTGAAACCATAGAGCTTTTCCCCGACACAGAGATGTCCAAATCATCTCACTGAATAGTGGGAAAATTTCATATGTGCATTGATAAATGTATCTATGTTTTAAGGTTAAGATTTCGATTATAATTTTGGAGGGTATAGAGGGTAGCCATTTTGAAAGGGTCAAAATTTTAAATTATTAATTAAATTTATTATTAAAATTTGTATTTATTTATTTTATATTAATAACATTTTTTCCTTCTGGTAATTTTCTTTGAAGGGATAACATGTAACAATATTCCAATAACTGCAATGAATTGTGGAAAATAAATTTGACATCTTTTGTTCTAAAAGAAACAAAATGTTGTCGATGGAGTTTGAAAGAGTTTAATCATTTCCAAGCCACTCTCTTGCATTTCCCAAATTCCAAATTTTTAGAAATATGAAATCTGAATTTGAGCTTTCTTTTTTCATTGAAACCAATGAAAGATAGGCGTATGTGTTTTCTGTTAGGAAATAAAGACGTATAAAACATTTTCATGTGCCAACTTAAACAAACTAAAATTCAAGTGCATGTAACGTTTCTCAACGGTCTCACTACGTGGGCTTCACAGAAAATGAGAGTTGCTAACGGAAATAGAACCACAGATCTGAATGAAAGAAATAAATCAATTGTCTTAATTACAAATTTAATTCACCTGTTTATACAACCTGATCGTTAGTTGAGCCACAAATTGGCTTCGAGGGTTCCACATCCTCTGCGCTATTTTCAAAGTCGTCTTCATAAATGTCAACATCTCATAAAGTGAATTTCATGGCATAAGAGCTATGGCATCGCTGTAAATATCCACCGTGATAGATGCCAATCCATTGGAGTGTAGCTTCTCATCTGCTTCTGTTCCCTGGTGCCTTGTGCTTAGGGAGCAACACCAGCAACACCGGTGCGCGAGTTCATCAATAAATCCCAGGAGGAAAATGAAATAAAGAGCCATTGCATCCCTATTCAAAAACCAGTTGCAGAAATTCTGTGCGCAAATTTTCAATTTGAAATTCCAGGTAACATGGTGCAGAGGTAGCATTTACTACATTTCAGCATGCTGGTTATTAAATGGAAAACCCTTTTTACCAACCCATCAGCGCGTCACATCCACGGATGCCCCATAACATGCTTATGTATGCTATCGGGCACATTAAAGGCCTCATAGCAGGCTGATTATATGTTGCCTAAAATTGACACACAATAACACCACCACTGCCAGGGGTTAAATTTGACGGGTGACCCTACGGGTCAAGGAATTTTTTTTATGACGTTTTTATTTTTAAACTGCCCATCATATGACTTTTAAAATTTATTTGTACAAGTTTCCATAATTGTTTTTGTATATCAACACAATCAACATATGCATATGGAATTGCTACAAATATTAATTCATGGTTGTGAACAAGCCCTTCCTTATCACAAATTTTTAAAAAACCAAATTTAGAGGCATCTATAAATTTAGATAAATAACATGTGCGTATACGGTTATACGGGCGTCAAATTTACCTAAAATATAAGAACCAGACCCTCTATTATTTTCTGTATAGAGAATTGAAGAGAAAAGAATGGCAGAGAAGACAAAAATAAGCTTTGAAGACTCACTTATTGTAGGGATATTCTTGCCAATCTCAGCACCAAGAATGTCGAATTCATCCAATCTTTCGCCGAAGGCCGCCTGCTGCAAGACTAAATTTAAATATTCTCAGTGCTTGTAGATTTATGCTGAAATACATGCAAATTTTGACAAAAGAAAACCCCGGCTTTTGTTCAATTTCCATAAAGAGAAATTGAAGCTGAAATTTACCTCTATTAAAGCTACATGGAACGAACTATCAAGGTTTGTAAGAGCTGTTACAGCATCCTCGCTTCGCTCAAACGTTGTCACTGCGATATCCATCAGATTTTGGAGAAATGAATCAAAAGCACAAAATAGTGAGTATCAACGAATTTGATCGTGTTCTCCAGTGTCTCACTTAAAGGTATTTTTACTGTAATTTGAAATTGTATTGTCATAACCGAACCCGAATTATGATAAAGTAAGTGGGAGATTTAGACTCTAATGTTCAATATAACAGATTATTAAATAAACAGAGAAATATTTCCATTATGTGAAATAGAGAGAAATAACTAAAAGAAATTCGAACCCGAATTTAATAACGAAAGTAACCACTTTCAGTGAATTTTATAATTAGTACACCATTTTTTGCTAACCAAAGAAAGATTAATAAGAGCGACCAAAACTCGGTGTACCAGGAGCCTCTACCTATTTTTTCACAAGAATTCAAAACAACGAAATATATATTTATGGACTGAAAATAAAAAACTATGGGTCACGGTCGATGGGTCCAGAGCCCCTACCTGACTTCACACAAGTTTTATACAAAACTACCTACTCAAGCTCAGAAACAAACGCAGCAAAGAATTGCTATCAACATTTGAAAACTCTCTTTCTTGCCAACAAAACTCTTATATATATAAACCATCCGAAAGATAGAGAGGAAACTAAAGATGAACAAAGAAAATCACGCGATTGCAAAACCATAGATTGTCTTAGTCTCATAGCTTAGAATGCAGAGTATAATCAGTTCCGATATGGGTCAGGGAGATAATCCCCATGCCCTTAAAACAATATACAAACTTCACCTTAGAAAAACCCGATGATACTTTTAAAAACAAATTACTAGAGATAGTAAAGGTATGTAGCAGAGAAACCCTCAAAATTTCTAAAACTCACGGCTATCCCAGCCTTTAGAGGTTAAGCTAAGAAAAACACAGATACCCGGTGCATTTGTCCATATTATTGTTTCGTGCCCAATATGAGGAGCTGAACTCAGTGTTTTCCCCAAACCTTGGGCTCCATTCACGCCGCCTTTCCACCTGAAACGAAAATTAATAGAAGTTACAAAATCTGTGCACGAAACCATTTTCAGAAAGAAAAAATTTGGTCTATTTCTCGATTTGTGCGTGTCATCCTTGCGCAAAGGCCATGCTAATCTTCTATGTATCGTTCCAATTTTTCGGATGTCTCCGAAGAGACAATGCACGAAACCATGTTACATTCAAAAGAAGAAAAACAAAGACTTCTCTTTTTTTTTAATTATCCTTACCCAGAAATGGAGGAACATTTTTCACCTGCCTAGGAGAATGAACCAGAGCCGAATAAAGCCTTGTATAGATTTTCTTGCACATCGACAAACTATTTCTCCAAAGTTTCAGGACTGTAAACCTACCATAGCTCGAAGCAAAAACCTCTTCGAAGTAGTTAATAAACCTCGCCGAAAAGATAGAAATGGAGGAGTGACATCTAGTGCTCGAGGCATAGATATTCAAAACTCTTCCCGTCGTTCGATCATCTCGAAGACCAGGCAATGTTAACTATTGAAAAAGCCATTGCAGTCTTTTTAGGTCTTTGAACAGGAAGTTTTAACTGCAATATTTTGAAAAGTTTTGTGGTTATTTTCTAATTTAATTTATGTAGAATTTCGCAAAGATTTAT
Organism: Pinus tabuliformis; assembly: GCA_031772625.1. Lineage (NCBI taxonomy): Eukaryota > Viridiplantae > Streptophyta > Pinopsida > Pinales > Pinaceae > Pinus > Pinus tabuliformis. The sequence goes on from CM062815.1 coordinate 895,301,524, forward strand.
TGAACTTAAAAACTAATCCATTTTAAAATTGCAATCTGCAAAGATCTTTTTCAGATTTCAAGAACATATTATTAATGAGAAGATCTGTAACTTTTAAATTTTAAATATGATTAAATTTCCGTATGAATTCTTTTAGTTTCAGTATCATCCAAATTCTTAATTTACTTTGTATCATTTTGGAAAGTTCCGACTGTGATAAAAATATTTATACATCATTATAAAGTTGATTCATGCACTAGGTAGACAGACTGACCCACTGACAAGTGTTCTTTAATATCAAAACCAACCATTCCGATTGGCATTTACAGCAGCAACTGCTTTCACGCTTGCCTGGCTGTCTGTGATCCGTTCCTCGCTACCGTCCGGGGTCCTCGAATGAACTGCTTTCACAGACAGGCAGATATATCGCCATTGTGTTAATGTTTTACGGTCATATTCAAAGCAGATTTGACGGTGCCAGTTGGCTCTCTTAAAGACAATTTTCATTGAAATTTTCGCAGAAGTAATTCGGAAGCAATAATTCTGATATGGGAAAATTGGCGAACTACCGTACTGGTGGATTGGTTAAATATATTTATATATATAAATTTATAAAAAAAAGAAAGTAAAACTTTTAATTTTTAAACCTGCCCGTCATATTGACTTTTTTAAAAATTAATGGCACGTTGCACATGACGTGAAAATTTGAAATTAAAACGTATTTTACGGGTAAAAAGGCTAAATACGGGTATACGGGCGTCAAATTTAACCCCTGACCACTGCCATCATCCTGAGGTGCATTCACATAACTTAGTTACAGTATTTATTCATGGAGGTTTTCAATTATTTTAAAAGGCCTTAAGTTTTTATTTGAAAAGTCCCTTTATTAAATGTGTTTGTTATCTAAAATATTGAGATTTAAAAGGCATGAATTATATGTGGAAATTTTGGTGAGATTTAAAAGGCATGAATTATATGTGGAAGTTTTGGTGAGGAGTGTATAGCTTTATTGATTTTTATTTTTATATTGTGGATAAATTTTATCTGGTTAAAAGAATGGGTTTAAAAGAAATAAAAGAATAAGGAGGCATAAGGAAAAAAAAATTAAATGCTTTTTTTTATTGTTAGTTTTAAATGATGATTAAGTTGGTAAAAATTATGAATTTTGGGCCATCAAAATGGAACCATATTACGAGTTTAAATTTATCTTAAATACAGATCACATGAGTCTAGAGGGATCAAATTTCTTTAAATATAGGTCATATTATAATACTTTATTGTTAACATTTTTCCCTATATGTAGATATATATGAAGTTGACATCGACATATATTAGTTAATATAGATATTTAAATATTTTATTTAAATTTCATGTTGAAATATTTTTGAAAAGTATAAAGATTTAAACATTTTACTCACATTTTTCCACTCTAATTACTTTACAAAAAATTATATTATGTCCTATGTAAACATGCATAACATATTCAATTTTGTTTTTTATTATAGCTACCATTAATTTTCCATTTAGATAATATTTTATTTATTTTTATTTGAAGAGAGAAATGTGTCAACTCCACGTTGAACAAGAATGATTGCAAACCCCTTCTGTGTCCTGCAAACTATGCTGAAAACTCAATCCCCCTTATTCGGTGTCTATGCTTTATTCTCTTTTATCTTGCGCCTTCGGACCTCCTTAATCATTGTTTTTTCAAAACCCACATTCACATTTTAAATCATGGCTTATTAATTTTTAAAACTAATAAAAGGATCTTTATTTTCTCCTCCACGATGTGGCCCTGTATCCCTCATTTTCTTATTAAATTCTGAACTTATTTCCATAGCGCGAGGGGTCCTTTATTCTGGTAAAACCCCTTCTGCTTCTCTTAGAAACATAATTTTGGTTCCAATATAAATCTGCGTATGTTTCGTGGGTCATTTATAAACCCAAATTGGTGGAAAATGGCTGAGATTTAGCTTTGTTTGTGTTCCGATGATATCACCCTAGTCCCAAACTCAACCAAGATTATTAATATAAGAAAAGGGAAGATTCTTAATACGCTAGGAATCAATCTACAAATATTTTGATATTCTGCTTCTTGTTATATCCCACAAACATGAGTGTTGTTTATTTGCAAGACAAACGCTTCACGATTCACACTCTAGATTAGGAGTTAGGGCTCTCACCATAATTCGAGCAAGGCTTGGCTTCCAAAGCTTGACCTGTGATCGATGGCCCACAAGAGTCGGTGACCAAACAATCTCTCTTCTTCCTTAGCATTTGTGGCATTGTAATGTTAGAGCCTAACTATTAATTTTCCCCACTGGATCGTTGGATGTTTAAACAATCTCGACCCAATTACAAATAAACTTTCACCAAGGCTCAAATATCTCATCGATCTTCTTTTTCACCTATCACATTCAATTTCGGAGGCCTAACTCTGTTCTTCTAACTGATAGAACTTTTCTACTAGGCCTTCAACGACTTCTTATACAAAAAAATGATAATTCCTCAATGTTCTAACTTATCCCTTATTCTTGGCGCCACATAATTTGCTTCAATCGCTTCCTTCTCACATCCACCGATACCACGAGTTATGGGAGATCTACCAATTTTTCATTATACTATCTATGAAGTGATAGAGGCTTGGCACTGTACTAATTCATCCCCTCATCTAACTGATTACATAAACTACCCCTGCATGCATAATATTCCTTTACACACTAGTCTCAAAGCACAATCTCATGATATCTATGCACTGGTACCTCCATTAACATACACAAGTATTGGAATATTGAATAAATTTAGCTCCAAGAGAATTAATCAGATACTATAACAAAAATAGCCACATGACATTCACAAAGGTGTGTAATTACAAACTTAGTCCTGAACCCCACATCCATGAACCTGTAATAACAAAATGCATTTTTTTTTTCCATACTAACCAAAATTTTGCAAGTAATTAAGAGAGGAGAATATGAACACAAAAAACTGTATTGGTTCTATATAAAATTTTAAAAGGGGTATTTATAGAGGGATTCGTGACACTCATTCACAAAGCTCTTCCTTTCATTCCTAGGCTTTTACTTTTTCCCTCGCCTTCAACCCTGAGAGTTGTCTTTCCTCCTCTTGTACAAACATATAATTGAAAAATATCCTAATAGTCTAAAAACTAGTTGGACACATATCCAAAGCAGTTGCTACATAATAACTAATATAAACACCCATCAATATTTACAAAGACTCACTTCAACATATCCAAACAACCTAACGATCCAGATTCCTCTAGAATCATGACAATTGACTCTTATCATAAAATCCTTGTAATTATAATTTACTTAAATGAATTGGAGAAAAATAAAACCTACAATTAGAATTTACAATATCCCCTTGGGATCTTACACAAAGTAAAATTTCCTAGGGTGATGCTCCTGCATCAAACTCCATAGGTGGAAAAATCTAACCTCCCGGTCAAATGATTAAATCTTGCGGGATCCCAAACAAAATGTTGTCAATGTTCAGGTGCACAACTGCCTTATTGTTCCATTTATGAGTTCACTCTGCCAAGATCCCACACATAATTCTGTAACATGTTACTTATGCTCCTAGGGAAATCTTGCACAATCATCTTCTTATCCTTGCTCGCTATTTCCCTCCTCTTTTTGTACACTTCCATGGGTAATTTTTCCATCAACATCCTCATCGTTTTGACTTTACCTTACATATTGGTCATACTTTTGTACCACCCTCCTCCCACATCTTACCCAAGCAACCAACCAACTGGGGTAAACATGTGAAGAGAGGCCACTGCGATATGATTCGATCTCCTAAGTCACGTTAAGGAAATGGAACCAACGGAAACACACCATACATACATTCAACATTAGCTATAGGACCCTCATGAACCAATACAATACTTTAGACAAGTTGCCCTTGGGTCCCAGTGAACTTTTGGAGAACTTAAGCCTTAATCACTCTCATGCTACAGGCATGACAACATCTAGAAACCCAAATTTTCTCTCACAGGCTTTCTTGCCAGCGTCCAAAGATTAAATTTGTCAGTTCTATGCTAGCGTCCCTGCGAATTGAGCCACTTTTTCATGCCCAGAGCCCAGGTCACTACCCATAATTGAACCATCTCTTTAAAACAGTAAAATAACATCGAAATAACAATACTAAAGAAAATGCTTGAATGAAACCTTGACTAGACCCATACTAGTCATGACAAGCATTTCATCAAAGATATCACGAATATGTAAACTATAGGTGTAAATAACGGATATAAGCATAGGGGTCTCCTACTTATCTGAGATTCACCATCAAGCATTGATGCCTCAAAACATTAATTTCCATTCCATCCATTACGTCATAGATACATTGCTAATTCAATTACAAGTAAAAACATGGTGAAATCCATACATGGATGCTATCATAAAACACATAGGGACATAAATATCAATGAATTCGCATCCATATACACCACATATAATCCATCATAATGCTCATAGAAATACCAGGATAAATAACCTTTCATTAATGATGAAAAATCCAAACTCAGGATGGGACTTCCACGTTCCACCGAACCGTAGAATTTCTGAGCCAAAAATCTCTTCAACCATTCATCCCCGTGCCATATTCCAAGCATAAATGTGGTATCTCATAGAACAAATCAATTAAAACTCATCCAGTACTTCTAGAGGCCATCCACCTCAACCCATCAAATAATGATTCCACCACCTTGTTGGACATCACCAAAACCATCATCCGATTGGTCTCCATCCAAGCCTTCCAGGGCTCTAGAGTGTTTGTACCAACTTAGCTCCCATGACTAGTAACTCAACCCACGACCGTCGTTGGGCTCCAAAGCGTTTGTCCAACCAAGGCTTCTAAGATTGGTAACTCAACCCACAACATTTTCCTGGCTTTTAGAGCGTTTGTACAACCAGGGATTCCAAGACCCACTAAGGGCCACGTTTATCCAACCAAGGCTTCCAGGAACTAATAACTCAACACAATCTAAGGAAACATGAGAACAAACCAAAACAAAACAAGGAAATAAAACCACAATGCCCACGACTATCGAGGAAATGGCAAGGCTAGGCAATCCACTGTCAATCTCGGACATTCTCCATGCTAATGACAGATCACAACGAATAAACCACATGCATATGCCATGCATACCAAAACTAGTGAAGGAAACATACATGCAACTCGGTACCTGCAAGCAAATATGGTGTAGTTGTTGATCCAGACGCCTTCTTGTGCTTTCCTGATCTTCCCTTGCTTTCTTACTCCAATAATGAAACTATGCCACACCCTCGAAGAATTCTCCAAGAAAACTCTAAGTCTCCAAGAATATGAGAGAGAATGAATAGAATAGAAGAGAGCTTTACCAAAACGTGTCAAAATCTTGAGCCAAAACCTTACACTGACTAAGAGCTTGCAAACTGATCCTCAAAAGCCTTTTTATTAATGTGGCCTCTATTTTCTTCATTTTCCATTATTTTCCTTCATTTTCCTCCTCACATGCAACCTGTGACCTTTTACCTTCCTTTTCTCTTGATTTCCATTATTTTCATAAATACAATGCCAATAAATGTCTCATGCCTTTCCAAAGCCTTAGCCATTGCCTTTTCCAATTTCCTTAGCCATATTAAACCGAATAAACACACATTAGGATGCTTCCCACACCATTCATCTTGGAATACGTGTCCCATCAATGTGGCCTTATATATTTTACATGCAGTTTTAACCATCGTTGTTACAACTTCCATCCTCCTTCAGCTCAATTTTTACATGTTGGATGTTGATCATTTGATTCACCAACTTTTCCTCCAAGGATCTTAGCTCAACCAATAGCTTTAAAGTGTCCTCATCACCCTTCATGAGTAGCTCATTTAAGTATTGCTCTTCATCTTCATCATATTCATCAGCTTCCTGCTAAAGGATCTTCGAAGCCAACATTGACTTTTTCATTTTAGCAACAAGATCTTTGCTTGTATACTTATCCTTATTTTTGTCCATCACGGTCTCTCCTTGTATTGTACAAGAAAAATTCATCAGTCCTAACCTTTGTTGCCAAAAAATTATCTCAACTTGTATTGAGGACGTCCCTTCACCCTTTAGGCCAACTAGGTTTTCCTTGGGCAACTCAATACCTGCATTCACACACCAATTGTCAATTTCAGAAACTTAAGACTTTGTAACCTCTTCTATTACTTACCTCAACACTTCTCCCTTATATGATAAGATCTTCTTCTGATATTCTTTATGAGGCAATAATGCATCCTCCTTTTTTTTCCCCTCGGAAAAATCGTAATTTTCATTGATATAAGAAAATTACATATTGTAGATGCAGTTGCATATGCTATATGGTGAGGTTGTTCGCCTATCAAAAATAGAATGTATCAAAAAATATCTTTGATTCTCCATGCAGGGAGAAACTTGTCTACTGTGTTGTTTAAAGAGGTCAAAAAACTCCTCGCAGGGAGTACTGTTATCTGTCATATATATACATCTAGTAAATCGAAATATACATTTGTACTGATAAATTAAGAAAAACTATAAACATGTAAATCAGGCCCCTTAGAGCCAGTTATGCTGTGTAGTCCATATATGGGTGGTGGTAGTATTGATATTGTTCACCGTCCCTCTTCTCCTGAATCATCCATGTACCACGAGGCTGGTTCACAGCTTCCTTGGATAGTTGATCGACAATCTGATTGCGTTCCCTGTAGATATGGCAACAAACAAAATGATCAAAATGTGCAATGAATCTGTGTGCCTCTTCCAAAATAGGTCTTAGAGAATATGCATGATAGTTTGATGTGTTGTTTATCCAGTTGATAACATTCTTGGAGTCCCCAAAGATTTGTATATTTCTGCAATGTTTCTCCATGGCAAAGTGTAGGAGATGTCTTAGAGTGATCAACTCAGAATAATTATTGGTGCCCCTTCCCAGTCCCATTTGGATTTTAAAGTAATGTGAGGTGGAGAGGTATAGTATAGCACCCCCCCACAACTTGCATCCTGTGCAGATCCATCGAAATACGCCCAGGGGTAGTCTCGGTTGATGACCTCGGGGACAATGTTCCTAGAGGCAGGAGCAACATCGTCGTCAGGGATGGAGTTATAGGTGGCCAGTATTCGGGCAGTGATGGAGGGCCAATGAGGTATGGTATTATGGAAGATGTAAAGGTTTCGTGCTATCCATATCGCCCAACAGAGGAGGAGGGGTAGGTTCCTGGCCTTATTCAGAGTAACAGATGTCCACCATGATATCCATGCATCCAAAACAGATGTACCCTGCCATTGACAGTGTATATTGATGGCCCGAAGGGTGGTGTTCTAGAGGTCCACAGTGACCGGGCAAGTAAGGAAGAGGTGGTCGATAGTTTTTGTGTTGTTCTTGCATATGCAGCACCAGGATGGACCATGATGAGCTCTCTTGTTCAGGTTGTCCCCCGTAGGGGCCTTGTTTTTTAGTATTGTCCACATAAACAATCTCATTCTAGGGGGCGCCTTAAGTTTCCACAGATGTTTCCACCAATGTTCAACAGTCGGTGGTCGATGGATGACAGTGATACAGAGGTATCCTTCCTTTGGAGAGTATATATCATTTTTTGCATGGGCCCATATGATCTCATCTTCCCCCTCTGTGATCCTGATATGCGATTCAGTTAGTGCAACAATGTATTCCCCCCAGTGATGATGCCAGATCTGTGGGGGATGTAGACGATGAGCAGTCTTCCATGCCTATTGAAAAATGGTGGAGTGCTCTGGATCCGAAATATGGTTAATATTAATGATACTTGTATTGTTGAGTAGGTGCATCAATTCCTGTGGGAGCCTGTGTGAGTTGCCGCTTCCGATCTAGGGATCTAGTCCAATGTGCACCCTTGAGCTAGACTGTATTTTCCAAGTGATCCCATCTCAGATGAGGGGCAAGGAGTTTATTACTGCTTTCCATATGATAGATATCCCAGACTTATTCCAGTTGGGTCGTTGGATCCAGTCCATCATGTTGTGGGGAGATATATATTTCGAGTATGCCACCCTTGTCCATAAGCTGCATGTAGTGACCAGTTGCCATCCTAGCTTAGCAGCCAGTGCAGTAGAGAAATCATCCAGTATTTTAATTCCCCAACCCCCCCATTTCTTTGGTAGTGCTAGTAACTCCCATCTAGCCCAAGCAAAAATTCTTCCAGACTGTTTGCCCTTCCAAAGAAATCTGCAGCAGAGATTTTGAATTCGAGAGAGTATGCCCCTAGGGATCCAGGCTAGGGACATCCAATATACAGGTGTAGCTTCCAGTACAACTTTAATAAGAACTAGCTGGCCCGCTCTAGAGAGGTACTTGTGGTGCCAGATATTAAGCCTTTTCTCTAACTTAGAAATTAACCATGTCCAATCTGCAATCTTGTATCCGAGGGGTTTTAGCTGGTAACCCAAGTACCTAAGTCCATCATCCAACTGCAGAAGAGTGAATGGGAATATGTGGAGGGCGAACTATATTTCATGAGGTGTGCAACCTGAAACCGTTAAAGTGGACTTTAGGTTGTTGATTTCCATACCAGTAGCAGTTCGGAATATGGCCATGATATTCTGTAGATTGGTCAGATCCCCTATACCTCCATTAAGGAAGATCAACACATCATCTACAAAGAGGAGATGGGTCAGTATGCAGCTGTCTGTAATCCTGATGCCCTGTAGTCTTCCCATCCTGTGTTCTTCCAAGATGAGTCTGTTGAGGCCCTCCATAATGAGCAAAAATAATAGAGGGGAGAGAGGGCATCCCTGCCTGAGACCTCTTTCTGAGTGAAAGAAAGGGGATGTCGACCCATTGATAAGGACACTAAAAGTTATATTTGTTATGCAACACATGATCCATTGTATAAACTCTATGGGGAAACCAAGATGAGTTAAGAGCATTCTGATATATAACCAACTAGCATGATCGAAAGCTTTTGAGAGGTCTACCTTGAGAATCATACCTTTCAACTTCTTCATCTGTACAGAATGCAACACCTCTTGTGCAGTTCCAACAGCTTCATGGATCTGACGGTCCTGAAGGAAAGCGAATTGTTCAGAGGAGATATGTGAGGATAAAATGGGATGAAGGCGATTGGCAATGATCTTAGCAATGATCTTATAGATACAGTTACAGAGGGAGATGGGACGAAAGTCTTCAAAAGAGCCAGGGTTATCAGATTTAGGGATGAGCGCAATAAATGTGGTGTTGAAAGCTTCATACATCCGCCCAGTGATTCTATAGTCTTCAATGACCTTGAGTAGGTCTTCTCCAAGAAGTTCGAAAAAAGCAATGTAAAACTCAAATTGACCAGCCATCTGGTCCTGGACTCTTGTCTCTCTTGAACCATTTCAGAGTGGCTTCGAGCTCCCCCATAGTGACAACTATGTTGAGGTCCAAGGCATCCTCTTGGTCCACGAACCGGGGAAACAATTGTGCCACTCTGATGATTTCAGCCAATGATGCATTGAGGGGAGCTCTGTAGAGCTACTTGAAGTGAGATGTGCCAAGGGAGGCTAAGTGTTGAAAGGAATTCACTCTGTTTCCCAGTTCATTATTCAAGTGCCAAATGGTATTAATTGCTTTTCTTCCATTAGCAAACTTGTGATAGAATTTTGTGTTATCATCGCCTTCAAGAAGCCAAATGGATCTGCTTCACAGCCTCCATGATTCCTCTTTGTCTTTCAATATTTTTCCTCTTTGTGATACTAAGGTTGTGAGCCTCTCCTTTTGTTCAGGTGTTGTGTATCCCCTTCCATGTTCATCCTCCAACTCTGCAATCTCAGCTTCAGTGTCCCTCAGGGTTTGTTCATCCATCAGTCTCTTGTTGTGTGCCCATATTTTTGATAGCCTCTTAAGCTCGCTTAGATTGTGGGAAAATCCTTCTGATACTAGTTCATCCTCCTTTATTTCAACATAAAATTAATTTTGTCCTTCTTGAGTGATTTGAAAAACAAAACCCTCATCCATAATTTTTATGGCACTCCAGGTGGTTGCCCATTTCTTTAAAAACTCATTGTTGCTTCATACAATCCTTTTATCTATTGGTGACATTTCTTAGTTCTTTTTATGTTATTTCCTCCTACATTCGTCTCATATTGTATGAAATCTTGTAATGGTTGTTCCTCTTTATGCTCCACGTATAAAACTTAATGATCAGTTTTAAAAGAGTGAGGCTTTTGAGCCTCCTCCAATGTTTCTAGAATTTGTTGCAGACTTGGACCTATCTTGTAGTCCATGAGAATTTCTATGAGTCTCATAATCTAAAACTCACTATAACCTCCCCTCCTTTGCATGATATCTTTTGAGGACCCTTTAACATCATTATTCTCACTTGCTATTATGGCAATTTCTAGCAATTGCTGGCAACATTCCTTCTTTGCTTGCCTCTGGGTTTGGGAGGAAATAATTGTGTATTCATCTCTCAGTTAGACATTCCATCCATATCCTTGGTCTACATTCACATAAAGTTCACCGACTTTAAATATGAAAAGCTATCTAGCCACCACTATTATTTCTGTCACCATCTCTTCCATGAGACTTTCTCCACACTCCCTGAGATATTTGACTAGTGTCTCATCAACATCCTTTATTGGAAGCTCCCTCTGTTTCTTTGGTATTTGCATGTATTCCATGAAAATTTTAGAAAGTCTCTCATTACCCTCTTCTCTAAGAATTTCACCTCTCACTGGTTCACAAGTGTGAACTATTGCAACCTCAAGCGTATTTGATATAATCTCTTCCTCTCTTACTGAAGCATTCAAAAAATGTATCAACTCCTTCCCTCGCTTCTTAGGGATCTTATTCTTGAAACCATTCCATATGAAAAGAAACTTGAACCTCCTCCTTAAGTCCAATCTCTATCTCTAGTCTTCTTGTTCCATCACCATCTCCACAAATTTGGGCCTCTCTTTCATCTAAGCTATCTCCTTATCAAATTTCTTCTTGGCTTAATTTCTTCTGCATGCCATTCCTATTGGCATTCTTTTCTTCTCTGCTGTGGTGTAATTTTGAGCCCTTGATTATGGTCATTAGTAGAAATCTCTTTTCCTCCCTTCCTATGAGATTTCACCTGTCCACTGTGAGTTGTAGACAAGCTGCTGTAAGAAGTCTTCTCCATTTCTTGTTACTTGAACACCTCACGGACACCTATTGGTGTCCCTCTTTTGAGCACCTCTTGATCCTCTTTGGATTCTACTGCACCTTTCTCACATCTTGAAAACACCTCTGGTTCTCTTCACTTGAGGACCTCATTCCCACCTTTTCTCTCCAACCACAACTGGATCGTATTCTTCAACAACCTCTCTTGCTGTAAGGGTTTTTTTCCACCACTTTTGAAAAATATGCTAATTCTTTACAACTCTCGTTAGTCATAGTTATGTAATCAAAATCTAATATGTTAGGTCCCTATACTACTAGTGTAACCTCTTATTGTTATTAGTACAACCCCCTTATTATATTTTTGTGCCCATGTAGTCCCCATATTGTTATCATTGTGCCCCATATAAGCCCACTATTGTTATTATTGTGCCCTTACATTATTATTGTTATGTCGGCTTTGATTATATTATGACCCCTTAGACTCCTATATATAGAAAGGAGGTCTTGTCATTTGTATCATCCAAGAATTGTTCATTTGTTTAATGTAAAGGAGGTTGCCCCCTCGAAGAGGCTTATTTCTAAGGCGTTCATCTATCTTTTCTATCTTTTGTGAGCTGGTTTCATAACATTAGGTATCAGAGCTTTGGATTCTAGGGTTATGCTGCTCCAAACAGGGCATCATGGTATTTCCGCTATAACTTTTGTTCTGCGACATTTCAGAAGCTATAAAAAAAACCCATTTGAGAAGAAATTGTGCTGAACTGGGTTTACAAATTTCAGATCCTGTCTCACTATATTTTTGGAGATATGATCTAAGGAAGTTAGGATTGTTGCAAACTCCAGAATTTCATCTAAAACAGGTCATCATGGTATTTTCGCTACGAAGTTTCAGAAGCTAAAGAAAAAACCCATTTGAGAAGAAATCGTTTTGAATATTGGGTCTAAATTTCCAATCTTGCCGCGCTATATTTTCAGAGATATGATCTGAGGAAGTTAGGGTTTTTGCAGACTCCCGAATTACATCCTAAACAGGTGACCTTGGGAAAAGCGTCTTAACTTTCTCTATGAGCAACAAATTGAAATTTTGTAAGAATTTGCAGAAAGAGGACGAACTGTAGTTTTCTGTGCATAGTTGTCAAATCCAAAGGTCGAAATAGTGACACATGGCCCTTCATACAAGTTTGCTCTACTGAAACATTATATAATCAGGTCATCTTAGGAGATTGGCCATAACTCTTTCTTGGAGAATCAAATTTTGATAAGACTTGCAGGGTTAGAAAGAGGACTCAGAGGGCTACTGCATGAGACAATTTCAGAACTTGGAGATCTGAAAGTACAGAGTTACAGTCATTTCAAGATCGAGCTCCTGAAATCAAGAAAAGGCAATATGAGGAAATTTGATGGAAAGGATCCAGTAAATTGGATACTACAAATGAAGCAATATTTTGATCTACATGGTGTACCACTGTTACAAAAGGTATGTATTGCATCTTCATATTTAGAACCAGATCAATTTTTATGGTATAAAGGGCTTTGTTCTCGTAAACAACTTGTTACGTGGTCAATTTTCATGGACAAAATGATAGCACATTGTGAATATACAAAGAGCAACACCTTCTTTAGAGCAACACCACAATAATTGGAAGAAAAAAGAGAAAAAGGGATTTGTTACAAAGTGGAAAGAAAAATTACGGCAACAAGGAAGTCTACCCCTCAAAACTATAAATATGGAAGCGTTGTTTCTCCTATCCTTCCACAATTAACTCTAACAACATGACAAAGCTTCTAAATAAAGAGAAACGTGGTGTAATTGCACAATTATGTTCACTAGAGGATCCCACATCGAAATCATGTATTTCTCCATATCTCCAAAATGTTTTGGACAATCATTCCAAGGTATTTGAAACTCCCAAAGGCCTCCCACCTATTTGTGATCATGATCATGCTATTCATTTGATTCCACAAAGTGTTCCTTCAAACATCAGGCCTTACATATATCCATATGCCCAAAGAAGTGGGAACTCATTCAAAAGTTGCAAAAGATCCTAGTTTAAACAATATTGTGAGAACTTGACAAGGAAGGAAAAATCATATTGGAACCTGAAGCAGTCACAGAACTGACAAATCGAAAGCTACGAAATAGATCAATTTCAGAGTACCTCATCAAGTGGAAGAACTTACCCATTGAAGATTGCACATCGGAGGACAAGAATTTATATAGAAGCATCAAGAACTAGTCAAACGTTGAGGACAACACTTTTTGAAGGAGAGGGGCATGTTCGGTCCCTATATTACTAGTGTAACCCCTTATTGTTATTAGTACAACCCCCTTATTATATTGTTGTGCCCATGTAGTCCCCATATTGTTATTATTGTGCCCCATAGAAGCCCACTATTGTTATTATTGTGCCCTTACATTATTATTGTTATGTTGGCTCTTATTATATTATGACCCCTTAGACTCCTATATGTAGAAAGGAGGTCTTGTCATTTGTATCATCCAAGGATTGTTCATTTGTGTAATGTAAAGGAGGTTGCCCCCTCAAAGAGGCTTATTTCTAAGGCATTCATCTATATTTTCTATCTTTTTGTGAGCTTGTTTCATAGCATAATATTACCTGCAATTATTTACTTGCCAAACTTTAAACAACTTAATGACCAGTTTTCTGTCATGGTTTCTCTTTAGTATCTTTTTCTTAGCTGGGTTCTCTTTTCTACTTCCAACTCTACTCTTTGCTGGAAATTTGATCCTTTGTACTTTTTCCTCTTCCTAGAAGATTATTTTAATATCTTCTCCTAGACTTGTTCCTTTTCATAATATGGTACTGCGTTCCTCCTTTTGGGTAGCTTCGTTTACTTGTCTCTTGTCTTCTATGTCATGTCCTTTCAACATTAAACTACGAGTCAATGTTAATTAAACAGATAATTTATTACCTTTTGGTCCAGTGTATTCTCTTCCTCACTCGCTGCAACATATGTTGGTTACAATATTTATATGATAATGCTCTAATAATACAATGATAGTAGGCCCCTTCGGTGCCCTACTAACTATTCCCATAACCCTATCACCCTTATGCAGTGACTGCACATTTTTTCTCTTTTATGTTGCACCTTCGAACCTCCTTAATCACTGTTTTTTTGAAAACTCACATTCGCATTATAAATCTTGGCCTATTAATTTTTAAAGTTAATAAAACGAACTTTATTCTCTCCTCCATGCTTCAACGCTATCTCCCTCATCTTCTTATTAAAATATAAACTCTTATTTCCGTTATGCAATGGGTCATTTATTTCGGAAAAACCCCTTTCACTTCTCCTATGAACATAAATTTAGTTCCAAAATAAAAATACATCTATTTCATGGGTCCTTCATACACCCAAGCTCGTGGACAAATGGTCAGATTTGGCCTTGTTCATGTTCTGACGACCTCACCCTAGTCCCAAACTCAACCAAGATTATTAATATAAGAAAGGGGCGGATTCTTGATACCCTAGTAATCAATTTACGAATCAGTCCTGATTATACTCCTTGTTATATCCCACAAATATGAGTGTTGTTTATTTATAGGGAAAATGCTTCACGGGTCCCACTCTAGGTCAAGATTCAAGGTTCTCACCATAATTCGAGTGAGGCTTGGCTTCCAAAGCCCAACCTTCAACCAGTGGCCCACAAGAGTTAGTGGTCAGAGACTCACTCCCATTCCTTAGCTTATTGTGACATTTTAATGTCAGATCCAAACTATTGATTTCCCCACCGGATCCTTGGATGTTTAAAAAATCTCTTCCCAATTACAAATAAACCTTTTCCAAGGCTCGAATTTCTTTTCAATCTTCTTTTTCACCTATCACATTCAATGTCGTAGGTATGATTCTCTTCTTCTGACTGATAGGTCTTTTCTATTGGGCCTTCAACGACTTCCTATACAAATAAATTCATCATTCATCCTTGTTTTGACATGTCCCTTACTCTTGGCAACACATAATCTTCTTTGATCGCTTCTTGCTCATGTCTGCCAATACCACAGGATTTGGGAGATCTACCGATTTTTCATTATACTATATACAAAGTGCTAGAGGCTCAGTGTTGTATTAATTTGCCCCCTCACCTAACTAGTTGCATAAACTACCCTTGCCTACATAATATTCCTTTACAGACTAGTTTGATAGCACAATCTCATGTATCTTGATTAACATACAGAAGTATTGGAATAACAAATAAATTCAATGCCAAGATAATCAATCATATAACATAAGAAAAACAACCATACAACATTCACAAAGGTGTGTAATTACAAACTCGGGCCTAAACCCCATGTCCATGAAAATATAAGAACAAAATGCATTTTTTTCTCCATACTAACTAGAATATTGCAAGTAATACAGATAGGAGAACATGAACACAAAATTTCATACTGGTTCGATATAGACTTTTAAAACAGATATTTATAGAGGGAGTCTCAATTCTCATTCACCGAGCTTTGCCTTTCATTCTCATGATTTTACTTTCTTCCCTCACCTTCAACCCCAAGAGTTGTTTGTCCTCCTCCTGTACATACTTACATATAACTAAAAATATCCTAACAGTCCAAAAACTAGTTGGACACATGTCCAAAGATATTTTCTACATAACAACTAATTTAAATGCCTATCAATATTTACAAAGAATCACTTCAAAGTATCCCAACAGCCTAATGATCCACATTCCTTTAGAATCAGGATAGTTGGATATATCATAAAATCCTCGTAATTCTAATTTACTAAAATAAACTGGAGAAAAATAAAACATATATCGAGAATTTACAAGATCCCCTTGGCATATTACACAAAGCAAAATTTCATATGGCGATGCTCCTACATAAATGGATGGAATTACATATTTCAGTCATATGAGATTTTAGAATGACCCTCTAGGCTCAATAAATAGATGATTTATGGAACATTGTTTTGAATGGATTTGAGGAACCCTCAAGTTAGGTGGCCTATGAGGCTATGAAACTATATCAAAAGAATCAACTTGTTGTGGGAGGATGATGCAACAACATTATTTCTCATTCAACAAGGTTTGGATGATAATAATATTCTTAAGATTGCAGTAGCAACCATGTCCAAAGAAGCTTGGAATATTTTGAAAATGGTAGACAGTTGAAGGGCAAGAAATATTGATCAACATTGAGTTGAGTCGCAAAACATCAATTATTATTGAAGTTCCCATTGTAACAGGAGAAGTAGGAGATTTTGATATTGCAAAATAACATGAGAAGCTTTATAACAGTCTGTCGAAGTAGAATAAGGAATAAAAAACATGGAGACTACAATTATCCTAAACAATATATTTGAATAAGTTGTAGAAACAAAAGGTGATTCTCTACAAGATGTAGTGCATGAACATGGTAAAAACAATGAAGTTGAGTGTGTAGATACACCTGTTGAGGATGACATTAAAATTTCCTTTTCAACAACAATGATATGTGGGGTAACATAGTAATGAAAGTTGAATTCGATTATGAAGCTAAATTAGCTTTTCTTGAAGAGTGGCATGAAAAGCGTGTGTGATAAAGACGAAAGCGGTTATGAAAAAGTTATCATAAATACAACACAAGAAGGAAAAAAATATTTTAAGGAACCCATTAGAGTTATTGAGGCTATTGTAACAATAGAAGTGGAGATGAAATAACACAAAGATATTTTTTTTTAGCCTTACACAGCTCAATATAAAAGTTCAATCAATAATAGTTGAGGCACAAGAAGATGTAGAAAAAGAACTAGATGAAGACAACAATGAAGGAAAGGAAATATTAAAGAAAAAGAAAAAATATGCATAGTACAAAATTTGGAGCAAAAGGAAGAAAAATATTATACAATGTAGTGCTAAGGACAACCTACACCAGCATGTAGAAGTAAAACTAGTTTTTGAATTGATCTAGGTGTTGTAAGCCTAGTTGAGACTTAGATAAATTGTTAGTGTTGATGAATGTAATAGTTGAAATTAAGGGGGAGTGACAAGGAATAATCTCTCTTGATAACTAAAGCATTTGAAAAGTTAGTTGTTAGTTTGACTCATTTTTAGAAACATATTTCTACATTGTCATCCAAGATATTTTTAGAAAATTCATGGAAATCCTATATATTTTCAGAAGTAATTAACTTTATGTGATTATGGAAAAAATTTGGTCTATGTAAAATATTTTTAATGATGAGAAGGTCATGAAATTCTCTAAGTGTTTTTCCCCATTCCCTCTCTGATTCTCCATAAATATTTTCATATGCGGCATTTAAATTTGAGAAAAAATGTCTTAGACTTTTCACTAAGTAAGATTTATTGAAGCATATAGGTGGAAGTGGAAGTTAAAAAACATATTTCAACTTTTTGTTATTGATATTTGATCCAAATATGCTAAATATTTGATATATGTATGTAAATATGAAGTATATATGGAAATATGGAGATTTTTGTTTAGAATATTCATAAGGAAAATAATTGTTTTAACAAAGTATTATTGATGTAGTGCCCAATCGCATGACAGAAAGGAAATATTAATGTTATTTTGTGTGAAAATCAATATTTTTTCAGTCCTTTTTCAAGAGCACTAGATGAAGAAAAAGATGTGTTACTCAGGAGAAGTAAATTGAGTTGGAATTTTCTATGTTTTATTCTTTGAAATAGTTTATAAGATATTTTGACCGTATTCCGGTGCCTCGTGGTTTTTAAAGGATGTTTTTATTTTCTTGAATGGGGTGAGGTGGAAGGTGCCATGTTGAGGGGTGTCATGGAAACCATCCCACCCACCAATTATGGGAAGGGATGTGCAATGTTGTACCTCTCATGCATAACAAGGCACATGCACCTCCTCTTCATTTTATCATGTAGTGTGATGATAGCTCTCTATTGTCACCATTAATTAGCCGCCTGTAGTGTGATCATAGCTCTCTATTGTCACCATTAATTAGCCGCCTTAGCCAGGCATTGATGTTTATACCCCCACATGTTCATAGGAATTTTAAAGACTGGGTGGTAGGACACATTAATAGACAATAATCCCCCATGCTAGCATTAGCTAGGGGATAAGGCTCATTGGTTAAGTCACTCTAGGAAATTATGCTACTATGCACTTACTTGGAGTTGTTTCCTTAGAAATCTATCTTTGTTTTTGAGTGTCAGTTCTGATTGTCCACATATAGTGTCACTCCTGCGGTTGCAAGGGTGTGATGATAGGTCTGCTTGAGGTTCTTTGTTTATTGCTCCAACTCTCACATCACTTTTTCTTTCAACATTGCTTTGTTTACTCCCTAACTCTTAGTGTCTAGCTTACGAGCATGGGGCATGCTCTTGATTGGTTCCCTCTCCATCTAGACTTATCAGTCACTCAGAGGAAGAATTTCCTAGTTCTCATATTTCATTCATTCCTTTATATCCTAACTATTTCTCATGAGAGATCTCAATGTAAAAGGGGTGACATGTACTACATGCACCAGGGTGGCTCGAGGGCTTGTTTTTTAGCATGCACTTAGCTTAATATTATCAGGAGTAGACTCTAGCATTATCCAGAGGATGCTCAACGATGATAAGCATAAGATTGTAGGGGAGAGAGGATACCTCTTGGATTCTAATATTTTTAAAGTCATTGCATTACGGATCCTGGACACATGAAACACACGGGGAGGAAAAAACCAATATATTGAAACTATTCATTTATATTGGCATATGAAATAATTTTTAAGAGAGTTATGCTTGACAAAAACGAGGCCAAGGATAAAAATTTTCCTGTAATGGATGAGCTCCAAATTTATAAGAATGATTTGAGCTATAGACTTAGGAAGATAGAGCCACACCAAACCACCTCACTAAGACTAGGGAGTTTGCATCAAAATATCAAGGAGCCAATCGTGGTGGTTCCTTCAGATTCTACACCTTCTCCAAGATTTTTGGTTTCATAACAATTTTATTTTATTTCTGAATTCAGGCTTCTGTGATCCAAAATATTGCTCTCTATTTAAGAATTTTCCATGGGTTGCCTCTTTATCTGATTTTGATGATGAACCACACTTGTTGGTTCGAAAAACGTAGGCCAAAAAATTTTCTTATTTGATTTCTATCGAAAGACTTTTCTTAATTTAATTTAATTTTATTACACAATCTCACTTAAAACCATTAGTTATTTTAAAAAATGCATGTATATTTTGTTTATACTCTCTCTTGAAAATTTAGTTAAATAAAAAACTAAGGCATTTCCACTAGTATAGTTTCCCTAATGGCAGATTAAGGCATGCTTAAACTATCAACTATAGACTTTTTCTTAAACGATCAATGGATTTTTGACTTAAAAGAATGCTTTCCTTTAGAATATTTTTTCTTGCATGCCATACTTCTCTTTGCAATCATGTTTAGACTCCTTTCAATATCAAAATTTGTTAACTCTATTCCATAAGATTCCTTCCACTTTTACATGAAAACTTTGACATATAAATTCAGGGGTTGTATTCTACAAGTGTCCTTCTTTCCATCATAAAATCCCTCGTTTGATATTAAAACGTGTGTTTTTCACATATTTGAAACCTCTTTATTAGATTGTTGAATTGAGGCTTCTATGATCCATATCAATTTTATGAGAGATTTTTCGTTGTAAATCACATGATATTTCATTTGTCGACACATTTCGAACCAACCAGTGTGGTTCATCGTTAGGACAAGATCAAGAATCAGCTTTAGATTGCATGTTAAATAATTAGAGCAGAACTTCCAACGGCTTTAATTATTGACCAGGTAATGGCTATATTGACTAACTAATGGCTATATTGACTAACTAACAACTATATTTGTCCAGGAAACGACTAGTAGGATTGGACCCAGGGAAAAAGGGAGGGCAAAACTATATTTAAAAATTAAAAGTTAAAATAAGTTAAAGTTATGGATATAAATAATTATTAAATTAATAGTTAGTTATACTATTATTAAATTAATAGTAATTATGAACATATACAAAAGATATTAACTATTCTAAATTTATATATATATATATATATATATATATATATATATATATATATATATATATATATATATATATATATATATATACATACACAGATATATTATCTAACTTGTTAAAATGTTTAATTATTTTAATTATAAATTAATAAAAAAATATTATCATAAATCGATTTCAATATTAAAGTAATTATTTTTCTGTTATTAATTAAGTTACAATTATTAGTATAAACTAAATGTTAATAAAACAACACATCCAAAAAACAAAGGCAAAAGAGCGAGGGTATAAGCAAGGGAAAACTAACTTATGAGAATACTAGAAGTAGCTATAAAAAGAGGGAGGGGAGGAAGGGAAGAACGATTAGGAAGTGAGGGCTGGGACCCAACAAATACTGATCTTCCAGTTGTCCTCCCTATTGAGATTTCTTGGCCTTTTTTCAATTTCAAGGGCTTCCCTAAATTTACGATGATGGAACTGTGAACCTCTAGCAATAACACTAGCCTCCTCTATACAAACATGATGTTTGGTTTTCTCCACGTGCTCTGCTAAAGTAGAAGACTTGGTCCTCCTATGTTTAAGGTCAGCTGCGTGCTCACTAATCCTCTGATTAATGGAGCATCCAATTTCACCAATATAGGGGGTCCCACAGGAACACGAAATAATATAAACCCCCTTCATGTCCTTAGGGTCAATAGGATCCTTCACTGATCTGAGGGACTTACGAATGGATCCTATTGACCCTAAGGACATGAAGGGGGTTTATATTATTTCGTGTTCCTGTGGGACCCCCTATATTGGTGAAACTGGACGCTCCATTAATCAGAGGATTAGTGAGCACGCAGATGACCTTAAACATAGGAGAACCAAGTCTTCTGCTTTAGCAGAGCATGTAGAGAAAACCAAACATCATGTTTGTATAGGGGAGGCCAGTGTTATAGCTAGAGTTTCGCAGTTCCATCACCATAAATTTAGGGAAGCCCTTGAAATTGAAAAAAGGCCGAGCAATCTCAATAGGGAGGACGGTTGGAAGATCAGAAGTTGTAGGGTCCCAACCCTCACTTCCTAATTGTTCTTCCCTTCCTCCCCTCCCTCTTTTTATAGCTAGTTCTAGTTTTCTCATTAGCTAGTTTTCCCTTTGTTATACCCTCGTTCTTTTGCCTTTGTTTTTTGGATGTGTTGTCTTATTAACATTTAATTATATACTAATAATTGTAACTTAATTAATAAAAGAAAAATAATTACTTTAATATTTAAATCGATTTATGATAATATGTTTTTATTAATTTATAATTAAAATAATTAAACATTTTAACAAGTTAGATAAACAATTAAATAAAATTTTAGAATTAAAAATAATAATAATAATAATAATAATAATCATATATATGTGTGTGTGTGTGTTTTATTCTTACTATATAATTCTTAAATTAATTGATTTTAATATATATATATATATATATATATATATATATATATATATATATAAAATAAAAATTAATATAAATTTAGAATAGTTAATACCTTATGTGTATGTTCACAATTACTATTAATTTAACAATAGTATAAGTAATTATTAATTTAATAATTATTTATATCCATAACTTTAACTTATTTTAACTTTTAATTTTTAAATATAGTTTTACCCTCCCTTTTTTCCCTCGGTCGAGTCCTACTAGCCGTTTCCTAGTCAAATATGGCTGTTAGTTAGTCAATATAGCCGTTGTCTGGTCAATAATTATAGTCGTTGGAGGTTCTGCTCTCATTATTTAACATGCAATCTAGATCTAATTCTTGAACTTGTCCTGACGATGAACCACACTAGTTGGTTCGAAACATGTCGACAAATGAAATATCATGTGATTTATGCCGAAAAATATCTCATAAACCTCTTTATTCATTATGTTGTCTTTTACATGTGAAGAAAGGATCTTTACATAGTGTAAAGTACAAGGCAATGCCATGGTACATGTTTTAATGCATAATTTGAATAGGTACCAACTAAGATTCTAAATTTTTACAATAGGTTAATAACGAAAAATAAGAAAACAATCCATCTAAATGTTCAATGTTTAAACATGTTGGTTGTGGGTTTCTAAGCTCTAAAACATGCTAGTAATGGTAGTTCCCTGAGAAACAAAGCATATACAAAGATCTCTTATATTTTTTTCAATGAATATGAAAATATTTCATACATGTGTACTTTTAATTAACATTAATTTTTGTGGATTGAATTATTATGTTTTCGTTGTGATATCGGTTGAAGGCTTAAATATATAGTGATTGATATAGATTTGACTGATTATTAATCTTGTTTGACTTCAATTCATATCATCCTTATCACTCTTTTAACCAATGTTTTGTTAAAGGTTTTCTAAAAAGTTTGTATTTAAATTATTTAATTTTTTCCCATATATATTATATTGATTCCAATTGTTTGGCTCCATTTAGAGCCTTATTGAAGGATCCACACCTCCCAATGTCGTATTTTTGGTTAACAAACTTAGGATACTAAACATCTCAAGGCCACATGTTTAACATACATACATTTAAGCAGATAAGTTTATCATAAGTCCTTAATTTGATTTTCCTTTCTTTACATTTTTTATATTAGAGTAAGTCCTTATTAGCCTATGTCCTTACATCATAACTAAAAACTAGAACATGACGCAAGACATTCCTTTTGTCAAAATACTTCTAACATTTGCCACCTATTTTTCTATCTACCAAGTGTACTGACAAACACATTTTCACTGCCTCTATCAACTCCCTCCCCATTAGTTTTCTTACTATTCTGGTCTTCTATTTCTACCTTCTATTTATGCTTACAATGTTATATTGTCTTGTTCTAATCCTACACTTCTAAAATGTTCTCCTATGTTGTGTCAGTCCTCCACTTCTAACAGGTCTTCTATTTCTTCCTACAATGTTCTCCTCTCCTGTTCCAATCCTCCACTTCTGACAAGTTTTCTATTTATTCCTACAATAATGTTCTCATCTCCTATGCTAGTCTATCCTTTGCTTTAGCTATTCTATTTCTTTGGGCAATGTTCTTGTAACACCCCCTCCTACCAGGTCCACCCAAGCAACCAACCAGTCATAGTAAACATGCAATGAGAGATGATACTAGAAGGGATTCAACTTACTTGGTGAACTTAAGGAAATGGAACCAGCGGAACATATCAAACAAACCCATCCACATCAGCAACAACACCCTCAGGAGACATGTTAGCCACTCAGACATCCTGTCCCTGAGTCCCACTGATGATTTAAGCCTTTTAACCCCTAGCTCTTCTCATGTTATAGGCAAGACAATGACCACAAGCCAAAGTCACTCTCACAGGCCTGTGTGCCAGCGTCCTTGGAATTTTTCCAATAGACCCGTGCTAGCGCCCTCGAGATTTGAGCCACTTTTCTAGCCCAAAATCTCAACCTCTGCCTAGAACTTGATATAACCTTCATAACCTATCAAAGACATGATGACAATATAAACAAATAAAAAATAAATTTGAGGACTAGGCTTCAACATCCCCAACCTGGACTGACATTTTGTTAAACACTTGGCATCAATGCAACCTACAAGTCTAGGATATAAGACAGAGCATAGATGACTGAAAGAACTTATGAAACATAACTAGAAGGATCACCTCCTTCTCCATTTATCTATTATATCATCAATTAGGTCTTGCATCCATCCATTTAACGATTACAAGTAAATACATGAAATAACCATGACATGAACCAATCATTTAACCACGCTTATAACCAACATAAAACCATATAAATATCAAAGATATGACAACCATTAAATCCACATATATAAACCAGCAAAAAAGCAAGAGAACTTAGCTTTTATTAATCATAGGCAAATTTGACCAGGTTCGAGACTTCCACGTAACACCCGAGTGTAGACATGGCTGAACCAAATCTTTCTTTTAGCTAGTCACCCCAATACCATATTCCAAGAATGAATGTGGGTTCTCATAGAACAACCAATCCATGAACAACCAAGGGAATCCAGAGGTTAAACCACCAACCACTCTCATCAACCGTGATCACATCAAAATCAGTGCTCTAATCACAACCGAATTGAATTTGGCATTCCATCCATAATCCATCACTATCCTTGAGGAATTTTCAGTATCCTTGTCTCTTAGGCTTTACCAAAATACAATCCTAGGTCACCAGGACCTAAACAGAAACTAGTCCCTCATGCTTTACCGTAATCCAAACTCGTATCACTAGACCCTAAATCGATACTTCTCCCTCATGCTTTACCGTGTATCCCGCCAAAACCGGTCAAGGGATTCCTAGGCCTTTGGGAATGAACCTTGAGACCCCCTTTGCCCTGGATTCCAAAATCCATCCAACAAACCAAATCTCAAAAACCAAAATAATTATCCCAATACCATGGAATCTAGAAAAACGCAAGACTAGGCTGAAAACAACTCTCATAACCCGACAAAGCCATGTCAGCGATAGCAAGAGAACCATACCCCAACATGCAAAGCCATGCATGTCCAAACCAGCTAGGAAATCACACATTCAAAAGGTTACCTGCATTCCTGCTGAAGCTTATTGATCATGCTCTTCTTACTTGATCCTTGCTTTCCTTCCTCCCCCTTTTCTTGCTTTTCATTCCTTGATCCAAAGCTAGAGTGCTCGAAGAAACTCTAAGTGACCAAGAGTGTGTGAGAGAGAGAGAGAATAATGAGAGATCTCTAAACTAGAATTGACAAAAGGTTACCAACTAATCCTCATAAGCCTTTTTATTAATGAGACCTCTATTTTCTTCAATTTCCATTATTTTCCTTTAATTTTCTCCTCACATGCAACCTGTGACCTTTTGTTGGGCCTCAAAATTATCATATACTTTCATTACATTTTCACTTATATTTCTGTATTGTCACCTTCACTCCACCTCCATTTCATTAAATTTACCTCCATTTCTTTAGATTTACCTTACCATTATCATTATTGGGTCACATTTATGTTTTCCAAACTTTATTAATTCTTAGCATTTAAAAGTGAATTTATGGTTAAAAATTAGAAAATAATGTGCATGTGCTTATACCTAACAAGTGGGATGAGATTGTTGACATGTTGATCCAAAATGGATCGAAAACACCCTCTAAGTCTTCAAAATAAAAAACTATCACATAAGAAAAAACCTTATAAAAGGCGAATTACACTATTGGGCCTGAAAAACATGAAGAAATGGCCAAAAAACAGAGTTATCTGAGGCTTGCATAGCGATGCATAGGATTCGTCAGATCTGGTTGATCAACGGTCTAGATCCGATCGACATATCGCAATCGGTGAAGGCAGGTGGAGGCTATCGAAGGCTACCACATAAATGTTGCAACAACAATCAGCATGGGTCAACGAGGACCGTTGATTAAGCGCGTAGATCGATGGCCCATGTTAACTCGCAATATTGCATCACAAAACACAAGGGAGCGCTTATCAACGGGGACTATGCGATATGAGATTGCCATATAATCGCATCGCAATATTTCATCGAAGTAATACAAAGGAGTGGGGCTGATACAAAGGTGACTTGCGATAGCCGGACCTGATAGGGGTATGGGTGATATTTGATATATTTTGAGATCCGCAAACGGGTTTTTTCTATGTATTTCGCATTTTTATTAAATAAATGAAATACACCCGATGTGATATATATCCGGACCTGATGGAACTTATAGATGTGAATATATAACATTTCAAGTCCGATATGAGTCATTTTGTCGGGATTTTCTTTGTATTTGGGATTTTTAATAATAAACCCAAATACAAAGGAACCTGTGCCTATGCGACTGACGATAGCAATTTAAAGGCGGACCTAATGGAACATAGGGCAGAATTAGTGATTTTTGAAGTCAGATAAATGGAAGATTGGCGGATTTTCCTGTGTTTTAGAGTATTTCTCTGTGTAAATAGAGAACGACCATTTTTGGGATTTCAGAGGCACCAATGGTCCCTTCCATTGCAGAACAGGTAGCCACCATCCCTGAAGACGTTAGCAATGATTGCTTAACGCTTAGAGGGGGATTTGAGCTGACAGAGGCCGGGAGCCAGAGAGCCTGGAAGAGGAAACAAACAGACAACGTCGATTGGCTTAAAAGCCACAGAATGATAGAGACAGAGAAAAAACAATGCTGAGACAGAGCAAAGACAGAGACAGAGAGTGAGAGAGAGTGTTTGTGTACTCAGAGAGGCTTGAGGGATTCAAGAAAACTCCCGTTGTTTTGTATCTATTGTGTTGAGACTCAATTTGAGCTCACATTCTATAAAAATCTGCTCTTGAAGACATAATAGAGAGGTCACCACTGAAGGCTAGACGATGAGACATAGCCCAAGAGTTTTGGGTGAACTCCATATTAAACTTGTTGTGCTATGTGTGTTTGTTTATTATGTTTCTCTAACTTCTCATTGTCTATATTATTCAAAAATCTTATCGATCCGTTGCACTAGGTAATATAGGCAAATCCATGCACAAGAGTCTGTAATACCTTAAAAGTAATATAAGATCTCATCTTCAAATCAAGTGGTATCAGAGCTTTTGTTTTTTTCTTTGTTAAGGTTAGACAAGCTTGTGCTGGACTTTTTTGGATGCTAACTAGGTCAAAGCTCAAACTGGGGAAAAGGAGAACTTGTTGAGGACAACCCAGAAATTGGAAGAGTCTATCCTAGGTGGAGGATGGTAGAAGAAATTTCAATGGAATTAGAATGTCAGTAGGGCCACGGTGGAAGAGATGTATCAGGAATTCAAGAAGGGTTGAGGTGAAAGCACCTCAACACCCAAACAAGACAAAGGAGCTGAAGAACCTTCTCTAGATGCCCCTCAAGAGGGCAAAGGGAAAGGGGAAAAGCCTCCTCCATCAACTCCTCCACCATCTCCTCCATCATCCTCATCTCCTAGCCCTGATAAGAAAAAGAAGAAAACCTCTTTGATTAAATTAAATGTAAAATTTGATTTGCTAATATATGATGGAGAATTAAATGTAGAAAATCTAGATAACTAGATTATACAGATTGATGTATATTGGTGTAGAACATCGATTCAGAAAGGAGAAAGATTCAGATGGCTAGCCTTCGCCTTGGAGGAACTTCCCTAGTGTGGTGGGAAGGCAGGACACAAGCTGATTTGAAGAAGCATGGTAAAATTCTTTCTACCTAGAGTGAATGTTTTTCTTCCATTAAAAAACAATTCTATCCACTAGATTATATGTAAAAAGCAATGATGAGTTGGCAAACTCTTCACCAATTAAAGGGCCAAAGTGTACAAAGCTATACCCAAGAATTTAGAAAAAAGAGCTTTAACTCTAGGCATTTCTCTAGACTCACCTGAAACTTTGCTGAAGTATATAGGTGGTCTGCATAGCTATTTGAGACACACCATTCTCATGTTTAACCCCACTAGCCTAGATGATGTATAGGTTTAGGCTACACATCTAGAGGCTAGAGGCAAGAATGTGAACCCAGAGATTGGGGGATCATCAAAACCCTCTGCAAGCAAAAACAAGGGAAAGAAGAAGCTGAAATGGAAAGAGAGGAAGACAAACGCTGTACAGAAAGATAAACCTTCATGCACTCACTACAAGAAGGATGGACACAATACTGAACACTGCTGGTCTTTGCATCCAGAGCTGAAACCTAAAATGTTTGATGGTAAGAAGAAGAAGATTGTTGCTGCTATTCAGAAAGACTTGGGGTTAGACTTAGGTGATGAAACATCAGTCGCAACTACAGGTATAAAAGGTAAAACTTTTGAAGCATCTACAAGTAATTCTACACAATCTATTGATAATGAAGATAATGACAGGAAATGTAATGAAACCAGCTCAAGAAAAAGATAGAAAAGTTAGATCAATGCCTTATAATTCATACTCTTCGAGGGGGAAAACTCCTTTACATTACATAAATGAACAAATATTCGATGATTCAAATGAAAAAACCTCCTAAGGTTCAAGCAGTGGAATATCACATCGAACAACAATATTAATAAGGGATACAACTACAATAGTAATGGGGTAATCACTAGTATTATAGGGACCCAACATGCCCGTCTCCTTCAAAAAAGTGTTATCCTCAACGCTTGAGTAGTTCTGGATGCTTCTGTATAAAATCCTCATCCTCCCATGTGGAATCTTCAGCAGATAAGTTCTTCCACTTGATAAGATACTTTGAAATTGACCGATTTCGTAGCTGTTGAGTTCTTGTTTCTGTGACTGCTTCTGGTTCCAATATAATTTTTCCTACCTCGTCAAGTTCTAGAAATATTGTTTGAACTGGGAGCTTGTCGCCTATAACCTTCTTTAAACATGAAACATGGAAAACTGGGTGCAATCGAGAAGCTGCAGGAAGCTCCAATTTGTATGCCATAGTACCAATCTTTTGCAACACCTTGTACAGACCACAATACTTTGGTGATAATTTATTATCCTTCTTAGCTTTCTTGAGGGACATTTGCTTAAATGGTTGTAGCCGTAGGAATACCCAATCACCTACATCAAAACTTCTTTCGCTGCGATGTTGATCTGCCTGTTGTTTCAGTCTATTCTATGCCAACACAAGGTTATCCTTTAAGAGTTGGAGGACTTGTTGTTGATGTTTGATGTGATGTTCCACTGCTTGAACCTTAGAATTTTCTCTTAAATATGAGGTGATGAATGGTGGCTCATATCCATAAAGTGCCATAAATCAGGTCATTTTTGTTGCTGTATGGAACTAAGTGTTATACCACCATTCAGCCAGAGGCAACCATTTGACCCATTGTGTCTGTTTATCATATACAAAGCAACGAAGATATCCTTCCAAAAAATTTTTTACTATCTCAGTTTTCCCATCAGATTGAGGATGATAAGATGAGCTATGAGCTAACTGAGTACCAAGACAAGAAAATAATTATGTCCAAAAATTTCTAGTGAAAATGGGATCCTTGTCACTTACAATAATCTTTGGGTTTCCATGTAGCTTTTGAATTGTTTCCATAAATGCAGTAGAAAATGTACTGGCTTTAAATGGATGTGATAATGCACAAAAGTGTACATACTTGGTAAGTCTATCAACTACTACCATGATGACACTCTTTCCCTCAGACTTAGGTAAACCTGTGATAAAATCCATTGAAACCTCCCAACATTTGCTTGGAATGGATAAAGGTTGTAATAGACCTGGCGCCTTAATTGTTTCAACTTTATTTTGTTGGCAAACCAAACATTCTGCCACAAACTTTTGAATATCTGATTTAAGGCCATCCCAAAAAAATTCCTTCTTAACCCTGTGGTAAGTTTTTAAAAATCCCGAGTGCCCTCCTAATTGAGAAGTGTGCAATTCCATAAGAATCTTTTGTTTTAGCTGGGAATTCTTACAGAGGTATAAGCGATCTTTGTTATGAAACCAGCTAGAGAAAAGATAGAAAAGATAGATCAACGCCTTAGAATTCAGCCTCTTCGAGGGGGCAACCTCCTTTACATTACATAAATGAACAATTCTTGGATGATACAAATGAAAATACCTCCTTTCTATATATAGGATTCTAAGGGGTCATAACATAATCAGAGCCGACACAACAATAATAATGTAAGGGCACAATAATAACAATAGTGGGATTCTATGGGGCACAATAGTAACCATATGGGCACTACATGGGTACAATGATATAATAAGTGGGTTGTACTAATAACAATAAGGGGTTGCACTAGTAGTATAGGGGCCTAACATGCCCCTCTCCTTCAAAAAGCGTTGTCCTCAACGCTTGAGTAGTTCTTGATGCTTCTGTATAAAATTCTTGTCCTCCCATGTGGAATCTTCAGTAGGTAAGTTCTTCCACTTGATGAGAGACTCCGAAATTGATCGATTTCGTAGCTTTCGGGTTCTTGTTTCTGTGACTACTCCAGGTTCCAATATGATTTTTCCTTCCTCTTCAATTTCTGGCAATATTGTTTGAATTGGGATCGTTTGCAACTTTTGAATAAGTGGCCATACTTCTTTGTCCTTCTTCCATTCATCCCTTTCTTTGTTTATTCAATCTAGTTGGATAATAGAAATAGCACAAAACAATGCTTTCACATCCTCATACTTGAAGAGTCTTCCCATTTGGTAAGGTCGTCATTTTTTAAGTGCATGTAGTATTGCCAACATTTGCTTCTCATAAATAGCTTGCTTTAGATGTAGTAGTAAAAATACCCAATCACCTACATCAAAACATTTTTCACTATGATGTTGATCTACCTGTTGTTTCATTGGATTTTGCACCAAAGTGGCGTTATCCTTTAAAAGTTGGAGAACTTGTTGTTGATGCTCAATGTGATATTTCACTGCTTGAACCTTTTTCTTCTTGATATGTCCTTCTATCTTTTGATTTTGAGGAGTGGTAATTTCTTCCAATCCTTTACAAGATATGGTCAGATTCATTTCTTGACACTTGATGTGATCTTTCACTTCTTGAACATTTTTCTTCTTGATATGTCCTTCTATCTTGATAGTTTGAGGAGTGGCAATTCCGACCAATGAATTACAAGATATGGTTGGATTCATTTCTTCTTTCTTGATGTGATCTTTCACTTCTTGCACCTTTTTCTTCTTGATATGTCCTGTTACACAAAAATATCGTCACCATGATTATTTGCAGTCAGTATGGGTCTATCATCACTTGTACTGTCCTCCTAAGCAAGTCTCAGACCTCAGCTCTTCAAGTCAAGCTTTGAAAATGGGAGAAAGACATTGAAAATCAATGAAACTCTGGTTCCGCACTTTCTCTCACTGTCACTTGTGGTTCCACACCTTCTGTTTACAAAAACTGCGGACCTGCCCGCTCTATCCCTAAAGGTGTGGGTGCGGACCCCTGTGAAAGTGAAAAGGTGCAAGTTTTTTCTTAAAAAACTCACTTTGGGTTAATTCTAGAGGATTCTAGAAGGAATTTTGACGTGGATTGTTCGCTCTGAGGTGGTTCATGCATCCCAAAAGAGAAGGAGCTAATCCCTTGATGAGAGGAGCTATCCCTTTGAAGGAGGGCTTTATCCCTTTGAAGGAGGACCTAGTAACCTCCCTCCATTGCACTATAAATTCAGGCATTGGGCTAGTTGCTGAGGAGGTTAGAAGCTGAACATTTTTGAGGGTAAATGCTGGTGAAATCAAGACTTCCTAGTTGAGCTTAAGAGGAGAGATCACATACCTTTTTGGCTTCATTGGGGAGTGAGTGAAACTTGTCAAAGTAGAGGAGACTTCTTGCTGGACCCTGGGAGGAGCTTGTACAGCGTCAAGGCACAGGTTGTAAAGTTCTTCTTCTTTTGAATTAATACAATCAAACTCATTTTTCTCAACAAGTATCTCATGTTATTTGTTTCATGGACTCCTTGAATTTCATGTTAAATATGTTTTGTGATATTGGCTTTTCAGGTGCTATTTAATTTGTTTTCCTTGTTTGTGTTTGCAGATTCGCGACAAAGGAGCTCATTTGGATTGAAGGAGCGAGGGCATCCACAAACTTGCATTGGACCTAAGGTAGGCCCTAAAAACACTTGTTTGCCATTATTTATAAAAGCATATTTAGAGAAAGATAGTGTCTGATTGGTTTGCTTGTCATTAGGTCTTCTTTAGATTCTAGGAAGGTCTATCTTGTCCGCAAGATCGACCTATTCCGTGTGACAAAATGGCGACCATACTGGGTACTTGATTGTTTTCCTTGTTTTTACTTTGACCTGAGAAACTGTGTTTTTGTTTCTGTTCTTGCCTTGTTGTGTGTAAAATTGGGTAGATTTTGTAGATCCAGGGTTATTTTTTGTTTTTCATAGCTTTGGGAGAGGACCGCACCCTAACCCTTTGACACAGTGCGTACCTATCCGCATATTTGCTTTTAGCACAGAGCGGGACCGCACTTGTGTCAACTGTGGGCCTGCAGACCCTGTAAAAATTTTGAAAAACCTAAGATTTCCTCTGTTAGTCAGCTTAGTTTTTGTTTAGAAATTGTTATCCACTTCCCAGACCTGCATATAACTTGTCAGAAGCTTTCCTTAGGTTGATTTCATTAGTGTTAGGGTTTTAGGTGAAATTCCTAGGAGTTTTGCTTGTTGGGCTTGTTTTTCATTTTGGTTGTGTAGTGGCTCTGAGCTCAGAAGCTGTAGGGACTTTAGATCACCTTGGTGTCTACCAGCCTTCTTATGAGTCTGACCATTTATGAAATCTCCCCTTGTTGAGGAATTTGATTGAGTTTTCTCTTTACAAAACTTCGAAAAGCTTGTGTTTAAAAGTTTGGATTTTCATTTTCAAAAAGAAAACAAAATTGGTTGTTCTTGACTGATTTGTGATTCTGCATAAATTGGTCCTTAGCTTACATCTAGCTGAGTATAACATCCTTAAAAAGACATCTAGTAGGCTTTGACTTCAAATAGGTTTTTATAATTTATAGATCTCAAAGTTAGTCATTCCCATATTTTTGAGTGTTTTATAAAAAAATATAAAAAATCTCTTTTGAAAAAAGTTTGTTTTGTAGTGGTTGAGTGCTTTGAAACGAAAAAGGGAAATTTTTTTGAAATAACTAGTTGTCTCATTTTGAGTGCATTGGAAAAGGCAAAAGCTCTTCTTTTAATTTGTTTGGTTGAAAAAGATTTGTGTTTACAAATTATTTTCATTCTCAAACTCTTTCTTAGTTAGAAGTTCATCGAAGAGAAAAATATTGTTTAAATCATCTTAGGTGCATTTTTAGTGATTTTGAGTCGAGTCTTCATACCACGAGTTTCATCTCTGCACCTTTTGACTTAAACAAAAACCAATAAAAATAAATGCTTAAAGTAAAATTCATCTAGCAACATTTTTATTTCTAGGGCTCTGATACACCAACTTAGCTTAGGCTAGTGTCTTGGAGTAGGAGAGTAATTAACTCTCCAAGACAGTAAAAACAAACAAGTAGCTGTATCTTGTGGTAGGGAAGAAATCCAATTGTTTCATTTATGCTCTGGGAAAGCTCCTCTTAAAGGAGAAGCTCAAGATCGTGTCCGAACCAGTGTGGGAATCAATCCTTCCTCATTGGGAACGACGCCAGATATTCACGTATTAAAAACGGTAAACCTCGAATTAACCATTGTCGAGGAGCCTGGGTCACTTGTTGGTAAACCTTGGATTATGTCAAGGAGCCTTCAAGGGGATTGAGCTTGCTACTCTGCCCTTACGTGCATATCGGATCGTAGATTGTTCCCCGAGGTATATTTGTTTCGGTTGGTAACCTTAGTGGCCATATTCTTTAGGATTCTTCCTGAGGTGACAGTGGTGGGAAGATCCCACTGTACCTGGAGCAGACGTCGGCTAGACTCACTTGGATTTTCTGGGGGGTTCTCTCCACTCGAGACGGTGAACTGGAGGAACTTGTGCCAGTCTATTTATTAAGCAGGTTGCCGGGGTAACTTTTCCAACCGCCATTTCTGTATTGAACTCTGCGACGTTGGATTTCATCACCAACTAGTGTTTTCAGTACGGAAAGTTACTGTTTGTGTGTGTTTGATCTCCTAGATTCTTTAGGCATGTGATTCAAATTTGTTTGGTTCTTTAGAGGCTTTAGGTGGTTTTTATTGAGATTTTACTTTGTTTGTGTGTGAAGTAGTTAAAAGTTTTTAACTGTGGCTGAATTACCAAGGCAGTCCCGTAGACTTCGGGGCCAATCTCCTGAGTTTTTAAACGTGGCTGAATTACTGAGGAAGTCCCGTAGACTTCGGGGCCAACCTCCTGAGGAAGTCCCGAGCCAACTTGAAGGCTTGAAAGTCCTTTTAACTCCTAGAGACAGTAGAGTTGGGTCACTTGAAGAAGGAGAATCTTCTTTGATAGTACATCCTGATTTTCAACCGTTAGTGGCAGATTATAATCCACAGTGAGTGTATGTTTCCGAAGTTATTGGTAGCTTTTCATCTACTAGTGATATAGGTGAGGAACCTGAAATATTCGAGCCTGAAAGTGAATTTGCTGCTACTCCGACATCAGGGTTTGTTTCTCCAGCTTCTAGTGGTCCTGGTTCACCTAGGGTAGAAAGAGTAATCACCCAAGATCTTCCTTCTGGACTTATTGCTATTGAAGAACTTGCTACTCCGGAAGGAGTAGGCATCCCTATCCCTGAAAATCAACCTATTATTGAGCTAAGGGAGCGTGAATCAATTTTTTACAGTCCACCTAGGAGCAGTACTTGGTATCTTTCTTTGACTAATTTCTTAGAAAACCCAGGGTTAAGTTTTTCACCACCTCGCGCTCCTTATCACCCAACACCTAGAGGTTATTATCCTTCGTTAAATATGTCGAATCAATCGTCCATGTTTACTCAATCACCTGAATCCTTTTTGTACGATGGTCCTTCTGTTCCCTCTGGGTATCAGTCCCTTTCTGGTACTTTTTCGGGAGCATCTCCTCAACCCATTGAGCAAGGGTTATTAACTGGAAGCAATGGTACTAAGCCGTTGAGTGTAGAAGACATTCTTATGATGTCAGGTTCTATTCCCAATCCTCAACCTCAAGGTGGCCAGTTATCGCCTGGGGGGCAACCTCAAGGTACCCAATTTGCATCTGGGGGGCAACCTCAAGGACAGTACATACCTATGGGACAGTATGTACCCCAAGGTCAACCCCAGACTCAATATGTACCCCAAGGTCAACCCTAGTATCAATTTATACCTCAAGGTCAACCCCAGTATCAGTACGTGCCTCAAGGGTATCAACCCCAAGGTCAGTACTCAAACCAAGGTTTCCAACCACCCTCCGGTCAAATGTATGTTCAAGGAACAGGAAATGTACCATTAAATTATCAATCCTACCCTCAACTCGGTTATGGTCCTCAATATTCTCAACCTGTTATGGGTCAGTACCCTGGAATGAATATAGTGTGGGATCCATCGCAAACTCAATAGGTGTTGTAGCCAAATGTACAGTTGTCATCTCAAACTGGACAACCCTTAGTTTCTGGTACACCCCAGCAACCAGTCCAGTCTAACATTCAAACTTCTGTACCTTCGTTAGTTTCTCAGTCTGGGCCTAGTACACCTTGTACTCCGCCTCAAACGACTGCTACAACTGCCGCAATATCTATTCAATATACCCCACCTACTTCTGGAGTATCGACAGCTCCGGTTTCTACTGTTCCTGTATCTACTCCTCAGACATCTTTACCACTGTTTAGATCTACGATTCAAACTTCGGTTCAGATGCCTGTAGGACAACCTGGTTCAAGTACGATTGTCACAAGTCAACCACAGTTTACTTATCAACCGTACCAGGGACAATACCAATTCGGTCCTGTTGTGCAGCAGCCAGTCTATCAATATCAACCGTACCCTGGGTACACTTATCAACAACCTCAACAACCCCAGTACGGTCTGGTTAATCATGGTTTTCTGGGAGGATACAATATCCCAAATGCAATTCCTATTCCTAGTTATCCTAGATATCCTCCTCCTGGGGCTGGTCTCATGACCCAGAGTTTTAGGGACCCTAATCGTCAGTTACCGTTTATCACAACTTTGGACTTACCTGACTTGTCACGCCTAACAAACGATCCCATTAATTATCTTCCGTTTTGGCCGCCAATGCCGAATAAGTTGCCCAGTGACATTCCTAAGTTCGAAGGTAAATCAGGAGAGGACCCGTCGAACCATGTGATGACTTACCACCTCTGGTGTGCGTCTAACTCCATTTCAGATGATTCAATCCATCTTAGACTTTTCCAGCGCACTCTAATTGGTCTCGCGGCCAAGTGGTACGTTGAGTTACCGCGAGGCACTTTTTATAATTTTAGTCAGTTAGCTACCTCATTTTTAACTCATTTTCAGTTGCCAGTCCGATATGACAATGGCACGAAATTATTAACTTCGTTAAAACAATCGACATCCACGTACATTTCAGATCATATTCAGGAGTGGAGACGTCAACGACGTTTAGTGAAGGTGTTTATTTCGGATCAGATCTTGGCCGAGTGGTTTGTAAAATCTTTGTTGCCAAAGATCACTCAAGATGTAGCTAAAGCCGGAGTTGTTACTGAGGAGCAAGTAGTTGCTAAAGCATAGTACCTTGACTTGGTCTATACTCAGTCAGGTACGTTACATGAGAAAATCCCCGATCTTCCCAAGAAAAATCAAATCGCTGCAGCTCGTTCGGGATCTCATGCTGTCGATGGTATGATTGGTACGATTAACACTAAAAGTAAGAAGAAATCTTCCAAGAATTATTCTCCTATCATAACCTTGCCTGATTCCCCAACAGGAGATTCTTCTGCAGAGATTTCTGCCGATATTCACGTTGTAGAGTCATCTACAACCAAATCAAAATCTGGTGGGAAGAAAAAAGGAAAGAAGAAGAATAAAACAGACAAAAGTTCAAAGGAGAAACCTGAGAAATCAGAATCCAATGATGAAAAGCGTAAACCTCGTTATCCTTGTCTCATTTGTGATGATGAACATTTTACAAGAGACTGCCCTCATCGTGCAGAGGTTGCGAAGATTGTCAAAGGTTCCCAAACTCCTGCTGTTTTGAAGGATCCTTTTCCAGCTCAAGACAGTAAGATGATAGGTTCGTCCTCGAGTGCCAATGAAGAACCCATACTGATGATGTCCCATGTTCGGATTGCGACTCGATCACAAGATTATGGTAGTAAAAGTCCTGTTGATGGTGAAGAAGCAGAATCTTCTCATTCTAATCCATCAACCTCAGCTCCCGGTTCCGATCCACTACAGATCGAGAAACCTAATCTAGACTTGGTAATCAAACCGCCTGCCAAGGGTATACTTCGAAAGTCAGCTTTCAATCCACATACGAGAGTGGCTTAGAATTATAACATTGTTGAGGATTTAGCTGTTTCACCCTCAGCAATGTCGGCTTTGGAAGTGCTGCAATCATGTCCAACACAACGTAAATTACTTTTGTCAGCTATAGGAGATGTTGACGTTCAGGACTCGAACCTAATAATTTTCGATCTAGAAAATAGTACACCGCGTTTGCCTCATCAAATGGCTTTCCAGATTCTAGTGTAGTAAAAAACAAGCCTATTCATCGGACTGTAATTGATGAGGGAGCCTCAACGTGTATTATGTCGATACAGTGTTGGAGATCGCTTGGTTCTCCTTCGCTAAATCAATCCCCGGCGATTCTAAATGCCTTTGATGGCCGTGGGTTTCATCCTTTTGGCATTCTACAAGATTTGCCTATAGGGGTTGAAGGAAAAACCGTTAGTCTAGATGTGGAGGTGGTTGATGCCCCTCTAGATTACAACCTTCTCTTGGGTCGAAGTTGGTCTTACGCTATGACAGTGGCCGTTTCATCGGTCTTTCGAGTAATAAAGTTTCTACATAATGGGAAGATCGTAACAATAGACCAGCTGGCTTACTTTTCATCCGACCCAGCCTCTTCAGAGAGTATTCAGCATGTCGGTAAAACGACTATCCCATATAAGGATGTTGGAGTATGACTAGCTAAAGCTGCCGGTTTACTGGGAACTTTTCCTTTTCCTCCGATCAACGCATCGTCTTCATTTGCAACCATTCATATGATTACATCAGACACCATTGTTTATGATGATCCTTGGATCATTCCTTTTGAATCTGAGATAGACTCATTTGGTGATGTCATGCCTTTGAGTCCATATGAAATTGTGTATGAAGCCGTGCAATCGTTTACCGACCCATCTTCAACCGAAATTGACTTCATGAATGTGGTCCATGAGGAATCACTTTTCACATCAAGTGTAGATTTAATCACATTTTCTGAACTTGTTCATTCTGATGAGAAAATTCGTGAAATCCTATGTGTAGATGATTTACCATGGGAAGATCTCCATCATAGATCTTCGTTTTTACCTGAGAATGATCGTTTTGAAAATGATTTCTCATCAATTTTTATGACTGAATATGTCAAGGAACCTCAGAATCCAATGAAACATCCTGATTTAGAGTTAAATTTGGGAAACATCTCTCGAACTATTCCTATTGACATTTCGGTTAAGCCCGAAATTTTTGAGAACATTCATATAGGTGCCTCGTGTACAGATGATGAAATTCAACTATATAAGGCCCTATTTCAAGAATTCCGCGACGTGTTTGCCTGGTCCTATGAGGAAATGCTAGGAATTGATCCCACGATTGTTGTTCATGAGATCAAGACTTACCCGGACGCTAAACCCGTCCGGCAACGTTTGCTTTAGATTCACCCAAGAAAAGTTGCTGTAATTAAAGCAGAAGTTGAAAAATTACTCAAAGCAGGTTTCATTTATCTGATCCCGTTAACGGATTGGGTATCGAATATTGTTCCGGTTAACAAAAAGCAGGGAACAATAAGAATATGCATCGATTATAGGGACATTAATCGAGCTTGTCCAAAGGACAATTACCCAACTCCCTATATCGATCAAATCATTGATGATTGTACCGGCAGCGAAATATTCTCCTTCATGGATGGTTTTTCTAGATACAATCAAATCAATATTCTACCTGCCGATCAACCAAAAACGGCTTTCATTTGTCCATGGGGGACATTTGCTTATTGCAAGTTACCTTTTGGGCTCAAGAATGCCGGAGCAACTTTTCAAAGGGCCATGTCTTATGCGTTTCATGACATCAAGCACATTGTGCAACCGTATCTCGATGACTTGCCTGCTCATTCATTACATCGAGCTGATCACCTCGTCCATTTACGAGCAATCTTTATGAGGTGTAGGCATTATCGGATTCGGTTGAACCCACACAAATGTGTCTTCTATATAGAAACGGGTCGATTGCTGGGATTTGTAGTTTCGAAAGTCGGCATTCCCGTCGATCCCTCGAAGGCCGAAGCTATCGTCAAATTGCCTCCTCCTTCGAGTCTTCGCCAACTCCAAAGTTTGCAAGGGAAAGCAAACTTTTTACGACGATTCATTCCTAACTACGCCGAGGTTACAAAGGGTTTTACCCGGTTGTTGAAATAGAATACTCCATTCTATTGGGACGAGATAGCTCAGAAATCTTTTGATGCACTTAAACACGCGTTGACCCATGCACCGTTATTGCATCCTCCCAACTACAACCAGGATTACTTCTTGTATCTCGCCGCCTCTCATTCCACCATTGGAATGGTCTTAGTTTAGGAAGATGAATTCGGAACTGAACATGTGACATATTACCTCAGTCGAACTTTAAATCCAACTGAGCTAAAATACTCACATGTGGAGAAATTGGCATTGGAAGCTGTTCAAGCTGTCCAACGTTTTTGTCACTACATTTTACCACGTAAAACTATAGTAATTTCGGATTGCAACCCTATGATCTACATTTTGACCAAGCAATTGCTAGGGGGCAAGTACTCTAAATGGATCGTTATCCTGCAGGAGTTCGACTTGGAATTTGAGAAATCTAAGTCTAAGAAATCTTTAGTTTTTGCGGAGTTAATGTGTGACTTCCCGCGTGCTGACACGGAAACTATGGCGGAGGAGCCCATTGCGGAAGAATCCTTGTTTCTAATCAGCACTTTACATCCATGGTATGGGGATATCATCGTTTATCTCCAGACCCAATCCTTTCGGCCAAAAATTTCAAGGTCAGAACGTCGAAATATTCGATTCCAGTCCCAACAATTCAGGATTATTGGAGATACTCTTTATCGATGTGGGGTGGACTCTGTGTTTTGACGTTGCTTAACTCACGAGGAAGCTGAAAGGGTTCTAAATGACTGTCACTCTGGAGTGTGTGGCGGTCATATGTCTGGGTATGCCATAGCCCAAAAGATATTGCGCGTTAGCTACTTCTGGTCGTCTTTATTTAAAGATTGTATTACGGCGGTCCGAAAATGCTACAACTGCCAAATTTTTGATCGAAAGATGTGTGCTCCACCTGCTCCTCTCCACCCTATAATTTCCGTTGGTCCTTTTGCCAAATCGGGTATCGATTTTATTACATGTAACCCTCACTCGGCCGGGGGGCATGCGTATATCATCCTTGCGGTAGATTATTTTACCAAGTGGGCCGAGGTGATGCCTACATTTGAGGCAGATGGCAAGACAGCTGCAATTTACGTGTTCAATCATATAATTGCTAGGTTTGGTGTCCCGCAAGCAATAATCACTGATCATGGGCATCATTTTCAAACGTTATGATGATTGAAATTACAGGCTAGCTTGGTTTACGTCACGATAGTTCAACCCCTTATTATCCACAAGCTAATGGTCTGGTTGAATCCATCAACAAAGTTTTAGTTATCATGATCTGACGAATCATTGTGATTCATCGGTCGAATTGGCACAACATGCTATTTTCAGCGCTTTGGGCGTACCGAACTTGAGTAAAAACATCAACAGGGTTCACTCCTTTCCAACTAGTCTATGGTTTGGAAGTTGTGTTACCCATTGAATGCGAAAGCCCGTCACTGCAAATGGCCATCGAGTTACTTCCAGCCACTTCCGAAGAGGAAAAGCGTTTGTTATACTTGGCTCAATTAGATGAGAATTGACGTGATGCTGCATTAGCAATCGAGACTCACGCAAAACGCATGAAATATCAGTATGATCGAAATGTGACCCCTCGAAATTTTTCGGAAGGATATCTAGTCTTAGTTTACGATCAAGCTAATGATAAATTAGGCGCTGGAAAATTCGTTCCTATGTGGCAAGGTCCCTATGTTGTCAAGCGAAAGCTAGCAAAAGGGGCCTATGAATTGGTAGACTTTGACGGGGACTCTTTGGGTAAACCCAGAAATGGTCTTTACGTGAAGAGGTATTATGCTTGAAGAATGGGTATGGAGATTTTTAGTTAGGATAATTTTTCTTTCTAGCTGGTGTGTTTTAGTTTAAACAATGTTCTTAGCTTAGAGAGTGTTTTTTCCGTCATTATTCCTGCTTATCTTGGTTTTACTCTTGATATTGCAGATGTCGATGCCTCTCCAAACATACATTGGTTTTGCTGATGGTGCTTGTCGTAATACACGGAACATTTCTTCTGCAGCTTGGGTTATCTATTCGCCCTCTGATGAGTTAGTATCTATGCATGGGGTAAGCCTCGGTCAAACAACGAACAACATTGCCGAGTATAGAACAGTGATTGAGTTATTATCAGAATCTATTTCATTTGGGATTCGGAGTTTGATAGTGAGGTTAGATTTTGAACTCGTTGTATTACAACTTAATAGAGTGTATGCCATTAGAAATCCAGTGTTATTAAGATTATTTTTGAGAGTGCATCTCTTGGAACGTGAATTTGATTATATTGAATATCAGCATATTCCAAGATCTTTAAATACATTAGCAGATGCAATTGCTTCTTGAATGTTAAATAGACATTTGCAATAATCATACATGTAAATTTAAAACCATTCCATAACATGATTTACAAGATAAGTCGGTAATAGTGATATATATATATATATATATATATATATATATATATATATATATATATATATATAGATATATCTATATCTATATCTATATCTATATATATATATATATATATATATATATCTATATCTATATCTATATCTATATCTATATCTATATATATATATATATAGGAGTGTGTCAAAAAATACATCGTCCTCGATCATAGGTTGAAAAACACCTTATGATCGGCAAAAATGATAAGTACAAAAAAAAAAAAATGTCATATGTGCCCACAATAGGCAATCATCCTATCACTAGTGATGATCTCTATAAGAAACCACTGCACGTGCCACCTTGCAAAGGAACCTCCTAAAAGGTCCCGGGACCCCAATCACATAGCGCTGAAGTCGAGATGACCCTCCAACTCGGCCAAAACCTCTGTTGATTCGTCCTGTGGGGCTGGCGCGGGTGCAACTGGCTGTTTCTCTCATAAGGCCGGAGAGCGGCTGGTCACTGTGGACCCACATCTGCATTTGAAATTTTTACTTTCAATTTTGAGACGATGGAAAAATAATAAAAAAATTAAAATAGGAAAATGTTGAAAATGATTTTACCTGAGTCATCCCACTGCTCTCCTGGTGGAAGAGCCATGTCTGGGTTACCACGAAAATTTACCCCAGCGTAAGGGAAGTCCTGAATAGAAAAGACTTGGTTTTCCAGCCATTGGAAATACTCAGGTTTGAATCGAGCAACCTCTGTCCTCTCGTCCGGGTGACGGGCTTTAACTGTGACCCATCGCATCAGTTTGGGCTCTCGAGGAAGCCCAGCTCCAACAGTAAGGTGCTGCGGGATCAACATAGGAACCCTTTCCAAGCCAAAACTCACAACCAAAGCCCCATAACCAAAGGTCTTTAGTTGTCCGTTTTTGGCCCTGGTCAGTTGGCCTTTCAGATTGGCCAACACGGCATCGCACTAGTTGAAGATGGTGCCTCGAAAGCAATCAAATGCCATACGCATCTGGGATCCAGTGGCAATATGTAATGCGGCAGCCTCGCAAAGTCTGGTGACAGTAAACGCAATCACCATGAGTTCAGGACGGGATATGGTCTTTATGTCTATCCCTTTGTCTCTAGCCTCGCTGTTGCAGTACTCTAGCCGGAGGCTATCGACAGACTGGCCACCTGGCCTAGCCCCAAACAGAGTCAAGTCTTCGCCTCTCTTAGGCAAACCAGTCAAGAAATATATGTCCGCCGGCTCGATTTCGAGCTGGTGGCCACCAATGAAGAAGCACTGGTCCTGTATGCTCCATCTGTCAACCAACCACTGTAAGAAATCCACCTGAGCCCTCATGCCAAGAATGGCCCAGAATTTGTACAAGGCGCACGACCTCAAAGCATCAAGTGAAGGCTGATCATTCCATGCGGCAGCATCTACGTCCTCATGCTCTCGTTTGTGCTAATATAGCATGATGTACTCTCTGCATCAAGTATAAGCATAAATTAAATTGCTAGAAATTATTTTATTTGGTCCATTTTTGAGAATTTTTGGGTTAAAAACCCTTGCGACGGGGACCGCACCCTCCGGGTTAGACACAGTGCGTGGGACCGCACTTTGTCTACATGGAAGGTGCGGACCCCTGGCTTTTTCCCAATGGAGAAAAAGTCGGGGTCCGCAGGCCAGCAGTGGTAAACCTGCGGGCGCTCGCGCGCGGGTTTTAAGCCTAAAAACCCTCCCAAAAATGAAATAAATGACTAAAACAAAAATCGAAATGGTTAAAAATGAATAGTAGGATGCTGTGGATTACCTGGAGAAGACGGCGTTCGATTTCGACAGTTGGATTTTCCGCAATCTTCACGGGAAGTTTTCTGAGCAAAAGCACTATTTTCTCACCCAAAACTCAAACGGTAAAAATGAATTGACGAAGGCCCTTTTTATACGTTTTTTGAGTAAATAAATTGCAAATTTGTTTATGTTTCACTTTGGAAAGGTATTTTTGCGACATTTTTATCCATTTCAAACAGGTATGAGTAATGTTTGTGTTTTTGTGCAGGATAACGGATTATTCAGGCGAAATCTATCGTTTTCGACGAAAAAACATTTAGAGTCACCTTTAAGCTCTTTTCTGACTCCTAAAACATGAAAAGATTGCCGAGTGTTTCTTTTAAACTCATTAAAACAGAATTAAAAGACGGTCCACTTACAGCTCTTTTCCGACCGTAAAAACATGAAAATATTGCCGGATTTTTGTCGTTTCAAATTCGATATTGGTTATAAAACGACGTGTCGTTGATCGCTTTTTTTACTTTTTCGGATCAAGGGCACTAATGACGAAAAATACTCCTTGGTCGTAAAAGATCAAGCGGTTCTCTCAAGTATTATTTTATACTTTTTCGGGCTTGGGAGACACAAATTTACGAAAAAGGTCAACCCTGGAGTCTTCTTAAGTTTTTTCAGACTCTCTAAAATTGAAAACGCCAAGTTTCTCCTATACTGGACTCGTTAAAATTTCACAGTAAAGGACCTGTTCAATTACAAATAGGAACGAACAACTTCTTCTTAGGGTTCGAATTTAAACTAAGTTGGACTCATCTGAAGGATGAGCTTATAATCAAGCAAATGTTATCCTCCTCAAGCTTGTCAAAAATAAAGAGGTACTTGCCAGAAATGGTGGGGGAAAAGAGAGAAAAATGAGCCTGTTTGTCATACTTTGTAACCGCTCTTGAACACAACACTTTTATTCACATGGGTTGGGAAATACTTTGCCTAACAGTTGATCAAACCACATTGAAAGTCTTCAGCTGGTTTCTGGGTATTAAATTTGGGTCAATCTTCACCAAACCATCTGTCGTGTCGTTATGTGTTCAAGAGGTCACTTCCAATAAGCCATTCATCTGCAAAATATCTATCATCCATCTTGACCATCCCTGAGTCAGTCCTTGCAACTAAATTTCTTCGACTTGATCTATGATTTCGTTTTGTGGGCTTGCCTACGACGGATC
Source organism: Pinus tabuliformis (assembly GCA_031772625.1). Lineage (NCBI taxonomy): Eukaryota > Viridiplantae > Streptophyta > Pinopsida > Pinales > Pinaceae > Pinus > Pinus tabuliformis. The sequence continues at coordinate 895,345,927 of CM062815.1, forward strand.
GCTTTCTATCGACATCAGCTCATTATCTAGAAAGATGATCTAGAAATCGTCAGTAACTTGAGATCTGCATGCCTCAATGGCAGGTTTCTCGCCTTTGTCGACAGGTTGCATCATTGACCTTCGATCAAAGGATTCCGTGACATGTTCGACATAAACACATTTATTCGCATCTCATGGATTGTACTGGGTACTTTGAGAGCCATTGACATCACTGGTGGTTTCTCTCACACTTGTTAACAGTTTACATTATTGACTGGTAATCAAGTGGTTTCTACCATGTTCGACATCAACACATTCACTCACATGGATAGAATCGTACTGTTTCGGAAAGTAGAAATGAAGACCCCGGATCTAGTTTCCACAATCCAGGCTACGAGGAATTTGTATTCATTATATAATGGACTATTCATAAACAGATGGCTGCATCCATACTGTGTCCACATGAGTCTATACTTGTGATGTTTTACAAGATCATTCCTGTATCAGAGCAGTAGTTAGTTTTCTAGTCAGTTTTGATCTGAGTATGGGAATGCCTACCTCAGCGATGATATGATCTCATATATATATCTTGCATTGAATGTTTTTACAGGTTCCAACCGGGCTCTCCACAAGATGATCCTCAAAATGATAAAGTACTTCACTCTTCCTAAATGATAAATGAAATCCTCATCTACTACAGACTTCACACTTTAGGGGGCAATCTGTTACACAAAAATATCATCACTATGATTATTTGCAGTCAATATGGGTCTATCATCACTTGTACTGTCCTCCTAAGCAAGTCTCAGACCTCAGCTCTTCAAGTCAAGCTTTGAAAATGGGAGAAAGACATTGAAAATCAATGAAACTCTGGTTCCACACTTTCTCTCACTGTCACCTGCGGTTCCGCACCTTCTGCTTACAAAAACTGCGGACCTGCCTGCTCTGTCCCTAAAGGTGTGGGTGCAGACCCCTGTGAAAGTCAAAAGGCGTAAGTTTTATCTTAAAAAAATCACTTTGGGTTAATTCTAGAGGATTCTAGAAGGAATTTTGACGTGGATTGTTCGCTTTGAGGTGGTTCATGCATCCCAAAAGAGAAGGAGCTAATCCCTTGATGAGAGGAGCTATCCCTTTGAAGGAGGGCTTTATCCCTTTGAAGGAGGACCTAGTAACCTCCCTCCATTGCACTATAAATTCAGGCATTGGGCTGGTTGCTGAGGAGGTTAGAAGCTGAACATTTTTGAGGGTAAATGCTGGTGAAATCAAGACTTCCTAGTTGAGCTTAAGAGGAGAGATCACATACCTTTTTGGCTTCATTGGGGAGTGAGTGAAACTTGTCAAAGTAGAGGAGACTTCTTGCTGGACCCTGGGAGGACCTTGTATAGCATCAAGGCACAGATTGTAAAGTTCTTCTTCTTTTGAATTAATACAATCAAACTCATTTTTCTCAACAAGTATCTCATGTTATTTGTTTCATGGACTCCTTGACTTTCATGTTAAATATGTTTTGTGATATTGGCTTTTCAGGTGCTATTTAATTTGTTTTCCTTGTTTGTGTTTGCAGATTCGCGACAAAGGAGCTCATTTGGATTGAAGGAGCGAGGGCATCCAAAAACTTGCGTTGGACCTAAGGTAGGCCCTAAAAACACTTGTTTGCCATTGTTTATAAAAGCATATTTAGAGAAAGGTAGTGTTTGATTGGTTTGCTTGTCATTAGGTCTTATTTAGATTCTAGAAAGGTCTATCTTGTCCGCAAGATCGACTTATTCCGTGTGACATGTCCTTCTATCTTGAGAGTTTGAGAAGTGGTCATTCTTGCCAATAGTTTACAAGATATGGTCTGATTCATTTCTTCTTTCTCTGGGGTTGGTTCCTGGCATATATCCTCTTCTTTTGATGTTTCTTGATCCTTTTCTTCCTCCTCTTCATACTCTATGTAAAATAATTTCTTCTCAGCACACTTATGACCTTTAGTGCATTTTCTATCACAATTGTAACAAAGCCCTTTTTCTCTTTTTTCTTCCAATTGTTGTGGTGTAACTGTTGTAGGTTGTGGAAGGCTAGGAGAAACAACACTTCCATATTTATAGTTGTGAGGGGTAGACTTCCTTGTTGCCATAATTTTACTTTCTAATATGTCACAAAGCCCTTTTACTCTTTCCAATTGTTGTGGTGTTGCTGTAAAGAAGGTGTTGCTCTTTGTATCCTCATAATGTGCTATCATTTCCTCCGTGAGAATTGACCACGTAACAAGTTGTTTACGAGAACAAAGCCCTTTATACCATAAAAATTGATCTGGTTCTAAATAAGAAGATGCAATACATACCTTTTGTAACAGTGGTACACCATGTAGATCAAAATATTGCTCCATCTGAAGTATCCAATTTACCGGATCCTTGCCATCAAACTTCCTCATCTTGCTTTTTCTTGATTTTAGGACCTCGATATTGAAACGACTGTAACGCTGTACCTTCGGATATTTAAGTTCTAAAATTGCTACCTGTAGTAGCCCTCTATGTCCTCTTTCCAATGCCACCAGTCTGATCCAAATTGGATTCTCCAAGAAAGAGTTATGCACAATCTCCCAAGATGACCTAATTATAGACCTTTCCAGAAGAGCGAACTTGTATGAAGTTCCACGTGTCAATTTTTCGACCTTTGGCTCTGAAAAATATATACAAGAAACTACATTCTGTCCTCTTTCTGTACCTTCTTACGAAATTTCAATCCGATGCTCAGAGAGAAAGTTATGATGATTTTCCCCAGGTCACCTGTTTGGAATGTAATTCAGGAGTCTATAAAAAGACCAACTTCCTCAGATCATATCTCCGTGAATATAGCACGAAAAGCTCTAAAATTTGGACCCGAGATTTAGCGCGATTTCTTCTCAAATGGTTTTTTTTTCTACTTCTGAAACATCGCAGAAAAAGTTATAGCGAAAATTCCACGATGACCTGTTTGGAGCAGCGAAACCCGAGAATCCAAATCTCTGATACCAAATGTTATGAAACCAGCTCAAGAAAAGATAGAAAAGATAGATCAATGCCTTAGAATTCAGCCTCTTCAAGGGGGCAACCTCCTTTACATTACATAAATGAACAATTCTTGGATGATACAAATGAAAATACCTCCTTTCTATATATAGGAGTCTAAGGGGTCATAACATAATCAGAGCCGACATAACAATAATAATGTAAGGGCACAATAATAACAATAGTGGGCTTCTATGGGGCACAATAGTAACAATATGGGCACTACATGGGTACAATGATATAATAAGTGGGTTGTACTAATAACAATAAGGGGTTACACTAGTAGTATAGGGGCCTAACAATCTTTGTACCATAACGAATCATTTTGCCAGCTAAATGTATCAGACGTACTGGAATGTTGTTGTAACTTTCGAATAAGTGCTCACACTTCTTCTTCATTCTTCCAATCCTCCCTTGCTTTGTTTATCCAATCTGGTTGGATAATAGAAATGGCACACAACAATGCTTCCACATCCTCATCCTTTCTTGAGAGTGCATCTGCCACCACATTTTGCTTCCCTTTTTTGTAGATGATTTCAAAGTCATAACCCAACATCTTTGTGACCCACTTTTGTTGCTCTTCAGAGGATAATCTTTGTTCTAAAAAGTATTTAAGGCTATCATGGTCCATTTTTACCTTGAAGTGTCTTCCCATTAGGTAGGGTCACCATTTCTTAAGTGCATGGAGTATTGTCAACATTTCCTTCTCATAAATAGCTTTGTGTAAAAACTTTCGCTTGATTGGATGACTTTCAAAAGCAATGGGTCTTTCATCTTGCATTAAAACAGCACCAATTCCATTTCCTGAAGCATCACATTCCACAATAAAGGTTTTTGTGAAGTTCGGTGTAGCTAAGACTGGTGCTTGGCACATTGCCTCTTTAAGATGTTCGAAGGCCTTTGTTGCTTCTAGAGTCCATGAAAATGCATTTATGTTCAATAATGTTGTTAGAGGTGCTGCTATTCTCTCATAATTCTTAAAAAACTTGCGATAATACCCTGTCAACCCAAAAAATCCTCGCAGATACTTTATGGATGTGGGGATTTTCCATTCCTTAATGGCTTTAATTTTGCTAGGGTCTACCTTAACTCCTTCATGAGATACAATATGACCTAGATATTCCACCTCTTGTACTCCAAAGAAACATTTGGATCTTTTTGCATATAATTGTTTCTCCTCGAATATTTGTAGCACCCTGTCATCATGTTCAACATGATCCTTCCAAGACTTGTTGTAGATTAGTATATCATCAAAAAATACTAACACAAATTTTCTAAGGAATGGTTTGAAAATGGAATTCATCAAACCTTGAAATGTTGAAGGTGCATTGGTAAGGCCAAAAGGCATAACCAAAAATTCATAATGACCCTCATGAGTTCTAAATGCTATTTTTAGAATGTCCTCAGTCTTCATTCTGATTTGATGATATCCTGAACGAAGATCCAACTTGGTGAAGTAAATTTATCCATGAAATTCATCCAGTAATTCATCAATGACAGGAATGGGAAACTTATCTTTAATAGTGAGCTTTTTGAGCTCCCTATAATCCGGACACATGTGCCATGATCCATCCTTCTTGTGCACCAATACTACTGGAGTAGAGAAAGAACTTTGACTCGGTTGAATTATACTAGCCTCTAGAATTTCTTCAACCATACGTTCAATTTCACTCTTTTGGGCATAGGGATATCTGTACGGCCTTATGTTTGGAGGAAAACTTCCTGGAATTTGATGAATAGCATGATCATGATCACGAATAGGTGGGAGACCTTTGGGAGTCTCAAATACCTTGGAATGATTGTCCAAGACTTTTTGGAGATATGGAGAAATAGATGATTCCAATGTGGAAACATCTAGCGAACATAATTGTGCAATTACACCTCTTTGTTCCTTTTTTAGAAGCTTTGTCATACTGTTAGAGCTGATTATCTTTCCTGGTTTCCCTGCAATACCCCTTAGTTCAACTTCCTTTCCTTTCACAGCAAATTTCATGAAAAGTTCTTGAAAATTAAAAGCTATTGTACCCAATGATTGTAGCGATTGGACTCCTAGTACAACATCAGCACCTCCCATTGGAATGGAAAGCATTGGGCTAGTCAATACATATTATCCCATGGATAGCTTGATATTATGGCACTTTCCAGAGCAATTTATTGTTCCTCTATTTGTAACCATCACTTGACACTCTAGTGCTGGATATAAGAAGCAATTCAATTCTTTTGCTACCTTATAATGAATAAAATTGTGGGTACTTCCTGAATCAATCAACACTATTACCTTTTTCTTCTTGATTTATCCTTTTATCTTGATGGTTTGAGGAGTGGTAATTCCCGCCAATGCATTACAAGGTATGGTTGAATTCATTTCTTCTTTATCTAGGCTTTGTTCCTCGAGTATATCCTCTTCTTTTGACCTTTCTTGCTCCTTTTCTTCTTCCTCTTCACAATCTATGTAGAATAATTTCTTCTCAGCACACTTATGACCTTTAGTGTATTTGCTATCACAACTGTAACAAAGCCATTTTGCTCTTTTTTCTTCCAATTGTTGTGGTGTCAACCTTATAGGTTGTGGAAGATTAGGGGCAACAACACTTCCATCTTTAGAGTTGTGAGTGGTATGCTTCCTGGTTGCCATAATTTTGCTTTCCATTTTTCTTGCTAACCTGAATGCCTTCTCTAATGAATCAGATTCCCAAAGGCGAACATCATGTTGAATATTATCCTTTAAATTCCCTATGAACACATCAATCCTATGCTCCTCTGAAATATTTTTTACCCTTATGTTCAATTTTTGGAACTCCTCAATGTGCTCCATTATTGAACCCTTTTGTTTGAGACTTATCAATTGGATAAAAAAAGTGTTTCTTTTTGTATCCTCATAATGTGTTGTCAATTATTTTGTAAAAATTTCCCAAGTGATAATTTTTTTATGAGAGCAAAGCCATTGATAGCATACAAACTGATGTGGTTCCAAATATAAATTTGCAATACGTACCTTTTGTGTGTTTTGCACATTATTGAGATCGAAAAATTGCTCCATCGGTAATATCCATGTTGCAGGATCCTTGCCATCAAACTTCCTCATATCGATTTTTGGAATATGGTGGGTCTTCGATCCCACATTAGAGTCTATGAAATCATGATTAACATTTCTTTTGTTCGCATCATGAGTTTCCTTTACTACTTTTTCACCATTAGTAAGTATTTCTTGTAGAAAATTTGTCAATCTGTCTTCAAATCTGCCATGTCTCTCTTCAAATCTGTCTTCAAATCTATCTTCAAATCGTCAATCTTAGATTCCATGCCCTTTATCTTAGCTTCTATTAACTTTTGTGAGAGTGACATTTGTTGCACTTGGTCTTGTAATTTTGATATATCATGTAGCATTTCTTCCTCTTCTTCATCAGTCATGCTAGAGCTTTCAGGTTGCTTACTAGGTGTTTGGATTTTCTTTCCTCGAGGCATCAATTACCGATACTAATTCTCTACTATACCCTTTGAGTTACTTCAAAATAAATTTTCAAACCAAGCTAAAGAAAAAAATTTTAAAAATCTACACACCATTTTTCACTTTGTAGGAGGTTGATAATGCCTCTGATGTATCTCTGTACTTTCGGCTCATTCAGTTCTAAATTTGTGATCTGTAGTAGCCCTCTGTGTCCTCTTTCCAATGCCACCAGTGTTATCCAAATTGGATTCTCCAAGGAAGAGTTATGCGAAATCTCCCACAGTGACCTGATTATAGACTAGTTTAGTAGAGCGAACTTGTACGACGTGCCACGAGTCACTGTTTCAACCTTTGGCTCTGAAAAATATATACAAGAAACTAAAGTTTGTTCTCTTTCTGTAACTTCTTACGAAATTTCAATCTGATGTTTAGAGAGAAAGTTGTGGTTATTTTCCCCAGGTCGCCTGTTTGGAATGTAATTCAGGAGTCTGCAAAAAGACCAACTTCCGTAGATCATATCTCCCCAAATATAGCACGAAAAGCTCTGAAATTCGGACCCAAGATTCATCGCGATGTCTTCTCAAATGGTTTTTTATTTTAGCTTTTGAAATGTCGCAGAAAAAAAGTTATAGTGAAAAGGACACGATGACCTTTTTGGAGCAGCGAAACCCTAGAATCCAAAGCTCTGATATCAAATGTTATGAAACCAGCTCAAGAAAAAGATAGGAAAGATAGATCAATGCCTTAGAATTCAGCCTCTTCGAGGGGTCAACCTACTTTACATTACATAAATGAACAATTCCTTGATGATTCAAATGACAAAACCTCCTTTCTATATGTAGGAGTCTAAGGAGTCACAATATAACCTAGCTGACCTATCAATAATAATATAAAGCCACAAAAATAACAATAGAGGGATTCTATGGGGCACAATAATAACAATATGGGAATGATAGGGGCACAACAATATTAATAAGAGATACAAATGCAATAGTAATGGGGTAATCACTAGTATTATAGGCACACCATTCTCATGTTTAACCCCACTAGCCTAGATGATGTATTGGTTCAGGCTACACATCTAGAGGCTAGAGGCAAGAATGTGAACCCAGATATTCGAGGATCATCAAAACCCTCTGTAAGAAAAAACAAGGGAAAGAAGAAGCTGAAATGGAAAGAGAGGAAGACAAACGTTGTACAAAAAGACAAACCTTCATGCGCTCACTGCAAGAAGGATGGACACAATAATGAACACTGCTGGTCTTTGCATTCGAAGCTGAAACCTAAAATGTTCGGTGGTAAGAAGAAGAAGATTGTTGCTGCTATTCAGAAAGACTTAGGGTTAGACTTAGGTGATGAAACAACAGTCACAACTACAGGTATAAAAGGTAAAAATTATGAAGCATCTACAAGTAATTCTGCACAATCTATTGATAATGAAGATAATGAGAGGAAAAGACATGAGCTTTTTCATATTATATTTATTTCCAAGCATCAAAAGATTGATACTTTATTTGATAGGGGATCACAAGTAAACTTGATTTCTGAAGCAACTGTAAAGAAGTTAGGATTACTAACAACACCTCACAAGAAGCCATATCCATTAGGTTGGGTATGCGATAAAGCAAAGCTACAAGTGACTAGACAATGTAAACTTAGGTTTTCTATTGGGTCAACATTTGTAGATGAGGTTGAGTTAGATATAGTTCCCTTGGATATATGTGGAATTGTTTTAGGAAGTCCTTACTTGTATGATAGAAAAGCCATTTTCTATAAAGCTGAAAATAAGTATCAACTCACGAAAGATGGAATAGAACATATTGTAAGAGCTCATAAACTAAAAAATAATTACTCTATCATAAACTCAGGGCAGATGAAAAGAATTGTAAATTCATGCAAGCAATTTTTACTAATGGTTGTAAAGGAAAAGAACCCTGATAAAACCAATGTATTTGAGGCTATGATGCTAAATAAAAAGCTGATTTATTTAAAGTTATTTCAGAATATGATATCCTATTTCAAGAACCTAAAGGTCTGCCACCCAAAAGGGAAATATTACATGATATTCATTTCCAGCAAGATGTTCCATTGCCGAACATTGGAATGTACAGGTTACCTGCTTTAGAGAATGCAGAGATCATGAAACAGGTACAGGAGCTGCTCGAGAAAGGGTTCATAAGACCAAGCACATAACCACGCAGATCCCCAATCGTGTTGGTGAGGAAGAAAGATGGTTCGTGGATGATGTGCATTGATTACAGAGCACTGAATAAAATAATGATCAAGAATCGTTATCATCTTCCGCGCATTGATGATCTATTAGATCAGCTGAAAGAAGCAATTTACTTTTCCAAGTTGGACTTGTGTAGTGGCTATCATCATGTCAAAGTAGCAGAACAAGATGCATGGAAGACTGCTTTCAAAGCAAAGCAAGGGTTGTATGAATGGCTGGTTATGCCTTTTGGCTTAACTAATGCTCCTGCCACTTTCATGAGAGTTATGAATGATGTACTTAGACCTTTTATTGATGATTTTGTAATTGTATATTTAGATGACATTCTTGTTTTCAGTAAAGAATGGGAAGAGCATTTGAAGCATGTAAAGTAGACTTTAGATGTTTTGAAAAGAGAAAATCTCTATGTGAAGCTATCAAAATGTGAATTTGGCAAAACATCTTTAAATTATTTGGGTCATATTGTAGGGGGTGGTGAATTGAAGATAGATCCCTCTAAGGTCGAAGTCATTGTGAACTGGCCTAAACCTAAATCTGCTACAGAAGTGATGAGTTTCCTAGGGACAACACAATATTGGAGAAAGTTTATTGCTAACTTTTCCTTGATTGCAGCTCCCTTACATGCTTTAACAGGATTGAACAAGGTGTTTCAATGGGGAGGCAAATAACAGAAAGCCTTCGACACCTTAAAAGAAAAAATTAATATAGCACCAATACTAGCACTGCCAGATCTTCAACGACCATTTGAGATTGAAACAGATGCCAGTGACTATACCATGGCAGTAGTGTTGATGCAACATGGTAAACCCATATGTTATCATTCTAAGACATTTAATTCTCCAGTAGTTAATTATCCCACATATGATAAAGAATTGTATGCGTTAGTACAGAGTGTGAAAAAGTGGAAACATTACCTAATGTGCAAAGAAACAATCATCCATACAGATCATCAACCACTTCAATATTTGCACTCACAAACTAAATTGTAGCAATCAAGACACTATAGGTGGATGGGTTTTCTACAATAGTTTCATCTTGTCATCAGATATAAGAAGGGCATACGTAATAAGGTTGCAGATACGTTATCCAGACCAATCATAAATCCATCTACTATACTTAAGCATAACTCAGTAATGCATGAAAGATACAGTGAACAATATGCTCAAGATGTAGATTTTAAGGATTTATATGCAACTTTAAGTTATGGAAAACAAGTAGAAGAATTGGATTATTATGTTAAGGACCAACTCTTGTATCATTTGGGAAAGTTATGCATTCCACAAACTGAAAGAGTTAACATAATCTGAGAAGCACATACTTCTCTTATATCCAGTCATTTTGGTGTAAGTAAAACAATTGCACAGCTGCAAAGGTTCTGTTATTGGCCAAGAATGCATGAAATAGTTTCTAGATATATTAAAGGGTGTACCATGTGTGCTAAAAGCAAGCCCAGCAATAGAAAATTAGGCTTGTACACTCCACTTCCAGTTCCTTCTTGTCCTTGGGAAAGTGTTTCCATGGACTTTGTTGGGAGATTGCCAAAATCTAGAAAAGGTCATGACTATTTATATTTTATTGTGGATAGGTTCAGCAAAATGTGTATTTTAATACCTTGTAACAAGCAGATTATAGCTAAACAAACAACGAAGTTGTTCTTTCAGCATGTCTAGATTCATTTTGGGTTACCCACTTCCATCGTATCTGATCGAGATTCTTGATTTATTGGGAAGTTTTGGTCAAGTCTGTGGGAATTTATGGACACCATACTGAAGAAGAGCATAACCTTTCATCCAAAAACAAATGGCCAAATAGAGGTGGTCAACAGGAAAGTGATCCAATTGCTCAGGGGCTATTGCAGCAAGCATCCCAAGCTTTGGGATGAACATTTGTGTTATGTGAAACATGCTTACAACCGTGCCAAGCACTCTTCTACGTAGAGATCTCCTTTTGAGACTTGTTTTGGTTTTACACCAAGGTCTCCATTGGATTTTGTCTTTGGAAAAGACATAGAAGTTGATGGACACAGTGATGTGGACAAAGCAACCAAGTTCATTGAACAGATTCAAGAAATTCACCATGCAGTACAGGAACAACTAGAAAGAAGCCAAGCCAAGTACAAGGCAAGGCATGACAAGCTTTGAATTGAGCATAGATTCCAAGTTGGTGATCAAGTTTGGCTATACATCAGCAATGACAGAATGCAAGGTGAAGGTAAGAAGCTGAAGCCAATAAGGTATGGGCCTTTCAAGATACTTAAGAAAATTGGTGAGAATGCTTTTCTCCTTGATTTTCCATCTTACATGCACATCTATTTAGTAGTTAATGCAGATAACTTGAGACTGTTTGAACTTTCATTAATTGAAGATCCCGAAGAGCAAAGTCAGTTGCCTTATATTGATGATATGTTGCCTGAATATCTCAATGAGTCGTAGGAAGATACAGTTTTGGATAGGAAGGTGAGAACTAAACGCAGAGGGGATGTTGAGTACCTCAAAATTGGACCCAAAGGTTCAAAACCAAGCAGTGCACGATGGATGGACAATTAGACAAGTGAAGAAGTTGTATCCTCACTTGATTGATTCTTAAAAACCAACTTTTGGTGGTCTAAAAGATTTGTCAGTGGGAAGTCGTGATCCAAAATGGATACAAAACACTCTCTAAGTCTTCAAAATAAAAAACTATCACATAATGAAAAACCTTACAAAAGATGGATTACACTATTGGGCTTGAAAAACATAAAGAAATGGCCAAAAAACAAAGTTATCAGAGGCTTGGATAGTGATGCACAGGATCCGTTTGATCTGCCTGATCAACGATCCAGATCTGATCGACATATCACAATCGACGAAGGTAGGCAGAGGCTATAGGAGGCTACCACATAAATTTTGCGACAAAAATCAACGTCAGTCAACGAGGACCATCAATCAAGCGTGCAGATCGATGGCCCATGTTAACTCACAATATCGCGTCAACAAAACACAAGGGATCGCTTATCAATGGCTCGGGGACTAGTCGATATGCGATTGCGATATAATCGCATTGCAATATCACATCGGAGTAATACAAAGGAGTGGGGCCGATACAAAGGCGACTTGCGATAGCCAGACCCGATGGGGTTATGGGTGATATTTGATATATTTTGAGATCCGAAAACAGGGTTTTTCTATGTATTTCACATTTTCATTAAATAAACGAAATGCACCTGATGCGATATATATCCAGACCCGATGGAACTTATAGATGCGAATATATAACATTTCAAGTCCGATATGAACCATTTTGTCGGGATTTTCTTTGTATTTGGGATTTTTAACAATAAACCCAAATACAAAGGAACCCTAACTTATGCGACGGGCGATAGTAATTTAAAGGCAGACCTAATGGAATATAGGGCGGAATTAATGATTTTTGAAGTCCGATAAATGACAAATTGGCAGATTTTTTTGTGTTTTAGAGTATTTCTCTATGTAAATAGAGAACGACCATTTTTGGGATTTCAAAGGTGCTGATGGTCCCTTCCATTGCAGAATAGGTGGCCACCATCCCTGAAGACATTAGAAATGATTTATTAATGCTCAGAGGGGGATTTGAGCAGACAGAGGCCGGGAGCCAGAGACCCCAGAAGAGGAAATGAACAGACAGCACCGATTGGCTTAAAAGCCACAGAATGATAGAGACAGAGAAAAAGCAGTGTTGAGATAGATCAAAGACAGAGACAGAGAGTGAGAGAGAGAGTCTGTGTACTCAGAAAGGCTTGAGGGATTCAAGCAAACTCCTGCTGTTTTGTATCTGTTGTGTTGAGACTCAATTTGAGCTCACATTTTGTAAAACTCTACTCTTGAAGACATAATAGAGAGGTCACCATTGAAGGTTGGACTAGGAGACATAGCCCAAGAGTTTTGGGTGAACTCCATATTAAACTTGTTGTGCTATATTTGTTTGTCTATTATGTTTCTCTTACTGATCATTGTCTATATTATTTGCAATCTTATCGATCCGTTGCACTACGTAATATAGGAAAATCCATGCACATGAGTCTGTAATACCTTAAAAGTAATCTAAGATCTCATCTCAGATCACATGTGTAGGTCAAAATGAAGCTTCTAAAAGACCCTTATGTGGCCTCCTAAGGCCAAATTTGAATTTGAGCGGAGAAGATCATGGGATCATAAGGATATGTCTCCCATTTCCTATTTGTATTGAAACTCTAAGAAGATATGTATCTTATCATTTCCTATTTTGATTGTAACTCTAGAGATATAGGGAGAGATTCATGGACTCTCATTAATGAGATAACTTCTCATCCTTTTTCATAAATAGGGGAAGTTTTCTCCTATAATTTTATGTGTAAAGTTGGGGAATTGCTCATGTTTTGAATAAAGAAGAAGGCTTGCATTTGGAGCTTCTCAACTTTCCATCCTCATAATTTTGGATTGGCCATATACAATGTGTGAGATTTATTTGTTTTCATAGATTAAGATTTATTTGCTTTCATAGATTAAGATTGATTTCTTTTTTAATTACTGTGTAATCTTATGCTAATCAAAGCATCTCAAGAAAATAATTTTCTCTTTTGCAAAATTGGATTGTGTTTGAAGCATTGGAGCATATAGTGATCTTAGTTTTCCTTTACATGTTTTTACAATGCTTTCTTAGGATTAAGTTTTACATTCACTGTTTAATCTTATGTAGAGAATTTCAAGAAGGTTCTTCCAAAATTGATTGCTTGAGGCATTTAGAACAGACAGTGATTTAGTTTCCTTTCTCATGATTTTATCATGCTTTTTAGATTAAATTTTTTATTTATTGTGTCATCTCATGTTCAACATTTCAAGGAGGTAACCCTTCCAAAATTGATTGCTTAAAAACATTAGATTACACAGTCATTGCAAGTTTTTACATGTTTTCTTTATGTTTTCATAGATCATGTTTTCTTTCATTTAAAGTGTAATCAAGTACTTAATCACTTCAAGAAGATTGCTTCCTAAATTGAATGTTTCATGGATATTTATCATACAATAGATCATAGTTGTCTTTTCCATTTGTTTTAGATTGTCATTGTTATTTTGCTTTTAGTCCATGAACAGGATTAGTTTGATTTTGATCAAGAGCTTTCAAGGATAAGAAAGGAAGTGATTTCATTTTCATCTTGTCATATGAATGCAATTGTTTTTAAATTGATGCTCTATTTTTCATAGATTAGTTTAAGTAAATTTGATTTTATTCCTTCTTTTTCATAGTTTAATCATTTCATTTAGAGTAATTCCTAGTTTAGTTTCTTTCATCAAAATATTTCCTTTTATTCCTTCTTTAGAAATTAGTTTTCAACATTAAAATTCATTAGATTTTGTCCATTAACATTTAAAGATTTCATCTAGAACCATAACTTTAATTTCTTAGATTAATTTCCTTAGGAATGAGAAACAAAACCCCAAAACAACATAAAAACACACTCAACGAAGTAAGAAACAAGGTTAACTAAGCACATATTGTGCACCACACTTCATCAGTTTACTAACCATGGTTGATAATTCATGTTAGCAATTTAAGACATTAAATTAACTGAACATTTTGGCACCCTTGTCGAGGAAGTGTAATTAGGAGACCTTATTTCTTACATCTAAGAAAAAAACAAATAATAATTTCTTGAGTATGCTCTCCTGTTGCGCTTTGTGTGATCTGGAGGATCAGAAAAAGAATTTTTATGTTAAAAAAATAAAAATAAAAATAACTACGGAATGCAATTCCGTAGCTAAATTCTTTCTTCATCATTTTATTTGATTTAGTTTTACAATAAAGTAAAAAAAAAAAAACAACTATGATATAATAAAACAAACAAACGACAATCAACGAAACATTTTGACATATTAGAATATCCTGGAGATGGAAGAAAGTGTTGGCCGATCTAAAAGATACATTAGGGAGAATTGAACCTATTTTCGAGCTTGCATTGAACAACCAAGATGAGGTTTCAAGACTTGTATGCCCATTTTAAACAAGCATGAGAAATTCTGGAAAAATGTATTACAATATGGAGTTGGGATGTTGTTTCTCGTCATCAAACCAGAATGAAGATCTCCATTGTGACTAAAGATATCTACAAACATCTAGCAATGCCAGGTTTGGTGCAAATGGTCTAATTTCAAGCGCAAATTCGGAAGATCCTAGACAGAAACAAGCAGGTTATCGAAGTTGTGGCTACTCATAGAATTTCTGGAAGCATTTCCCAATACACTCATGAAATGGTAGGCACAACCAACAACAAACCTACAAATTAAAAAAATATCCAACCACAACAATCGATTTTTGTTGTCGGTGCAACACATAAAATGTAACGGTTTTGACACATGATTTTAAAATGCATTTTCTGAGCAAACTGAGGCGAATTTGAAAAAAACTGAGACATGGGTGTTTTCGAGAACAGGGTGAATTACGTAACGTCTAAATGGTTTTCCGAATTTCACAACTGTTTGAGCGAATTTTATGGTTCTTTGGAGCCTTAGTTTCTAGATTGTGTGAGAAAAATGGATTTTCGGATTTAATGCACAGTTGTGGCCATGATCTGATTTCTCTGATCTTTGGAAGAAATATCTGCCTAGATCTGATTTCCCTTGCTAAATTCTAGCTTGAGACAGTTGGAGAAAACACTTTGAGTTTGGGTGCCTCAATCTCTTGTGCCAAGTCATCCACTGCGCATTGGCCTTCTTAATTTCCTCCATTAAAGGAGCCACCGTGACAGAGGAACTGGTGATGGTGCAGATAAGAATGCCGATGGTAATTCATAGCCAATGAAAATCCCATCTCGCGGCGGACGTGGCGATAATGCTGAGAGGAGTGGAATTCCTTAACATCCAGAAGTCCATTACATTGCATGCGCCACGTCTGAACATTGATTGTTCGTGGTTATTACAGACAGACAATCCCGGCGCAAAATAAAATCGAATAGGATTTTGAGGTTTATATATCTATATATATATATATATCTATATATATATATATATATATATATATATATATATATATATATATATATATATATATATATATATATATATATATAGCTGCAGTGACTCATAAATGAGATGTAGTTTCTTCAGTATTTTTGTTGATTTCGCTAGTCAGTTTTAATGGACCCCTGCACTTGTTTTGGCAAGTTGCAGCAATATCTTTTGCTGCAAACTTTCATTATTAACGCTGATATTCTCATCTAATGGCTATATCTTGCTGATGGTTTTTGGATATTTTCGATATCTATATAGATATATCTATATATATATATATATATTTTTTTTTTTTTTTTTTTGAAGCAATTTATAAAAATGAAAATACTTGCAAAATTTGATTGAAATAATTTTTTGTACAAGTACTTTTTCATATTTTTGCCGCTTCAAATATTTTTGATAGCATGTTATTTTTGCAGCACAGATGACGATTCAATAATGACTTGCAAAACAATTGGAAAATTATTTAGATGATTTCTAAACATTTGGCATTAATATTATTGCTGTGTATTTTTCTATGAAGTTTTAACTTGAACGACATAAAAAATATTTGTGATGCTAATCATTTTACCGAGCAAAGTGCATGAAGTCATCCGACAACAGGGAGTTGATTTATTTTTCATGGTTATTTCTTAAAAATGGATTGTTATTGATATCATGAATTGGACTGAATATAACACTTATGATTTTCCTTAATCTGTTTCATTTGACATTCAATTTTTGCATAAGAATCAGAAAGAAATTAGCTATTTCTTTTTGAACACACTTATGTTCTTTGTGTCAATTTCCTTTTTTGCAGGTTTAGGATGATTGAATGATCAACAAGGAGATTAAATTGTGATGACAATTGGTCTTCAAAAGACCAATCTCATGAGAAACATAAGAAAATGTCCATGTCCATATTCATCAAAACCATTACTCTTCCTCCCTTTTGAATTATAAATCCAACCAAGCAATTTAAAGCAAGCCATAGTTATTTTTCCGAGCAAGAGTCACTTGTTCATTTTCCTTCATTCATATACACTTTCCATCAACTCCACGAATAAAATCAAGAAGCTTACTTTCATTCTTATTGCCCATTGTCATCATTATTTTCCACTGTGATCTTCCATTTCCATTTTCCTTTTACTATTCTTTTCATTTGGCAATTAAACTCTGCTTCAATGAAAATTATTGAGTCCATAGCCCTTGGAGTCTAAAATCCTTGCAAAAGTACCTTGAGGCTTGCATGCCTTAGTGGCAAGTCCTCATGCCGACGAACAATGGGAATACATCAAAGTCCCTTGTTCATCGGATCTTTTAGGTACTTGACAACAACAAAATTATCTGTACTTAGCAATATGTGTTTGGGCATCGTGATTCTCATTGTCACTAATGGTGAGAGTTCTCGTGTTGGCTAGTGGCATCCATTAATGGCCACTAGTCAACAATTTCCTGCTATGTTTGACATCAGAACACCTATTCACATAGCAAGAATTGTGCCAATGAGTTTTGAAGACACGAAGACTATCATTTTTAGCATTTTGGAGCAAATTTAGAATACATGCAGCTGCGGAATCAACTGACAGTTGCAGAATCCAATAATAGCTGCAGAAACAGATAACAGTTGCGGAATTAGATGGCAGCAGCAAATTCAACACCATTCCGCAGCAGATTCAACAAGTTTTAATAAAAGTAATAAAAATGCATCTTGACTCTTTTATCCATGACTTGTCCAACCACCTGAAGAAGATTATGATGAGAATTTTGCAGCCACCACACATGTAACTCATCCATTTCCCAAGGGTAAGTTAACGTATGTCATTTTCTAACTTTTTACCATAAAATTCCTTGAAAAGCTAGAATGATAATTTTTGGAAAAAAACATTTCACTTCTCATAAAATTGTTGATACCATCTGTTGGGGTGGGGGGGGAGGGGTAGGGGGGTACATTCATATTCATATTTTTCCATATTCATACCACATTCAAAAGCCCAAATAATTTCAAAAGATATTAACTATTATGAGCATACAAAGGCTTTTCAAAAGTACTGAAAATATAATTGGATATAAACACAATCATGGTTGTCACACAAGAACAAACCATGATGCAATTCAATAAAGATATACTTTGCAACAATAATAAAATTATCATTATACAAAGTTAAAAGATAAAAAATGAATGCAACAACAAAATATGGTTGTAACACAAGAACCAACCATGTTCCAATTCAACTAAAAGACTTTGCAAAAGTATGAAGTTATCAAATGATATCATGAAAAGTTAAGCCAAAGCTCAAGGATAAAAAAGAATTAATATAATAGATTGCATGAGGACATGCAATAGCTTCAGTTGGGCGGTATGTTGGGTCTTGAAATTGTCATTCACTTCCGTTACATTTTCACTTATATTTCCATATTGTCACCTTTAGTCCACCTCCATTTCATTACATTCACCTTACCATTATCATTATTGGGTCACATTTATGTTTTTCCAAACTTTATTAATTCTTAGCATTTTTAAGTGAATTTATGGTTAAAAATTAGAAAATAGTGTGCATATGCTTATACCTAACAAGTGGGATGAGATTGTTGACATGTGTAGGTCAACTGGAAGCTTCTAAAAGACCCTTATTTGGCCTCCTAAAGCAAAATTCAAATTTGAGTGGAGAAGATCATGGGATCATAAGGATATGTCTCTCATTTCCTATTTGTATTGAAACTCTAAGAAGATATGTGTCTTATCATTTCCTATTTTGATTGTAACTTTAAAGATATAGAGAGAGGGATTCATGGACTCTCATTAATGAGATATCTTCTCATTTTTTTGTATAAATAGGGGAAGTTTTCTCCTATCATTTTATGTGTAAAGTTGGGGAATTTCTCATGTTTTGAATAAAGAAGAAGGCTTGCATTTGGAGCTTCTCAACTTTCCATCCTCATACTTTTGGATTGGCCATATACAATGTGTGAGATTTACTTGTTTTCATAGATTAAGATTTATTTGTTTTCATAGATTCAGATTTATTCCTTTCTCAATTACTGTATAATATTATGCTAATCAAAGTATCTCAAGAAAAGAATTTTCTCTTTTCCAAAATTGGATTGTGTTTGAAGCATTGGAGCATATAGTGATCTCTTAGTTTTCCTTTACATGTTTTTACAATGCTTTCTTAGGATTAAGTTTACATTCATTGGTTAATCTTATGTAGAGCATTTCAAGAAGGTAGTTCTTCCAAAATTGATTGCTTGAGGCATTTAGAACATACAGTGATTTAATTTCCTTCCTCATGCTTTTTAGATTAAATTTCTTATTTATTGTGTCATCTCATGTTCAACATTTCAAGAAGGTAACCCTTCCGAAATTTCTTAAAAAACATTAGATTACACAGTCTTTGCATGTTTTTACATGTTTTCTTTATGCTTTCCTAGATCATGTTTTCTTTCATTTAATTTATAATCAAGTACTTAATCACTTCAAGAAGATTGCTTCCTAAATTGAATGTTTCATGGATATTTGATCATACAATAGATCATAGTTGTCTTTTCCATTTGTTTTAGATTGTCATTGTTATTTTGCTTTCAGTCCATGAATGGGATTAATTTGATTTTGATAAAGAGCTTTCAAGGATAAGAAAGGAAGTGATTTCATTTTCATTTGGTCATATGAATGCAATTGTATTTAGATTAATGCTCTGTTTTTCATAGATTAGTTGAAGTACATTTCCTTTTCTTCCTTCTTTTTTATAGTTTAATCATTTCATTTAGAGTAATTCCTAGTTTAGTTTCCTTCATCAAAATATTTCCTTTTATTCCTTCTTTAGAAATTAGTTTTCAACATTAAAATTCATTAGATTTTGTCCATTAACATTTAAATATTTCATCTAGAAGCATAACTTTCATTTTTTAGGTTATTAGGCATAAGAAATGAAACCCCAAAATAACATAAAAACATACTCAGCGAAGTAAGAAACAAGGTTAACTAAGCACATATTGTGTGCCATACTTCATCAGTTTACTAACCCCGGTTGATAATTTATGTTAGCAATTTAAGACATTAAATTGACTGAACATTTTGGTGCCCTTGTTGGGGAAGTGTAATTAGGAGATCTTATTTCTTTCATCTAAAAAATTAGACGAATAATAATTTTGTGAGTATGCTCTCCTCCTGCGCTTTGTGTGATCTGGAGGATCAGAAAAAGAATTTTTATGTTTAAAAATAAAAATAAAAATAAATTAGCGACGAAATGAAATTCCACAGCTAAATTCTATCTTCATCATTTTGTTTGATTTAGTTTTACAATAAAGTTAAAAAAAAAAAGAAAAAAGAAAAAAAAACAACTGTGACATAATAAAACAAACAAATGACAACCAACCAAATAGTTTGGCATATTAGAATATCCTGGAGCTGGAATAAAGCATTGGCCGATCTAAAAGATACATTAGGGAGAACTGAACCTATTGTCAAGCTTGCATTGAACAACCAAGATGGGGTTTCAAGACTTGTATGCCCTTTTTAAACAAGCATGAGAAATTGTGGAAAAATGTATTACCATACGGAGCTGGGATGTTGTTTCTTGTCATCAAACTGGCACAAATATCTCCATTGTGACTAAAGATATCGACAAACATCTAGCAATGTCAGGTTTGGTGCACATGGTCCAATTTCAAGCGCCAATTTGGATCTTGGACGGAAATAATCAGGTTATCGAAGCTATGGCTGCTCATAGCATTTTTGCAAGAATTTCCTAAGACGCTCATGAACTAGCAGGCATAGCCAACAAAAAACCTACAAATAAAAAGAAATCCAACCACAACAATTGATTTTTGTCGTTGGAGCATCACAAAAAACGTAATTGTTTTGAAACACGATTTTAAATTGCATTTTTTTAGCAAACCGAGGCAAATTTGAAAAAACTAAGACATGGGTGTTTTTGGGAACAAGGTGAATTAGGTAACCCCAAATTGGTTTTCCGAATATCACAATTGTTTGAGCAAATTTTATGGCTCTTCAAAGCCTTAGTTTCCAGATTGCATGAGAAAAATGGATTTTTGAATTTAATGCACAATTCCGGCCATGATCTAATTTGTCTGATCTTCAGGAGAAATATCTCCCTAGATCTGATTTCCCTTGCTAAATTCTAGCTTGAGACAGTTGGAGAAAACACTTTGAGTTTGGGTGGCCCAATCACTTGTGCCAAGTCATCCACTGTGCGTTGGCCTTGCTAATTTTCTCCGTTGAAGGAGCCACCTTGAGAGAGGAAGTAGTGATGGTGCAGATAAGAATGCCGATGGTAATTCACAGTCGATTAAAATCCTATTTGGTGGTGGAAGTGGCGATAATGGAGAGAGGTGTGGAATTCCTTAATGTCTAGAAGTCCATTACATTTCATGTGCCACGTTTGAACATTGATTCTTTGTGGTTATTACAGATAGACAATCCCGACGCAAAATAAAATCGGATGGGAAGTGATTTCATTTTCATCTTGTCATATGAATGCAATTGTATTTAGATTAATGCTTTATTTTTCATAGATTAGTTCAAGTACATTTCATTTTCTTCCTTTTTTTGATAGTTTAATCATTTCATTTAGAGTAATTCCTAGTTTAGTTTCTTTCATAAAAACATTTCCTTTTATTCCTTCTTTAGTGTTACGCAGTAAATTGTCACTGTCTCCCTGTCAGTCTCCCTAATGTCTCATGGAATCAAATGCACCATTCTCATGCTCTCTAAACTGGCCAAATGACCCACTTTTCCAAAGTTTATTGCATCAGCGCATCTGTTATTAAAATAACCGCGCTGACGAGCGGCTTACAGTCTAACTGGTGCGCTGCCAGCGCGGAAGCACACGGGTTTCCCGCGCTGGTCGGACTTTATGCGCCAGCGCATCCTGTGAAAGCATTAAGCCGCGCTGACACAGTCTTCTCTGTTTATGTGATGCGCTGTCAGCACGTCAGTTCAGTGTTACACCCGCGCTGATCCAGTTTGGGCAAATTTGTTCCAACAGCCAGCCTTCCAGATGGTTCCAGGTCTGGTTGTTAGCCTTGTGAGTGTCGCCCTCCCTTCTATGGCATGTTTGTTCGTCATTTGGAACCACCTTCCTTGAAGATAAGCTTGTCCTCCCACCATTCATGGAGACTCCTTCTCTATTTAAACCTCCACCATTACCATGAGCAGCTAGTTTGGATAGTGTGGAATTCATAGTGCTTGGATTGCTGCTGTTAGTAGGTAGTTGGTGTGACAAGTGTGGTTTTGTTAGAGGAAGCTCAAGGAAAGTTGTGAGTGTTGCTTGTGTGAGAGAGAGCTTTCGTGTTGGGAGAATCTACCTCCAAGGGTGAATGCTTAAGAGACTTGCTGGCTGGACCCTCAAGAGAAGGACTCAGCGTCAGAACATTGGTTGTACCTTTCTCTGTTATTGATTTAATAATAGATGACTACTGTTATGGTTCCATTCTCATTTGTCTTGTGATGGTTAATGTGAATTACATCCTTTCTGACTGATGTATAATTGCTTTTATTAGATTTCACGCTTGTGTTTGTCTGTCTCTTCATGTGTGCAGGTATCTATTCACGGAGATCGTGGAAGATCGTGACCGGCCAGAGCGAAGGAGCGAGAACGACATCTCTTCATCAAACAATAGCGTTGGAATCCAAGTAGGTGTTCTTTGCCTCTCTTTTAATTGCAATTAGGAACTTTCACAGTAGCATTGATCGATTGTTGCTAGACCCATTCTGGGCTAGTAGGGATCGCCTCTATCCGTAGAGGGGATTTACCTCTCCAACAATTTGGCGACTCCACTGGGGAGCTGGCCTTTTTGTCTCTTTTGTCTCTTTTGTCCATCTTTGTGTTTGAATTTGATTGTTCTCTCTTTTTGAAATTGGGGATTAGTTCTCTGCTTTTAGCCCTCCTGGTTCAATATGGGAAGTGTCTTAATTGTTTAAAGAGTTCTGGCCTTGGTTTGGGAGTTTTTGGCTTGATTTTGCCTCTTTTTTAACCTCAGCACGGTTTATATCAAAACAGTTGCGCTGACAGCGCATAGCTGTTTCTTTGAACCTGTTGTCATCGCGCTTGTACGTAAAACAGTCGCGACGGTTCTGAAATCGAACCAGCGCGCTTAATACGTGTCCTTCCGCGCTGACAGCGCCAAGTTGCTATGCGTGACCTTTTGTCAGCGCACAGTTGCTGAGCGCTACCCGCGCTGATCCTGTAAAATTGAATTTGTTTCAATTTTACCTCCTGAGCCTGTTGGTTTCACTATCTCCAGATTTTTCTACTTGGTTTATGATTTGATATTCATTGCTTGAACTGTTACACACTTGCTTGCGAATTCTTGTTGGGCGGATTTCATTTTTGTGTCCCGTGACCTAGTGCCATCATCCCGTTTTCACTGGATTGATCTTGTTTTGCTCACTTGTTCACTTGTTCACAAAAGTTCGTTGCTGCTTGCCTTTGCTATTGCGGAAACCTTCCTCTTTTTGCTTTCTTTGCTTGTTTGCTTGAGGTGATTGTTGTCGGACCAATCCTTCGATTGTTTCACTACCCAGGCACAGATCACAGTTGCTAGGGTTCAATCGGCTCTTTTCACGCTTGTTGTGCTTTTCATTGAGTGATTTTAATTCTTTTTGCTCAGTGTTGTTGTCTCTCAAAATTCGTTTTAAAGTGCATAGTGCCATTGAAAGGAAAATCAAACTAGCATCTTTTGCATCCAATAGTTAATGAAAAGAAGAGCATTTTATTGATTTGTGTTCTTAAAAGGAAAAATTTCATTTCTTTGTCATTAGCTGCATTAGATTGTTTGATTGTTTGAGTTCATTTTGTTTGATTGAAAGCTCTGAACCTTCTCGTAGTTAGAATTCATCGAACGAAATGGTATTCTTTGGCATGTAGTTTGCATCTAGGAAATTGTGAGAGATCATACGATAAGGCCTGAAACTGAAACTTAATTCAAGATCAACCATAAAATAAACTGAATAAATCTAAAAACGCATTGGAACTTAACGCTCATATTGTAGAGGTCTAGGCTAGAGACGTGCTCTGGCGTCGTTAAACCTAGTCACTGTTGTTTCACATTACGGTTGGGTGATTCCTCCTCTTGTGACTCGATAGTGGTCTAGCATGGATTTGAGCTCCCACGTACCGTCGCGTATATAGGGGAGACCCCACTAGGTTATCGACCTTGATCCATAGGAAGCCGAGTCTGCCGCCCTGCGAACCGTAATGCACTGAACACAGCATTCGGGAAGATTGATTGCAGTACGGAAAGTCCTTGGTTCTCATACGATTGCCAAGGTGTATAAGCAGTTTTACGGATTGCTTGGTAAACCCTTTGCCTAGAATCTCCAGAGCAGTCACTTTTTATCCTTTTCGAACTCCCTAAATGAAAAGGTGCCAGTGAGCTTCTTGTCACTTCGTGCTCATTAAACATTCGAAGGAGACTAGAGTCATCTTTTCGTCCTTTTCTCGACTCTTGAAATATGAAAAGGTCAAGTTTAGTCCCTGTGTCTTAAAAATTTATTCAGCCACATTAACATTACCTGGTTAGATCTTGTGTGCGTTAGCTTGAGTAGGTTTCTTTTCGTTTGCCATGGCAAATTTTCCGGGGTTCACCAACCCAAGTTCCCCTCCTGACGGGAACCCTGGTCATTTCCCTCCTCTCGGGAATGTTGGTGCCCCTTATATGGCGACGTTGTCCCTACCAGGGTTAACTGTCGGGTTGCCTGTTTGGTTGTTTTCAACCTCTTTGGTCCCTACCGTATCGGCTGTTAGTCCATCAGTCCCTCCACCTGAACAACATCATGTTGATCCTAAGGTGGATCTCTCCCCTTCGACGCCTACTTCTATGTCTTCCTCTTGTACTTCGCCTGGTGAAACTCTCGATGTGAGTAACCAGGTGGCTAAGAAGAAGAAGAAGAAGACCAAGAAGAAGAAGTCCCCTAAGGGAGAGCTTACACGCGCCATCCCCTCCTCAAATCCAGCTACCCCCTCCACTACATCTGAGATAGGGCCACCTCCTACTCCTCCGCGAAAGGTTAAGTTTCCTTGCCGATTATGCAAGGAAGACCATCTGCTTCGTGATTGTCCTGGCATTCCCAGGGTATTAGAAGTCTGGTCCCACGATCTGGCCCGCCCTTCATCGTCCGCTGACGATCATGGCGATGCTACCTCATCAGTTGGGAATGGTAAGGAGAAAGGGAAGCTTCGAATCCCCTGTAAACTTTGTGAAGGCAATCATCCCCTTCACCTTTGTCCACTAATGGATGAAGCCTCTGTTGTCTTGGAAAGTTTTACAGCTCCTTCAAACCAATTTCTCGCTGGTTATCAGTGTCTTTCTACAGCTGTAGATCGTGCCCCTGTTGACAAAGAGATTTCTTCAGATTCCTCTCTTGTCCAGGCCCCTCTTCCCGAACCTGGCTGTCCCCAGCCTGTTCCAGACCCGCTGTTGGTCGGAAAGGGTGTTGATTCAAGTTCACCTCCTCTCGAGCACTCTGTTTCGGAAGAGCAAAATTCTCATGTTCTTCTCATCTCGTCAAATTCTCCGGAGCCTGATAATGGTGTTCCCACCCCAACCTCTCCAGAGGATTCAGAGTCGGTTCTTCCCGAGCAGGGGGGCAACCATATGGTTCCCCCACCAAGTAGTTCGGTCATTTCCTTTGATTGGAGTCGTTTGACTACCCCTCCCCTTCCATCCCATGTGCCTTTCTGGGTCACCGCCTATGCTTGCAATAAGGCGCTGCCTGGCACTGTGTTAGACGAGGGAGCATCGGTTAGTCTCATGCCCATTACTACTTGGCGAGCTTTGGGTTCCCCATCACTTGTACCTATCGCACCGCATCTCACCGCGTTTGACGGAGGGACAAGTCAGCCATTAGGGATCCTTCCAAAGTTTCCTATTACTTTGGGGGGCAAGACTGTCTATATAGACGTCTCAGTTACCCAAGGTTCTTTAGACTTCAGTCTTCTCCTTGGTCGCGACTATGTGTATGCCATGGGAGCCCTTGTTTCTTCACTTTTCCGTGTGGTTTGCTTTCCACACGATGGAAGAATCGTGACGTTCGATCAATTATCGTTCGTTCATCCACAAGCCCCTCCGGCGCACTCGTCCTTCCCTCCTGGCTTTCATCCACAAGTTGCATCTGCCTCACCGCAAATCAACTACGTGGCCACCTACCCCGTGCCCGTACCCAGTGATGACACCATCGTGCATAGTGTCCTGGGGGCATTAGGTCCTGATTTCCAAGATGTCTTGGAGGCCTCCACTTCCCGTTCATTATGATGAAGTCTGGATGGAGCACAGTTCCTTGTCTTGTGTCAAGCTCGCTAAAAAATGAAACAAGGCGTTCCGAGGACAGTTCTTTTACCTGTGTCAACCTCGTTAAAACAATGAAACATGAGCTCGTGCAATTCGAGCGCAATAACTATTATGTCAACCTTCAACCCATTTTCCATGGATTGAAGCTTGGGGGGGCATGTACCTCGAATTGAGACACGATGCTGGGGGCATGCCCGTTTCCTTTACCATCAAGCATAGTTTGCATATGTACCATGTGCTTTTAAGCTTGCGTAAAAATAAAATTTTCTATCAAGCATAGTTTGCATGTATATACGTGCCTTTAAGCTTGCATCAAAAATAAAATCCATTTTTAAAGCATAGTTTGCATACATGATTATCATGTGTGTTTTTCAAGCTTTCGTAAAAATAAAATATAGGCGTGTGCGTAAATACATTCCACGATGGGTTGTTTGTTATGCAGTAGATACATCAGATCACATGTGTGTCGAACAGTCGCATAACATATAAAATACATCATCACATAGAAAAGATCCATCTAGGATAAGCATATGTAAATAATTTCTTTTCCAAGCATAGTTTGCATGTGTGCCTGCATATGTGTTTTTAAGCTTGCATAAAAATTAAAATACATGGGTCGTGTGTTGTGCAACTGATACATTAGATCACATTTGTATTAGACATTTGCATAGCATATAAAAAACATCATCACATGTGAAATGATCCATCCAAAACAGTATATATATATATATATATATATATATATATATATATATATATATATATATATATATATATATATATATCGTGTGGCGCACTGAGGCGCTCAAAAATAAGTGTATATGTCCAAAAAATAAAGCCGGTGTCCTCAGTACATCCGAGACATATGTCTCTCAAAACATCAGTGGAAAAACCTAGATAACTACTGATCTGGGTTATGCTCTCTATAGCATACTGCTGCCCGTGCCACTCGCCTCAAAAGGCGGTGCATCCTGGGTGCCACCCCC
The DNA here is from genome assembly GCA_031772625.1 of Pinus tabuliformis. NCBI lineage: Eukaryota > Viridiplantae > Streptophyta > Pinopsida > Pinales > Pinaceae > Pinus > Pinus tabuliformis. The sequence continues at coordinate 895,372,896 of CM062815.1, forward strand.
ACTGTGTGGATCTGATGCTCTATAGGGACCTCCTCGACCCCCTGATAATCTGGCACCCCCTCCAGCAAACCCTCGAGGTTGCGAGCTACAGTCTCCGACGTATCAACTCCTGGAGGAACTAGGGCCAGGGCTCCAGCTCCTTGCCCCTCTCTCCGTGCCGTTGGGGCTAGGCCAATGGGTCTCGCGGGTCCCACATCTGCACACCATGACATTTATTAAGACATGTACATGAAAAATCAAAAACATTCAAAAATATTGAAAAGAGATCAAGTGTCATACCTCCATTGTCCCAATGCTCTCCTGCAGGTAGTAGCATGTCGGGATCATTGCGGAAGTCCATGCCAGCATATGGCCAGTCCTCCACGATGACAACCTGTCGATCCAACCACTCTCGGAAATACACTCCCCAAGACACTGGGCGGCCTCCACCTCCACGTGGCATGACGCGGGCCCATCGACTGGCCCTCGTCTCCCGAGGACCTCTAGGTGGATCCACGGCCATGGTCTGTAGCTGTAGGGCCGGCACTCGCTCCAGCATGAGCGGAAGTAGAAGCGACCCATATGCAAACTGCTTCGACTCTCCGCGTGGGCAGTTGTTCAGTTGCCTCTTCATGCTAGTGGTCACAGCTGCTGCCCAGTTGAAAATGGTGGGCTGTAAGCACTCCAGAGCTAGTAGTAGTTGGGTCTTTGAGGCCTCATGATTGGCCAAAGAGCCCACTTCCCATGTCACTAAAAAGAGTATGGTACGAAGAGGCATGTCCGCCACTGTCGGGATACCAACTTTCTCACTCCGTGTTTTCACAGCCCGTGGGCACACTCGAGCCATGAGCTGATCAAGAGTCTCACCGCTGGGTCGTTGCCCCTCCAGGATGGGCATTTGGCCCCGGCGCGATAATCCAGTCAAGAAATAAATGTCCGTGGAATCAAACTCAATGTCCTGGCCACGGATCGTGAATTTGCCATCCACTGGGTTCCAAGCTCTGATTAAGAGCTCAAGCAAGTCAGGTTGCGCCCTCAGGCGCGGAGTAAGGAAGAATTTCAAGAACCCGCATGCCCGCATTGCATTTCGGCATTCGGCAAGTGCATAGGCGGCTATATCCTCATCATCGTGAGCTCTCTCTTGCCAAACAAAAGACATTTTGCCTTGCAAGACCATGAAAAAACATTAGAGTGCTAGTCGTTGAAATTTGAACGTTCATTTTCATAAAAAATAAATCTTTACGGCGCTAGCGCGACTATTTCTAAAACAGTCGCGCTGAAAATGGCGCACCGTTGTTTTTTCACTGGGTCAGCGCGGAAGCACACGTGTTTTCCGCGCTGACCCATGTGGTGGTACATGTAAATATAAATCGATCAGCGCGGACCCGAGCAGGAAACCCGCGCTGACTGAGAGCGCACCAACGCTCAAAAAATTCGCCCAAAGGGCCACATCCCACCATGGAATTGCTAAAAAAAAAAGGCTCAAAATGAAACGCAGGGAGAGGAGAACCTACCTAGAACAAGCTGCCGGATGAATGGTGTCTGTACGGGCTGGAAATCGACGGAGGGGCTGGAAATCGCTCCGTCAACCTTGCAGCTCCTCAACGTTCTTCGCAACTCAAAATGGTAACAATGGTAAAAAATGACTTTTACCCCCCTATTTATGGTAAAAAATTCATAATTAGCTATAATTTCTTATCAATGTGGGTTTTTGTCGTATTTTTACCATGGATTTAGCACTAATGTCGCTATATTATGTTGTTATGCATGTTTTATTACGTTTTTACACATATCGAACAGGTTTATGCGGGTGGTGTTCTTGTGCAGGTTATAGTAACCGGCGTGGTCATAACGATTCTTCGTGCACTTGGTCCCAAAAAATGTCGTCTTTAAGCTCTTTTCCGACATGAATCAAGAAAAGATGGCCGAGCTTCCTTTCGACTCGTTAAAAGGAACGAGAGGCAGTCGTTTTTAAGCTCTTTTTCCGACCGTGTAACTTAAAAAGATTGTCGGGTGTTTGTCGTTTCGCACTCGTTATTGGCTCTAAAACGACGTGCTTCCGACCGCTTTTTTACTTTTTCGGGTCGAAGCTACTATTCACGAAAAGTACTCCTCGATCGTAATGGTCGGGCGGTTCTTTCGGGCATTGTTTTATACTTTTTCGGGCTCGAGAGACACAACTTTACGAAAAAGGACCCCCCTGGAGTCTCCTTTTCCGCTGTCTTTTCAGACTCTCTAAACAGGAAAAGACGCCGAGCTCCTCCTTTGTCAGGCTCGTTAAAACTTAATGACATCGGACATCGTCGAAATGACACTCTCCAAGCATATGCTATCCCCGTCAAGCTTGTCATCCAAAAATAACCGGGGTACCTACCAGAAATGGTGGGGAAAATGAAACTGTAATAATGGTCGTGTCGGCAGTATGTCGCTCTTGAACATGGCACTCATCTGATTTTGTGTCTGGGCGGGGATTTCTCATCTTGTTTTACACTAGCCTCCATGGGTTTGGGTTATCCTATTTGACCTCTCATCTGCTCATTGCCTTGTCACCATGACCTCTGCTCATTTGATGTCAGATACTGCCAAATCCGCTTTTGTGCCACTGATATGTTCAAGAGAAGTTGGCCTCTGCAAGATTACCACCTCCCTCTGATGTCTCACACAAAATATTTTATCCTTCTCTGTCTCGTGTCGATGATGTGGGAAACATTATGGCCCACCTTCGGTCAAGGTTACTTCCTGTCGACTCCAGCTCATTATCCAGGAAAGTGACCTAGAGACTCCCTTCAGGTGCCTTAGAGCCTGCATGCCTCAATGGCAGGTTCTTCGTGTTCGACGTGAGGTTTTCATCATTGGCCTCCGATCGGATGATTCTGCGGGTGTTCGACACCAGCTCATTGATTCACACGTCGCGGATTGTACCTATAAGTACCTTGAGGACCATTGTCATTATTGGTGGTACCTCTCGTGTCTGTTAACAGTTTTTCATCATTGACTGGTAATCAGACGATGTTCATGCATGTTCGACTTCAGCTCATGTATTCACATGCTTGAACTTGTACTTTGTTCGGGTTGGGATGGAGCGCAAGACCCTGGTTTTTGTCTGTTATGAACCAGGCTGCGATTTTGTGGATTGTTATTGCATGACTCATTGATGGATGGCTGCGCCCATACCTGAGTCTTTGGGATGGCTGCGACCATACCCTCTTATCTTTATGGTCTTTTCAGCTGGGTGGCTGCGTCCATACCATAGACCTTCTTCGTATGTCTTTTGGATGGCTGCGCCCATGCCTAGACTACATGTGATCGAGATATCAGTTGTACATTCATGCAGGTCCTTCCTGGTGGTGTTCCAGTTCAGCAGTTTTGTAAATCATTTCACCCCTCCCACTCTCTCGGGCTTCATGCTTTAGGGGGCATCTGTTACGTAGTAAATTGTCACTGTCTCCCTGTCAGTCTCCCTAATGTCTCATGGAATCAAATGCACCATGCTCATGCTCTCTAAACTGGCCAAACAACCCACTTTTCCAAATTTTATTGCATCAGCGCGTCTGTTATTAAAATAACCGCGCTGACGGGCGCTTACAGTCTAACTGGTGCGCTGCCAGCGCGGAAGCACACGGGTTTCCCGCGCTGGTCAGACTTTATGCGCCAGCGCATCCTGTGAAAGCATTAAGCCGCGCTGACACAGTCTTCTCTGTTTATGTGATGCGCTGTTAGCGCTTCAGTTCAGTGTTACACCCGCGCTGATCCAGTTTGGGCGAATTTGTTCCAACAGCTAGCCTTCCAGATGGTTCCAGGTCTGGTTGTTAGCCTTGTGAGTGTCGCCCTCCCTTCTATGGCATGTCTGTTCGTCATTTGGAACCACCTTCCTTGAAGATAAGCTTGTCCTCCCACCATTCATGGAGACTCCTTCTCTATTTAAACCTCCACCATTACCATGAGCAGCTAGTTTGGATAGTGTGGAATTCATAGTGCTTGGATTGCTGCTGTTAGTAGGTAGTTGGTGTGACAAGTGTGGTTTTGTTAGAGGAAGCTCAAGGAAGGTTGTGAGTATTGCTTGTGTGAGAGAGAGCTTTTGTGTTGGGAGAATCTACCTCCAAGGGTGAATGCTTAAGAGACTTGCTGGCTGGACCCTCAAGAGAAGGACTCAGCGTCAGAACATTGGTTGTACCTTTCTCTGTTATTGATTTAATAATAGATGACTACTGTTATGGTTCCATTCTCATTTGTCTTGTGATGGTTAATGTGAATTACATCCTTTCTGACTGATGTATAATTGCTTTTATTAGATTTCACGCTTGTGTTTGTCTGTCTCTTCGTGTGTGCAGGTATCTATTCACGGAGATCATGGAAGATCGTGACCGGCCAGAGCGAAGGAGCGAGAACGACATCTCTTCATCAAACAATAGCGTTGGAATCCAAGTAGGTGTTCTTTGCCTCTCTTTTAATTGCAATTAGGAACTTGCACAGTAGCATTGATTGATTGTTGCTAGACCCATTCTGGGATAGTAGGGATCGCCTCTATCCGTAGAGGGGATTTACCTCTCCAACATTTAGAAATTAGTTTTCAACATTAAAATTCATTAGATTTTGTCCATTAACATTTAAAGATTTCATCTAGAAGCATAGCTTTCATTTCTTAGATTAATTTCCTTAGGCATAAGAAACAAAACCCAAAAACAACATAAAAACATACTCAATGAAGTAAGAAACAAGGTTAACTAAACACATAATGTGCACCACACTTCATCAGTTTACTAACTCCGGTTGATAATTTTTGTTAGCAATTTAAGACATTAAATTGACTGAACACCTTTCGCCTTAATTTTCTTCTAATTTCCTTTATTTCATAAATAAATATGCCAAAAATGCCTTTTTTTCCTTTTAATGCCTTTGCCTTAGCCTTTTCCAATTTTCCTTAGCCAAGAAGACAAATCGAATGATGTCCACTAGGATATCTTTGCCCAACATTCAACTTGGAATAAGTGTCCCTTAACCGTGGTCTTATTTTTCCTTTATTAAATTGCATTTCATGGAATTTTCACCAGGGCTATTACATAACTACCCCCCCCCCTAGAGAACACTGTCCTCGGTGTTAAACCACTCCATGACCTCAACAAAACTTTTGAAAAGCAAACATACTTCCCATGAATCTTCTTAACTTAGCTCGATTCAGTATTTACAATGAAAGATTTGCTCAAAATAAAAACATCATGATAGCATGAAAATATAACAACCATAATAGCATGGCAGCCATACCGCTTATTGGAGTTTTATAACTTATCTCATGGCGATATTTACATCTACATACATATACTAAACCATCAGCAAAAAATATGCCAAACATATACCAACATCAGACAAAAATTGTTTTGCCTCAACCGACAAAAAATGAAGGATACAAGGCCCACATCTGATCTTCCATTTCCCTTGTAGTTTCTTCAAGGCCAAGGTGCTTCCAATGCACTTTAAATTCCTCTATGGCTCTGTTCCTGAGCAGGAGATGTTTCCAGTGCAATATGCACTAAGGCTTTGACTAGAACTCTCCTTCTTGCTCCACTTGCAATACAGACTAATCAATAACATGATCAACGTCCTTTATATACTTCTTAAGCAATGAAATATGGAAAACATCATGGAATTTCATTGTTAGAGGTAGTGCAAGTCGATATTCCACTGGTCCAATCCTCTTAAGGACCTCAAAAGGCCCGCAATATTGTGGTGCCACTTGGCACATGAACTGATCCTCAAAGAGATTTTCTTAGGCTTGATGCGCAAATACACATGCTACCTAACCTAAAACTCCTTTAACATCTTGTGTTGATCCATATAACTCTTCTGTCTATCCTATGTTGCCTTTAGCTTCTTCTTTATAACTTGCATTTCCAGCTCCATGTCTGCCAACATGTCCGGCAAAATAAGTACCCTGCTCATTGGTGATCTAAAAATGGGGCACTTAGGCTTCTTGTCTAACTTACAAGAACCTCTCCCACTTCCAAAGCTTTAAATTATTCCCAAGTCTTTATGATTAACCAAATGCAGAATTAATAAGTGCTTGACAATATAGGTGTATGCTTATGTCTATTTTAGAACTGTTTATGTGCTGTAAGTTGATGTGCTTAAACTGATATATAAATACATATAACAATAAATAATGCAGTAGTAAAACAAACACATAAGACAACAATTTAATTAGGAGTTCACCCAAAACTCTTGGGCTACATCTCCGTGAGCTCTAGTAAACTAAACTAGGCTCTCTGGGATTATGGCAAAGTCCTTTTTACAAGCTCTTGGCTCAACTCCATTGTTTTACACAGAAATAATGGGTTTAGACACCATTTTATCCTTGGCTCTTGAAGCTCTCGGCTTTCTGGCTCTCGGCTTTGGCTCTGGCTCTTGGCTCTGACTTTTGGCTCTTCGGCTCTAGCTCTGGCTCTAGCTCTTCGGCTTTGGCTTCTTTGGCTTTGAAACTTACAACTCTCTGGCTTTTCATTTGACCTCCAAGTGACTCCCTCGGCTGCTCTACACATTAGACTTTCGCTCTCTCTACTCTCTTTCACCTTAGCTTCCTGCTTTGGCTTCGCTACCCCGTCAATTAGCCCTATGGCTTTCTTTGAGGTATTTTTTGGCTTTTTGGTGACCTCAACCATTCCTCTGTGATTCATTATCCCTTTGCGGCTCTGCGACTTCTCTGCTCCCTATCAGTTAGACTGGCCATCTGGCGTTGCGGCTCTGTGGCTTAAAAATGCATCATTGCCTGTAAAAATGCCTGCTGCAGCGTGGCATGATGATTAGGAAAGGTTACAGAAGGAATCAGGGTCGTTTTCATAGGCAAAAGCCGAAAATAGAGAAAAATCCAATACACAGAGATTTTTCCGAAATTACACTATTGGGCGCGAATTCGGGACTTGAAATTCCGTTAAATCACCCCTATAAACCCTCTCAAGTCCACCTTTGGTTGCTATTGCAAGCCCACTATTGATCTGGGTGATCTCTGATCCAATGGTTGCTAGTTTGTTTCGGGTGCGTAAGTTGCATGGAGATTACCCACCCGAAAAGGCAGTTTTCTCTCTCCTCAGCCATGCCTTATGTTGATCATTGTATGGGATCAGGCGAAGCCTGTCCAAAACCACTTACCGCCTAAGGCCCTCCTGAAATCCTACTCATTATGGAACTCAAATGATATAAGGCTGCGTCTATAATTCCTTCGGGTCCGGCTTTTATCGTTTTGGGCGCTTTTCCTTTGTATTTTGTTTATTTAACGAAAATGAGGAAATACATAGAAACCCTCTTTACTGGAAGTCTACATATATATATATGTATATATATATATATATATATATATATATATATATATATATATATATGTATTCGCATCCATAAACCCTTTCGGGTCCAGCTCAAGTCGCATATCGCATCGCATAGCGCACAAAGGAATATATAGAAAAATCTGAAAATACGGATCTTAAAATATATACAATCGGGTCCATAATCCCTATCGGGTTCGGGTCCCGATCGCTAATCGCAATCACAACGGCGCGAGGATCTGCCCTTTGGGTGTGTCGATCCACCGACGCCGATATCGGTGATTGTATGTTGCATTGGCCCGAGGTTTATCCCTTGTCTCATGCCACCGCCAATTTCGATCTGCCGATGTCGACGATCGGCGTATCACATCGGCCCGGGGGTCCTTACCTCCGACTCGATATGTTAGGGATTGGCGATCGAGGGTTTCTCCCCTTTCTGCTTAAGTCCATATTTTGGACCTCCTCTGATGTGATTTCCCTTTTTAAGGGTTTTTGGCCCATTTTAGGGGATTTTTCCTCTTTTTCTAAAGAACATAGGGCATCCTCTTTCTGCGATAACTTCTGCATTCTAAGTCCATTTTTTCCCATTCAAGTTGCAGTAGATTCAGAATGAGACGATCTCTGCAATGGGGCTATTTCCAGGAACTTCTTGGGACTTTAATTTTCCTTTGTGAGGAACACTTAGATTTAGGAGTCTATCCAAAATCCATTTTGGATCACGCCTTCCCACTAAAAGCACTTTTGGCCTCCAAAAGATTGATATACTGATTTGAACAATAAATGAGAGTAACAACACCCTCTTCTTTCAGCCTCCATACACTTGCCTTTCATAGTGCCTCTAAACCAAAGCCTTTGACCACTTTCCTTCCTGGATATGCTAGCCCTCTAGGAAGAACTGCCTTCCTCCCTGCCTTCTTGCAGAACTCCTGCTGAAATGGTCACAGAAGGTAGTTTGAACTTCTCTGCATTGATCATTGATCCAAGGTGGCTCAAAAAAATGTGAAGTACACTTGATCCACAAAATTCTCATTTGTACCTATTTGAAAAGCTGTCAACAACAACTATTACAACAACAGGAATACAGACAACAACTGGATGGTCTAACTCCTACTTCAACAAAAGAAACATATTTCACATCTTGTGAACACCTCTATGTCTTACATCTACATACAAATGCTGGACTAGACAACAAGCCCACAAAACATGCCTTTAAAACAAATGACCCTTCAAGTCAGGCATGTATAAAAAGACCATTAGGACTCTTTTTCAAAAGATGAAACACTTCATTATTATCTCCATCTTGGAGACCATGTTAACTTATCCCAAGTGAACATTGCATCACATGCATGTCAAAGCAATCAACCCTACAAGTTAATTACACATACATGTTCAAAACAAGGAAAACATCAACATCCCTGTGTCCATGCATATCATGCTCATGCATGCATTTCATCCTTCAACTTTCACTTAAGTACACTATAATTTCGAAGCTAAAATGAAATATAATGTTGCAGCAATAGAGTGAGCCTCCTACTCAACTTTTCCATTCATCTTATTAGTAAGAACCTGCAACTTGCATCTCATTAACAAATAAATGCAAATAGATGCATCAATAGACATGCAATCTTAATTAGATAAGAACTCTAACCATTTCTCACCAATCACTTTCAAAGGTACTACCTTTGTCTGCACATCAGCATCAACATGTGAATTATCTTGAGACACGTCATTCATGGAAAATTCCTTTCCATTTATGCCATCTTCTCTTTCCACTTTCTTCAGCTTTTGTGGAAGCATTGTTGGATTCAGAGCCCAACACTTTTCAGCAAGATGCCCTTTATTATGGTAGTAAGTTCACTGCATGTGCATCCTCTTGACAACATGATTTGCCTTGTCCAATGGACCTTTGGCTTCTTGCTTCTTTTCCTTCAAAAGCTTCCTGTATGTGGCCATTCTCTTCCAGCATCTAGAAACATGATGGTTATCCAAACCACAAAAGTAACATGCAATTACTTTCCCATATCTATGTGGAAATTTATCATGCTTTGCAAAATCAAAAGGAATATGATTAGAACCAGATTTATACCTGCCTCTGTCACCTTTATTGCCTTCATGAGGAGTTGAAGCAAATGAAGAAGTGGCTTCCTCTGGAACACTATCAATCTCTTCAAGGCTGTCAGATTTTCGACAACTCTCTAGTTCAAGTGTGTGCTTCTAAACACCTGCATCCTGCAAATGATGTTTCAAGCTATTGCATTCCTTCTGAATACAATCTTCACACTCTGCAATGCAACTCCTTCTTGGAGTTGTTTCAATGGCCTTCATGGCAGCTTTGGAACTCTTTCTACAAGACTATCCATAGCCAAGACCCAAATACTTAGGCCTTTCCTCAAACATTATTGGCTCAACAATACCTTGTGCATGTCTGCCCAAGCCTTTTCCTTCATAACCCATCTTGGACATTAGCTTGGAACCTATGCCTCTAGTATGTTTTTCAAAAGAACCAATATAAGCATTCTTAGAAGAATTTGAAGACAAACTGGAATGGTTTACCTCTTCTTCAAGCTGATACTTTACCAAGGCTTCTTTGGCAACAAAGAGTTGTGACTCCAACTCATGCATCCTTTTCATGTTCATATTTGCAATATGAAGTTGCCTCTCCATTTCGTTCAATTTGTCAAAAAGCAACTACTTCTCTTCCTTCATGGAATTCAACTGCTCTCTAAGTATGCTGCTCTTCCTTCCATCCTCATACATTTCTCTCACCATATCCATCATGGTGGACCAGTCTTGCTTCATGTATTCATCAAAGACTCTTGTGATGAAGGAGGAAGTTGAGGATACACTTGTAGAAGTTGTCACTATGCAAAATGAACAAAAGAACTTCAAACATGATTAATAAAGACCTTATTTAAGCAACCTTTTGCAACAAACCTTTTGTGCTTTAAGGACTACCTTGAGGTCCTTTGGGATAGAAGAATGCCTTAAGCCCTTCATCCTTCTTGCCCTTCCTAGACTGAGCTATCAATAGCTTTCCCTTCACCTCTGCAGACTCAGAAAATGGTCAGTCTACAAACAAGCATACATCAATCAGACAATCATTCCTTGACTGCCCAAAACACCTTTCAGACAAGCAATATTTGCTCCGTCAATCAAGCATTCTGACATAGCATTCTTTGAAGGTGAGGTTAACCAATCTTAAGCTCTGATACCACTTGATCTGTAAATGGGGCACTTAGGCTTCTTGTCTAACTTACAAGAACCTCTCCCACTTATAAATCTTTAAATTATTCCCAAGTCTTTATGATTAACCAAATGCGGAATTAATAAGTGCTTGGCAATATAGGTGTATGCTTATGTCTGTTTTAGAACTATTTATGTGCTGTAAGTTGATGTGTTTAAATTTATATATAAATACATATAACAGTAAATAATGCAGCAGTAAAACGAACACATAACACAACAATTTAATTAGCAGTTCACCCAAACCTCGTGCGCTATGTCTCTCTAAGCTCTAGTCAACTCAACTAGGTTCTCTGGGATTATGGCAAAGTCCTTTTTACAAGCTCTTGGCTCAACTCCACTGTTTTACATAGAAACAATGGGTTTAGACAACATTTTATCCCTAGCTCTTGAAGCTCTCAGCTTTCTGGTTCTCGGCTCTCACTCTGGCTCTTGGCTCTTCGGCTCTGGCTTTGGCTCTGGCTCTTCAGCTCTGGCTTCTTTGGCTCTGCAACTTATAGCTCTCTGGCTTTTCACTTGACCTCCAAGTGACTCCCTCGGTTGCTCTGCACATTAGCTTTTCGCTCTCTCTGCTCTCTTTCGCCTTAGCTTCCTGCTTTGGCTTCGCTACCCCATCAATTGGCCCTCTGGCTTTCTTTGAGGCATTTTTTGGCTTTTCGGCTACCTTAGTCATTCGTCTACGATTCATAATCCCTCTGCGACTTCTCTGCTTCCTGTCAGTTAGACTGGCCATCTGGCGCTACGGCTCTGTGGCTTAAAAATGCATCATTTCCTGTAAAAATGCCTGTTGCAACGTGGCATGATGATCATGAGTGGCTATAGAAGGAATCAGGGCTGCTTTCATAGGAAAAAGCAGAAAATGGAGAAAAATCCAATACATAGAGATTTGTCTAAAATTACACTGTCGGGCATGAATTTGGGACTTGAAATTCCATTAAATCACCCCTATAAACCCTTTCAGGTCCGCCTTTGGTTGCTATTGCAAGCCCACCATTGATCTAGGTGATCTCTGATCCAACGGTTGCCAGTTCGTTTCAGGAGTGTAAGTTTCATGGAGATTACCCGCCCGAAAAGGCGGTTTTCTCTCTCCTCAGCGATGCCGCGTGTCGGCCATTGTATGGGATCGGTCGGAGCCTGTCCAAAACCACTTACCACTTGAGGCCCGCCCGAAATCCTGCTCATTACAGAACTCAAAAGATATAAGGCTGCGTCTATAATTCCTTTGGGTCTGACGTTAATCGTTTTGGGCATTTTTCCTTTTTATTTTGTTTATTTAATGAAAATGCGGAAAAACATAGAAACCCTCTTGACCAGAACTCAATATATATATATATATATATATATATATATATATATATATTCACACCCATAAACCTTTTCAGGTCCACCTCAAGTTCAATATTGCATCGCATAGCGTAGAAAGAAATATATAGAAAAATCTGAAAATACAGATCTTAAAATATATACAATCAGGTCCATAATCCCTATCGGGTCCGGGTCCCGATCATTAATCGCAATCGCAAGGGCCAGGAGGCTTTCCCTTTGGGTGTGCCGATCCGGTGATGTCGATATCGGAGATCACATGTCGCGTTGGCCCGGGGTCTGTCCCTTGTCTCATGCCACCGCCGATATCAGCGATCAGCATATCGCATCGACCTGGGGGTCATTACCTTATGTTATATGCACAATCCTACCTCTGACCCGATATGTCGGGGATCAGCAATTGGGGGTTTCTCCCTTTTCTGCTCAAGTCCGTCTTTTGGACCTCCTCCGATGCGATTTCCCATCATAAGGGTTTTTTTCCCATTTTAATGGATTTTGCCTCTTTTTCTAAAGAACAAAGGGCATCTTCTTTCTATGATAACGTCTGCATCCTAAGTCCATTTTTTCATTCAAGTTGCAGTAGATTCAGAATGAGATGATCTCTGCAATGGCGCTATTTCCAAGAACTTCCTTGGACTTTCATTTTCCTCTATGAGGAACACTTAGAATTAGGAGTCTATCCAAAATCCATTTTGGATCAACTGGATTACCCCAGTTGATGGGGAGTGTTACAACTTTGTCCATAAAATGCCTTGAAATGACTCACCCTCAATGACTCTTGATAGCCATTGTTGTATGCTAACTCAACCAATGGAAGATAGTCCTCCAATTTTCTTTGCTGGTGCATCACATACATCCTCAACATATCCTCGAAGATCCTGTTGACCCTCCCTATCTATCCATATTTCTATGACTGATTAGCTATATTAAAGGCTAACTCTATACCCAAGTCTACAAATAACTCGCTCTAAAACTTGGAAGTGAATTTTGCGCCCCCTTCCGACAAAATATTCTTTTGAATGCCATGCAGTCTCACTACCTCTTTGATGAACACTTGTGCTACCTCACTGGGTGAATATATAGTCTTTAGTGGAATGAAGTGAGCTACCTTGCTCAACCTATCGACCATGACCATAATAGAGTCATGCTACCTTTCTGCCCTTGGAAGACCTATAATGAAATCCATGGAAATGACCTCCCATTTCCATTCCAGAATCACTGCAGGATGTACTAGACCACATGGATGCTTACATTCTTCCTTGACCTACTGAAAATCTAAACATTTAGCCACGAACTCTGCCATTTCCTTCTTCAAATTCAGCCAATAGTATAACTTCTTCACTTCCATCAACGTCGTCTGATATCCTGGATGACCCAAGTATGGCTTGGCGTGAAACTCCCTCAAGATAAGCTTCTTGAGCTCACTGTAATTCATCATATAGATCATGTCTCTAAATCTCACCAAACCATCTATCGTGAGACAATAGTTTGCATCTTTATCACCTGTACCTATACCTACACATGTACCTACACCTGCACCTATACCTACACTTGTACCTATACCTACACATGTACCTACATTTGAACCTGTACCTATACCTATACCTGTGCATAATCTCCATGTATTTTTCATCTTGCTATCCTGCCTGCAAGATCCTATCTTGTAACTTTATCCCATAAGAGTTCATAACTGCTATAAGATTTACCTGTACCTTCATGCTAAGAGCATCTACAACCCGGTTCTCCTTCCCTTTGATGTATCTAATCTCGAAGTTGAACTCAGTATGGGTAGCCAACCATCTATATTGCCTGACATTTTGATCTGGTTGATCAAACAAACATCTCAACCCACTGTGATTCCTCATCAATGTAAACCTCCTGCCCAAAAGAAAGTGTCTCCACATCTTCAATGCACGTATCATTTCCGTTAGCACAAGACCATGCGTTAGATAGTTCTACTTGTGCTCATTTACTTTCCATGACTCATAGCACACTACATGTCCTTCTTGCATGAGAACTACACCAAGTCCTCTCTTGGAAGAAACTGTACGCACTACAAACTCCATGTTTAGATATGCAATCTTTAACACTGGTGCATGTGTCAACAATTGCTTAAGCTTCTCAAAACTGCCCTCACATTATTATGTTCATTCGAACTTGTTACCTTTCCACCACAATGATGTGATAGGATATGCAATGCATGAGAATTTCTTGATGAACCTCGTGTAGTAACCTACCAATCCCATAAATTATCTCACCTCATCCACATTCTAGGAGTTGCCCACTTCATGATGGCCCTTATCTTTTTTGGATCCAATGTTATGCCATCCTTGGAGACATCATACCCCAAATAATGTACCTTAGTCTGAAAGAACCTGCACTTGCTAATTTTAGCATACAATTGATGCTCTCTTAGCAATCTCAACACTGCTGCTAAATGGTTGGCATGTTCTTCCTCATTGTTAGAATATACCAGTATGTCATCAATGAATACAATAACAAACTTGTCCAGATAAGGACACAACACAATATTAATCAAACACATAGATGTATCCAGAGCGTTAGTCAAGCCAAATGGAACAACAAAAAACTCATAATGCCTATACCTGGTCTTGCCAACATAATCTTGAATATATCCTCTTCCTTGATGCATACCTGATGGTATTCCGATCTCAAGTCGATCTTAGAGAATATTGTTGCTCCCTTCAAATGATAAATCAAATGATCAATCCTTGGCAAAGGGTACCTGTTCTTGATCGTTACCTTGTTCAACTATCTATAGTCAATTCACAATCTGAGAGTACCATCTTTCTTCTTCACGAACAACACTGGTGCGCCCCAAGGTGATACACTTGGCCTAATGTATCCCTTGTCCAATATTTCCTTTAGCTGCAACTTTAACTCAACCAACTCAAGTGTGCTCATCCTCAAAGGTGCTTTTGAGGCTAGAGTTGCTCTTGGCACCAACTCAATATAAAATTCTACCTCCCTTTGAGGTGGCAACTCTGTAATGTCCTCAGGAAATACATCCTTAAACTGCTGCAAAATTGGGTACCTGCTTAACACATCAACATCCTCAACCTCCTTACCCTTGTCAGTAGAAATGTGTACTGCAGACATCACACAAAATTTTCTATAACTACGCTTAGACTGCATAGCAGTAACCATCCTCACTAATGTAGGCTTCTTCTTCCCCTTCAAAGTCCTCTTTTCCCCACTATCATCCACACACTCAATGGAATTGTCGAAGCAATCCACTTCGGTTATGTGAAGGTATAGCCAATCCATACCCAAAATCGCATTATACGATCCAAATTGAAATACATTCAAATGTGTTATTGTAGGCATACCATTTAACTCAAATGCATAAGCTCTCGCCCAATGGTGAACTCTCTTCTTCGTACCTGTAGCCAACTGTACCAACGAAGATTATGGATACACTTCTTTTCTCAAACCACACTTATCCACCGGGTTAGGATTAATATAACTATAGATATATCCACGATCGATCAAAATAAAAACAACTTGATCACAAAGCTTACTGTCCATCTCAATGATCAATTCCTAATTGTCTGCTTTCCTGTTGTCCACAACTGAATATATTCAAGGAATGCTATGACCAACATCAAAAACTATATGCACCTCCTGAGCACTGTAGATTTGGGTTCTATCACCACTCTGATACTGTGGACAATCTCTCTTACAATGATCCTTACCACATATCAAGCACTGCAATGGTTCTCTACCACTACCTCTAGCTTGTGTCTCTCCACGTCCTTTCTCAATTGTATTGAACCTCTTGTAAGGAACTCCATTTTCTTTCTCACTTGCATCTTGAGGTATTCCTCTCTTTGGTGGCCATTTTCCTTTAGCTTTCTCATTTCTTTTCAAGTCATGCTTAGGCTCAACTTTGCACTTCGACTATCATAACAATGCTTCAAATTTCGTATGGCCTCCTCCAATGATCTAGGGCTCATTGAACTCATTTCGGTCTTTGTATGCAACTGACAGTTCAATGAGGAATCTATGAACCTTATCCTTCTCCTCCCTGAGGTAAGGCACACATCTTAACAACTCCAAAAACCTGCTAGTATACTCATCATTTGTCATACAACCCATTCACAACAAATAAAACTCCTTAGCTTTGTCATCATAGTACGTCTCAGACAAGTACTTCTTCTTGAATAGCCTTTCAAATGCATGCCAAGTCAAATATTTCTCATGTATACTTTTGACATTATTCATGTCTTTCCACCAAATATCCGCTTTACATTTGAGACCGAAAGTGGCTATCTTTGCTTTCATGTTTTTTGAATAATCATGCAATCTGAAGAGTTTCTTCATACCAAGCAACCATGCATCTACATCCTATGATTTTTTCATCTCTAGGTCAAATGTAGGTGGCTTTTCTTTCTTAAACTCATCCGAAAAGTATCCCCTATCACTCCTCATGTAAGGATGATAATGATGACTATCGTGATGCTTGTGAGAACTAGAACTAGAATAGTACATGTGTCGATCACCTCTCCTATCCGGAGTGTCCAACAACCTACCATCTCTGATCATGTCAAATATATCTGACTTGTGTCTACTAGGAAACCTACTTCCATATGCCCCATTAGTTCTATCCTTATGTCCATGGTTGATCCGAAGTGGTCCCTATCACTGAAATTTGACAAACTTTGAAATAGTATCACATTCACCTCTTCTTATTTCTCTTGTGCCTGCATGATTTTGTCATTGTCCGCTTCGCAACTCCTTATTTCTTCCTTCAATCTTCTCAATGTGTATGCCAAGTCAGAAGAGTGTCACACACCACATTTCCCATATGATGCATAGGGAGATTCTATGTAGTCTACCACCTTGCTAGCCATCTGATCTCTTTCCTCCAAGACCTAATATGTCAGCTAAACCAAATCACAATAAAGCAATGCACCTTAGCATAATTCGAGGAGGATACCTTGTATGCAAGATTAGCAAATTAGCGTGATACATGTATAACATAATTATTACAACATATAGACATATATCAAATAAGTGTATCAACACATAAACATCATTCTAGCTAGGGTCCCATCATCAATGCAAGGCTATATCAACAAGGCATGTTATGACCTCATGCATGACAAAAAAATTTGCTCCATTGTACACATTGCCACATGAAACCATCAACATGCATAAGCAATCCCAAATCAACTACACATATACATAAACACATGTAGTCAAGCATAAGTGATCAATTCTTGTAATCAATCTACAGGACTGATACATGTAATCAAACATTCAAGAATGTGCCTAACATACAATTATGTAGTCAAGCGACATATAACCATATGAAACCAGTCATATACTTTCAACGATGCATCCCACAAAATCCCATCAAGTTCTTAATGACAACCTTACTACCATCATGATCAACATGATGCAATGCAAAAAACACATGGAATGCAAGTGTAAGAGACACACATGCAACTGAAATGCATGCATGATCGATCACCTTTACCCAAGGAGAATGCAACCATGCTTTGATACAAATCTGTAACACCCCCTCTTCCCAGGTCCACTCAAGCAACCAACCAACCACGATAAACATGTGCTGAGAGAGGTTACTATAAGGGATTCAACTTCCTTGGTGACCTTAAGGAAATGCAACCAATGGAACATATCAAACAAACCCATCCACATTAGCAACAACACCCTCATGAGACATGTTAGTCACTCAAACATCCTATCCCTGAGTCCCACTGGTGATTTAAGCCTTTTAACCCCGGGTCTCTCTCATTCTATAGGCTAGACAATGACCGGAAGCCAAAGTCGCTCTCACAGGGTTGTGTGCCATTGTCCTTGGAATTTTTCCAGCAGACCTGTGCAAGAGTCCCTAAGATTTGAGACACCTTTCTACGCCAGAAACTCAGTCTCTGCCCAGAAGTTGATATAACCTTCAAAACCCATCAAATACATGATGACAATATAAACAAATCAAAAATCAACCTCAGGAATAGGCTTGAGCATCCCCAGTCGAGACTGACATTCAGTCAAAGACTTCGTATCAATGCAACCTACAGGTCTATGATACAAGACAAAGCATAAATGACTAAAAGAACTTACGAAATATAACCAAAAGGATCACATCCTTTTCCATTGAACTATTATATCATCAATTAGGTATTGCATCCATCCATTTAATGATTACAAGTAAATACATGAAATAACCATGACATGAACTAGTCATTTAACCATGCTTATAACTAGCACAAAACCATATAAATATCAGAGATATGGAAACCATTAAATCCACATATAAAACATTGCAAAAGTAAGAGAACTTAGCTTTTATTAATCATAGGCAAATCCGACTAGGTTCAGGACTTCCACGTACCACCCGACCGTTTACATGGCTAAACCAAATCTTTCTTTCAGCTAGTCACCCCTGTGCCATATTCCAATCATGAATGTGGGATCTCATAGAGAAACCAATCCTTGAAAAATAAAGGGAATCCAGAGGCTAAACCACCTCCACCCTCATCAATTGTGATGACACCAAAATTGATGCTCCGATCACAATCAAACAGAACTTGGAATGCCATCTAGAATCCATCACTATCCTTGAGTAACTTTCTGTCTCCTTGTCTCTCAAGGTTTACCGCAATCCAATCCCGGATTACTAGGCCCTAAACTGAGACTAGTCTCTCAGGATTTACCACAATTCAAACCCGGATCACTAGGTCCTAAACCAGACTTCTCCCTTAGGCTTTACTATGTATCCCACCAAAATCGGTCAAGGGATTCTTAGGACTTTGGGAATGAACATTGAGACCACCTCCACCTCAGATTCTGAAATCCATCCAATAAATGACGCAGGTAGAAACAGTGGCTTAAGAAACCCCACCTATCACCCCGCATTCACCTCTTGTTAACAATTTGGTGATCTGATAATCACCCTATGAGTGATCTCAGTTAAGATTTATTACATTAAGTTCTTACAGACTCATGTGTTGGTGTGTGTGTTTATGTTATTTAGGCAACGGGTCGATCAGATTGCAAATACACAGACACTTGAAATGGAAAACAACAGAGAAATACAGTAAGCAAATATAAGAACACAAGAATTTAGTAAGGAGTTCACCCTATCCTCCAAGGCTACGTCTCCGATCCAGCTCTCAATGGTGGCCTTCTTTTATTGTGTCTTAAAAGAAGAGAATTACAATGAAGGAGCTCAATATGAGTCTCCTGAAACAGAATTTGCTTGGCAGGGTGGCTCTTGGATTCCCTAGGCCACTAGAGTGCACAGATTCTTTCCCTCACCAACTTTTTGACCTCTTTGGTCTTTGATGGAAAGAGCCCAGTGTGGTGATCAGTCCTGAAAGATCCTCTCAGGGATGGCTTGAATCTCTCAAGCTCTCTGGTGCTCGACACTACCTTTGATGAGCTCGGCCCTCTGTCTTCTTTCTACTTTTTGCTTCACTGTCTTTCTTTGTTTTCTCTGTCTTCTTCCTTTTCCTCTCTGTCTCCCTCTCGGTGTTTGGTGTCTTCTACTTCGTTTGTTCATGGCTTTAAAGCCATTCGATCCCATGGTTGTTCGATTCCCCTTCCACTTCCGTCGGATCACCTGCTACATCTTTGCTTGGAGTTCCCTATTAGGTGTCATCATCAGGCTCACAGGGAGTGGCCACTTGTCCTCCTGCAACTGCACCAACTTGCTTCGTCGGTTCGGTTTTTCCGTTACGTCATGGAATGAGTCATCTGCCACCTTGGCGGTCAAATCAGACGTCAAATTCTTATAGATCGTGGCTTAATCCCTTGTCGATTCTGGCTTTCCCATCAGGCGTGATCTCAGCCGTTAGATTTGGGGCCTCTAGATCCGATGCCATTTGCGCATTTTGCACTGTTTACTTGCTCGACCGTTAGCACGTGATGAGTGGGGGTTTTCTCTCTCCTTCGCTTGCCACATGTCGGCCGCTGAGTGGAATCACTTTGTTTTTGCCAAAACTGCTTACTGCTTGAGGGTGCCCCTAATCAATACTGCTGGTTTTTCGGAGCGCGAGTCCCGCCTTAGCCTTTAGCCTTTTTCCCCACAATTCTCCTGGCTCTCATGCAACCAAGCACTCGGGGCCTCTCCTTCTTGAGGGGTTTTTCCCAACGATGCGGATTAGCGCTAAGCGCTAATCGCGCATCAAAAACTACCTCCTTTTCCCGATCCGGGCCTCCCAGGGGCTAGTTTCGCCTCCTGCGCAGTCTCCATGGGCCTCGGTCAGCGCGCTTTGATCGAGGTCCTTGTCGTTCCACGCTGGCTGCTAACTGCCACTGTTCAGAGGTGCTTTTGATCGCTGCTCTTACTTCTTTGATGTTTGTCCCGATCTGATACAGTCACGGTTCTCTGATAATTCTTCATGGATCCAATTCGGATCATTTGGCCTTTTCCTTTTTAACCGGAATGCCTTTGGAAAAAAAGGCCAAAACAATGATTTTCCCTTTTAAAATAGGAGTTCTTGACAGTACATTGTAGATCACGATCTAAATGAACCAACGATCCAGATTAAATCGCATAATCGCCAGTCGTAAGGTTCTCCGCCGTCCATTACATCCTCTGATCCAACAATCAATATTCACTTCAAAGTTTCAAATACTCTGTTGATCCTCCATCATCGATCAACTCGCGCTAGATCCAACATCTTTCAGAGATTTCAGGTGGACAAATAGCATGGGGATTACCCACCCGAAAAGTGGTTTTCTTCTCTCCTCAGCTACTATGTGTCAAACGGTTAGTGGAATCGGGTGCCCAACCTGAATTACCACTTACCACTTCTGCCTCACCCGAAATACCACTTCCTGTTGTGAAACTACTTTCGCGATCCAACAACCACGATTGTTCGCGATCCAACGGTCACGATGGAATCACACGATCACAAGTCTCAAGTCCACTGGTCAGGCTCCTTCCACTTCAGAGTTGTGATGCGATTGAGATCCATGGACCTGATAAAGTTAAAAGCCTCCGTCTATAATATTTCAAGTCCGGATTTCGGATCCACTCTATGTTTTTCACTGATTCTTAGTGTAAACTGGATTTCCGCTTGCGGGATCAAAACCATGTAAATAAACTTCACTGATCTGATATCGGTGATCCAACGGTTGGGATTAAAGTGGCATCAACCAATGATAATTCTATAAAAAGCCTCTGACTTCTATCAATCCTGTGATTTAGGTGTGAAACATAAAAAAAAACAAAGGAATAATCACTCTGCCCCGAATACAAAGAATCTGAAAGCATAACAAGGATTTCCGCAGGATTGATAATTAATCACACACACAACATCATTTATTCACAATAAAAATAGTTACAGAGTCTCAGCCTTGGCCCGATTACACAAATAAAATACCTCTATTTCAAAATACAATCCACACACTATGCTTACCCTCGCTCCACCCAATCCTCCCTTCATTACATTTTTTCCCTTCTTTTTATCAATCGAATATCACTCTATTCTGTGCCTAACAAATCGATCCCTATTTTTAATCAATCTAATAGCAAATCTCTAATTCCTAGCTCTACCACACACCTATGCTAACAACTTATCTTTGAACCTAAAATAAGACAATTTCTAACTATTACAATAATGAAATACAACTAATTTCTTGAGAGATCCAACCCTCTCAGTACTATTGACTTTTGATCAATCAAGTCAATGAAATTCAACTTGTTTAGCCACAACATGTGAACAAACTTTCACATTGTTGGCTAAGTTCGGATGCTCTTGCATCAGACACCCGGGGAAGAAAATAATCGTCCTTCAAACTTTCAGGGCTTACTTCATACTTCTACAATTATGTTGTTATCAACCAGCTAGCATCCTCCAGTGGTTGTCCTTTCCATTTGACTAGATATTGGATAAAGTCTGTCATCTGGTTCTTTTTGATACTCCTTTCTCAAAACAACTTCCACTTCTTTCTTAGTTGTCTTTGGCATTTGTTCTTCCCACTTCATAGTCTGAAATTCATCTCCTATATTTTCCTCTTGTAGCTCTATCTCTGCCTCTTTGTATGGATACAAATTTACAACATTGAAGATAGACAATATTCCAATCCCTTCTGGCAATTCAATTTCATATGAATTAGCTGAAAAATTTCTTACAATTCTACATGGTCCTATCTTTTTCATTTTCAATTTATTGTAAGTCTTAGCAAGAAATATTTCTTTTCTCAAATACACCATCACTAAATCTCCCACTTGAATTCTTTCTCTCTTGTTTTCATATATACCCTCTGTTTGTATTTGTCGTTGCTTTCCTGCAATTTGCCTTTGACATCTTCTTGTAGTCTCTGCATCTGTTCTATAAAATCTTCAACTTCTGCACTTCTTGTCTCCTGTTTACCCAAATTTTTGAACTCATGCACACCTCTTGGATTCATTCCAAAAACTATCAGAAATGGACTCATTCAAGTACTTCGATTTGGAGTATCATTATAAGCAAATTCAGCCTGAGCTAGTGATAAATCCCACTGCTTAGGATTTTGATACACTAAACTTCTCAATATGATTCCCAAGCTCATCTTTACTACTTCGGTCTGTCCATCTGTTTGAGGATGGTATGCTAAAATAAAACTGAGGTTAGCTCCCATTTTCTTCCAAAGAGTTCTCCATAAATGCCCTACAAACTTTGTATCTCTATTAGACACAATACTTATAGGCAGTCCATGTAATCTTACAATTTCTGAAAAAATAGGTTAGCAATATGTGTTGCATCACTAGTTTTCTTACATGCAATGAAATGTGCCATCTTAGAAAATATATCTACCACAACATAAATAGAATCATTCCCCCTTTGAGTTTTAGGTAAGCCCGAAACAAAATCCATGCTAACTGCATCCCACGGTCGGTCTGGTATTGGCAATGGCTGATACAATCCTGTATTTTGGCTCCTTCCTTTAGCATGCTGACATATCCTGCACTTCTCAACAAATTTCTTAACATCAGTCTACATTTTTGGCCAATAATAAAAAGCATTCACCTGAGCAAAGGTTTTATCTTGTCCAAAGTGACTAGATAATCCTCCACTATGTTTCTCATTTATTGTGTTTTCCCTCATAGAACATTTGGGAATACATAACTTGTTGCTTTTAAACAATAAGCCTCCTTGAATGAGATAATCCAACCACTAACTTCTGTTATGAACTATTGGATTCTGAACTGTTGTATAGATATCTTTGAAATCTACATCATCTTTGTACATTTCAATCATTTCCTCAAATCCTACAACACCCACTTTGAATTCTTGCACAATAAAACTTACCCTGCTCAATGCATCAACGACTTTATTTGACTTACCACTCTTGTGTTTTATCACAAAAGTAAAGCTTTGCAAAAATTCTACCCACTTGGCATGTTTTTGGTTTAGTTTCGGCTGGTTATTGATGAACTGTAAGGCATGATTGTCCGAATACAATATGAATTCTTTTGGCAGCAAATAATGTCTCCATTTCTTCAAGGTTTGTATAATAACGTAAAACTCTTTATCGTAACAAAAATATTTCTTCTTTTCTTCATTCAATTTCTCACTGAAGTATGTTATCGATCTTTGTTCCTGACTCAGAACAGCGCCAAATGCAACTCCACTAGCATCTGTTTCAACTTGAAATACTTTTTCAAAATCAAGCAAAGCTAAAATTGGTTCCTCTATGATTTTCCTCTTCAACAATTTAAAATTTATGTCTGCTGCTTCTGTCCACTTGAACAGCTGATTGATCTCCTTAATTGTTTCAAGAATTGGTGCACAAATCTGACTAAAACCTTTGATAAACTTTCTGTAAAAATTTGCAAGACCATGGAAGCTCCTTACCTCAAATATATTTATGAGAATAGGCTAGTTCCAAATTACTTGGACTTTCTCTGGATCCATTTTCAATCCTTCTTTAGAAACTACAAATCCTAAGTAAAGTAATTCTTCCTTCATGAAACTACATTTTTTCAAATTTATCAGTAGTTTCTCTTTTTGCACAGTTCTTAGAACCAACTTAAGATGCTCTAGATGTTCTTCTTTACTTTTATTAAAAACTAGAATATCATCAAGATAAACAATAACAAACTTGCCTGCATATTCCTTCAAGACTTCATTCATTAATCTCATGAATGTGCTAGGTGCATTAGTGAGTCTAAAAGGCATCACTAACCACTCATACAACCCACTATTTGTTTTAAATGCAGTCTTCCGTTCATCGCCTTCTCGAATTATTATATGATGATATCCACTCTTCAAATATATTTTAGTCAAATATTTTGATCCACTCAAACAATCCATTAAATCATCCATGCGTGGCAAAGGAAATATATACCTGATAGTGATCTTGTTTATGGCTCTGGAATCTGTGCACATACGCCATTCTCCTCCTTTCTTTGGACTGAGTACTGTTGGTACAACACATGGACTAAGACTTTCTCTAATTAGCCCCTTATCCATTAGCTCCTACACTTGTCTTCCAACTTCTCTTGAGGAGTTAATCTGTATGTTGCTTTATTTGGTAAACTTGCTCCTGGTATTAGATCAATATGATGACTAATACTCCTGATCGGTGGTAACGCTTTTGGAAAATCATCCACAATAATATCAGAAAACCCATCTAAATTTTTTTTAACCCCTTCAGGAAAATCATCCAGGTTTGTGGAAGTTAAAATTACCTTTGGTCTTGCCACAATAGCAAAATGCAATTCCTCATTTTTAACTAACTCATGTAGCAGCTCTTTTCCACTTATCAGCGTAATACTACTTCCAGGTGTTCCTTTGTTAGCATCATCCTTCAATGGAAGCAATGTATGCTTAGTTCCATCCTTCTCCAGAGTATAAGTGCTTCTCCTCCCATCATGAATAGCTTTTCAATCAAATTTACATGGTCTTCCCAATAATATATGGCATACATCCATGGGCATTGCATCACATAATATCACATCTTTATACGTACCAATTTGTATCTCAACCTTGCATTGTTTTGTCACAATAATCTGATGTCCCTTCTGTAACCATGACACTCTGTAACGTGTTGGGTGTATTGTCTTTGCTAATTTGAGCTTGTCCACCATCTATGTAGAAACAACGTTGTCAGTGCCTCCACTGTCAATTATTACTTTACGACACTTACCTTTTGATTTACATGTAGTTCTAAATAAATTCTTCCTCTGTGCTAGTTCTTCAATCTCCTCCTCTGTCTTAAGAAAATTCCTTCTCAATAACAAGGATTCTCCTACTTCAGGGGATTCTTCCTTTTCCATAAGTTGAGGTGGTTTTGCCTTTGCCTCAGCCACATTCGCATTCCTTTGACTTGTTGGTTTATTATGAGGACAGTGCCACAACATATGTCCCCATTCTCCACATGTATAACACTGAATATCTCTTCCTTGAACTCTTTCTTTGGGTGCAAATATTCCTCTGTTAAATTATCCTCTCTGTGGTGGTATACTATTTGAAATTACTGCTTCATGCTGATGTTGTTGTCCCCTTGGTTTGGTAGTTCCTCTACCTCTTACTGAGCTTCTTCCTCTATTCCTCTAATTTTGTTTTCTCAATATCTTCTCTTCTGCCTTCAAACTTGCTTGATAGGCATCCTCAATAGTCTTCAGACTTAACAAGCTAAATTAATCTTGTCTTGTATGTTGTACCTTAAGCCATTGATATATCTAGCTACCTTTTCCATGTCATCTTATGCATGTCTTGGTCTAATACTCAATCTATAAAAACTTTTTGTATATTCTTTAATAGACATTCTTTTTTTCCTTAATTTTACAATTGTTTAAAAATATTTAACTGATAGTCTTTAGGCATAAATTTGGCTTTCATTTTACTTACCATTTTTTCCCATTTCTTGATCTTGGACTTTCCTTTCCTCATTCTGGATGTCTATAGCTCATCCCACCAAATAGTTGCATGACCCCTCAATCTGGTAACTGTAAACTTCACCATCTTCTTGTCATCAACCTCTTCATAGTCAAAGTATTTGTCTAAGGACCTGATCCAATCCATTAGCTCTTCTGTGTTTAGACTCCCTTCATACATAGGAATTTCCACCTTTGTTTTTCCTCCTACTTTTGCCAACATCTTGATGACTTTGGTAGTTTCATTTTCTTCTTCTCCTTCCTCCTCAGAAGATTCTTCTGCAGCACTATCATCTCCTTCATCAGGTGCTCTTCTCTGGGCATTCTCCATGGTCTCCATCCTTGTACGTACACTTCAGATCTCCTCTAACAGAACTACATTTGCCTCTGTTCTTCCTCGACCAATGCCAGGTCCTCTCCTTGGCGACATTTTTGCTGCAATCAACCTTAACCTCTGCTCTGATACCAAAAATTATGCAAGTGGAAACAGTGGCTTAAGAAACCCCAACTATCACCCCGCAGTTCACCTCTTGTTAACAATTTGGCCTTTTCCTTTTTAACTAGAATGCCTTTGGAAAAAAAGGCCAAAACAATGATTTTCCCTTTTAAATTAGGAGCGCTCGACGGTACACCATAGATCACGATCTAAATGAACCAATGGTCCAGATTAAATCGCATAATCGCCAGTCGCAAGGATCTCCATCATCCATTACATCCTCCAATCCAACGGTCAATATTCACTCCAAAGTTTCAAACAGTCCATTGATCCTCCGCCGTCGATCAACTCACGCTAGATCCAACGGCTTTCAGAGATTTCGGGTGGACAAATAGCATGGGGATTACCCGCCCGAAAAGCAGTTTTCCTCTCTCCTCGGCTACTACGTGTCAAACGGTTAGTGGAATCGGGTGCCCAACCCGAATTACCACTTACCACTTCTGCCTTGCCCGAAATACCAATTCCTGTTGCGAAACTACTTTCGCAATCCAACGACCACGATTGTTCGCGATCCAACGGTCACGATGGAATCACATGATCGCAAGTCGCAAGTCCACTGGTCAGGCTCCTTCTGCTTCAGAGTTGCGATGCAATTGAGATCCACGGACCCGATAAAGTTAAAAGCCTCCGTCTATAATATTTCAAGTCTGGATTTCGGATCCACTCTATGTTTTTCACTGATTCTTAGTGTAAACTGGATTTCCGCTTGCGAGATCAAAACCATGTAAATAAACTTTGCCGATCCGATATCGGTGATCCAATGGTTTGGATTTAAGTGGCATCATCCAATGATAATTCTATAAAAAGCCTCCAAATTCTATCAATTCTGTGATTTAGGTGTGAAACATAAAAAAAACAAAGGAATAATCACTCTACCCCAAATACAAAGAATCTAAAAGCATAACAAGGATTTCCGCAAGATTGATAATTAATCACATGAATAGCATCATTTATTGACAATAAAAATAGTTATAGAGTCTCGGCCTTGGCCCGATTACACAAATAAAAAACCTCAGTTTCAAAATACAATCCACACACTATTCTTGCTCTCGCTCCACTCAATCCTCCCTTCATTACATTTTTTTCCCTTCTTTTTATCAATCGAATATCACTCTATTCTGTGCCTAACAACTCAATCCCTATTTTTAATCAATCTAATAGCAAATATCTAATTCCTAGCTCTGCCACACACCTATGCTAACAACTTATCTTTAAACCTAAAATAAGATAATTTCTAACTATTACAATAATGAAATACAACTCATTTCTTGAGAGATCTAACCCTCTTAGTAAAATTGACTTTTGACCAATCAGGTCAATGAAATTCAACTTGTTTAGCCACAACATGTGAACAAACTTTCACATTGTTGGGTAAGTCCGAATGCTCCTACATCAATAAACCAAAGCTCAAAAAACAAAATAAACATCCGAACACCATGGCATCCTAAAAAAGGAAAGACTATGCTGAAAAACACTATCATAACCTGACAAAACAATGTCACCGATAACAAGAGAACCATACACCAACATGAATATCCAAGCCAACTAGTAAATCACACGTGCAAAAGGTTACTTGCAAGTATTCCTGCTGAAGTTGCTTGATCCTGCTCTTCTTCCTTCATCCTTGCTTTCGTTCCTTTTCCCTTTGCTTTCTTTTCCTTCCTTGTTTTAAAGCTACAATGCTCCAAGAAACTTTAAGTGACCAATAGAGAGGGGGAGAGAGAGAGAATAATGAGAGAACTCTAAACTTCAATCAATAAAATGTTACCAATTGATCCTCATATGCCTTTTCATTAATGAGGCCTCTAGTTTCTTCATTTTCCATTATTTTCCTTCAGTTTCCTCCTCACATGCAACCTGTGACCTTTCACCTTACTTTTCTCCTAATTCCCTTTATTTTCATAAATAAATGTGCAAAAAATGCCTTTTTCCTTTTAATGTCTTTGTCTTAGCCTTTGCAAATCTTCCTTAGCCAATAACACACATCCAGTGATGCCCACTAGGATATCTTCGCCCAACATTCAGCTTGGAATAATTGCCTTTAACCATTGTCTTATTTTTCCTTTAATAACTTTTTTTACATGGAATTTTCACCAAGCTGTTACAATTTTCATTTCCTATTCCAATCCTCCACTTCTAACAATTTTTCTATTTCTGCCTATAATAATGTTCTCATGTCATGTGCTAGTCTATCCTCTGCTTCTTTAACTAATCTTCAATTTCTACATGCAAGATTGGGAAGACGAAAAGTCTTGAATTTTTGCATGTAAGATTGTTTAAGGGAAAGTTAAATAACAAGAAAATGAAAACAACAAGGTATATATGTATCTATATTTTATAGTTATCATTCCTTCCCTATATCAACACATTTTTTTTTCCTAACTAGATAAAAATATGTTTTAAATGGGACCAAATTCATATTCATTTTAAATGGAACATGATTCTTCTTATTAGAATTAATTTTAAATGGAACACAATTATTTCTTCTTCTATATTCAAGGGATGCATATTCAATAATGTATCTTAAATTTTTAAATAATATTCTTTTGGTTTGAATTTGGTTGGATCCACTTTATAATGGTGATTTTTTCACTTGCAACATGGCTATATAGGTGAATCTAAATAAATCTTATGAGTAGCATAAGACTAGTTAAGGTTCAAATAAATTTTATGGGTAGCATATGACTAACCGATGAGCCCCAGAAATGGGTAATTATATGGGCTCATTTTACCTCTTAATTTGACTTAATCCACCATTCTCATTAGTTTATTGCATGTTTTTTATTATATTTATGCTAATAGAGTGAATTGGGTTAGTCATTATGCTAAAAAGTCTAATGTGTGCTTTATGCAGATTTTTGGTCAATTTTGAGACAAAATCAAATGTTTAATGAGCATTTGGCAGCCAAATTCATGGAAGAACAAGGGAGAGGATTTGTAGGAGGGTGTCGCCTTCATTTATGAACCCTTACCTCAAAATTCTCCATCAGAAACTCGGAGCACAAAAGTCCACTTTCCAAGGGGCAACCGAGCAAGTCAAGTAGGACTGCTGTTATCTTCAGTTCTAGGAAGACGAGTTCCTTAATTTTACGAGGATTGTTGGGAATCTCCATTCGTATAAATAAGAAGGCTTAGGGCCTCAGTTTTTTTAGTAAGATTTTAGTTAGATTTTAGCCATTTGATAGTCTATTTTCGCACTTTAGTGCAACCTTGTACTCAGCTCATTTTCGAGCTCTTTTTGCAGACAGTTTTGTGAATGTAACTATTATTTTTTGATCAATGAAGATGAATCTAGCTTTGAACCAGCATTGATATTTCCTAGGGTCTGTAGCTCTTGGGGTTGGGCCCAACCGAAGTTCCCAACACCTCCTTTGTCTATTTTTCTTGCATTCATGAAATAATTTCTGTTATTTAGGTTAAATCTAGCTTTGTTACTTAGGTTGTTTTTGATGATTAAGATAGTTGTTCTTGCTTCAGGTTGATTAGATAGTTTGATAACAAAACAAATATCCACAAAAAGGCTACCAAGCAAGCATTGATCTCCTTTCTTCCTCCTTGGGACCATGAATTGAGACCAAGGCACTCTTGTTGCCACAAAAATACTGTTTTTTCTTTCCAATGCAATTGCTAGTGTTAGATTTTGAGTTGGAGAAGTTGATATCAGTTGTGTTTACATGCTTAGATCTATTCTTGTTTAGTTTCCATAGCTTTCTTGCATAACTTCCTGTCCATAAAGTTCTGTTCAACACTTTTCTGGTTTTTAGGTCAGAATTAGGTCAAAATAGGTAAAACTCTGTTTTCTTAGTTTTTGCTTGGGTCAGTTTTGAAAAGAAGTGTGCAGAACACCTGTAAGACACTCCAGCTTATCCTTCCTCCATCATACAACCTGCTCTAGTCTCTCTCTCAATATTTCCTTCACTCATTCACCATACTTTCCCAAACTGCCCTAATTTCTACATTCTTGTGCAAAATTGCTTCCTTCACCTTTGAACAAATCCAACCATCTCCTTCACTCTTGATCTTCATTTACAAGGTCCTAGACCCCTTAACATCTCTATTCAGCCTTAATTTCCCTTTTCCCACCGTTTTTCCACCTTCAAACCTCCAAAAACCACTTTCGGCCTCTTCCTGTAGAACCTCCTGTATAACTTCCTGTAAAACTTCCTGTAGATCCCCTGCAACTTCCTGTAGAAGTTCATGCGAGCGATTTTTCGAAATCTGAGTGCAGTGGAAATCTCCAGAAGGGTACTAGGGACTCCTTAGGTCCTCTCCACACCTTCCCAACCTCCTGCAAATGCCCACTCCATTTCCTTTCACTACTAAACCTATACACAATCACAAATAGTTAAAACACAAGCATAATAATTCTGCATAAAATTGCTCAAAAGTACAAAAAGATGATTTTTGCAAGCTTTCCTTGAGAACTAGCTTGAATATATGCATTTTACCTTTTCAATAGTCAATGACATCCATTTCAGTAGTTTCCATCTCTTTTCTTGCACAAGTAGGGTTAGTGGGTAAAATTAGGGTTTGCTAGGGTTTGCGTTTCCTTTCAGCTTTCATCTTCTTTCTGCAAGTAGACTAGCCTCTTTTGAGTTAGTTTTCTTCCATCACAGTTAAAATCTTCTTCTGAGAACTCATAGAAGTTGGCTTAAGCTCCTAGCGAACTTATGCAAGCTGATCAAGTGACAGCCTGAAGTAAGAGCTAGTACTTGTGCATATAGCACCGTCGCTTCCAATTTTGTTACGAACTACCGGGTTGATAAAAGTAAAGTAGGGAGTCCCAGGAGTTGCAACATCATTGTTGCAATACTGGAGCTCACCATATTTTTGGCACCGTTGCTGGGGAAGCGTCAGAGTATTTTGTGATTACTAGTTTTCTTCTATTTTCTACTGCAACCTTCTGCTAAGTAGTTTATTTCAGCAAGAGTAGAGTAGTTGTTTCATTTCAATTCCGCAATTTCACTTCAGCAAGTGTAGATTAGAAATTTTCTGCTTTCATTTCAATTCCACAATTTCATTTCAACAAGCGTATTTTAGCTATTTCCTGCTTTCATTTCAATTCTACAATTTCATTTCAGCAAAATAAATTAGTCCTTTCCTGCTTTCATTTCAATTCTGCAATTTCATTTCAGCAAAATAGATTAGTCCTTTCCTGCTTTCATTTCAATTATGCATTTTCATTTTAGCAAGATAGATTTTAGTTAGTTGCAGTTTTATGTTCAATCTATTTCAGTTTTTGCAGGTACAAGCAAAAAAAAAGAAACAAAAAATCACCCAAAAAGAGATCTCCTTTTATGCCTCGTGGAAGTAGAGATAATTCAGAAAAATGTTTACACAACACCCCCACTACTTCACATAGCCAACCTTCTTTGTTCTTCGGTGGCTGTAATTAAGAAACACCCTTAGGTAACAGCTAGACATATTTGAAGAACCTATAGGGGAAGAAGAATAAGAAACCCATTCCTCTGGAGCCCATGGCTGAAAACAGAAATGTTGGGAGCAGTACCTTTTCTTCCAACTCATCCATTGAAGGTGAAATTAGAAACATGTGCGAAGATTTTAAGAGCAAGATGAGGCAGATGCTTGCCATGCATATCAAAAAATATTGAGAGGAAGCTGAGAGGGCTTTGGCCATCTTTTGTCCCAAGTGCACTAGAAAGCATCCTAGGAATGAATGTCCATTGCACTCCATAGAAGTGTGTTTTGTCTATGAAGAAGACCATCCTATGAATCAGTGCCCTTCCTTGCCCGGAATTAAAGTTTCATATCAGAGGGCCAAAGGCACCACTAAACCACTCTATTTCATGAACCAAAGGAGGCCAAATGGACCCAAACCATACTAGCAGGGGATGCAAAGGACATCTGAGGCATACTACAACCCCAACCAAGTCACATTCATACCTTCTTGGGGTCCCCCTACTCATCCTTCCTGGTCCACACCCCCTCCTTGGTCATATCCTCCTCAATATCATGTTCAACCAGCTATTCATTCATTTCACTCCTATTCTCAGCCACAACCTCAATGGAATACACCTCATCAGGTATGGAGGCCCTAGTACAGCACTCCTCCCACTCTTTTTCCTCCACCACCTGGTCAACCATAACCATTACCTCCTACTCCACCAAGGCAACCCCAAATACCTGCTCAATCGAACCCAAACCCGAATAACAGACAGGCCCAACAAGTATATAGCGGGGAACCACCATTTCCAAACCCGTACATTGGAGTAACTCAACCCAATTACAATGTTGAGGCACAACATGTCCAAACAACTCCTCTTGAGCTCAATGATATTCACCATAGCTCAGGAAAAATATTGCAAAACAGAGATTATATTGATATCATTGAAGGACCTCATCCAACAGACAAAAATGCAAAAGAGAAGATCAAATAACCATGGGCTGCATTTGATAAAGATAAGACAACAGAATCAGAGATCGAGAGAGCTCCCTCATGGTTACCATCAAATCCTCCATGTATTCATGAGAAGAATCAGTAAAAAGAGGAAGATACGAAGGTCATGGTAGAATAAGACATGAAGAATGATCCAGATCAGCAGAAAGGCCAAGGACATCACAGTTATATTGAGATATGGTTCCAGACGGTCACGAAGGTGCAACATCACTCTCTTCCTCAACTATGCTTGTGTTAGGTCCCTATAATACTAGTGATTACCCCATTACTATTGTGGTTGTATCCCTTATTAATATTGTTGAGCCCCTATTGTCCCAATCTTTTTATTACTGTGCCCCATAGAGCCCCTCTATTATTATTTTTGTGGCTTTATATTATTATTGTTAGGTCAGCTGGGTTATATTGTGACTCCATAGACTCCTATATATAGAAAAGAGGTTTTGTCATTTGAATCATCCAAGAAATGTTCATTTGTGTAATGTAAAGGAGGTTTCCCCCTCGAAGAGGCTGAATTCTAAGTTGTTGATCTCTCTTTTCTATCTGTTTGTGAGCTGGTTTCATAACATTTTGTATCAGAGCTTTGGATTCTAGGGTTTCACTGCTCCAAAGAGGTCATCGTGGAATTTTCGCTATAACTTTTTTTCTGCAATCTTTCAGAAGCGAAAAAAAAACCCATTTGACAAAAAATCGCATTGAACCTTGGGTCTGAATTTCAGAGCTTTGCGCGCTATATTTGCGGAGACATGATCTGAGGAAATTGGACTCTTTGCAGACTCCTGAATTACATTCCAAACAGGTGACCTAGGGAAAATTGTCATAACTTTCTCTCTGAGCATCGGATTGAAATTTTGTAACAAGGTAGAGAAAGAGGATAGACTGTAGTTTCTTGTATATATTTTTCAGTGCCATAGATTGAAACAGTGACACGTGGCACTTCCTACAAGTTCGCTCTTATGGAAAGGTCTATAATCAGGTCACCTTGGGAGATTGTGCATAATGCTTTCTTGGAGAATCCAATTTGGATCAGACTGGTGGCATTGGAAAGAGGACACAGAGGGATACTATATATCAAAATTTCAAAACTGGATGATCCAAAATTACAGAGATACATCAGATTCAATATCAAGCTCCTAGAAAGTGAAAAAGGTGTGTAGTTTTTTTAAATTTTTGCTTAAGCTTAGTTTGAAAAATTAGTTTGAAAGAATTCAAAGGGCATAGTAAAGCATTATTATCAGTAATTTATGCCCTGAGGAATGAAAATGCAAACACCTAGTAAGCAACCTGAAAGCTCTAGCATGACTCATGAAGAAGAGGAAGAAATGCAACATGATATATCAAAATTACAAGACCAAGTACAACAAGTGTCACTTGCACAAAAAGTAACAGAATCTAAGATGAAAGATGTAGAAGCTAAGATGGATGGTTTAAAGAAAGGTGTAGAAGCTAAGATGGATTGTTTAAAGAAAGGTGTAGAAGCTAAGATGGATGGCATGGAAGCTAAGATGAATGGCATGGATGCTAAAATGGATGGCATGGATGATAAGATGGAAGAATTGAACATAAATATGAATACGGTGCTACAAGAAATGGTCACTAATGGTGAAAGGGTAGTAAAGGAAACTCATGATGAGAACAAAAAAAATGTTAATCATGATTCCATAGACTCTAATGTTGGATCGAAGACCCACCATATTCCAAAAATCGATATGAGGAAGTTTGATGGCAAGGATCCCGCAATATGGATATTACAGATGGAGCAATTTTTCGATCTCAATAATGTACAAAACACACAAAATGTACGTATTGCAACTTTATATTTGGAACCAAATTAGTTTGTATGGTATCAATGGCTTTTTTCTCGTAAACAAATTATCAATTGGGCAATTTTTATGGAAGAATTGACAGCACATTATGAGGATACAAAAAGCAACACTTTTTTTAGCCAATTGATAAGTCTCAAACAAAAGGGTTCAATAATGGAGCATATTGAGGAGTTCCAAAAATTGAACATAAGGGTAAAAAATATTCCATATGAGCATAGGATTGATGTGTTCATAGGGACTTTAAAGGATAATATCCAACATGATGTTCACCTTTGGGAACCTGATTCATTAGAGAAGGCATTCAGGTTAGCAAGAAAAATGGAAAGCAAAATTATGGCAACCAGGAAGCATACCAGCCACAACTATAAGGATGGAAGTGTTGTTACGCCTAGCCTTCCACAAACTACAAGGTTGACACCACAAAAATTGGAAGAAAAAAGACCAAAAAGGCTTTGTTACAGTTGTGATAGCAAATACATTAAAGGTCATCAGTGTGCTGAGAAGAAATTATTCTACATAGATTGTGAAGAGGAAGACGAAAAGGAGCAAGAAAGGTCAAAGGAAGAGGATATACTCCAGGACCAAAGCCTAGATAAAGAAGAAATGAATCTGACCATATCTTGTAATGCATTGGCTGGAATTACCACTCCTTAAACCATCAAGATAGAAGGACAAATCAAGAAGAAAAAGGTAATAGTGTTGATTGATTCAGGAAGTACCCACAATTTTATTCATTGTAAGGTAGCAAAAGAATTGAACTACTTCCTATATCCAACACCAAAGTGTCAAGTGATGATTGCAAATGGAGGAACGATAAATTGATCTGGAAAGTGCCAGAATATCAAGCTATTCATGGGAGAATATGTATTGACTAGCCCATTCAAATGGGAGGTGTTGATGTTGTACTAGGAGTCCAATGGCTACAATCCTTGGGTACAATAGCTTTTAATTTTCAAGAACTTTTCATGAAATTTTCTGCCGAAGGAAAGGAAGTTGAATTAAGGGGTATTACGGGGAAACTGGGAAAGATAATCAACTCTAACGGTATGACAAAGCTTCTAAAAAAGGAACAAAGAGGTGTAATTGCTCAATTATGTTCGCTAGATGTTTCCACATCAGAATCATCTATTTCTCCAAATCTCCAAATAGTCTTGGACAATCATTCAAAGGTATTTGAGACTCCCAAAGGTCTCCCACCTATTCATGATCATGATCATGCTATTCATCTGATTCCAGGAAGTGTTCCTCCAAACATTAGGCCGTACAGATATCCCTATGCCCAAAAGAGTGAAATCGAGCGTATGGTTGCAGGAATGCTAGAGGCTGGTATAATTAAATCTAGTCAAAGTTCTTTCTCTGCTCCAGTAGTATTGGTGCACAAGAAGCATGGATCATGGCGCATGTGTCTGGATTATAGGGAGCTCAACAAGCTCATTATTAAAGATAAGTTTATCATTCCTGTCATTGATGAATTACTGGATGAATTGCATGGATCAATTTACTTCACCAAGTTGGATCTTCATTCAGGATATCATCAAATCAGGATGAAGACTGAAGACATTCCGAAAACAGCATTTAGAACTCATGAGGGTCATTATGAATTTTTATTCATGCATTTCTGCCTTACCAATGCACCTTCTACATTTCAAGGTTTGATGAATTCCATTTTCAAACCCTTCTTTAGAAAATTTATGTTATTATTTTTTGATGATATACTAATCTACAACAAGTCTTGGAAGGATCATGTTGAACATGTTGACAGGGTGCTACAACTATTGGAGGAGAAACAATTATATGGAAAAAGATCCAAATGTTTCTTTGGAGTACAAGAGGTGGAATATCTGGGTCATATTGTATCTCATGAAGGAGTTAAGGTAGACCCTAGCAAAATTAAATCCATTAAGGAATGGAAAATCCCCTCATCCATAAAGCATCTGCGAGGATTTCTCGGGTTGACAGGGTATTATCGCAAGTTTGTTAAGAATTATGGGAGAATAGCAGCACCTCTAACAACATTATTGAAGAAAGATGCATTTTCATGGACTCCAGAAGCAACAAATGCCTTCGAACATCTTAAAGAGGCAATGTGCCAAGCACCGATCTTAGCTACACTAGACTTCACAAAAACCTTTATTGTGGAATGTGATGCTTCAGGAAATGGAATTGATGTTGTTTTAATGCAAGATGAAAGACCCATTGCTTTTGAAAGTCGTCCAATCAAGGGAAAGTTTTTACATAAAGCTATTTATGAGAAGGAAATGTTGGCAATAATACATGCACTTAAGAAATGGCGACCCTACCTAATGGGAAGACACTTCAAGGTAAAAACGGATCATGCTAGCCTTAAATACTTTTTAGAACAAAGATTATCCTCTGAAGAGCAACAAAAGTGGGTCACAAAGATGTTGGGTTATGACTTTGAAATCATCCACAAAAAAGGGAAGCAAAATGTGGTGGCAGATGCACTCTCAAGAAAGGATGAGGATGTGAAAGCATTGTTGTGCGCCATTTCTCTTATCCAACTAGATTGGATAAACGAAGAAAGGGAGGAATGGAAGAATGATGAAGAAGTATGGGCACTTATTCGAAAGTTACAACAAGATTCTAGTACATCTGATACATTTCACTAGCAAAATGATTCATTATGGTACAAAGATAACTTATCCCTCTGTAAGAATTCGCAACTCAAACAAAAAATTCGTATGGAATTGCACACTTCTCCCTTAGGAGGGCACTCAGGATTTTTAAAAACTTGCCACAGGGTTAGGAAGGAATTTTTTTGGGATGGCCTTAAATAGAATATTCAAAAGTTTGTGGTAGAATGTTTGGTTTGCCAACAAAATAAAGTTGAAACAATTAAGACCCTGGGTCTATTACAACCTTTATCCATTCCAAGCCAACGTTGCGAGGAGGTTTCAATGGATTTTATCACAGGTTTACCCAAGTCTGAGGGAAAGAGTGTCATCATGGTGGTAGTTGACAGACTTACCAAGTATGCACACTTTTGTGCATTATCACATCCATTTAAAGCCAGTACAATTTCTACTGCATTTATGGAAACAATTCAAAAGATACATGGAAACCCAAAGATTATTGTAAGTGACAGAGATCCCATTTTCACTAGAAATTTTTCGACAGAATTATTTTCTTGTCTTGGTACTCAGTTAGCTCATAGCTCATCTTATCATCCTCAATCTGATGGGCAAACTGAGATAGTAAACAAATGTTTGGAAGGATATCTTCGTTGCTTTGTATATGATAAACAGACACAATGGGTCAAATGGTTGCCTCTGGTTGAATGGTGGTATAACACTTCCTTCCATACAACAAAAAAAATGACTGCATTTATGGCACTTTATGGATATCAGCCACCATCCATCACATCATATTTAAGAGAAAATTATAAGTTTCAAGCAGTGGAACATCACATTGAGCATCAACAACAAGTCCTCCAACTCTTAAAGGATAACCTCGTGTTGGCACAGAATAGAATAAAACAATAGGCAGATCAACATTGCAACGAAAGAAGTTTTTGTTGTAGATGATTGGGTATTCCTACGGCTACAACCATATAAACAAATGTCCCTCAAGCAAGCTAAAAAGGATAATAAATTATCACCAAAGTATTATGCTCTGTATAAGGTGTTGCAAAATATCGGTACTATGGCATACAAATTGGAGCTTCTTGCAGCATCTCGAGTGCACCCAGTTTTCCATGTTTCATGTTTAAAGAAGGTTATAGTTGACAAGCTTCCAGTTCAAACAATATTGCCAGAACTTGACGAGGAAGGAAAAATTATATTGGAAACGGAAACAGTCACAAAAACAAGAACTCGACAGCTATGAAATCGATCTATTTCGGAGGATCTCATCAAGTGGAAGAACTTATTTGCTGAAGATTCCACATGGGAGGATGAGAATTTTATACAGAAGCATCCAGAACTACTCAATCGTTGAGGACAACACTTTTTTGAAGGAGAGGGGCATGTTAGGTCCCTATAATACTAGTTGTTACCCCATTACTATTGTAGTTGTATCCCTTATTAATATTGTTGAGTCCCTATTGTCCCCATATTTGTATTACTGTGCCCCATAGAATCCATCTATTGTTATTTTTGTGGCTTTATATTATTATTGTTAGGTCGGCTGGGTTATATTGTGACTCCATAGACTCCTATATATAGAAAGGAGGTTTTGTCATTTGAATCATACAAGAAATGTTCATTTGTGTAATGTAAATTAAGTTTCCCCCTCGAAGAGGCTGAATTCTAAGGCGTTGATCTCTCTTTTCTATCTTTTTGTGAGCTGGTTTCATAACAGCTTGATACCTTCAAAATCAAATCATTTGGTCTTTGAAATCCATATACCTGTCAAAGCATGCATTTTAAGACTCCACATCATTTTGTTTATCATCTCAATCTGCACATGGCTCCATTGGAAGTATTCTTACACTTGAAAATGTTTTTTTTTTCAAGTAGGGTAGGGTAGGAAAAAAAAGGAAAAAATGAAAAATAAGAGAAAAAAAAAAATCTAAGGTGAAAACCTCCTTGGTGGCGCCTCAGATTGGCTCATTGATTGAAAACCTCCATGAGGCAATCAATGGGTTTGGAAGAAGAGAAAATAAAAAGAGAATAAGACCCCTGGGTGAAAACCTCCCTTGGAGGTGCCTAGGGCAAGCAATTAGGGTGAAAACCTCCTTGAGGCACCCTAGTTGTTTTCAAAAGAAAAAAAGAAAAAGAAAAAATGAATTTCCAGTTGTATTGCAGGTTTGCAGGAGAACTTTAGGAAGCAGTAGCAGGTGCCAAGAAAGCTCTAAAACCAATAACAACACTTATCCAACCTTCCCTCACCCTTCTCCATAATTTTTGACATTCTTTCCACCTCAGTGTGCTTCTTTTCTGAAAATGGTGTTTTCTACACGAGGCTCCTGTAGAAATTACAGAGAGCTAGAAACAGATTTTAAAAGCAGTTTGGGGAACATGGAAGCTTCATAAAGGGTTTATAAATTCCCCTGCAATCTTCAAACCTCTCTCCCATTAATTCCAATTTTGCATTACAGCCCAAGCTCATTTTTTCTTATTGTCCAAAAAACTGTAGAATGCTTTGATACAAAAATACATAGAGCATAAATTTGTTTTTTCCCTAACTTGAAAACCGTGCATCCATTTTAAAAACTATTTCGTGGAGAGTTGTATAGGGATGATGGCAACATGCCCAAGCAATTTCAGCCAATTCCAGTGCACGGTTTTCAAGAAATCAACTTCCATCACCTTCAGCCATTTTTGCATTTTCTCCATATTCGTGCATTCATTTAAAAACATGTTTCATGGGGAGATGCATATGGGCGATAGTAACTTGCCCAAGCAATTTGAACCAATTCCAGTGCATGGTTTCCAAGAAATCGACCTCTGTCACCTTCAGCCATTTTCAGTTTTTCTCGAAATCTATGCATCCATTGACCACACTTTTGCTATGGGAGGTTCATAGTGATGATGGAAACATGCTCAAAAAATTTCAGGTCAATCCAGTCTACTGTTTGGGAGCTATGGACAAAACAAATCACTATCCTGCAAAAGTATAGCATCAGCAGCATAAGGGTGCAAATATGAAGTTTGAAGCAAACTCTTGTCGCTTAGATCCAGCCAGAGGATACCTGCACAAGAAAAATATCCAAACATCAGACAACAAAAAGCATATAGCAGAAGGGATACAGGCATGCAACAACAAAAGAACCAAGCAACGCACACATTTCGACTTACAGGTAAGTGTCTAAACCAGTTCCTCTATTTGTATCCGTATGATTTGAAACTTCATAAATGAATGAAATGGTTGGCTTAAGCCAAAAAGGTGATCAGTTAACTGGACACCCTCAAGTAGTTCGATTGCACTCATCCAGAGATCACACTGCATGTGTGTCTAGTCAACTCATGGAAAAATCTAACAGTGAGGTAGTGGCAGTTGTTTTGAGCTCAAGCGCCAATGATGGCAAGTGATTACGGGCAGAAAACATACAGTTTCATAATAGCACTGTAGTGGGGACCAACGGTCTGCACGGGGCCAACGTACACTTGGCCAACTCACCCTCCATCACCGGAAGTCTCCATAAACAGTCGTAAGAACTCATCTTTGAAACACTCTCACCACCTTTGTTTCCATTTTATCATCGTCCCCGCAGCTGCAGCAAGCTCTATACCACCTCCATAGCAGCGAACCAGTCATTCTCTGCCATTTTTCAAAACCCTCCTACTTATCGAGTTCTATAGGAATGGCAAACACAGTCTATAGGAGTAGGAACATCGTCTACAGGAAGATTTCTACAGGAAGGGCAGAGAGGAGCTTTGCAGCCAGAAAATTTGAGATTTTTAGTCAAAATTCAATCTTGAAAAGAGATAGGCTCAGGAAACCACTCTGCATATGATATATTTACATAAGGTGGAGGATTAAAAATGCAGTATTGGGTTGAAAGAAAGGAATGTGAAGCTTAAAAGTTTGTTTGTGTTTTTTTCTTTTCCTTTTCTGAGTTTTACACAGTGTCTTCATTTTTTTTCTCTGCATTCAAAGTCTGCCTTTTTCTTCCTCACATTCTTCTGAAAAAAGGGATGCAACCATAGAAGCCAACCTGTGAAAAAAAACCAAATTTTCAAGACTGTCCACTCTCAGAAGAAAAAAAACACTGTGTTATAAATATTCTCTGTTTTGTCAAAAGTATTGATTTTTCTCAAAAACCGAGAAGCAAATTCAGGTTGGAAACAGTTTGAAGGGAGGGAAATTGCAAATTGCTATTGTGAAAAAACACAAAAAAGTTCCCTCTCTGGTTCCAGAAAGACAAACCCCAGTTGTTCCTCTGTTTTTGGTCTTGAAAGTTTGTTGCCTTCCTCCTCACCTGAGAATTTCCAGCAGTCACTAAACATCATGACAGAAGGATTCATAGACTCTAGCATTAAGTTTAAGGCAGGGAGTCTAGATTAGCTGGCTCACCATGGGTTAATTAAAATTTTAGTGGAAGAAGCCCTCCATACATTCACACTCCCTAATTGGGAAGTCTTCAGAAACATGATAGCAGAAGGTGACATAAAAGCCCTCACGTATGATATCAGTCCTTCTGACAGTGAGGAAGAAGAACAGAAAGGGGGAGAAGATGAAGCAACTGATGATTCAAAAGGATAAGAAAAGGAGAAGGAACAAACTAAAATAGATGAGGAAAAGGATGAAGAGACAAAATAGGAAGAAATAGAGCAAACAGAGAAAGAAAAAGAGACAGAAGGAGGATAAAAAGAGGAAGCAGAGGCAAAACCAAGAAAAGGGTCCCCTGAGACTCTAGAAAGAGAGGCAGCAGCTGGTCTCACTACCCTGAGCACACCAATTAAGCCAAAAGAAAAGAGAGAAAGGTAGGCCTCCATGTATTTCAAGGCCAGGAAAAGCACAAGAATTCAAACAAGTAGAATGGGAAGAGCAGTGGAAGGACATGGACAAGAAGGCAGAATTCTATGGCACACATGAGTAGACTACATCATAAGCTTGGGATGATAGGGAGGCCACCAGGGCCATCAAAGATGAAGAGATAGATTAATTTCTCAAAGAATGAGCAACACCTTCAGTAGGGGGGTGATGATGAGCCTCAGAAATGGGTAATTATATGGGCTCATTTTACCTCTTAATTTGACTTAATCTACCATTATAATTAGTTTATTGCATGTTTTTTATTATATTTATGCTAATAGAGTGAATTTGGTTAGTCATTATGCCAAAAAGTCTAATGTGTGCTTTATGCAAATTTTTGGTCAATTTTGAGACAAAATCAAAGGTTTAATGAGCATTTGGCAGCCAAATTCATGGAAGAACAAGGGAGAGGATTTGTAGGAGGGTTTCCCCTTAATTTATGAACCCTTACCTCAAATTCTCCATCAAAAACTCAAAGCACAAAGGTCCACTTTCCAAGGGGCAACCGAGCAAGTCAAGTAGCACTGTTGTTATCTTCAGTTCTATGAAGCCGAGTTCCTTAATTTTAGGAGGACTGTTGGGAGTTCCCATTTGTATAAATAAGAAGGCTTAGGGCCTCATTTTTCTAGTCAGATTTAAGTTAGATTTTAGCCATTTGATAGTCTATTTTCGCACTTTAGTGCAGCCTTGTACTCAGCTCGTTTTTGAGCTCTTTTTGTAGACAGTTTTGTGAATGTAACTATTATTTTTTGATCAATGAAGATGAATCCAGCTTTGAACCAGCACTGATCTTTTCTAGGGGGTTGTAGCTCTTGGGGTTGGGCCCAACCCAAGTGCCCAGCACCTCCTTTGTGTATTTATATGTGTTTTTCTTGCATTCATGAAATAATTTCTATTATTTAGGTTAAATCTAGCTTTGTTACTTGGGTTGTTTTTGATGATTAAGATAGTTGTTCTTGCTTTAGGTTGATTAGATAGTTTGATAATAGAAAAATATCCACAAAAGGGCTGCCAAGCAGGCCTTGATCTCCTTTCTCCCTCCTTAGGACTATGAATTGAGACCAGGGCACTCTTGCTGCCACAAAAACACTGTTTTTGCATTCCAATGCAATTGCTAGTGTTAGATTTCGAGTTGGAGAAGTTGATATCAGTTGTGTTTACATGCTTAGATCTGTTCTTGTTTAGTTTCCATAGCTTTCTTGCATAACTTCCTATCCATAAAGTTCTGTTCAACACTTTTCTAGTTTTTAGGTCAAAATAGGTAAAACTCTATTTTCTTAGTTTTTGCTTGGGTCAGTTTTGAAAAGAAGTGTGCAGAACACCTGTAAGACACTCCAGCTTATCCTTCCTCCATCATACAACCTGCTCCAATCTCTCTCTCAATATTTCCTTCACTCATTCGCCATACTTTCCCAAACTTCCCTAATTTCTACATTCTTGTGCAAAATTGCTTCCTTGACCTTTGAACAAATCCAACCATCTCCTTCACTCCTGATCTTCATTTACAAGGTCCTAGACCCCTTAACATCTCTATTCAGCCTTCATTTCCCTTTTCCCACCATTTTTCCACCTTCAAACCTCCAAAAACCACTTTCGACCTCTTCCTATAGAACCTCCTGTAGAACTTCCTGTAGAACTTCCTGTAGATCCCCTGCAGCCTCCTGTAGAAGTTCATGCAAGCGATTTTTCGAAATCTGAGCATGGTGGAAATCTCTAGAAGGGTACCAAGGACTCCTTAGGTCCTCTCCACACCTTCCCAACCTCCTGCAAATGCCCACTCCATTTCCTTTCGCCACTAAACCTCTGCATAGTCACAAATAGTTAAAACACAAGCATAATAATTCTGCATAAAATTGCTCAAAAGTACAAAAAGATGATTTTTCCATATTTTCCTTCAGAAGTAGCTTGAATACATGAATTTTACCTTTTCAATATCTAATGGCATCCATTTCAGTAGTTTCCATCTCTTTTCTTGCACAAGTAGGGTTAGTGGGTAAAACTAGGGTTTGCTAGTGTTTGCGTTTCTTTTTAGCTTTCATCTTATTTCTGCAAGTAGACTAGCCTCTTTTGAGTTAGATTCCTTCCATCATAGTTAAAATCTTCTTTTGAGAACTCATAGAAGTTGGCTTAAGCTCCTAGCGAAGTTGTGCCAGCTGATCAAGTGATAGCCTGCAATAAGAGCTAGTACTTATGCATATAGCATTGTCGCTTCCAAGTTTGTTACGAACTACCGGGTTGATAAAAGTAAAGTAGGGAGTCCCAAGAGTTGCAGCATCATTGCTGCAATACTGGAGCTCACCACTAACTAAGGTTCAAGCCATTTGAGCAGTGAGAGACTATGACCACTTGGCCATACCCATGGGCAAAGGGAACAGTCACTCTTTCTAGGTCGAGAAAGCTCAGGTTGCTAGGCTTTTGTTTTCATTAGCAATTCCAGTTGATTTTTCTTCATATTTATTCTAATCAAATCCAATTACCTATTTATTCATAAGTCACTTATTTGTTTATGTGTTTATGTCTATTCAAATTATTTTATTTGGAAGTAAAAATGCATATATATGGCTAAAAGACCATTAGGTGCATTTTTACATATATTAGTGACCTTCGTTATCTTCCTATGGCTTTTTCTTAAAAAAAATTAAAGAACCTAGAAATACATATATATAGCTAAAAACCCATTAGATACATTTTTACATAATTATCTTCCTACAACTTCTTAAAAGAACTAAAGAGCCTAAAAATGCATATATAGCTAAACACAAAAACCATTAGATGCATTTTTACATAATGATCTGTTAGGTCCCTATAATACTAGTGATTCCCCCATTACTATTGTCGTTGTGTCCCTTATTAATATTGTTGTGCCCCTATTGTTCCCATATTGTTATTATTGTGCCCCATAGAAATC
Organism: Pinus tabuliformis; assembly: GCA_031772625.1. Taxonomy (NCBI): domain Eukaryota; kingdom Viridiplantae; phylum Streptophyta; class Pinopsida; order Pinales; family Pinaceae; genus Pinus; species Pinus tabuliformis. The sequence continues at coordinate 895,417,694 of CM062815.1, forward strand.
CTCTATTGTTATTTTTGTGCCTTTATATTATTATTGTTAGGTCGGCTTGGTTATATTGTGAACCCTTAGATTCCTATATATAGAAATGAGGTTTTGTCATTTGAATCATCCAAGAATTGTTCATTTCTGTAATATAAAGGAGGTTTCCCCCTCGAATAGGCTGAATTATAAGGTGTTGATCTATCTTTTCTATCTTTTTGTGAGCTAGTTTCATAACATTTGGTATCAGAGGTTTGGATTCTAGGGTTTTGCTACTCCAAACAGGTCATCATGGAATTTGCGCTATAACTTTTTTTTTTTTCTTTTTTTTCTGCAATGTTTCAGTTGCTAAAAAAAAACCCATTTTGGTTGAAATCATTATGAACCTTGAGTCCAAATTTTAGTGTTTTGCATGTTATATTTGCGAAGATATGATCTGAGGAAGTTGGCCTTTTTGCAGACTCCCGAATTACATTTCAAACAGGTGACCTGGGGAAGATAGTCATAACTTTTGTTTTGAGCATTAGATTTAAATTTCATAAGAAGTTACAGAAACAGGGCAGACTGTAGCTTCCTATGCATATTTTTCAGATCTTAAGGGAAAAACATTGACACGTGGCACTTCATATAAGTTTGCTATTATGGAAAGGTATATAATCATGTCATATTGGGAGATTGCGCATAACTCTTTCTTGGAGAATCTAAATTCAATCAGACTGATGGCATTGGAAAGAGGACGCAGAGATCTACTGCAAATCGCAATTCAGAACTAGAAGATCCGAAATTACAAAGATACATTAGATGAAATATCGAGCTTATACAAAGTGAAAAAAGATGTGTAGATTTTTTTAAATTTTTGCATAAGCTTGTTTGAAAAATTAGTTTGAAGGAATTCAATGGGCATAGTGAAGCATTATTTTCGATAATTGATGCCCTGAAGAAAGAAAATGGAAACACCTAGTAAGCAACCTGAAAGCTCTAGCATGACTCATGAAGAAGAGGAAGAAATGCAACATGATATATCAAAATTACGAGACCAAGTGAAACAAATGTCACTCAGACAAAAAGTGACAGAATCTAAGATGGATGGTTTAAAGAAAGATGTAGAAGCTAAGATGTATGGCGTGGAAGCTAAGATGAATGGTTTAAAGAAAGATGTAGAAGCTAAGATGTATGGCATGGAAGCTAAGATGAATGGTTTAAAGAAAGGCGTGGAAGCTAAGATGGATGGTTAAAAAAAAAGGCGTAGAAGCTAAGATGAATGACATGGAAGCTAAGATGGACGATTTGAAGACAGGCATGGAAGATTTGAAGACAGATTTGACAAAGTTTCTACAAGAAATTCTTACTAATGACGAAAGGGTAGTAAAGGAAACTCATGATGAAAACAAAATAAATGTTAATCATGATTTCATAGACTCTAACGTTGGATCAAAGAACCACCATGTACCAAAGATCGATATGAGGAAGTTTGATGCCAAGGATCCTGGAACATGGATACTATAGATGGAGAAATTTTTTGATCTCCATAATGTGCAAAACACATAAAAGGTACGTATTGCATTTACATATTTGGAACCAAATCAGTTTATATGGTATCGATGGCTTTGCTCTCATAAACAAATTGTCACTTGGGCAATTTTTATGGAAGAAATGACAGCACGTTATGACGATACAAAAAGCAACAGTTGTTTAGCCAATTGATAAATCTCAAACAAAAGGGTTCAATGATGGAGCACATTGAGGACTTCCAAAAATTGAACATAAGGGTAAAATATATTCTATAGGAGCATAGGATTAATGTGTTCATAGGGACTTTAAAGGATAATATCCAACATGAGGTTCGCCATTGGGAACCTTATTCATTGGAGAAGGCATTCAGGTTAGCAAGAAAGGAAGCCTAACACTCACAACTATAAAGATGTAAGTGTTGTTTCCCCTAGCCTTCCACAACCTACAAGGTTGACACCACAACAATTGAAAGAAAAAAGAGCAAAAGGGATTTGCTACAGTTGTGATAGCAAATACACTAAAGGTCATAAGTGTTCTGAGAAGAAATTATTCTACATAGATTGTGAAGAGGAGGAACAAAACGAAAAATAAATTTCAAAAGAAGAGGGTATACTCGAGGAAAAAACCCTAGATAAAGAGGAAATGAATCAGACCATATCTTGTAATGCATTGGCTGGAATTACCACTCCTCAAATTATCAAGATAGAAGGACATATCAAGAAAAAAAAATTAATAGTGTTGATTGATTCAGGAAGTACCCACAATTTTATTCATTGTAAGATAACAAAAGAATTGAATTGCTTCTTATATCCAACACCAGAGTGTCAAGTGATGGTTGCAATTGGAGGAACCATAAATCTCTCTGGAAAGTGCAATAATATCAAGCTATCCATGGGAGAATATGTATTGAATAGCCCAGTGCTTTTCATTCCAATGGGTGGTGCTGATGTTGTACTAGGAGTCCAAAGGCCACAATCCTTGGGTACAATAGCTTTTAATTTTCATGAACTTTTCATGAAATTTTTCGCGGAAGGAAAGGAAGTTGAATTAAGGGGTATTGCAGGGAAACCGGGAAAGATAATAAGCTCTAATGGTATGACAAAGCTTCTAAAAAAGGAACAACGAGGTGTAATTGCACAATTATATTCACTAGATTTTTCCACATTGGAATCATCTATTTCTCCAGATCTCCAAAAAGTCTTGGAAAATCATTCCAAGGTATTTGAGACTCCCAAAGGTCTCCCACCTATTCTTGATCATGATCACTCTATTCATTTGCTTCCAGGAAGTGTTCCTCCAAACGTCAAGCCGTATAGATATCCCTATGCCCAAAAGAGTGAAATTGAACGTATGGTTGCAAAAATGCTAGAGGCTGGTATAATTCAACCTAGTCAAAGTTCTTTCTTTGCTCCAGTAGTATTGTTGCACAAGAAGGATGGATCTTGGCGCATGTGTCCAGATTATAGGGAGCTCAACAAGCTCACTATTAAAGATAAATTTCTCATTCCTGTCATTGATGAATTATTAGATGAATTGCATGGATCAATTTACTTCACCAAGTTGGATCCTCGTTTAGGATATCATTAAATCATAATGAATACTAAAGACATTCTGAAAACATCATTTAGAACTCATGAGGGTCATTGTGAATTTTTTGTCATGCCTTTTGGCCTTACCAATGCACCTTTTACATTTCAAGGTTTGATGAATTCCATTTTCAAACCCTTAGAAAATTTGTGTTAGTATTTTTTGATGATATACAAATCTATAGCAAGTCTTGGAAGGATAATGTTGAACATGTTGACAGGGTGCTCAAACTATTGAAGGAGAAACAATTATATGCAAAAATCTCCAAATGTTTCTTTGGAATACAAAAGGTGGAATATCTGGGTCATATTGTATCTCATTAAGGTGTTAAGGTAGACCCTAGCAAAATTAAAGCCATTAAGGAAGGGAAAATCCCCACATCCATAAAGCATCTGCGAGGATTTCTCGGGTTGACAGGGTATTATCACAAGTTTGTTAAGAATTATGGGAGAATAGCAGCACCTCTGACAACATTATTGAAGAAAGATGCACTTTCATGGACTCCAGAAGCAACAAAAGCCTTTGAATATATTAAAGAGGCAATGTGTCAAGCACTGGTCTTAGCTACACCAGACTTCACAAAAACCTTTATTGTGGAATGTGATGTTTCACGAAATGGAATTGGTGTTGTTTGAATGCAAGATGAAAGACCCATTGCTTTTGAAAGTTGTCCAATCAAGGGAAAGTATTTACACAAAGCTATTTATGAGAAGGAAATGTTGGCAATACCACATGAACTTAAGAAATGGTGACCCTACCTCATGGGAAGACACTTCAAGGTAAAAACGGATCATGATAGTCTTAAATACTTTTTAGAACAAAGATTATCCTCTGAAGAGCAACAAAAATGGGTCACAAAGATGTTGGGTTATGACTTTGAAATCATCTACAAAGAAGGGAATCAAAATGTTGTGGCATATGCACTCTCAAGAAAGGATGAGGATGTGGAAGCATTATTGAGCACCATTTATATTATCCAACGAGATTGGATAAACGAAGCAAGGGAGGAATTGAAGAATGATGAAGAATTGTGGCCACTTATTCGAAAGTTACAACAAGATTCCAGTACATCTGATACATTTAGCTGGAAAAATGATTCATTATGGTACAAAGATCGCTTATACCTCTGCAAGAATTCCCAACTCAAACAAAAGATTCTCATGGAATTGCACACTTCTCCCTTAGGAGGGCACTTAGGATATTTAAAAACTTACCATACGGTTAAGAAGGGATTTTTTTGCGATGTCCTTAAATCGGATATTCAAACGTTTGTGGCAGAATGTTTGTTTTTCCAAAAAAAATAAAGTTGAAATAATTAAGACCCCAGGTCTATTACAACCTTTATCCATTCCAAGCCAACGTTGGGAGGAGGTTTCAATGGATTTTATCACAGGTTTACCCAAGTCTGAAGGAAAGAGTGTCGTCATGGTGGTAGTTGACAGACTTACCAAGTATGCACATTTTTGTGCATTATCACATCCATTTAAAGCCAGTACAGTTTCTACTGCATTTATGGAAACAATTCAAAAGCTACATGGAAACCCAAAGATTATTGTAAGTGACAGAGATCCCATTTTCACTGGAAATTTTTGGACAAAATTATTTTATTGTCTTGGTACTCAGTTAGCTCATAGCTCATCTTATCATCCACAATCTAATGGGAAAACTGAGATAGTAAACAAATGTTTGGAAGGATATCTTCGTTGCTTTGTATCTAATGAATAGACACAATGGGTCAAATGGTTTCCTCTAGCTGAATGGTGGTATAACACTTCCTTCCATACTGCAGCAAAAAAGAACCCAGTTATGGCACTTTATGGATATCAGCCACCATCCATCACATCATATTTAAGAGAAAATTCTAAGCTTCAAGCAGTGGAACATCACACCGAGCATCAACAACAAGTTCTCCAACTCTTAAAGGATAACCTCACGCTGGCGCAGAATAGAATGAAACAACAGGCAGATGAACATCACAGAGAAAGAAGTTTTGATGTACGTGATTGGGTATTCCTACGGTTACAACCATATAAACAAATGTCCCTCAAGCAAACTAAGAAGGATAATAAATTGTCACCAAAGCATTATGGTCCGTACAAGGTGTTGCAAAATATTGGTACCATGGCATACAAATTGGAGCTTCCTGCAGCTTCTTGAGTGCACCCAGTTTTCCATGTTTCATTTTTTAAGAAGGTTATAGGCGACAAGCTCCCAGTTCAAACAATATTGCCAGAACTTGATGAGGAAGGAAAAATTACATTGGAACCGGAAGCAGTCACAGAAACAAGAACTCAACAGCTATGAAATCGATCAATTTCATAGTATCTCATCAAGTGGAAGAACTTAGCTGCTGAAGATTCCACATGGGAGGATGAGAATTTTATATAGAAGCATCTAGAACTACTCAAGCGTTGAGGACAACACATTTTTGAAGGGGAGGGGCATGTTAGGTCCCTATAATACTAGTGATTCCCCCACTACTATTGTCGTTGTATCCCTTATTGATATTGTTGTGCCCCTATTGTCCCCATATTGTTATTATTGTGCCCCATAAAATCCCTCTATTGTTATTTTTGTGCCTTTATATTATTATTGTTAGGTCGGCTTGGTTATATTGTGACCCCTTAGACTCCTATATATAGAAAGGAGGTTTTGTCATTTGAATCATCCAATAAGTGTTCATTTGTGTAATGTAAAGGAGGTTGCCCCCTCGAAGAGGCTGAATTATAAGACATTGATCTATCTTTTCTATCTTTTTGTGAGTTGGTTTCATAACATTATCTTCCTATGGCTTCTTCCCGAGCCTAACTCTTTTTATTCCTACTTTCATCTTGAGGTTGGGATGTTGGGATGCTTTCCAAAACACAATCTTCCTATATCCAGTGGGTTTCGAACCCATGTGCACCAAAAATGGCAATAATAGCAAAAACACTCAAGTCTGGACAGTGGAAACCAACACATCTATTAAAATACAAATTTATTTTTCCTAAAATGAAATCATGGGTATTGAGAAGGATACCTTTGTGAGGCATGCACAACTTGTTAGTTCAGATCATACATAACACACAACAAATTTATACTCAGACACTTAAATGGCAATAGCAAAGAATAATTTCATAGACAAACAAATGGAGAAACAACAAGATTACTCAATCAGAAACAATGGATTAGATAAAACAATCACTGGAGAACAGAAATCACTTTGCATTATGTAACAGGCTTGGACCTTGGCCTGCTGTCCTTGGCCAGAGAAATTAAAAATTTATAGAAGCTGAAGAAGGATCTAGAATCCTGCATGTGATTTAGATGGAGATCTAGAAACTAATGGCAGTGTAGAAGGATCTAGAATCTTGCATGTGATTTATATGGAGATCTAGAAACTAATGGCGGTGTAGAAGGATGTAGAATCCTGCATGTGATTTAGATGGAGATCTAGAAACTAATGGCGGTGTAGAAGGATCTAGAATCATGCATGAATTTGGCTTCACACTTAACATTCTCCCACTTGAAGCCAAATAAAAGTCATGAATCAAGTCACACCGAGTCCTACGATGCTTCTATATAAATCATGTTTATTTCATGGTAGAACCATAGTGAGCATATCAGTAGGGTTCCTATCAGTATGGATCTTTTCCAAGGATAATTGTTCTTCCTCCAACACATGCCAGATCCAATGGTACATTAAGTCAATGTGCTTGGTTTTTGAATGAAATGTTGGGTTTTTTGCCAAGTGAATGGCACTATGACTATCACAATATAACACATACTTGTTCTACTTTATTCCTATCTCTCCTAGGAATTGTTGCATCCACAACATCTCTTTACAAGCTTCTGTTGTAGCTATGTACTCTACTTCTGTTGTAGAGAAGGTTACTATTATTTGTATCCTTGACACCCAAGATACTGCTGCACCTGCAAATGTATACAAATAACCTGTAGTGGACTTTCTGGTGTCCATATCTCTAGCCATATCCACATCTGTAAATCCTTCAAGCACAGTCTCATCATGAACAAAACATAAACAATAATGACTAGTACCCTTAAGACACCTCAAAATCCATTTCACTACTTGCCAATATTTTTTGCCTGGATTGGCAAGGAACCTACTCACTACTCCCACTGAATATGCAATGTCTGGTCATGTGCATACCATGGCATACATCAAGTTGCCAACTGCTGAAGCATAAGGAATATTTCTCATCTCTTCTTTCTCCTTGTCATCACTAGGACATAATTTAGTACTCAGCTTGAAGTGCGCTGCAAGGGGTGTACCAACTGGCTTGGCATCCTTCATATTAAACCTATCAAGCAAATTCTTGATATATTTTTCTTGTGACAGCCACAACCTTTTGTTTTTCCTGTCACACATAATCCGCATGCCCAATATCTATTGTGCTGGTCCCAAATCCTTCATTGTAAATTTGCTACCTAAATCTTTCTTCAACCTATTGATCTTATTCTTATCATGCCCAACAATCAAAATGTCATCCACATATAACAATAATATGATATACTTTCCTTGATCATACCTCTTGATGTAGACACAATGGTCAACTTCCAACCTCTGAAAACCATGTTCCAACGTGAATGAATCAAATTTCTTGTACCATTGTTGAGGTGGTTGCTTCAACCCATAGAGACTCTTGTTCAACCTACAAACAAGGCCTTCTTTGACTTTTTGTATGAAGCCTTCTCGCTGCTCCCTATAAATTTCTTCCCCCAATTCACCATGAAGGAAAGCAGTTATTACATCTAATTGTTCACATTCTAAGTCTAAAGCAGCAACTAGACCAAGAATGACTCTAATGGATGACATTTTAATAATAGGTGAGAAAATTTCAGTGAAATCAATACCTTCTTTTTGGGCAAAACCTTTCACCACGAGCTTTGCTTTATACCTCTCCTTGTTTTCGTCACCTTCATGCTTAATCCTATAAACCCATTTGTTTTGTAAAGCCTTTCTACCTTTTGGGAGGTTTACCAACTCCCAAGTTTTATTTTCCAGTAAAGAGTTCATTTCTTCTTCCATTGTTTTCTTTCATTCTTCATTGTGCTCAACTTTACAGGCTTCTTGAAAACAATTAGGCTCACCTTCATCAGTCAACAAAATATAGTTTGAAGGAGGATACCTTTGTGAAGGCTTATGAAGCCTAGAAGATTTGCAAACCAACTGTGGTGGTGCATTATCATGTTGAATCTCTTGTAAAGGTTCCTGCAAGATTCCTTCTTCTTGTTGTTCATCATTTGCCACTTGTTGTTCTTCATGCTCCTGAATTTGTTGTTCATTTTCTTGTATTGGTGGGATGTTTTCATGCTGCTCTTCAAACGTGTCAATAACCTTATTAATCTCCAACTCACCTACAATCCTCTTGAACATTTCTGACTCATTAAATATAACATCCACGCTTCTAATAATTTTATGTTTGACTGGATCCCATAGATGATAACCAAAATCTTTATCCGCATATCCCAAAAAAATGCATTTCATAGATTTATCATCTAGCTTAGTTATATTTTCTTTGGGAATATGTACAAATGCTTCACATCCAAAGATTTTCAAGTGAGAATAATTCAAATCCTTACTAGTCCAAACTTCTTCAGGGATACCGCCATCCAAGGCTGTAGTTGGAGATCTATTTATGAGGTAGAAAGCGGTCTTGACTGCTTCAGCCCAAAAATTCTTCTCGAAACCGAAATTGGACAACATACTTCACACATTTTCCATAACGATGTGATTCATCCTTTCTGTGACACCATTCTGTTGAGGATTACCAGGCACAGCCTTCTCATGCTTTATGACAAACCCGTTACAATATTCCTTAAATGCATTTGAGCAATATTCTCCACTATTATCTGTTCTTAAACACTTGAGCAATTTGTTAGTCCCTCTTTCAACAACAACATGAAATTTTTGAAATATTCCAAACACTTCACTTTTACTTTTTATAGGATATGCCCAAACCTTCCTGGATGCATCATCTATAAATGTAACAAAATATGATGCTCCTCCTAATGATTTGATGTTAATAGGCGCAAACACATCTAAGTGTACCAATTCTAACACATTTTTCTTTCTCTCATGGCCACCTCTAAGGAATGAAACCCTTCTTTGTCTACCATATATACAATGCTCACAAAGATCAAGATTGTAGGATTTCAAACCTGGAAATAAATTTTTACCCACAAGGATTTTTAAGCCCTTCTCGCTCATGTGACCCAAACGCTTATGCCACAAATCTGTTGAATTTCCTTCTTTTGCGACAGCAACCAAATCTGATTTTCCTATTAGTGTATTCAATAAGTATAATGTTCCTATCTTGGGTCCTTTGGCCACAACCAATGCTCCTTTGCTAATTTTCCAACCTCCTTTTCCAATGCTTGTGGAATAGCCTTCATCATCCAGTCGTCCCATAGAGATTAAACTCATGCACATTTCTGGTACATGACTAACCTGTTTCAACAATATATCATGTCCATCTTTCATCTTGATTTGGACATCTCCCACTCCAACAATACTGCAAAAATGATTATTCCCCAAGTGGACTCTACCATAATCACTAGGATTATATGAAACAAAACTATCTTTGCATGGGGTTACATGGTGAGATGCCCCAGAGTCAAGGATCCAATCAAAATTCACTGCTAGATGTATATACAGATGCTTCCTCTACTGAAACAGTAAACAACACATCACCATCTGTGGTTACAGTAGTAGTCTCACCTTCATTTGTGCCGGATGACTTTTGATTTGTAGTAGATGGTCTCTGATCCTTTTGTCCTTTCTTCCAAAATCGACATTCTTTCTTCATGTGCCCAAGTTTGCCACAATGAAACCAAATGATCCTTCCTCTCCTTGATTTTGATCAACCTCTCGCTCTTGATTGCCCTTGCCGGCCTCGATCCATTCTCCTACCACGATCAGCTAGAGCTAGAGCTTCGCCTCCCTGATTTTCTGCAATTGACTTGTGTCGCAGTTCCTCATTCATTAAACTATTGCTGACATCATCAAACTTCATGGTCCCTGCACTTGTTGAAGTGCTCATAGATACAATTATGATTTCCCAGCTGTCTCGCATAGAACACATTAGCAAACTAGCTCTAATTTCATCATCTAAAATGATTTTAACAGAGGCATGCTCATTAGTAATAATATTAAATGCATTCAAGTGCTCAGCAACTGAAGCACCCTCCTTCATTTTGAGATTATAAAGGTTCTTCATCAAGAACACTTTGTTTGATGTCATGTTCTTCTCATATAGATCATGGAGCTTCTTCCATAATCCTTCATCCGTCTTTTCTCCGAACACATTGAAATACACATTCTTTGCTAGATATTGGCGAATTGTTGCAATCGCCTTTCTATCTATCTTATTACATTCTTCATTTGTAATCGATGAGGGTTTCTTTGTTGTGCCCTCAATCGGAAAATATTGATCCTTCAAAATTAGTATATCCTCCATCTGTGATTTCCATAGGGCAAAATTAACCCCTCTCAACTTCTCCATATCTGTAACTCCTGTCTCCATTTTCAATATATTGATTCCCAAAAAACAAAAAACTCCAGTTAAAAATAAAACTTTAATTATTACTCTTCAAAATTTAGTAATAATGACCTTCCTCCTTTTAAAATACCCTTTTCAAAATTCATGCTCCCTTTTAAAATAGACTTTTCAAAATTCCAACATATAATTATATATATTTCATAATAAATATAAAAAACATATATAATGTTTTAACCTGTTCACATTTCACACATACATATGCTCGTTTGAGAAAAAAAAACTTTACGTATAAGTGCAAGTTTGATGTAAAAAAAAATTACGAACTCCACGTAAATCACTTACGTACTCCATGTTTTAGGCTTCATGGCATGTTTCGCCATATGGTGAAAGATGGAAAAGATAGATCAACGCCTTAGAATTCAGCCTCTTCGAGAGGGAAACCTCCTTTACATTACGGAAATGAACAATTATTGGATTTTCCGCAAATAGCATTTAGAACTCATGAGATGGTTTCATAACATATGCCCACGGCCTTTTTATTTCTTGCAACAAGTGTCTTAACATTCCTGAGCTATTTCCTCTCTTCTTTGCAGCGATTTTCGATTTCCTCGAAAGATCCTTCAAGAGCTCCAGAGGTAACACCCAACGTTTTAATGAATGCTACCAGAGTAAGGCGATGGCACTAAGGGGCTTGCACAGTGGATATTCTACCTTAGCTCTGATACTAGTGGTTAGTTTAGAGCATACATAACACACAACAGATTTATACTCATAGACTTAGACCGCAATAGCAAAGAATAATTTCAGAGACAGAAAAATGGAGAAACAACAAGATTACTCAATTAGAAACAACGGAATAGATAAAACAATCACTAAATAGATAAAACAATCACTGGAGAAGGGAAATCACTTTGAATTACGAGGCATTGACCTTGGCTTGCTTTTCTTGACCAGAGAAATTACGAATTTATAGAGGCTGAAGAAGGATCTAGAATCCTCCATGTGATTTAGATGGAGATCTAAAAACTAATGTGTAAAAGGATCTAGAATCTTGCATGTGATTTAGATGGAGATCTAGAAACTAATGGCAGTGTAAAAAGATCTAGAATCGTGCATAAATTTGGCTTCAAACTTAACACAACAACTAGCTGAGCACTATGATAGTAAACATGTCACCTCTTCCCTTTCACATGGAATGCACTCGTTTTGTTGAAGCATCCAAAGGCTGCTAAACAATCCATAGCAAGGGACGTATTCCAAAACCACCCGTATAACTCTGCCACTACCCAAACCACAGGTAATGGATAGAGCCACACTCGGAGTGAATATGACTTCTCCTTTGCAGTGAACAGGGGACGGGTGGTTGTTGCACAAACCAAGGAGTACACTATTGATAAACACTGGTGTAACAAAATCTGAGATTTAAAACATTGTGACAACATGATTACATCTGTGGTCGATGTTCTATCACCGCTCTCCTGAGTTTCTTACTTATTCCACCAGCGTCTCCTTTCAATCTATTAACAATATACTGACTAAAACTAGAATTCAGACTGCACAGAAGGATCCTAAGAAAATAGAAAAATCATTTGCATTTCCATTGTTTCTGGTTTTGTGCCTGCAATCCTGACCAAGCGCGCTGATAGATGTCACTTGTATTCGTTGAGGTAGTAGAAACACCGTCATGCGGATGAAGCTAATACTCGAGCAGGGGCGTTTGCAAAGTTGGAGACACTTATATGGACGTGTGGCAACAGAACAATTCACAGGTACAAGTGTGATAATGAATGATGGGTACCACAAAGCAGTCGAGCGACACCTTAATCTTACTCAAATTTACCAAATGTATTAAGTGGTATGTTGTTTTTTGGATTCATAACATTAGCTGTCAAAGACCGGAGAACCATTAATTGCTATTGGGTTTTAGTGAAATTTATTTCTGCAGGTCTCTTTGCTAAACTAGCCCTGCCAAATTCCTAAACTAGCCCTGCCAAATTCCACCGATGCAGCCACTCGTTACAATTCTATGTAGGTTGCTATTTGCTTAGTGGAAGCACGTGTGATATACCACGTGGCTATTGAGAGAACCCTAATGAATCCAATTGCATGTGCAAGAGATTGATATGATCACCAATTCCAGTGTCATATATGCTGCATTGTTCGTTGCTTCTCATCTATGCTGGCTGGACAAGTGGGGTAGGTATTTAATGCATGACATACATATTGATGCATGGTAAAAAGGACAGTTTACCCTGAGACTATTATCTTTGCTCAATCCCTTCAAGTACCTGTAAACCTCAGTGATAACAGGCTAGAGATTGACGATATAGCAGGCAGGACGGGCATGATGATCTTCATTTCAGTTTGCAGTTTTATTATATTAACATTGTTTGGCATTGACCTTACAATAAAAGCAAGGAGCTGCACTGATGTATCAAAAGAAAAAATCAATAATATTTTCGCAGAAGTATTGAACTAAGTTAGAACAAAATCATTATTCCTACTTATTTATTGATAGAGACATAGTTTCCTTCCTCTTCCTATTTGGTAATCAATAGTTGATAAGATTAAAATCAAAACTATGACTATATTATTACATCAACACTTAATTTCATGTATAAATTAAAATTAATTTATTATACTTATTATTATTTATAGTTTCCATGTTGCTTATCAATCGCGTCTATCATGGTTAAGAGTATAATTTCCATATTACATTTCGACCATTATTATTTTTGTTAATAACTTTAATGTAAAAAACATATCCAAATTGATTTTCAAGTTTTAAAGGTATGCCCATTAATTTATCACAGAATATGATTTACATGAATGAGTAATATTTAAAGTTTTTAAATATATATATATATATATATATATATATATATATTATTGCACTGCTCTTCTTTAGTATTGTCTAAAGTTTTTAAATATATATATATATATATATTATTGCACTGCTCTTCTTTAGTATTGTCAGAGAAGGAAATGCAAAATTTTATTATTCCACTACTCTTCTTTGGTATTGTCAGAGATAGGGAAATGCAAAATATATATATATATATATAGATATATATATTATTGCACTGCTCTTCTTTAGTATTGTCAGAGAAGGAAATGCAAAATTTTATTATTCCACTACTCTTCTTTGGTATTGTCAGAGATAGGGAAATGCAAAATTTTAATTCAATGGAAACCAATATAATTAATGAAGAGGATTCAATGGCAGCCAATATAATCAATGAAGAGGATGTTGCTGGAAATAAATAATTGATGCTTCTTTTTCTAGACAGCTAAACGCTTATAGGGAGTGAATTGACGCTTTGGCAAAAATAAGTAGTCAAACACAGTTTTGGTGATAATTTAAACTGGGATATATTGAAAGAATTATTTTGTGCATTAAAGTAATTTAATTCACAGAGGTGAGGCAGTGAACCAATTGAAAAAAAAAATCTTTAGTGCATATTTATCATGTTCCAATGAACTTTACTCTAATTGTATGAAGACCAAAAATGCATGTTTGTGACGAAAAATGTTATAATATAATAGTTTTTAATTCGCAGAGGTGAGGCAGTGAACCAATTGAAAAAAAATCTTTAGTGCATATTTATCATGTTGCAATGACCTTTACTCTAATGGTATAAATACGAAAAATACATGTTTGTGAAGAAAAAATGTTATAATATAACAGTTTTTTTTTGAATAAAAAATAATTACACCTATAGGCATCCCTCTTATTGTAATTGGTCACTTAATCTTTTTTCTAATTTATCTTTTTGATCTCATTGTCTAAATGGAAATATGTCAGTATATTTCATTTGTCGCCACTATATCAATGGATGAAATTTACACAAGTAAAGTTTTTGCATATCTAAATCACATGTTTAAACAATTAATTTTTTACAAAACATGATTAAAAATTTACCATGCCATTTGTTGATTGCCAGCTATCAAGATTAACACGAAGTGAAGGGATATGGGAAGATGAACCAAACTAAAAAAACAACTCAGCAATTCAACATTTACAAAATTACAGTGAAAATTTAGTATTCTACACTACCGATTAATAGCCATGTATCTATCATTAACAATTAATACATATAATGAGAAAGAACATTGTGCTACAATTATGAAAGGTCTTCCATATGTTGTTGTTGCAATGTGGCACTTGGGCTATTAGAATGCCCTCACGTTACCATTAAAAATAATCCAAATAATTAATACATATAATGAGAAAGAACATCATGCTACAGTTATGAAAGGTCTTCCATCCTCTGTTGTTGTTAGCAACGTGGCACCTGGGATTTTCAAATGCCCTTCTGTTACCATTAAAAAAAATCCAAAAAATCACATCTTGCTTGATTAAAAACTACAAACAATCAACTACAACAACGTGGCACCGGGTTATGAAACGCCCTCTTGAGCTCAATAAAATAAAATAAAAAATTCATTCAAAATATCTAGGAAATAGGTTTTCTATAAGTAACATTTTATTCTTGAACATTCTCAACCATATGTATTAGAAAATTAGAGAGATGCGCAAGAATAAAACCAATTCTCCTTGATCAAACTGCTTGGACAACTAGTACATTATATAGGCACACATAGACAACTTCTAGGACAATCTAGATCCAAATAATTCGGATCACCAACTCACAACACAAACTACGAAGACCAAATCACAACACAAACTACGAAAACACAACTCAAAGACACAACTCATGACAGATAGACTCAAACATTAACTACGAGAAAACAACTCATAAAATCTATCTCGACATATCATTTCTATATTATTCCAACATCCCCCCTTAATGGAGAAATAGATTTTCAACAATGCCTAGTTGTTGTCTACATATTTCAAAGTTCATCTTTCCAAGAGGCTTGGTAAAGATGTCAACTACATTCTCACTTGTATTACAATAGACTAAATGAATCTCATTTGATTGTATCTTTTCTCTTATGAAATGATGTTGGACTTCAATATGTTTAGTTCTTGCATGATAAATTGGATTATTTGCGAGCTTCATGGAACTCTGGTTGTCACATTTGATGCTTGTTGGTCCTCTTTGTTTTTCTCCAACATCTTCAAGAATCCTCCTTAACCAAATAGCTTCACAAGTTGCATTGGTCAAGGCTTTGTATTCAGCTTCTGTGGATGACAAAGAAACAATTGGTTGTTTCTTGCTACTCCATGATATGACCCCCGATCCTAAATTGAATGCATATGCATAGTTTGATCTTATATCATTGGGATTTCCAACCCAATCTGAATAAGAAAAACCTGCCAACTCAACATCAAATTCATAAGTATACAAAATACCAAAATAAATTGTTCCCTTCAAATATCGAAGGACTTTCTTTGCTTCTTTCCAATGGCTTTCACAAGGCTTAGCCATAAATTGACTAAGGATGCTCACATAATATGCTATATCTGGCCTGGTAGTGGTGAGGTAGTTCAAAATTCCCACCAATTGACGATACAAAGTTCCATTCACTTCTTTAGATCCATCATCATTATACAACTTAGCATTCTATTTGAAAGGAGTAGACACTGGTTTGCATTCAAACGTATGAAACCTTTTAAGGATTGTCTTTGCATATTTACTTTGTGTGATGATTGTTTTACCAGATTCCCTCCAAATTTCAAGACCCAAACAATCATTCAATTCACCAATATCCTTCATTTGAAATACCTGTGACAATTGAACTTTAATTTCTTCAATCAACCTGACTACACTACATGTTATGATAAGATCATCAACATACAAAGATATCAAGGCAATGTTCCCATCTTCATCTCTCTTGATGTACAAGTTAAGATCGCTTTTTCTTCTCACAAAACCTTTTTCATAAAATAATGAATCAATTTTCACATACTAAGATCTTGGTTCTTGTTTCAAACCATACAAAGCTTTCTTTAACCTGCAAACAAGATGCTCCTATCCCTACTTTACAGCCCTTCAAGCTGAACCAAATAAACTTCTTCTTTTAATTCACCATTCAAGAAAGAAGACTTGATATCTAACTGATGCATTTTCCAATTTTGTTTTATATCTAATGCAATCATGATTCTAATTGTATTCAGTTTAGCTATAGGTGCAAAAGTATCTTCATAATCAATGCCTTCTTCTTGTGAATATCCTTTTGCAACCAATCTAGCTTTATATTTATCAATACTACCATCAACATTAAACTTTGGTTTGAACAACCATTTGCATCCTATGGGAAATTTATCTTTGGGAAATTCTATTAATTCCCATATGTTATTCTTCATTATGGAGCCATATTCTTCATTCATTACATCTCTCCATTCTTTCTATTCTTTAGCTTCTTCACAATTTCAAGGTTCCATAACATTCATTACATGAGACATCAAGGCATAATCTTTATAACTTATAGGTGGTTGAATTTGACGCGATGACCTCCTTAGAGTTTTACTGCTTTCATCCTTCTTTCTGCTTTGTGGAGTCTCTTGTTCTCTTCTTGGAGTGTCATGACTGCTGGATAATTCCTGCTCTTGAACCTGTACATGTTCATATACCTATTGTTGTACATGTTATTGTTCCTATTCAAAACATTCTTCTATTTTGACATAATCATCAATATCATGCCACATCTATTTTATTCATTTTATCACCTTCGTCTACATTTTCGTGAAACACCACATCCATACTTGCAAGCAATCTATGTGAACTAGGATCAAACAACTTGTATGCCTTTTGATCATCACAATAACCAATGAATGTGCACTTAATTTATTTTGCAACAAGTTTTCTTCTTTCATCTTTTGGAATATGTGCAAATGCCTTGTATCCAAAAAATCTTAAATGATTCACTTTTGGTTTATATCCATAAAATGCTTCAAAAGGTGTTTTTATATTTAAACTTTTGGTTGGAATCCTATTTTTCAAATAAACAATAGTATTAATGGCTTCAGCCCAAAAACCATTAGAGATATTTTTACCTTGAAGCATGCTTTGTGCACATTCCACTAGTGTTTTATTTTTCCTCTCAGCAACTCCATTTTGCTGAGGTGTATGAGGCACTGTAAATTGTTGTAGAATCCCATGACTTTTGAAATATTGATTAAAAGATCTTGATTTGTATTCTCCCCCTTGATCAGATCTGAGAATTTTGATGTATTTCCCAGTTTGTTTTTCCACCATGTTTTTGAATTCCTTAAAGTACTCAAAAACATCACTTTTCTTTCTTATGAAATAGACCCAAGTGTATCTAGATCTATCATCAACAAAAATAAGAAAGTACAATGCTCCTTCAAGAGATCTAGTTTTCATAGGTCCACATACATCAATATGAATTAATTCAAGTATTTCTCTTTGCCTTTTTTCTTCATGTATAGGAAATTCCTCTCTATGTTGCTTGCCAAGTGCACATGCTTCACATTCAACATGATTATTCTTCATAACATAAATACCTTCAACCATTGTTTTTCTTTGAAGTAACATTAAATCATTGTGATTTAAATGCCCATACCTTTGATTCCATAACTTTTTTATTGACATTGTTGTAGATGTCAATGCTTGATGTCGTGTCCTAGTCACATCTAGCTTATACAAGCCTCCAACTCTCGTACCTATGGCAATAACCTAGTAGCAATCCTGGATATCTTTAAGAACACACTGTGATTTGAAAAAATCCACCTTTAGATCTTGATCAACAATAGTAGAAACAAAAATTAAATTCTTTTTTATACTATGATCATACATCACATCATGGATGTGTCTCTCTTTTCCATTAGGAAACATCACACCTATTATTCCACACCCTTGATCTTGAAGGAATATTTTATCTCCTAGACAAACACATGTTCCATCAATGTTCTCATGATATTCATCAAAGCAGTCCTTATTACAAGACATATGGAGTGATGCACCATAATCAATGAACCAAGCATTCACATCATGAGTCTCAGCAGACATGCAGCCTCAGAAACAAACAATTTGAGAGTTTTAAATCCATCATTAATTGAGATGTCTTTGTCCACAAAATTCCCATTATGCCTTATGTTTCTCTGTTTAGACTCATTATATTTCATTTAATAACAATATTTAGCATGATGTACAGGTTTTCCACAAAAATAACAATCATCATTTCTTTTATCATGAATTGGAAATTTAGGTTGTGCCATACCTTTTTGATTTGCTCCTTTGCTTTTGTGTGATCTCTTGCCTTTCTATGACTGCTTACACTTGGCTACCAATGTCGAATCTGAATTGTTTGAGCCCAAATTCAAGTTCTTCATCCTCTCTTCCTCTTGTAGAAGAATACATGTCAATTCATCAAAAGTAGGAGGCTTCTCTCTAGCTGAAATACTTGAAACAAAAATTTGATAATATTGCACTAAGCCATTTAAGTTGATAGTGACCAAGTGAGTATTGTACACCTTTTCACCAATGTCTCCTAACTTATCACTTAGCTCTTTGACACAAGAAATGAAATTGCTTATACTTTCATTGGCCTCCATTTTAATTGACAAAAGCTTGGTCTTCAAGAACAAAATCCGGTTAGTATTAGATGTTTCATACAAGATTTTTAGAACATCCCATGTTTCTTTGGATGTTTTACAATACCTAATTTGAGGAATGATATTTTCCTAAACTAAAATTTGTAGAAACACCTTTGCTTTTGTTTCCCTTTTTTACCAATCTGGAATAGCTACAGCAGTGGTTGGTTTGGGCTTCGCCCCACTCACTATGGGCCATACATTATATCCCTCTAAAAATGTTAATACCTTGAATTTCCAATTCGCATAATTTCCTCCATCAAGCCTTGTGGACTCATTCAAATAAGTTTCAACCAAAAAAGTTGACATAATTTGTCCCCGAACAACAAAATTCACCCAAAACCACCAGCTCTCACCAGATCCTAAACCCAAAATTCACCATATCTACATCCAAATGGACATGATCTAAAAAAGACAAGACTTAATCTTGCTTCAAATAAAAAACAGAGCCAAAATTACTTCTTATTTCTCATTTTTTTACCAAACCCTGTTTCCAAAACTTTATTTTCCTTTTTTTAATCAAATACACCTTTTTATCCACAATTTTTAACTTTCACCCAAAAAACAATTACCATAACAAAAAAATTTTAATCCCTTATGTCTCCGTATAAAAACTTTCACGTTCACAAAAAAATTTCTTTATGAAAGATTTAAAACTTTCCTTATGAAATATTTATAGCACTATGTGACTTCAACTTCAAAGGAGAAACAAACGTAAAATATTACTTCACAGTGAAAAGTGAAATATTCCACGACAATGCTTGGCCCTGAACTCTTTCAATCAGTACATAGACTATGGGACGAGGGTTTACAGAGGCTCCCTTCGACAACTCCTTAGTAGCTCACACTCAACTCAGCTTTCAAACAGAGGGTACACAAAATGACCACCATCCTCCACATGACCACGACACCAGCAACTACATGCCCTTCTCTGCAATCAACGATCACATCCAGATCGCACACAAACAGTACACCACAACAAATCACTGCACCAGAATTATGCAGTCACCTTAGGTTTCACTGCTATTCATTGCTTAACCACAACGCAACAAACCTCCAAGATCTCTCGAGAGAAGATCTTTCAGTCTACACCACCCTCAGCTCTGATACCATATTAGAAAATCAGAGAGATGCACAAGAATAAAACCAAATCTCATTGATCAAACTGCTTGGACAACCAGTACATTATATAGGCACACATAGACATCTTCTAGGACAATCTAGATCCAAATAATTCAGATCACCAACTCACAACACAAACTATGAAGAACAACTCACAACACAAACTATGAAGACACAATTCATGACAAATAGACTCAAACAATAACTACGAGAACACAACTCACAAACTCTATCTAGATATATCATTTCTAAATTATTCCAACAATATGACTGCCTTTTATCGACCACTTGCCATAGGGAAGATTAAGACGGATCATAATGTTGAAGCAAAAGATCATACCTGAAGTGACTGAAGCGAAGATTAGGAGTGAAGATTAATATGGATCATAACATTGAAGAGAAAGATCATATTTGAAGAGCCACAGTTGGGACATCCAACTAATGGGGTTGAGACACCCAACTAGACCACAACACCCAAAGGAGCTGAAGCCACATAGATTTGGTTGCAATCTAAGTTCACTGTAAGTGAAATATCACTGTATTTCCCTGATTGAATACAATTTTTTGAGGTTATATTTCAATGTTTCTTTCCACTCTTGTGCAGAGTCCTTTTTCGAAATGGAAATAGCTTTAGAAAACTTTTCCTAACCATGATTTAATAAAGGAGATATTGACCCGATGAAGATGATATTGAGAATGGAATATAAGGATCTGTGCACCTCCCTCATCTTCTTTGCAATGAAGAGGATACCCTAATTGGTGCTTTGTGATGGAGTAGGTCCAGATGAGGATAGGTAAACCGATTATCAATTTATTCAAAGGTTCTCTATAAATAATCCTTAGTTTTGTAATTAACTGTTAAATTGTTAGTCAAATAGTAATGGAATCGTGGATTTAGTTGAGAATGAAATATAAAGTTTCTGCGCAGCTAAGAATCAGAGCTTTAGTTGCTAGGTGTGCCTTGTTGCTGCGAATTCTGATCACAAAATGCAGAGTGCAAAAATGGTTTCAAGGTTCAAAACTGAGTGCAAAACTGAGTGAAAATATGGTTCAATATATGAGAAGGAGAAGCCCAAATCAAGGTAGTCGATGGAAAGCATAATAAAATGCAACAACATGACCAAAAATTGATTGCAGAAATTGTTCAATATACAGAAAGGAGGATCCCAAATCGAAGAAGCCGGTGGAAAGCATAATTAAATGCAACAACATGACAACATTCAAGAGTACAGTGAGAGGAGAAGAGACGACTGCCACAGGCATCTTGCTGCTCGCTTGCATTGCATTGTCTATGTAAGCAATCTAGGCAGCTCATACATGATGATCAACATATCATTATCATAGTCAACCCCATTCTACTCAGCTGATATTTCTATTAATGTAATGTTTAGCATAACAATTAGGCTAAGAATATTTTGGATTATCATGTAGACTCTTGCATTTTATGCAGAAGTAGCTGCAACAACTACTAGAGCTTTGAGATTTCAGATGTATTCTAAAATCTAGTTGATATAAATTCTATTTATGCCAAGCTCACAGTTATTTTGTCAAGCGCTACCTTAGTAGCATTTACCCCAAGTCTAAATTTCGCTCCAACATTTGTAGTTTTTTTTTTTTACTTTGTGAAGGAGTTCTTAGTTTTACTAGCTTCTCAAAACATCTAATTGCTTCGTGCAAAGGTTAATGTTTTCTATAAATTCAAATTTCTAAATTGTTATTTAACAATTTAGAGTAGTCTGTACACTTTTTGTGTACAATGTTTATACCAAAATCTGTAAATTTTAGTAAAATTCCAAACCATAACCATTTGAATAAACAATTAATACCATCTGCCCATCTTTAAATAAACTGTTAATACCATCTTCTCAAAATGATTGTTACTCCACATAATTGATTCTACTCAGTAAAATAGGTGTGACAATTCCTCCAGCATACTCACAAAAATATGATATAATGACATCAAGAGGCTCATCCATATCTCATGAAAGTATATTATAATGGCAGTGATTGCCTTAATTTCTTGAAGTTAATGACTACAACTTTTGAGAATTTATCACGCTCATCAAAAGAATTTTGTTATTACACACTACCATTGTAGACAACATTGTTTAGTGAATCCTTTAAACATATTAAAAACAAATGGTATTATTCAAAGGGAGAATTTATTCTTGTCATCATACTAATCAAATGAATTTTGTTTGGTAACGTGAGGTTAGCTTTCTTCTCTTTAGCAAATCCTTTAGACATATTATGAACCAATGGTATTATTCAATGAGAAAACTTATTCCGGTCATCATTCTAATCAAATGAACTTGGTTTAGCCACGTAAGGTTATTATTTTTCATGTATATATGTTTATTATAAATGGATTTATTAGAAATAAAAACTATATTTTTTTAATATATAAATATTTTTAAAGAATAAAATATTATATATAATGAATAATAGAGAATATGAAATAACTTCCCGTGACCCACCAATTGCATTTTATTAAAATGATGATAGGTATAAGTTCGCTCATTGCTTATTAGCATATCTAAAACAAATATTGTCAAACGATATGATTATATATATATATAGTTATTTAATGGTAGAAATAGTTTCAGTACTATTAAGAATTTTTATTTAATAAACAAAAAAAATAGACTAATATAACTTTGTAATTCCACTCAAAATTTTTTGCTGATTTTCTATGTGGAGAGTGAAAAAATATTGAAATATGACTTCGAAATTGTATTCAATCAAAAATACAAAGATATTTCACTTATAGTAAATTTTGATTGCAACTAAATCCATGTAGCTTTATGTTTTTGATTCCAAATTTATCATATAAATACAAAAATTCTTTATAGATTATTATACTATTTAGTTTTATTTTATTTTGTTTTAACAATTATTCACTTTCATGAGAAATCATAGATGATAGTATATAAAAGCAAACCATTCATCTAAACTCATTTTTTATGAAAATTCAATACATTATTGTTATATTTTTTGTTTTAATTTTTAATCATGAATGTTTATATTTTTTGAAAAGGATTGTATAAAATTCTTAAATACCCATGCTTAGGTAAATGGTCTTGCCTATAGAAATCTAAACTATTCAGTTAAATTCTTTTTATGAAAACTTGGATAGTATTACTCATAAAAATATGATAAATGATTCCTTCAAGGGTTTAGGGTTTAGAATTTATTAATGGTGTATAATGTATTAATTGTTTATAATGTATAAATATTAACGTATTGATAATAATTTTTGTTATGTGATTTCTACCTAAAGGCTTTGCTTAATTCATTATGGATCACAGAAGCCTCAATACATATATAATGGATTATATTAATGTGTTAATAATTTTTAATGTATTAATATTTTTTATGTTTATGGTATTTAGGGGGTTTAACGGTTGACAATAGTCCATCCTCACTTTGTGCAAAAGATTGTGTCAAAGTGAAAATAAACTATAGTAAGATGATGTATAATACTTTTGTTGGGTTTATATATGTTAAGTTTATATTATAGGATATGATTTGAGATTGTTCCTGGGTTAAATAAATATATTAATATTAATTAATAATAATAGAAATTTATTAGCATTAATACATTGATATATTAACTAAAGTATTGACACATAACTTTAAAAAAAAAATACATAATATATAATTATTATATTCAATGACTTTAGTCAAACATAGCCCAGTATAATACATCCAAATTTGGAATTGTACTCAAATATTTTTAATGTTAAAACAATAAATTATTTTTATTGCTAAAAATTTACTATATTTGACAATAATCAATCTTATTCTATCAAAGCAAACCTAATTCAATCAAAGCAATCCTTAACCTAATTCAATCAAAGCAATCCTTAGTTAATATAATATTAATAAATTAATTAAAACTTTAAAATAATAATTAACATTAATATTAATTAATTAAAACATTAACATTAAAAATAAATAAAATTAACACATTAACATTAATTAATTTAAACATTAATTAATTAATTAATAACATAACTTAAAACATTGATAACATTACTGGAAACATTTCGCAATATATTAGTTAAAACATTTATATAAAAATGTTTAATAACAATAAACATTAATTTAAAAATGTTTAAATTAACATATTAATATTAGTTAATAATAATATTAATTAATTAAAACATCAATTTAAATGTTTAATAACATTAATGATAAATTTTAAAAAGTTTAAATAAATATATTAATATTAATTTATTAACATTAATAATGATGATGATGATGATGGTTAACGTCCGCTGAGACCAAACATTGGTCTATCGGACCTAAAGAAACAAATTATTTATTTTGATTTAATATTTTATTCCTATGCTCAAAAAGCTTGGAGAGAAACCTCCCAAGCTCACTATAATTTTGACATTGTAAAAGGCTGGGAATGTCAGTATTGTAACAAAGATTGTGAAACTTAGATCTAATGTGGTTGTACGCGGGACACTCTAAGAGGAAGTGGTTTTCATCCTCGATGTTCCCATTCTCACATAGATGGCAGATTCTTTCCATCCATGGTGTTTTAGGAACTGCCCAACGACCTGTTTCACTATGGAGCTCATGAGAATTCGTTCTAATCTTTGCTATATTAATTTTCCTCTTTGAGCTAGTTAAAATAGAGAGATACTTTTGCTCTTCTAGGGTGGGGTTGATGACCTTCTTATAATAACTTAATTTTTTTTTACCTGCTAAATCTTTCTCACACCACATTTTTTCTTTGAACTTAGAAGTAACAATATCTTTAATGTTATTAATGTTTTGCAAAGCATCAGTCTCATTGATCTCCCAATAGTTTAACCAGGCCCTTGTGTCTTTATGCCACCCCCGTTTGAGCCTTAGGTGGTTTTGGCTAGAATTTAATGCTAGCTTAGAAAGTCTGGAATTTAATACATTGATATATTAATTAAAGCATTCACATAATAATTTTTTTTACTTTGTATATAATTATTATAGTCAATCACATTAGTCAAGCATAGCCAAATATGACCAAATCCAGACTTGTCAATCCCATGTTAATTGTATTTGACAATAGTTAACATTGTTCACTCAAAACATTCTTCATTAGTTAATTAAATTATTAATTAAAGCATTAAATAAGTAGATCATAATATTAACTAAGAATAATATTAATATTAACATTATTACATTTGACATATTAATTAAATCATTCATACATAATTAAAAGAAATTATCTAATGCATAATTATTGTAGTTAACCACATTAGTCAAACATAACCAAACATGACCACATTCAAACGTGGTCAATAATTATTAATTAATAATAATTAAATTTATTAATAATAATTAACTTTATTAATAAAGTTAATTAATCGTAATAATAATAATAATAATAATAATAATAATAATAATGTGTTGGAATTGTAAACAAATGTTTCTAATGTCGCAATGCGACATTACAACATTTTGTCAACCACATTTTAGAATGTGGGTGACTCTTCGACCATGTTTGACTATGTTTAATAATCAACAATCTTCAACTTCAGTCAAACATAATTGCCTATTAATATTATTGATTAATATTGAAAATTAAACATGTTGTGATGTTGGAATGGTAAAGAAATCTATCAGATGTCGCAATGTGACAAACATTGTTGCAATATTACACATTGCAATTTATCGCATGTCACAATGCGACATTACTACATTATTCAACCACATTTACTAATACAATTGACTATTTTTTAGTACTTTTTGCAGCCAACACTCCTCAAGTCTGTTCAAACATGGTTTATAATATTAATGCCTTAAGTATAATATTAATGCCTTAGGTTCAATGTTATTGCCTAGGGTTCATAATCCCTTGGGTTTTTAGTATTTATCCCGTGGGTATGTTGTTTTATTGGGCTTATAAATCAATATCGTGAGTTTATTAATCTAAGGGTTGAACCATGGTTAAGCATCATCTAATGTTGCATTGTAACAAAGATTATCTCAATATGAAAATCGACCATGGTCAAGCATGACCAAACATGTTTATTTAATGGTTTATAATATTTATCTTAAGGTTTTTGTACCTTGGATTTATATATTTTTTTTTCTGAGTAAAGGCTAGACTAATGTATTAAAAAGATAAAAAATATATACAAAGAGGTGTTAACCTCTGAGGGTGCCTCGGCAACCCTCAAACAAAAAATCTGTGCAGCTGAATCTGTTCACAGGAAAAACACAGGCAGCCGGAAAGGATATGTTATCCACCTCGGCTCCTAGAATCAGAGAGAGAGAGAAGAGATGATCAAGAAGTAACTGGAAGAACAGAGGAGCAAAAGCCAAGCATAGGAATCTACCCAACATGGGAAGAGTCCACTATGCGGCCTTTTTTCCCTTTCTTTTTGCCAACTTTGACCCATTCAGGAGGGGACTGCTGAGCTGGCAAGATTTGCAAACTAAGCTGGGCAGACTGAGAGATTTCCTTGTCTGAATCCGAGGAAGAGGATTCATGATTTCTTTTCTGAGAAGTTGGTTGGATTGACAGATTTTCAGGCTCAGCCGAGGGCGGATCCTGTGTCATCTTTGCTGCCTCTCCTTCCTCATTCTCTTCCTCTTCATCTGAGCTGAGATCAAAATCATCCATGGGCGGGGGGTCATGCGGCTTCCAGCTTTTGGATTTCTTCTTAGTGTTGGTCTTTTTTTTTTGGGCTGGTATAGAAGGACAAGAGCTCTGAAGGTGCCCTGTGTTGTGACAGTTGCGGCAGCGAAAAGCTGTGTTCTCGTAGTCCAGGTTCTGAGTCCAAATGAAGTCTCCAATTTTGAGATTGATCTTGTCAGGAAGACCTTTGCTCATGTCTATTTCTGTACAAATTCTGGCATAGGTATATAAGCCCTTTTCCCCTCTAGAAGTATCAGTGTCTAGGAAGCGGCCAAGGGAGTTGCCGATCCCTTAGAATACATCGAAGTGCCATAGATTCGCCGGTAGATTAGGAAGTCTGACCCAGATTGGGAGCTTGGTGATGATTGCTGTAGATGGATCGAAATCTGGGAACTAGGGGGTGAGGAATAAACCTGCTGAGCCCCAGAACCTTGGCCCTGCTTTTAAGGCTTTTTGGTAGTCCTCCTCAAAAGCAAACACTGTAATGAAAAAGCCCTTTGAGCATAATAGAACCTTACAATTGTTGGTCCAGTTAGAGTGAATCCACTGGTAGAGATCTGCTGTGTGTGGCCATAGCCCATTGAACCTGTAAATGATTCCAAGCTCTGCATACTGTTGGGTTTGCTCATCCAGTGAAGGGTGAGTTATTTCAATGGAGGGGGTTTCCTCCAGTTTGTCCACTAGAAAAGGTTTGGGGGCCTGAGCTTGTGTCGTTGTTTTCTCCTGCTCTTGAGCATGGACAACATCTTTGTATGAAAATGCCTTCGCTGAAGAAGACTGTCCTACAGCTCCTCCTCTCAAACGAAGGGCCAGAATAATGGAGGAATTTCTCTTAATACTGTAAAAAGAAATGGGGAAGAGATCCTCGAGTTGTTTACCTTCGTGTATGAGTCGTTGAGCTGCAGAGGGTATCCCCAGCTTGAGTTCCAAAGCATGTTTGAGGTTCTGCACTAAATCCGATGAGCTTACCCACTGTAGCTGGGTTTTGCCTGATTTGGATCTGAAATGTGTCAGAGAGGTCAGAGATTCGCCTTCCCCTGCAGATTTGAAATGACCCGTCCTCCGGATCCTCTCCTCGAACGCAGGGTTTATAACTCCATATGCCGGGTTTGTCAGACCAAGGCAGGCACTTCATAAGGGTCGCATTCTTGAAATCGAGTATGTTCAGCCCTTTAAACGCCTCTGCACCGACTGCCGCTTGCGTTACTGAGACTCTGCTTATGGATTCCGCGTTCCTGTTTTTCTCGCCTTCATCCTCCCGCATGTCTCTGCGGCGTTTCGCTTGCGATGGCTGGTGTTGCTGCCTCCGCCGCCTTTGCTTCTTCTCGCCTTCCCTTTGCAGGCTTTTACTTTTCGAATTCGAGGAAGCCATGTCCGCCGAATAGGAACCCACGTCGCAGAGCCCGGAAGCGTTTTTCCTTGTAGCCTTGTCAGCGCATCCAGCTATTAGCACTGTCCAAGAAATCACATTTTTCACAGGCATTTCCTGAAACAGTTTGAAAGCCTCATCGATACATCCATTTTTTGCAAATCCAGCCATCATTACCGTCCAGGAAATAACATTTCGCTGGCGCATTTTACCAAACACAATGCATGCATTCCCTATGCTGCCAAATTTTCCATACATGTCTTCAAGGGCATTCTCCACAAAGACATCGTACTGAAGAAGCCCACTCTTAGTGGCCTGTTCATGGATCTCCATGCCACCTGTAAGCTGCATTTGCCGAAAAAGTTCCAGTGCCTCTCCACCATGGCCATTTTGCACATATCCTGAGATTGTGGCTGTCCAAGAGAACCCAGTTCTCTGGGGAATTGTCTGAAAGAGATCCAGGGCTTCACCAACACACCCATTCTGTAAATATCCTGCAATCAAAGTCATCCAGGAGACAACGTCTGGTTGAGGTATTTTGTCAAACGCATGGCGTGCATTCTCAATGCTCCCACATTTTGCGTAGATATCCACGAGGGTATTCCCCAGGATGACGTTTTGTTCAAATCCACCAGTAGCTATTTGTCCCTGGATTTCCTCCACAGCTGTCGGATCCGAGCACGCTGGAAGAATGCTGCCAAAGGAGTACTCTTTGGGATGAAAACCGGGTTTGAGCATTTTGAGAAGGGCGAGCGAAGAAATGTAGACCTGCTCCAAGGAGAACTCCGTCAAAGTGCTTTTCGTACCTTGGATTTATATTATTTCCTTAGGTTTAATGTTATTCCCTAGGGTTTATAATTCATTGAATTTTTAGTATTATTACCTTGTGTTTATTATTCCCTTTGCTTTAAAATATCAATCATGTTGAACCGTGGTCAATCATGGTCAACCATGGTCAACGAAGGTCAATCTTCATCAAACATGGTCAATATTGGCCAACCATGGTCAATCATGGCCAACCATGTTGTGTGAATGAATCACGGTCAAGCATGGTCCAACGTTGCATGGTAACAAAGATTCTCTCAATATGAAAATTAATCTTGGTCAACCACAGTCCAATGTCACATTGTGGCAAAGATAGTGTAGATATGGCAATAAATAATTGTCAAACATGGCCGATCATTTTCCTACATCACATTGTGACAAGTATTGTATCAATATGAAAATCAACCATGAGAATCCATGGTCAACAAAATTTGTTTTAGGGTTTATAATATTTATCTTTGGGTATTTATAAATTTGATTAATAATATTCATCCCTTGGGTTTAATATTATTTCCTTGGGTTCATAGTCCCTTGGAGTTTTAAATTGCAAGGTACTTTATAGTCTACCATAGTCAACCATGTTTATTTTAGTCAGCCATGTTTATTTTAGGGTTTATATACCTTATGTTTATAATATTAATCCATTGGGTTTAATACTATTTACTTGGGTCTATAAGGCATTGGGGTTTTAGAAATAATCCCTTGGTTTTATTAATTAAGTGTTCATATTCCGAGGGTTTAATAGTATTCATAGGGTTTATAATATCAATCCTAGGGTTTAATTTAAATATCTTGGGATAATAATCATGGCCAATGATGGTCAAACATGGTCCAATGTCACATTGTGACAAAAAATTGTCTCAATATGAAAATCAAACATGGTCTACCATGGTCAACCATGGTCCAATGCCGCATTGTGACAAAGATTGTCTCAATAGGAAAATCAAACATGGTAAACCATGGTCAACCATGTTTATTTTAGGGTTTATAATAATTATCTTATAATTTATATATCTTGCATTTATAATAGTTATCACTTGGGTTTAATATTATTCCCTTAGGTTTATAATCCTTTGGGTTTTTAGTATTAAGCCCATTGGTTTATAATATCAATCCCTTGGGTTTATTAATCTAAGGGTTCTTATTCTTAAGGTTAAATATTATTCATAAGGCTTATAATATTAATCATTTGATATAATAAATTTTTATTTTAGGGTTTATAATATTTATTTTAGGGTTTATATACCTTAGTTTTATAATACCAAAGGGATTGATATGTTGCATTAAGATAAATATTAACTGCATATTATAAACAATCATGGTTAATCATGATGCAATGTTACATTATGAAAAAGATTGTTTCAATATGAAAATCAACCATGATAATTCCAGGGTTTACAATATTTATCGTGGGGTTTATATACCTCGAGTTTATAATATTTTTCCTTGGGTCTAATCCATGTTTATTTTAGGGTTTATATAACCTAGGTTTATAATATTTTTTTTTTTGGGCATGGTTCACAGACACCTTCGGTCAGCGAGTGGCGCTACGTCCATGGGAAAAATCTAGGGTTGACGCCCCTAAGCCTATAACAAGACCTAACCCCAAGAGCTTTTGGGAATAGACCTTGTGACCTCCCAAACGGCGAGGCCCTGACTTGACCGATTGAGCTAACTCTTGGGGCTGCCTAGGTTTATAATATCAATCGCTTTGGTTTATTATTCTAAAGCTTTGTATTCCTATAATATTATCCATAAGTTTATAATATTAATTCTAGGGTTTAATATAAATCACTTGGGTTTATAATCATGGTCAACCATGGTCCAATTACACATTGAGACAACAATTTTCTCAATATAAAAGTCAACCATGGTCTACTATGGTCAACCATAGTCTACTTTTATGGTCAACCATGGTCTGCTACATTGTGACAAAGAGTGCCTCAATATGAAAAACGAGCACGGTAAACAATGGTCAACCATGTTTATTTTAGGGTTTATAATATTTATCTTAGAGTTTATATACCTTGGGTTTATAATATTTATCCCTTAGGTATAATATTATTCCCTTGGGTTTTTAGTATTAATCCCTTGAGTTTACTAATCAAAGGATTCGTATTCCTAGGGTTTAATATTATTAATAAGGTTTACAATATTAATCCTTGGGTTTAATATAAATCACCTTGGTTTATAAGAATGGTCAACCATGGTCCAATGTCACATTGTGACAAATATTTTCTCAATATGAAAATCAACCATGGTCCAATGTTGGATTGTGACAAAGATTGCCTCCATATGAAAATAAATCATGGTCAACCATGGTGCAACATCGTATTATGAGGAAGATTGTCTCAATTTCAAAATCAACCATGGTCAATCATGTTCAACCATGATAATTTTAAGTTTTACAATATATTTATCTTTGGGTATTTATAAATTGTGTTTATAATATTCATCCATTGGGTGTAATATTATTGCCTTGGGTTCATAGTCCCTTGGGGTTTTAAACTCCAAGGGATTGTATAGTCAACCATAGTCAAATATGTTTATTTTAGTCAAACATGTTTATTATAGGGTTTATAATATTTATTTTAGAGTTTATATACCTTAGGTTTATAATATTAATCCCTTGGATTTAATATTATTCCCATTGTTTTATAAAACGTTAGCATTTTAGGGTTTATAATATTTATTCCTCGTTTAATATTATTCGCTTTGGTTTATAATCCCTTGGGTTTTTATTATTAATCCCTTTGGTTTATTATTCCCTTTGGTTTATAATATCAATCCTTTGGTTTATTCCTAGGGTTTAATATTATTCATAGGTTTTATAATATCAATATGGAAATCAATCATGGTCGAACATCACATTGTGACAAATATTGTCTCAATAAGAAAAGAAAGCATGGTAAACCATGATCAACCATGTTTAATCTAGGGTTTATAATATTTATATTAGAGTTTATATACCTTGGGTTTATAATATTAAGGCCTTGAGTTTACTAATCAAAGGATTCTTATTCCTAGGGTTTAATATTATTAATAGGGTTTACAATATTAATCCTTTGGTCTAATATAAATCAACTTTGTTTATAAGAATGGTCAAACATTGTCTAATGTCACATTGTGAAAAATATTTTCTCAATATGAAAATCAACCATGGTCCAATGTTGGATTGTGACAAAGATTGTCTCCATATGAAAATAAATCATGGTCAACCATGGTGCAATGTCATATTATGAGGAAGATTGTCTCAATTTCAAAATCAACCATGGTCAACCATGTTCAACCATGATAATTTTAAGGTTTACAATATATTTATCTTTGGGTATTTATAAATTGTGTTTATAATATTATAATATCAATATGAAAATCAATCATGGTTAAACATCGCATTGTGACAGAGATTGTCTCAATACGAAAAGAAAGCATGGTAAACCATGGTCAACCATGTTTATTTTAGTATTTATAATAATCATCTCAGAGTTTATATACCTTGGGTTTATAATAGTCATCCCTTGGGTTTAATATTATTCCCATTGGGTTTATAATCCTTTGAGTTTTTAGTATTAATCACCTTGCTTTATAATATTAATACCTTGGGTTTATTAATCTAAAGGTTCTTATTCTTAGGGTTTAATATTATTCATAAGGTTATAATATTAATCCTTGGGTCTAATACATGTTTATTTTAACGTTTATATACCTTAGGTTTATAATACCAAAGGGATTAATGTGTTGCATTATGACAAAGATTGATTTCATATGAAAATCAATCATGGTTAACCATGGTGCAACACGCATTATGACAAAGTTTGTTTCAATATGAAAATGAACCATGGTCAACCATGATAATCCTAGGGTTTACAATATTTATCCCGGGGTTTATATACGTTGGTTTTCTAATATTTTTCCTTCGGTCTAATCCATATCTATTTTAGGATTTATAATATTTATTTTAGGGTTTATATAACTTAGGTTTATAATATTAATCCATTAGGTTTAATATTATTTCCTTGGGTTTATAATATCAATCCCTTGGGTTTATTAATCTAAAGGTTCGTATTCCAAGGGTATAATATTATTCACAGGGTTTATAATATTAATACTAGGGTTTAATATAAATCCCTTGGGTTTATAATCATGGTAAACCATGGTCCAATGTCACATTGTGACAAAGGT
Organism: Pinus tabuliformis; assembly: GCA_031772625.1. Classification (NCBI taxonomy): domain Eukaryota; kingdom Viridiplantae; phylum Streptophyta; class Pinopsida; order Pinales; family Pinaceae; genus Pinus; species Pinus tabuliformis. The sequence continues at coordinate 895,450,933 of CM062815.1, forward strand.
TGTCTTAATATGAAAATCAACCATGGTCTACCATGGTCAACCATGGTCCATTTCATTGTGACAAAGATTGTATCAATATGAAAATCAAGCATGGTAAATAATGGTCAACCATGTTTATTTTAGCATTTGTACTATCTATCTTAGAGTTTATATACCTTGGGTTTATAATATTTATCCCTTAGGTATAATATTATTCCCTTTGGTTTATAATATCAATCCCTTGAGTTTATTAATATAAGGATTCTTATTCTTAGGGTTTAATATTATTAATAGGGTTTATAATAGTAATCCTTGGTTCTAATATAAATCCCATTGGTTTATAAGAATGGCCAAGGGAAAGTCTTGTGATCCTTGAACTATGTTACAAGGCAGAAACCCAACGAGGTAGGGTAGGTGCATCCCCACAAAGAGGTCACAAATACCAAAGTTGGTATTGGCTAGTGCCTTGAGCTAGAAAATTTCCTTTACCCTTATATTAACAGTGAATCTGGTATCAAGGTTCATCATGGTGAGAACAGGACTTGGCTGGGGCTTCGAAGAAGAGGCGATTAGGGCCAAATCTCTGCAGCTCCTGATCACGGCTCTGCAAGCCTGCCAACCATTCAGGAACGCGACAGATAGATCCCCCAGGGCCATTCTCAACTGATTCGACACATGCATAACACAGGGGGGGTTCAACCCCCCCAAACTCCACGCCCTTCATATTCGGCAGCATACCCTCGGATGCCTTCAATACTCCATCCAGCTCCAGATCAGTGGAACAAAGCAACGATTCAGCGCCCAAAGGATCTGCGTCTGAAGGGCAAACTCCAGGACAACGCCGCGAGCAAACTCAGTCCACATGCAAGCCCATATCAAAAAAAATACCCAAACTAATCATTGATGACCCTTGGATCGAGGAGTACAGGGACCATATGAGCAAGCAGGCCCTGATCTGTAGATTCATGGGGGTTAGACTTCACGAAAAGGCCCTATGCTGGTGGATCAACCAAAAATGGAAACCTAAAGGGGACTACAATCTTCAGTTGGGATCGAGAGGCTTTTTCACAGTAATTTTCGCTCACAAGGATGACAGAGACCGCATATTCGAAGGCGGCCCGTATTTCTACAACTCTGCAGGATTATACATAACTTACTGGAGGCCAAACTTTGCACCAGAGCAGGAGGATTTCAAGAAAGTTCCAGTATGGATCCGCCTGCACTCTCTACCTGTGGATTACTGGAACAAACACATCTTGGAGGCCATCATAAACTAGTTGGGAGTCTTCATCAAAGCCTTAGATCTCACTATACAAGGTAAGTACACAGCCTATGCTAGACTCTGTGTTTACATGGACATCTCAGGGCCCCTCCCAGATCATATGGAACTGATCCATAAAGAAGTGCAATGGAAGCAAACCATAGACTACGAAAATATCCCTTTCAGATGCCGCACATGCAGACAGCATGGCCATCTAAGTCACAGCTGCACTGCAAATAAACCACAACCTCAGGCCCAACAGGAACAAGAGGCTACTCCAACGCCTAGCTTCACCACAGTCGCAAGAAAGAGCAGAGGCAAGAAAGGAAAAAAGCCTACAAAACCCCCCACCAATACCAACCCTGCCAATAAAGCCTCCACACAACAAAACAGCTTTGAATTTCTAAGCAACCTTGATTCACCGGAGCACCCCAAAGTCTCACAGGCCCCAACTGCTCAGGATCCACCATTATCCAATCAACCCATGACGACGATCAATGCTCCAACCACAACCTATGTCTCTTCTCAAGCCCAGGCACTTCAACAAAACCCAAATCTCGCTTCCAACCAGACTACTACCGACCACACCTCAATGCAAACCTCGCAATGCACTGAACCGCAACCATATCAGCCCTCCACTACAACCTCAAGCAATCCTCTGGAGGAGATTTTGGGAGATCTTGATCTCCAAAAGGTCAATGAGCAATGGTCCAAACTGGGCGTGGATGCCATTCCCCAGGAACACTTGGAGAAGATAGAAATGCCATACCTACAGCTGGAATACATCAACCAAAATACAGCCAAAAGGCAATGGGGAAATAGCAACCAAACAGGTATTCAAGCCAACCTAGATCTGGATCAATACAAACCACAAGGACCAGGCAGAAAATGGGGACGCAAATCCACCAGACAGAAAATACAAGAGCTAGGCAGACGTCTCATCAATGAAGGAAAAATCAGGGCTGTTTGGTCAATTTAGTGTGATCTAAATTGCTATTTATATTGTCAACCCGGGGTTCGTAAACTGACGAAGTGAAGTGTACTATATGTACTAGATAACCATTTCCTTAGTCTTTTGTCGTTTTTAGTTTTTTTAAGTTTGTTTTTGGATTTCTCTTTCCCTAATGTGAGATGATGAAAAGGTGATAAAGCAAGTGAAATATGGATTATTGTGGTGATCTCTAAGTGGTTTTTCAAAACTTAAAAGAAAGAAAGCTTTTAAATAACTGCAATGAAATCAATTCTTAAAAAGAAATAAAGACATCAAACAATGAACTAATGACATCGGCCCAGTATCTTTGTTGCTGAATGAAAATGAAAGTGAAATCTACACTAAATTCAATTAAAAGTAAGAACAACTAATCCACACTATTTCAACTCTTCAACTCAATCTTCCTTGTGAAAAGATATCATGAAATGTTAAGCAATGTGAAATCTAAAAGAAGTTAAATTGCATAAAAGAAACTAATCACACTACTTTAACTTTCTTGACCTTTTGCCTTTCAGCTTAATTTACCTTGTGAGAAACAGTCATGAACAAGTCAAGCAATGTGAGATCTAAGGCAAACTAAATCAAGCTATAATGAGTGATATTCTGGTTCCCAATAAAGTTATTTGATTATAGAAAGAAACCGTTAACAGATGAATAGCATGATATCTAAGAGCAGAAAATAAATGTACAACTTAAGGAAATGACAGTACTGGAAATCAAACTTCAGAAAACAAGAGTCAGCGACAAAGACAAGATGATCTCGTATGCCAATAGTTATGAAAAGAAAAGATGAAAAATTGCCCCGGGCTGCCTATGAAAACCTGCAGAAAACACTGATCAGTTGTAACCATAAAAGAGCAGCAATGAAAATGTAAATCAACAGAAATCAAAAAGCTTTGTTATGTACAGCTAATATACATGATGAAATAAAACGCAGCATTTAAATGACAACTGTACAGCTAATATACATGAACAGGAAAAAAGTAATGCAAGAGTTAAAGGACAACTGTACAAGGCTTTAGTGAGCAGGGGCCCTCTACCACTTCAGCCGATTCAATGAACAGCTACAAGCTTAAGTTTAAACCAGTCTTCTCATATATTAAACAGCAACATAAAAGTGCAGTGGGGAAATACAACAACTTCGAATTACATTACAAGAGATTAACTTTTTACAGCATTCATGGACGCGTTATTTATAAAGAAAGAAAGCTAAACATATTAACTAAATCTACGCTATTAACCACGCTGCCAGAGACACGTAAATCCTCTTCAGCCCGGATCTAGGTAACTGTCATCATGTTTATTAAATCTGAGAGGTATGGCTGTTGGATTCACGCTATCAGGATGTCTTTGTGGCTAAGGACTGTGCCACGTAGCTTCACGTGCTCAAAAACAGAGCTACGCAGAGCCATGCCACCGCTGAACACTTCCGTTGACTATCCTTTGCCCCTTGGTTGACCGCGGGCTTTTATGGCCGTGCTGGATGATCTGGAGGGACACGTTCCATGACCTTGACTCCTGTAACTTGCCCATGTGGCTCATTTCTTCAGAAGACACCTGTAGCATGGTGTTTGACAAAACGGCTGCGGAATCCTGTGCTGGCTGCAGAAACCTGGGTCAGTTGTGGAAACCTGTGTCGGCTGCGGAAACTGAGAAGCTTCCGCAGCTGTCTGAACAAAATTCTAAACCAAACAACAGTCATCAGCGTAGTTAGAAAACCATGTCAAAAGCTCATTTTTAAACTAAAATACAATGATTTAATCAACTTGGTGGATGAAATGAGTGGAAAAAGAAGGCTGAGAGGGTGTATAGGAAGGTGCAGGTTCGAGGCTCAACAAGGGCCTTGGTCCTATCTGCTCCAAAGAAAGCTCAATGAAAATCACAACCTGGAACATCAGGGGGCTTAACGGCACCAGCAAAAGAAGAATCCTGAAAAATCACATATTCTCGCAGCACCCAGACATTGTCCTTCTGCAAGAAACCAAATGCTCTCCCAAGGGCACAGAAACGCTCAAGAAACTCGTTTCCAACAATCATCAATGTATAAGCATAGATGCCCTTGGGCAATCAGGAGGGTTATTAACATTCTGGAACAAAAACAAATTCTTCTTGCAGAATGCTCTCTCCACCAAGAATTCATTATCGGTCATCCTCAACATGCCTGATTCAAGCCAATCGATATGTATCACCAATGTGTATGGGCCTCAAAGAATACAGGAAAAGCTGAAAACGCTGAAGGACCTAGACGAAGTCAGACAACACCATGGGGAAACTCACTGGATTGTAGGCGGAGACTACAATATGATCACCACTCTAGCGGAGAAAAAGGGAGGCTTACGAAAATTGGATAAGGACTCGGAGGCATTTAACACCTTTATTGCTGAATCCAGACTTACTGACATCCCTACAGTCAATGGTTTGCATACCTGGAATAATAAGCAAGGAGGAAACAGGCAGATAGCATCAAGGCTCGATCGGTTCCTCTTATCGGAATCCATTCTGCTGCAAAACATCGACATGGAGGCCAACCTTCTGCCTATAGGAGGCTCGGATCACTGGCCTGTGCAGATCCACTTCACCAATCTAGAAAAGCCCCACAACAGACCTTTCAGATTCGAGGCCTTTTGGACAGAACACCCTACTTTCATGGAAAACATAAAAAGCTGGTGGACTCAAACCACCATAAGAAGCGACAACATCATGTATATCTTCCAGCAAAAGCTCAAAACCATCAAATCCAACCTCAAACGATGGAACAAAGACACCTTTGGAGACATCTTTCAAGCCAAAAAAGAACTTGAGGAAAAAATGGCGCTACTACAGCAAACAATGATCACAGAAGGGCATGATGAGGAAAGGAAAGCTCAAGAAACAAATCTACAAAGACAATGGGAAGAACGACTTAAGCAGGAAGAGATGCTGTGGAGACAGAAATCGAGGGTGCAATGGCTAAAGCAAGGAGAACGCAACACCAGTTTCTTCCATAAGTCCACTATCCAGCACAGAGCCTGCAATCGAATACTCTCTCTCAAAAAAGCTGATGACGATAAGGTGTTCTCCAGGGAGCACATTGGGGATGAACTCAACTCTTATTTCACCTCTCTTCTCAGCGAACCAAGCCTAAACAGAACCCAAGCCATCAATGCAATCACTGATGCCATTCCCAGCCTTGTTACTCAGGAGCAAAACTCCCTCCTTCTAAAGGATTTTACCGAGCAGGAGATTGAAGAGACCATCTTCACCATGGCCACAAACAAGGCTCCCCGACCTAGCGGATTTACAATTGAATTTTTTAAAGCTTGCTGGTCCATCATTAAAGAAGACCTCCTCATCCTGGTAAGGAACTTTCACAGAACCAAAAAAGTGCTACCAGCCATCAATGCCACTTTCCTCACCTTAATTCCCAAATCTGGCCAGGCTGACTCCCCGGACAAGTTTCGCCCCATCACCCTTTGCAATGTCCTCTATAAAATCCTTTCCAAATTGATGGCTAATAGAATCAAACCCGTCCTCCCTTCAATTATTTCTCAGGAGCGAACCGGCTATGTCGAAGGCAGGCAGATCACGGACAGCATTATCCTCACCCAGGAAGTGCTGCACTCTCTCAAAACGAACAAGACTCCAAGCATGCTTATCCAGCTTGACCTGTCAAAGGCCTTTGACAGAATCAGCTGGCAATACATGAGAGCAATCCTCCAGGCTTTCGGATTCAGTCAGCAATGGATAAATTGGACAATGGAACTGGTCTCAGGCGCTTTCTTCTCCATCCTGCTGAACGGAGGACCCCTTCAACCCTTCACACCATCCAGAGGTATACGGCAAGGAGATCCCTTGTCTCCTTTTCTCTTCATCATAATGGCAGAAGGGCTGGGCAGATCTTTAACCAAGGCAAGAAGGCAGAATCAACTCAAAGGCATCAAACCGGCACACCAAGGACCCACAGTAACGCATCAGCAATTTGTAGACGATACAATGCTCATGGGCACCCCCACAGTGCAGGAAGCTCGAACCATCAGCCAAGTGTTAAAGACTTTCTCAGAGGCCTCAGGTATGGAAATTAATCTTACCAAATAAAAAAAAAAATTCTTCAACACATCCATTCCCGTGCAAAGAAATCTCAACAGAATTTTGCAGATCCAAAAGACCTCCCTTCCAACTAAATATCTGGGCATACCACTTTCGGAATATGCCTACAAATCTGCCAACTGGGAAGCCCTCCTCAACAAAATGAAAGCTCGGCTAAGCAACTGGACATACCGAGCCTTAAACATGGCCAGCAGACTGATCTTAGTCAAATCAGTCCTGCAAACCATGCCAGCATATATGTTCTCAGCACTAGCAGCACCTAAGGCGGTGTACAAATCCATCCGAAGCATTCAGCGATCCTTCCTCTGGAATGGAGCCTCGAAGCAATCCAAATGGGCCCTCATCAAATGGACAGACATCTGCAAACCAAAAAGGGAGGGAGGTTTGGGCCTAAGAGATCCAGAAATATTAAGCAAGGCCGTAGCAGCAAAAATCTGGTGGAGATGGGTAGAAAATCCTAGCTCCCTGTGGGGAACCTGGTGGAAAGCGAAATACACAACTCAAGTCAGGGACAGAGACCTCATTCGGCTGACCGGCACCAGGCAAGGATCCCCCATCTGGAACAAAGCCTGGGAGAACAGATATATCGTGCAGCAGCACAGCTTCTGGGAAGTGCACCAAGGAAAAACTGCCCTCTTTTGGGAAGATGCTTGGCAGCAGCTTCCAACCTTGGAACACCCAGACTGGAATACTCTTAAAAGAGCTATGTAGGAGGCCGGCAAGGTTACGGTAGCAGACTACTGGCAACCTGCAAGCGAGACCACCACCTGGCAAAAGTGGCTATCCAGAGAACAATGGCAAGCTCAAGCAGGCCTGATGAACGTAGACCAGCTTTTACAAGACCTGGACAAAAGAAGAATCCTTATTTCCAACAAAGAGGACATCCTGAGATGGGGAAGAAACCCCAAAGGAACGTTCAACCTCAAAGAAGCATATCAGATCTTGGCGGCCTCTCTGGATCCGCAACCAGACCACAGTTGGCAAACCCTTTGGAGCAGAGGAACATGGCCAAAAATCACACTTTTCTCCTGGCTGGTCATGCACAACAAAGCACTCACATGGGACAATCTTCAAAAACGAGGCTTCATAGGCCCTTCACGATGCATACTCTGTAAGGATGGCCCATAAACTCTCAATCATATACTCAATGCCTGTCCAATGGCTTGCTCTCTGTGGGATGACATGGCTATGATCTTCAGACAATCTGACAGAAACAGAGACTCCATTCAACTCTCACTCAGCCAGTGGAGAACATCCATGTCCTCCAATCCCTTGGTCAACAGTTCCTGGAACTTAATACCGAGAGAAATAGCCTGGATCCTTTGGAAAGAACGAAACGCACAAGTCGTCAAAAACTCTGCACTGGCAGTAAGCATGCTGATAGGAAAAGTGAGACAGCTCATCAAAGAAACGGTCAATGCCATGGGCACTTTGCAGAAAGAGGGCAACACTTCACCGAATGATGACAAAATCATTCAAATCCTAAATCTTCAAACCCAGATCAACCCTGCTGGTAAAAACTGTGTCTCCAACGGAACAACGCAGGACAATTGGACTCTGCCCCCTTCAAACACGTTCAAACTCAATTTCGACGGGGCTTCAAGAAAGAACCCGGGAATAGCTGGATATGGGGGCGTAGTAAGGGATCACACAGGCACAATTCATCTCGTCTATCATGGCAACATCAGAGTGAACACCAACAACGCTGTAGAACTAATTGCTCTCATTCAGGGTCTCATTCTGGCAGGCCGCTACAGATTTCTACCACTGATAGTGGAAGGAGACTCGGAGATCATAATCAGGATGATAAAGAAACTCCAGATGGGAGCGCAGGTACATAAAGTTACCCCCAGCTGGAGACTGTCGGCAACACTGCAGGATCTCCAAAATCATCTCTGCAACTTGCAAGGGATTACATTCCAAGCAGTTCACAGAAAGGCAAACAAGATAGCTGATGTCTTAGCAAATGCAGGGATAGATTCCCAGATGGCAGAATTCCACAGCCTCTGGCACTATCTAGCAGAAGGAGTGCTCAAAGAAAACTGCAAAAAGATCCAGCAGACAGATCTGCACACTTAGGCCTCGGCAGCAAGGCACACTATGGCTTCAAACACCGGAAGGAATCTTAAACCACAGCAGAAGTGCCACTGAAAAGAGAAGATCTACATATGCACCACTAAAAAGAGAAGATCTGCGCCAACAGGCTTGCGCAATCAAGATTGGAGACACATCACTGCACACCCAAAAGACGCATCAATAAAATGAATGCTCATCCACTTCAAGCACGACAATCTCAGGAACTTCAGGCAACAATCTGCCCACCTCGCAGCATTCTGCCCACCTCGCAGCAAGATGCCCACCACTCTTGTAGGATCACCTCGCGGGCTCCATGAAAACTCTACTTAGACAGCGCACTGTATATGCTGCAGGCATTTGCCTGGAAAGGCCACCCAGTCAACGCAGGAAGGTCGCTCTGACCCCTGCGGACCATTGTATTTTTATTCTCAATCATTAATATAACTGCTTAATTTTACAAAAAAAAAAGAATGGCCAAGCATGGTTCAAGATCACATTGTGACAAAGCTTTTCTAAATATGAAAATTAACCATGGTCCAATGTTGCATTGTGACAAAAATTATCTCCATATGAAAATCAATCATGGTAAACCATGTTGCAACATCGCATTATGAGAAATATTCTCAATATGAAAATCAACCATGATACTTCTCGGGCTAACAATATATTTATCTTTCTGTATTTATAAATTAGGTTTATAATATTCATCCATTAGGTGTAATATTATTGTCTTGGGTTCATAGTCCCTTTGGGTTTTAAACACCAAGGGACTGTGTAGTCAACCATAGTCAACCATGTTTATTTTAGGGTTTATAATATTTATTTTAGAGTTTATATACCTTAGGTTTATAATATTAAATCCAAAGGATTAATATTAATCCCTTGGATATAATATTATTCCCATGGTTTTATAAAATGTTGGGATTTTAATATTTTTAATATTTATCCCTCATTTAATATTATTCCCTTGGGTTTATAATCCATTGGGTTTTTAGTATTAATCCCTTTGGTTTATTATCCCCTTTAGTTTATAATATCAATCACTTGGGTTTATTAATTTAAGAGTTCTTATTCCTAGGGTTTAATATTATTCATAGTGTTTATAATATTAATTCTTGGGTCTAATATAAATCCCCTTGGTTTATAATCATGGTCAACCATGGTCCAACGCCACATTGTGACAAATATTTTCTCAATATGAAAATCAACCATCGTCTAACACTGCATTATGGCAAAGATTGGCTGCATATGAAAATCAAACATGGTCAGCAATGGTGAAATGTTGCATTGTGACAAATATTGTCTCAATATGGACATGTAAGACATGAGGAATCATGAAGTGAAGGGTGGTCAAAATGGGAATGAAATGGTAAAGTAAAGGGTTGCATGTGGGACATGGTTGTGTTATCAAAAATCTGGTAAGTTGTTCGAGCGATCAGATGCCCTCATAGAAGCACCAAGGAGATAGAGATAGCCACAAAATAATAGGGAAGACAGTGGATCAAGCAAGTAAGTAAAGACATAGAAATTAAATTTGTTGAAATACCAAGATGAAAGTGGAAGAAGACATATATGAAAATGTTGACATGCACCCTATCACATAGATTTTCTATAATTATACTTTGTTGAATCAACACATGTTACTCTTATACACAACTTACTACACTCGATTCAAATGCACGAGATAAAAGATAGGCCCATAAGCATGTTTGTTACAAAGAAGTAAATGGAAACTTTTTATTAATTGCCGTTATACATAAAACCCCTTTTAACTCACATAGTGATTATTGAATAATGTAGTATGAAACAATCTACTAAAGGATGGCTTAAGTAACTCCACATTATCAAACTTTTGGAAAATGGCATGTGATTGGTGATGGTTACATATAAAAATCTGAATATTTACCCATCTTCAATTAACTTAGCAATCCAAGTCATTTTGTCAATGTACTTTAGTGCATTATTTGATACATTCAAATAAAACATGTTGTATTGATTTTGGACTGACAACCTTACAACTCTGCTAATGGGGATTGCCTTTGTAATCACTTTCACAACCTTAGATGGCCATTTCTCATTAGTGGCCTCAAATAACTAATCCTTCAATTAGAAAGCATATTTGTTTTTACTTGAACAAATGGTTGGTCTCAAAAGATAGGGACAAGATATTAAAGATACAATGTTGTTCAGAAGTGGATGATTTTAGGTGTCTATCCAAACATCATAATATAATACCCATTAATTCTCCATGGCACCTTCAAAGAGGCCATAAATTTTTTAATGCATGATTTCTCCTTTGTTAACCAAGACTGGGCAAGACCTCTCATAGCTATGTGTTTTATGCCCTACAATGATCCAAGAAATTTTTGTGAATGCTTTCAAATAAAAATCCCCATAAGACCTTTTACTCAATTTTGGGCTTCATGGAATCTAAAATATTCCTTGCATATTCCTGCATCAAGGTTCCATCCTCAACATTATGCCTCTAGAAAATCCCCTGCTCATATTAGAAAACTATTTGCACCATCAGACTCGTAGCGAACTTTTGATCAATTTAAATATAAACTTAGCATATTTTTTCCACTTTCAAAAATCAACTCCAATGGATCTAAAAGATTCCTCCAAGATTCTAAATCATGGTTCCACAAATCTAGGCTCCATCACTGGTCAAGATTCCTCCCTCAGTCTACATGTCGACATCATGGTTCTGTGCACCCTCCTGGTGCTAGCTTCTGCTCTTGGTTCCTCAAGGCTGAATTGACCAATCAAATGGTAAAATCTGGGTTATATATGTTTTTATGGGTGGAATAATCAATGAAAGGCCCGTCGAGTCATTGGCAAGTTGTTGGCATGGGTTTCCTCTGAGCTTGGGTTCAAACCCCACCCTTATCAGACTTGGTGTTCAGCGTTTGTTTGCTTTTGGAAGGTTTTGTTAATTCAAGGACCACCTATTGGGCGGGCCAGCCTATCCAGTCGGGCAGGTTCATTCCTCGCCGACCACATTAATTTATATGGTGGTTGTCATTGTATTATGGCCAACTACCATCATATTTTAATACATGTATATGGTTGGGGATAAGCAGGTCTACTGGGTCCACCCCCCATTTAATTTTTTTATTATTGATTTTTAATATAAAATGGTAAAAAATTCTTCGCTAGATTTTAAGGGCCATTTGAAAAATTAAGAAGGCGAAAATTTCGCTAGCTCCAACCACTGATAAGTGCTAAATTGTTGCTTTTTTAGTGGCTACCAAATTTGGTGCATTCTGCCAAATTTAGCTAAACCTCCATATTTAACTATCTTCTAAATTTAGTTGTCGCTCTGTTAAATTTAACCAATGGAGCCAAGCTGAAAAAAATTTTGACTATGAATATCTTGAGCATATGAACTCAAATTTGAGTGTCCCTTGCAATGTTGGAATTAGGACAATGAGCTCTATGTTCTAGTCTTGTATTTGATTAAACTTGAAGATGCTGAATTTTTGGATTTTCTAAAGCCACCTTTGATTTTTGAGCCTCCCTTGAGCCACCTGGATAATTCCACCCCACTGAGGAATTTTGGTCCTCCAAAAGCATGAACACTATATGCAATCTGCTGCACTCCCTCATCTACACAACGAATTCCCTAACATGCCACACTTCCTTCTCCTTCACATTTGTTCTTTTGAGCCATAAATTATGAACCAACACTTGTACTCTATGCAACCCTATAGTATATCATGCAAAATACATGTTCAATTACATGACCTATCATGACTTAAGAAAACCCCATACTTGCCAAGAGTTTATAACACACTTTTTGGTCAAGTTTACATCAGAATAATAATAGAAACCAATACCCCAAGTATCAACAAAAAGGTCGAAAACAACATCATGTTTCTTTCATAAGTGGTGGTAAACACTTCATCACTTTTACAATTATTTCACAACATGTGATTTAAAAACTGTGGCCATGTTCAACTACTTAAAAATGTCACCGTCGCTAATAAAAATATCTCACTCAAAAAAGTGAAAGGATCATCATTCTGCAGCTGATTCTCTTGTTGAAAAGCTTCATTGACTAGTTCCTCCACAAGCACTTTGTCCTTCTTGAGACATTTCTCTAGATGAAGAGCCCAACATGTGGCTATCTGATGTCCACCTCTATTACAATGACTGCAAAAAATATTCTTCCTTCAAAACTGCTTGACCTTCTTCCTTCCTTGATATGGAGAAGTCCTTTCATGTATTGTCCTCTTTCTTGTTGCCATTCTTTTCCAACACTTGGTAACTACATGGTTCTACAAGCCACAAAATCTACATGGTTTTCTATGCCATAAGCTTTTCTCATCATCAATAATCTCTCTGTAATAAAAAGGAACATTAGCATACTTAGACATTTTATACCTTGCTTGGTTGTCTCTAGTGAAATTCTGGTGATGAGAGCTTGCCTTAGCTCTTCCTTTGTAATGTGCACTGTCATGGGAAGATTATGAAGTGTTCCCATCATCCTCTTTCCTCGGTGGTTTCGACAATGGCTTAGATGTTTCTGTTGTCTTCGAACATTCTCCTTCAATGTACCCCAATCTCGCAAATCGAGGCTTTTGTAAAACCTCCAATGGTTGATTCATTCCTTGGCCATTAAAACCAAGTCCTCCTCCTTTATACCCAATCTTGGTAAGGAGTCTCATGCCAGTTCCTGAAATGGGTACCTCGAGGCTTCCAACAAAACTAACATCATGTGAAAATAAAATTTAAGAACTATTAACACTCTTTACCAGAGTTTCTTATTCTGAGGTAGGTGATGATGGATTCATTAAGCCTTCGTTGCACTTCATCTTTTCCAAGGCCGCTTCCGTGGATCGTAAATTAAGTTGCAATCTCTTCTTCTCCTCTTCTACTTCTTGTAGAAGTCTATTCAGTTCAACATTCTATGCTTGAGGGATTCGTTAATCTCTACATTTGAATGATGAGAAGAAGATGAAGGAGAAGAATATTCTCCTGAATATAGATGGAGCATGAACCTCTGGAGTCTATTTCTCCAGTTACCCTTTTTCCATTTTCTCCTCATAATATGCAACCAATATATATACCATGTCTTCCATCCTATAGAAGGCCTTATAGAGATCTTTATTATTGTCCATTTCCCTTCTTGTTGCATTCTCAATTCACAATATCTAGAAAAAAGGCTAGACATCTCTAATACCACTTGATCTGGGAAATTTTCGTGAATGCTTTTAAACAAACATTCTCATTATAAAAGACCTTTTACTAAAACTTACATTTTCTTGTGAAATTATTAGCAATGAACATTCTAAACAACTTCACTATACCATCAATAATAAAACATGAAGCAATAAACATGAACAACCATAAACACATGATACGATAACAAAGTTCACCTAGTGTGGGTTATATCTTTGGGCCTAGTGTCAAGAGTGGGGAGGTCGCTTCATTAGTTATTGCAAGAATATGATAAGTACATGATGCAATCTTTTTCAATACAAGGATGAATCCCCTTAACAAGAGTGACATGTTTCTCCCTAAAGACTTTCTTCTATAATAACTCTCACTCATAAAATTTCTCCTTTAGCACAGAAAAATAACAATCTCTCACATAAAGTGACATACAAGGATCCTCTCACAAAGTGGCATACATGGATCTCATAATCAAATCATCATCTCAATAAAATGAAATAAATACATGGTAACAATGCACCTTATGCCTCCAAGTCTGGGCACAACCTAAGAACTGACTACTCAGGTTAAGGAACTGCCTACGCCATTGTGTTCCTTGTATAAAACTATGAAATTTGACTGTAAACTCAACCCCTTTCTATCTCGGTCAAATATAAGCTCCCTAGGAATCTCAAAGGTTCCTCAAAGATTTTTTTATGTGGGTTTACTGAAATTTGGCTGCTTATATGAAGAAATTGATTACACCATCGTGTTCCTTGCGAAAAAATCAAAACAAATCAGTATAAAGTTGGCCTAGTTTTGAAACTATCATTTTTTGGCCTCGTGGAGTTTAAAAGATTCCCTAGAAAATCCTGCATCAAGGTTCCACCTTCAAGGATTCGTCCTCGAAATTCTGCCTCTGGAAAATTTGATGCTCAAATCAAAAAATTGTCTGCACCATCACACTCCTAGTGAAATTCTGATCAATCTGAGTATAAACTTGGCATATTTTTTCCATTGTCAAAAATCAGCTCCAAGGAATCTAAAATATTCTTCAAAGATTCCAAATCACAGTTCCACCACTCCAGGTTCCATCACTATTCAAGGTTCCACCCTCAGCCTATGTGCTGGCATCATGGTTCCACGTACCCTCTTGGTACTAGGTTCCTCTCTTAGTTCCTCACAACTCCACTAGCTAATCAAATTGTAAAATATCGGTTATATATTTTTGTGGACGGAGTAATCAATTAAAGGCTCGTTGGGCCATTGTCAAGTTACTAGCATGGAGTTTTGCTGGGCACAGGTTCAAACCCCACCCTTATTAAACTTGGTGTTTGACATTTCTTTTTTTTGGGTTTCACTAATTTTGGGGTCACCCTTTGGGCGGCCCAGCCTATCCGCCTAGGCAGGTTTGATCCCTGCCGATCCCATTAATGTATATGGTGGTAGAGATTGTATTATGAACAATAACCACTCTATTTTAATACATGTATATAGTTGGAGATGGGCGGGTCCGTCGGGCCTTCCCCCCAATTACGTTTTTTTAGTTGATTTTTAATATAAAATGGTCAAAAATTGCTGACGGATATTAAGGGTCACTAGAAAAAGTAATTAGGTTACAATTTTGCCAGTTCCGGCCACCGATAAATGTCAAATTGTCACTATTTTAATGGCTTCCAAATTTGGCGAGTTCTGCCAAATTTAGTTATACCTACATATTTAGTTGTCTTCCAAATTTAGTTGTCACTCTACTAAATTTAGCCAATGAGGCCAAGTTGAGAAAAAAATTGACTGTGAATATCTTGAGCATAAGAAATTAGATTTGAGTGTTTCTCACGCTGTTGGAATCAGGACAATGAGCTCTACATTCTCATCCTAGTTTGGATGAAATTTAAATACTCTAAATTTTGAGACTTTCCAAAGCCATCTTTGATTTTTGAACCTTCCTGGAGCCACCTGCATCACTCCTCCCCACTAACGAGATTTTGGTCCTCCAAAACATGAAAATTATCTACAATTTGTTGTACTCATTTTTCTGCAAACTAAGTTCCATAGTAGACAACACTTCCTTATCCTTCACCTTTGTTCATTGGAGCCATAAGTGATGAGTTGACGCATGTACACTATGCAAACCTGTAGTACATCTTTCAAAATACATGTTCCATTACATAACCTATCATGACTCAAGAAAACCCCATACTTGCCAAAAGTTTATCTCAAACTCTTTGGTCAAGTTTACATAAGGACAATAATAGAAACCAATACCCAAGTTATCAACAAAAAGGAAAAAACATCATCATGTTGCTTTCATAAGTGATGGTAAACACCTCATCAATTCTAAAATAATTTCACAACATGTGATTTACAAAATGGGGCAATGTTCAACTCCTTATAAATGATACTATCGTTAATAAAATATTCTCTCACTCAACAAAGTGACTGGTTCATCATTCTGGAGTTGATTCTCTTGTCAAAAAAAATTCATTGACTGGTTCTTACATAAGCACTTTGTCCTTCCTAAGACGATTCTCTGGATGGAGCTCCCAACATGTGGCTCTCTGATGTCTACATCTGTTGCAATGACTAGAAAATTTCTTCTTCCTCCAAACATGCTTGACCTTCTTCCTTCCTTGATACAAAAAATTTCTTTCACTTCTTGTCCTCTTTGTTCCTACCATTATTTTCCAATATTTGGAAACTACATGGTTATACAAGCCAAAAAAACTTCATGGTTTTCTATGCCATAAGCTTTGCTCATCATTAACAATATGTTTGTAATAAAAACAACATTAACATACTGATACTTTTTATACCTCACTTGGTTATCTCTAGTGTAATCCTAGGGATGAGAGCTTTCCTTAGCTCTTCCTCTATAATGTGCACTATCATAGGAATAGTGTGACATGTTCCCATCATCCTATTTCCTTGATGGTTTCGACAATGGCTTAGATACATTTTCTACCTTCAAATATTATCCTTCAATGTAATCCAATCCTTCAAATCAAGGCCTTTGTATAACCTCCAATGGATGAGTCATTCCTTGGCCATTAACATCAAGTTCTCCTCCTTTATACCCCATCTTGGTAAGGAGTCTCATATCGGTTCCTAAAATGGGTACCTAAAGACTTCCAAAATAAATAGCATCATGTGAAAATGAAACAGAAGAACTATTAACATTGTTTACCTCAACTATTAATTCTAAGGTAGGTGATGATGGCGGCGCTAAACCTTCATTGCACTTCATCTTTTATAAGGCCTCTTCTGTGGCTCTTAATTGGAGCTACAATATCTACTTTTCCTCTTCTACTTCTTGTTGAAATCTCTTCAATTCAACATTATTTGATTGAATACTCTCATTGATCTCTTCATTTGAATGATGAGAAGAAGATGAAGAATAAGAATATTCTCTCGCAGATGGAAATGGAGCATCGGCCTCTAGTATCTCTTTTTCCAATTCATCTTTTGCCATTTTCTCCTCATAAACCACAACCAATATACCTACCATGCTTTCCATCCTGCAAAAGTCTTCGTAGAGATATTTTTTATTCTCCTTTCCCCTTCTTATTCAAGCTCAATTTACAATCTCTGGCAAAACGGTCTGACTGTTATAGACATTTTTGTGCCTTGCAGCTTTGAGCATGAAATGTCCATAATCCAAGGGATCCAAAGTCCCTAAAAGTGTTGTTCCTGCCCCTAAAGGAACAAGGTCAACCAATGACAGCTTCTCCCAGAAGTTCTCCACCTGAAACTGCTCAAAACTAGTCAAATCAGGATCAATTCAGAAGCTCCACTAGCTGCCTGCGTTGCAAAGCACCCAAATACATTGGCTAGGTGTGTTGAAACGCACTTGAATGCACTACCCAGGTGTGCTGAGCGGGAAATGACAAGTGGCAGAGTCATTCAACGAGGTGGAGAGACAATGGAAGCTTCCAGAATCTTCTCCAATGACACTTGCCTCACTGAATTCGACCAGTGATGAGTAAGAGGCTCTCAGTCTCCAAGTGGAAGCAAGAACTGACAGAGAGAAGCCACAAGTCAAAACATAAGCTGACTCATCCTCTCTGCTTACATCTATATATGGATCCCTCATCCCAGAGATCCAGAGGCTGGAATTTTGTACTTTGCAGAGAATTGTTTTTGGTTTGAGATTGAGATTAGTACATTGGGTGATTTATGCTTTGTTGGAGGAGAGGAAGGGATTCCTTTGCTGGGAGGTAGATGCTGGATCGGGACTCACTTGGATGTATCTCCTCTTGGACTTTCTTATCATATCAATAAAATTATTTGAGTTTCTCCTACATGCTGTGTATCAATGATGTTTTGTTATATTTGCATGTTTAGCTTAATCTGATCCTAAGCTTTTTATGAATGTAAATCTATATCTTCGTGTAGTTTCTCTCTTCTGTGATCTTGCAGGAATTCGGTGAAGCTGGGCCGGTAAGGGAGCAGGGAGCTGGGAGCTATTGAAGAGAGGAGCGATTGGATCAACAAACTAGCGAAAGACACAGGTTAGTTACATCCTTCCTCTTCATTTACATTTCATAAAGAAGAATACTCAAGTAGTTTTCCTTGTTTGTTGCTAAGGCACTATCACACCTTAGAGTGGGATAGGGGCGTTCTGAATAGATACTTTTCCCAACAACAAATTGGTGACTCCACTGGGGAGATGTATCTAGTTAGTTTATTTGTGTTTCTATTGTTGTTCTTCTCATAAACTTAGGAGTGGCGAATCGAACTGCATTTTCCATTTACAAATGCAAAGTAGAGATCTGCTACTCTAGTCCATTCACTGGGCCTGTTTATGATCTGAACAGCTGATCCACAAATGCTCTAACAGCCCTTTGTGATAGCTCTTAGTCCTCCTTTAAATCATCCCTCTAATTGTACCTTATTTATAGCTTTTATCCAGCCAAAAACCATAGATTAAACTGCAAACCGTGACCCAGAACCCAGAGACAATTCTCGTTTCTGCTTCAGCGCAGGCTCTGTGAAGAGGTTCTGCATTTCAACACAGGTCCCGAGAGGGCTACCTGCACTGCAATTCAGTTTCTCTGTACAACAGGTGCGTTGATCAGCCTTTTCCCTGTGCAGCTGTGGTTCTTTGCTTCTTTTTGTTCAGTTTTATCTCTGATTTTTGCACCCTGTTATCAGTGTGTGTACCTATCTGAAAACCCCTTTTCTTTGCCTTAATTCCGCCTCAGTTGTATAAAAGAAATTGTATTTGTTTTTGTGTATTTGTTACATCATTTGCAGTTTCCCATTACAAAAGTAAACTAGTCATACTGTCGCCCTTAGATCTAGACCTGTTGTAAGTGTCGTTTTGATCTTAGGAGTGAGTTTGTTTGCTGTTGACAGTTGATTACGATTTTAATTTTGTCTTTTGGTTTGAATTTATGAATTTCTAGTGTCGAAACAAGTATTTATTTCAAAATCATAAAGTGTTGTAATCGTCTCTACTTTGTTGATTTCGAAACGAAGCTTGTTTGTGTTTTTCACTTGAAATCGAATTCAAATTTGTACAACAACTTTCTTTTTAGGCATCAATATTAAGAAAGTGAAAAAAATTACATGCACAAGTGCATTTGCATTTTGACAGTTTGTATGGATTGATTTAGGAAAAGTGCATTTACAGTGTGCTCTATGCTCTTTGAGAAAAGATTGTGTCTTTCTTTTCCCCTTGTAGCTAGGATTTTCATTGTTGAAAAGAGATAAAAGCTTGCTTATCATCTTTAGACTGCATTTAGGAATTGTATCTACATCTCGTGGTGATCCAAAAAGGCAAACTTCTAAAAAATATCAACCTAAAATAAATTGAATGAACTTAACAACGCATTGGAACTTAACGCACAACATAGAGGTCTAGGCTAGAGACGTGTTCCGGCGTTGTAAAACCTGGTAATTGTTGGCCTCACTGATGGTTGGGTGATTCCTCCTGAGAGACGATAAGTGCCAGTACGGATTGTGCTCCCACGTACCGTCGAGTATATATTGGGAGACCCCTATAGGCTCAAAACCTTTATCCATAGGAAGCCGTGTCGGCCGCCCTACTGATCGCAATGCACTGAACACAGCATTCGGGAAGATTGAGCACCCGTACCCTAAAAAGTATTCTGCGGTTTTGCGATTGGTTTGGCACACCCTCTACCTAGAACTCCAGAGCAGTCCCTTTCGTTCTTTTTCAGACTCCTTAACAGAAAAGGTCCATCTGAGCACTTGTCACTTCAAGCTCATTAAAAATCGAAGGAGACTAGAGTCATCTTTTGCTTTTTCTTGACTCTTTAAAATTGAAAAAGCAAGTTGTGTCCAAGCGTCATTAAAATTTATTTTAAACAGAATATTCATACCCTTTTTCCTGCGTTGATCTTTAGGTTGAGAAAATGGAGCCTACCAACCAAGGAATTCCCCTTGGTGGAAATCCTAGTCCCTTCTCCTCTTGGGGAGATGTTGGTGCACCCCATATGGCCACATTGTCGCTTCCAGGACTGACAATTGGCTTGCCGGTCTAGCTCTTCTCAACCAATGTCGTTCAGAACACCACTATTCCTGAACAGTCGAATCAGCAATTAGATGAGTCCAAAGTTTCCCACCAACCTTCTACTTCCTCTAATTCTTCCTCTCTTCCTTCCTCTTCGCTTGACGGGACTGGTAAAGCTAAGAACCAAGTTCCTAAGGAGAAGACGGAAAAGAAGAAGAAAGAGAAGAAGAAGAAGAAGGAGCCAAAGGCGACTGGGGGCAAATGAGTGTCGTCTAACGAAAATCTACACACTACACTGACCAGGCCTAAATCTCCATGTGTCATTTGCAAGGGAGACCACTTTCACAGAGATTGTCCCTGCATCCCTCGGATACTAAGGGACTGGTCTCCCTCTTTGCACAATCCGGTGGCGTCAACCTCTGATAGCCATGTTGAAAGCACACCGTCAACTAGCGAAAGTGAAGTCCCAGGACAAAAAGGGAGAGCTAGATCTCCCTGTAAACTGTGCGAAGGCAATTACGCCATCCACCGTTGTCCCTTCTTAGACGAAGCTAAAAGAGTTTTGGATGATCGTCCGGTTTCCCCGTTACGACTCCCTCCTGGATATAAAAAACTCTTGCCAAGTCCTTCTTTAGTTGAAAATCCAGCTGACCCGCTCAAGTGGTCAGCTGAAGCGCCGGTCATTGAAGATGAACCAGCTGAATCCATACCCGACGAAAGTCAAAAGGTCGAGGCGGCAGTTGACCTGGTCTTGCCTTCAGAAGTTTTATCTTCGAATGACACAGTCACTGAAGAGAACAAGGATGACACCGTCCAAATTCTCTTCATCAACACAGACTCTGACGAACACGGGGGCACCCTGCCCATTCCTTTATCGCGGGAAGGAAGTTCGTCAGAGCCGTACCCGGCCGTCTACTCGGTCCCACCACCAAGCAACCTAGTTGTCTCCTTCGACTGGAATCAACTAGGCAGACCTCGTTTACCAGCAAGCATACCATTCAGACTTATGGTCCAAATATACAGAATGGTTATGGCTGGCACCATCATTTATGAGGGGGCATCTGTGAGTATCCTTTCCTCTATTGCTTGGAAAGCGCTTGGTTCGCCATCGCTTTTGCCTGAAATGAGAAATCTGACAGGCTTCGATAAAGGAACCAGTCGACCTTTAGGGATCCTCCCCAATGTGCCCATAACATTGAAAGGGAAGACCGTTCAAATGAACGTGATGGTCGTTCAAGGACCCTTGGATTATAACCTACTCCTTGGACGAGACTATATTTATTGCATGGGAGCCATCGTCTCCTCACTCTTTAGAGTAATGTGTTTTCCGCACGAAGGAAGAGTGGTCAAGCTCGTGGACCAGCTTTCATTTCCCAGATCACGCATCGCAAATAGTCATATACCATCCCTAAATGGTCTCTTCACGCAAGAAATGTCTCAACCCACGGTCCGTCCTCCCGATGAGCGCGAGTGATTCGGAAGGATATGACTGGAACCCAGGGGGCATGCATCCTGGTCTGCTTCGGCAGGAAAACTTTGGGTATAGGGTAGGTTTCCGCGGGAGAATATGACTAGTCCGTACCCCGTCCGTGATTGGAAGAGGGGTTGTTCTAGAATAAGATTCTTTTGTCAAATTTATGTGAGTTGGCGGGCATCGTCGCTCACCTTTGTTTATCTCGGTAGACATCGCCGAAGAAGTGTTTTGTTTGAAAGATTAATGGAACAATCTTTGGGTGACCTGAAAGAGGTAGGCCTTTCCTGGTAGAACAAATGTTTTATCTGCAAATTGAGGGGTAACCTTGAAATCGTACTTTATACCTGGGGGCATGCAAACCTTTCGGAGTGCAAGCAAGGGGCGGCTATTTATTTTTTAAATTTTTAGGACCTCTAACCCTTTAAACTCGTAGGATTAGTCGTTTCCGAACTTGCATAACGAAAGGATGCGGGGCATAGCTTTGTAAGGCGCAAGCTTCATAAAAAATGGCATCTTACATGAGACATTCTTATCATATGACTGGATTAATCGAGCAGTTTTAGCACATAGTTCATGCTCGTTAAAAAATAAACATAAGATCGAGCACGTGTTTCAACCCGCGTTTAAGCTCGTTAAAAAATGAACTATCCTCCGGTAAATGACCACCGTGAATGTAACATTATTATCCATTAAAGCCTTGGTCGTGTTTGCACCATCACCTCCACTTTTCCATTGGCCGATCATTCACCTCCATTTGATTGTTTACCCATTTTGAGGAACAGCTGCGAAGAGTGATTTCACTAGCCATCCTTGTGACACTGCCGTGATTGGAAAATTCCAACCCTTACCTGGAATCAGCTGCTACCCGTTTTATCACTCGTTCCTCAAAAGGCGAGTCTTCTTTAAGCTCTTTTCATCTGACTCGTAAAATATGAAAAGATTGCCGAGTTTTGGCCTTCCAGCTCGTTAAGGCGACCGGAAGTGCTATCCCTCCTCTAGATTTTAATCTTTTTGGACCTGAGGGATTATTGCACAAAAAGATCGAGCGCTTGTTTTGTTCGGCTCGTTAAAACTATCGAAAATTCATCCCTTCTGTATTGTTTTATACTTTTTCGGACTTAAGGGATTAGATGACGAAAAAGGAACTCCGGAGTTAACTTTACGTACCTTTTCAGACTCTCTAAAAATGAAAAGGACCGAGTTATCTTTGTTGTTAGACTCGTTAAAAAGATTAATAGCGACAAACTTGTCTTTAGACGAGAACGAGTTTCACTATCGCTAGGCTCGTTAAAACATAGCGATGGGTTTGCCTGAAGGGAAAATTATAGAACAAGCATATGTTATCCTCCTCAAGCTTGACAAAAATAAAGAGGTACTGGTCAGCAATGACTGGGGAAAATTGGGAAGAAACCCAAAGAACCTTTATTGGTAGCAAGTCGCTCTTGAACATGACACTTCCACTCCGTGCCTGAGTCGGGTTGGGTTGCTTCATTCACCGGTCACATCACCATGGTCTCGCCATACCATCCACCTTTGGGGTAAATGCTACCAATCCATCACATAAGTGTCGCCGATATGTTCAAGAGAAGTCATCCAGAGAAGTCAACCGTGTCCCATCCACTGCCATACATTATACTTCATTCTTTCATGACCGCCACCCTGAACCATATATCATCAGATCGTTTTCACCTCCATCAAAATCATTTGCTCCATTCCGTGTCATTGATGTGGGATTCATTAAGGCCCTCCTTTGACGGATCGCTTCTTGTCGACATCAGCTCATTATCCAAGAAGTTGATCTAGGAACACCCCCTTCAGTACTTTGAAGCTTGCATGCCTCAATGGCAAGTTTCTCACTTCCGGCGACAGGTATACATCAATGACCTTCGACCGAAAGATTTTGCGTGGTGTTCGACGCCAAGTCTTTTATTCACACCACGTGAATTGTACTACAGTACCTTGAGGGTCATTATCATTATCGGTGATTCCTCTCGCGCTTGTTAACAGTTTACATCATTGACTGGTAATCAAGCGATGTCTTTCCATGTTCGACTTCAAATCATTTCTCACATGGATCAACTTGTACTTAGAGTGAAGATCGGACGAGATTGAAGACCCCGGATCTAGTTTCATCCATCCGGGCTGCGATATATATTCAGGAAAAATAAAGACATTGACATGTACATCATTACAGCGCAGATAATCATCCTACCAAAAGGATGATGACTTCACCAAAATCATCAGTCTACCATCAGACGATTGTCTGTCCTGTGTACATAAAAATGAATTTATAAAGCTGAGAATGGGAATGCCCGCCTCAGCTAGATCATGAAAACAGTATGAAAATAATGTATTGTATTGTATCTTATTACAGGTCTCCTCCCAGCATTGAATGAACTTCGGATCCTCCTAATAAAGCATTTCACCCGATAAATGACCTCATACTTTAGGGGGCAACTGTTATAGACATTTTTGTGCCTTGCAGCTTTGAGCATGAAATGTCCATAATCCAAGGGATCCAAAGTCCCTAAAAGTGTTGTTCCTGCCCCTAAAGGAACAAGGTCAACCAATGACAGCTTCTCCCAGAAGTTCTCCACCTGAAACTGCTCAAAACTAGTCAAATCAGGATCAATTCAGAAGCTCCACTAGCTGCCTGCGTTGCAAAGCACCCAAATACACTGGCTAGGTGCATTGCAACGCACTTGAATGCACTACCCAAGTGCGCTGAGCGGGAAATGACAAGTGGCAGAGTCATTCAACGAGGTGGAGAGACAATGGAAGCTTCCAGAATCTTCTCCAATGACACTTGCCTCACTGAATTCGACCAGTGATGAGTAAGAGGCTCTCAGTCTCCAAGTGGAAGCAAGAACTGACAGAGAGAAGCCACAAGTCAAAACATAAGCTGACTCATCCTCTCTGCTTACATCTATATATGTATCCCTCATCCCATAGATCCAGAGGCTGGAATTTTGTACTTTACAGAGAATTGTTGTTGGTTTGAGATTGAGATTAGTACATTGGGTGATTTATGCTTTGTTGGAGGAGAGGAAGGGATTCCTTTGCTGGGAGGTAGATGCTGGATCGGGACTCACTTGGTTGTATCTCCTCTTGGACTTTCTTATCATATCAATAAAATTATTTGAGTTTCTCCTACATGCTGTGTATCAATAATGTTTTTTTATATTTGCATGTTTAGCTTAATATGATCCTAAGCTTTTTATGAATGTAAATCTATATCTTCGTGTAGTTTCTCTCTTTTGTGATCTTGCAGGAATTCGGTGAAGCTGGGCTGGTAAGGGAGCAGGGAGCTAGGAGCTATTGAAGAGAGGAGTGATTGGATCAACAAACTAGCGAAAGACACAGGTTAGTTACATCCTTCCTCTTCATTTACATTTCATAAAGAAGAATACTCAAGTAGTTTTCCTTGTTTGTTGCTAAGTCACTATCACACCTTAGAGTGGGATAGGGGCATTCTGAATAGATACTTTTCCCAACAACACTGACCTCTTTGATACCAGTTGATCTAGGAAATGAATTCTTTCAAACAATAATACCCATTATAAATGACTTTTTACTAACACTTACATTTTCTTGTGAAATCATGAAAGATAAATATTCTAAACAACTTCATCAAGTCATCAATCATGAAACAAGAAGCAATAAAAATGAACAACCAGAAACACATGAGATGATAATGGATTTCACCCAATGTGGGTTATGTCTTCAGGCCCAGTGACAAGAGTGGGGAGGTCACTTCGTTAGTTGTTGCAAGAATATGACTAGTACATTATGCATTCTTTGTTAATACAAGGATGAACCCCCTTAATAAGAGTGGCATGTCTCTCCCTAGAGATGTTATTCTATAAGAACTCTCTCATAAAATATCTCGTTTAGCATGGAAAAACAACAATCAGTCACATAAAGTGGCATACAAGGATCCTCTCACAAAGTGGCATACATGGATATTGAAATCAAATCATCATCTCAACAAAATGAAATAAATACATGACAACAATGCACCTTATACCTCCAAGTCTAGGGATGGTCTAAGCATTGACTGCTCGGATGAAGGAATTGCCTATGCCATTTTGTTCCTTCCAGAAAACCTTGAAATTTGACTATAAACTCGACCCCTTTCTGACTTGGTCAAATATGGGGTCCCCAAGAATTTTAAATATTCTTCAAAGATTCTCTTTTGTGGGTTGACTAAAATTCGGCTACTCAGATGAAGAAACTGATCACGCCATCGCTTACCTTGTGAAAAATCAAGACAAATGAGTATAAAGTTGGCCTAGTTTTGAAACTGTCAATTTTGGACCTCATGGAATCTAAAATATTTTATGTAGATTCATGTGTCAAGGTTCCACCTCCAAGGTTTTGTCCTCAAAATTATTCCTCTAGAAAATTCACTGCTTAGATCAAAAAACAATATGCACCATCATACTTCTAGTGAAATTCTGATTAATTTAAGTATAAACTTGACATATTTTTGCCACTAGCAAAAGTAAGCTCCAAGGAATCAGAAAGATTCCTCCAAGATTCCAAATCATGGTTCTACCACTCCACATTCCATTACTGATCAAGGTTCCACCCTCCATCTCCATGCCGAAATCATGGTTCCGCATGCCCTCCTGGTGTTGGGTTCTTCTCTTGGTTCCTCACGACATTGCTGGGCAATCGAATGGTAAAATTTGGGTTATATACGTTTTTGTGGGCACAATAATCAGTGAAAGGCCCATTTGGCCACCGATAAGTTGTTGGCATGGAGTTTTGTTGGGTGTGGGTTTATACCCCACCCTTATTAAACTTGATGTTCAACGTTTCTTTTTTTTTGGTGAGTTTTGTTAATTTCAGGGTCGCTCGTTGGGCGGGCCAACCTATCCGGCCTAGCAGGTTCGATCCCCGCCGGCCCCATTAATTTATATGGTGGTTGCCATTGTATTATGGAAAACGATCATTGTATTTTAATAAATGTATGTGGTTGTGAATAGTCGGGTCCACTGGCCTAGCCCCCCATCTAATTAATTAATTTATTTATTTTTAATTTAAAATGGTAAAAAATTGTCAACCGAATTTTAAGGGTCACTGGAAAAATTAAGTAGGCGACAATTTCGCTATTTTTGACCACTTATAAGTGCCAAATTGTCGCTCCATTAGTGGTTTTTAAATTTCGTAGGTTACCCCAATTTTATCTAGACCTCCAAATGTAGTTGTCTTCCAAATTTAGTTTGCACTCTGCTAAATTTAGCCAATGGGACCAAGTTGACCAAAAATTTGACTGTGAATATCTTGAGCATACGAAATCAGATTTGTATGTCACTTATGTCACTGGAATCAGGATGACGAGCTCTACATTATGTTCCTAGTTTTGATGAAATTTGAATGGTCTAAATTTTGGGATTTTCCAGAGCCACCATTCATTTTTGAGCTTCCTAGATCCACCTGCATCATACAAAACCATCATCAATAATAGAGACCATTTGCTTAGACCATGGGGAATGGGATGATGCATCAACTGGGATATAAAATGAAAAGAGAAACCTCTCTATAGAAATATCGACACTCTTTGACTTTTTTTTCATTTAAATTTGTTTTATTATCAACTTTTTTTTTTCATTTTTTTAATTGGTGATTCAACTGTTGGTGTTACAACCTTGGTGAAAATTTTATGTAATAATGTAAATAAAGGAAAAAGTAAGACCACAGGTAAGGGACATGTATTCCAAGCTGAATGTTGGTCAAAGATATCCTAGTGGGCATCATTGGATGTGTGTTCTTGGCTAAGGAAATTGACAAAGGCTAAGGCAAAAAGGCATTTGTGGCACATTTACTTATGAAAATAAAGGAAATTAGGAGAAAAGGAAGGTAAAAGATCACAAGTTGCATGTGAGAAGGAAAATGAAGGAAAGTAATGGAAAATGAAGAAATTGGAGGCCTTATTAATAAAAATGATTTTGAGGATCAATTGACAAGCTCTTGCCTCAAGCTTAGCCAGTGTAAGCTCTTAGTTAATTCAAGTTTGGGGCTCTCTCATTATTCTCTCTCTCTCTCTCATTCTTGGTCACTTAGATTTTTCTTGGAGCACTTTAGCTTTGGATCAAGGAAGAAAAAGAAAGAAAAGGGAAAGGATGGAAAGCAAGGATCAAGGAAGAAGAGTAAGATCAAACAGCTTTGATAGGAATACTTACAAGTAATATTTTTCCTATGTGATTTCCTAACTGGTATGGACATGCATGGCTTTGCATGTTGGTGTATGGTTCTCTTACTGTCGGTGGCATGGCTTTGCCAGGCTATGACAGTGGTTTTTAGCCTAGCCTTACCTTTTTATATATGTCATGGTGTTGGGATGTTTATTTTGGTTTTTGAGCTTTGGTTTGCTAGATGGTTTTCAGAATCTGAGGCGACGGCGGTCTCAAGTTTCATTCCCAAAGGCCTAGGAATCCCTTGAATGGTTTTGGTAGGATATATGGTAAAGCCTGAGGGAGGAGTCTGAGTTTAGGGCCTAGTGATCTGGGTTTGGATTGCGGTAAAGTCTAATAGACTAGTCTCGGTTTAGGGCCTAGTGATCCAGGATTGGATTGCGGTAAATTCTGAGAGGCAAGGAGATGGAAAATTACTCAAGGATATTGATGGATTCCAGATGACATTCCAAGTTCGGTTTGGTTGTCATCGGAGCACCGGTTTTGGTGTAATCATAATTCGATGAGTGTGGAGGTGGTTTAGCCTCTAGATTCCCTTGGTTGCTCTTGGATTGGTTGTTCTACGAGATCCCACGTTCATGATTGGAATATGGCACTGGGGTGACTGGTTGAAAGAGACATTTGGTTCAACCATGTCTACGATCAGGTGGTACGGGGAAGTCCCAAACCTAGTCATATTTTCCTATGATTAATAAAAGATAAGTTCTCTTACTTTTTCACTAATTTATATGTGGATTTAATGGCTCTCATATCTCCAATATTTATATGGTTTTATGTTGGTTATAAGCATGGTTAAATGATTGGTTCATGTCATGGTTATTTCATGCATTTACTTGTAATTGTTAAATGAATGGATGCAATACCTAATTGATGATATAATAGTTCAATGGAGAAGGAGGTGATCCTTCTGGTTATGTTTCATAAGTTATTTTGGTCATTTATGATCTGCCTTGTATCCTAGACTAGTAGGTTGCATTGATGCCAACTGTTTGATAGAATGCCAATCCAGGTTGGGGATTTTCAGGCCTAGTCCTGAGGTTGAATTTTTTATTTATCAGCATTTTTATGATGTATTTGATGGATTATGAAGGTTGTAGCAAGTTTTGGGCAGAGGCCAAGATTATGGGCTAGACAAGTGGCTCAAATCTCGGGGTCGTTGGCACAGGTTTGCTGAGAAAATTCCATAGTCGCTGGCACATATGCCTATGAGAGCGACTTTGGGTTTCTAGACACTGTCATGCCTATAGCATGAGAGAAACCAGGGGTTAAAAGGCTTAAATCATCAATGGGACTCAAGGACAAGATGGTTGAGTGGATGACATGTCTCCTGAGGATGTTGTTGTTGATGTAGATGGATTCTTTTAATATGTTCTTTCAGTTCCATTTCCTTAAGATCACCAAGGAATTTGAATCCCTTATAGTAGCTTCTCTCATCGCATGTTTACCTTGGCTGGCAAGTTTCTTGGGTGGAATTGGGAGGAGGGGGTGTTACAGTTCACATTGTTGTGTTGGCATTGATGTCAACAAGGTCATGGTAATGATCATGTATGTATGGATGTGACTTGGTGGTCCTATTGGTTTGTAGGGATATATTCACAGTGAGATGTTTTTTTTGGCATTAATGTCAACCTAGTAGCATTGGATTTGGCATATTTACTAGCATGGAGATGTGCAAATGAATCTATGATTTTTAGGTATTCCATACAGAGTGTGAGGAGAGGATATCATGGTCCTCATGATCACGTTGTTGCATAGAGTTGGATGTGGTGAGGTGTTTGGTTATACATTGGTTATGCATATGATTTTTTGGTTATACATTGTTACCAAGGATGGTTCCCATGGTATTTGGTATGGCAGTTAAATGGTTTACCTTGGTATTTGATTGAGAATGAGTATAATATTACCATGGTACATGTATTCTTGGTATTGGGATAACCATGGTATTTTCCCTAGGTATTGATTGTTGATAATAATTTGACTTAACCATTTCATAAAATTAAATAATAGAGGAAGAGAATAAAAGTTATGTTGGTTCTCTTGCGTGAGGAAATTGTCAAACATGTCAACTCAGAAATTCGTTGGATAAAGAAGTGACAGTTTTGCAGACGATTTTATGGGTAAATGAAGATGGATCTCAAAATTTTGAGACATGATTTTTGTGCAAAATGAACCAAATTAGTTTTCCAATGAGTAGTTTTTCAAAATTTGGTCTAGATTGAGAGAAACAATAGGTTCTTCAAAGGACATTTTCGCAAATTTTCTATTGTGGTCATTTTCCAAATTTCCCAAATTAAAATTCCAAATTCAATTTGCTTTGGGAAAGTGATTAACATTTAAAATATCAAAAAGAAAGTGGAGATAGTGGATTGATTGTGTCAATGAGCTGAATCTAGATCAATCAAGCATATGAACAGATTTTTGCTTCTAGTAGTTCTGTGTAATTATTGAGCTGAGAACTTGAGTTCATATTTATGTTTGAGAGAGCTTATTGTGAGATTATTGATGTTGACTTAATTGAGTTGAGGATGTTAGAGAGTGTGTTGGAGAAGGTTTCATTGAGTGTTGATGCTTCAGATCTTGTGTAGAGCCTAGATGCTTTAGTCCATGAGTGCTAGTGACTGAATAATGTCTAGATCTGAAGCATGCTACAAAATAGATCAGATTTGGAGTTGCTGGTGTAGTGATTGATTTGGAGAGTTTTTGTATGCTGCTAGAGTATATGTTGGTGATCCTTACACTTGTTTTGCAGGAGCTTCTATTAAATTTGGTGCATAGCCTTAGTGTTGTATGTTGCTAATTGTTTTATGCAACATTATATTCTTGTGAGGGTCTGTTGTATTCAGATTTGATTGTGGCCGCAGTTTTGATATTGGAGAGCACATTTCTTGTGAATGTGTTTTCATATTTTGATTGATGATGAGATCTTGCTACTAAGAGCATGGTTGCATATTTGGTTTCTAGTTGAGCATAGTTTCTTGGGGTCTAGTTTGAAAATAGATGAAATGAGATATGCATTGTGGTGAGAAGCAATGACTTCATGGAGGTGGACCAGTGATGTCGAAGCTTCCATGAAAGGAAGAACTTTGTCAATCTGATGGTGGTTGGATAATCCAATGGTAGTTGGGCAATGATCGATTGATCGTGGTGGCCTTTAGTGGATGGTAGTCCATAGAGATCTATAGAGAACAGATTATTCCGAGTTGATCCAGTCATATTGAGTCTCCTAGCCAATGGTGGTTGGCATTTTGTATATGAGGTTGAGTCTCCATGTTGATGGGAGTCAACACACTATGTAAAATATCGATTGCTTGACATAATATAATTCAAAGCAAAGCAACAACAGCAAGGGTTGTTTTTCTCCCAGAAGGGTTTCCACTAGAAATCTTGTGTCTCATGTGTGATTGATGTGATGTGCATTGTCTATTTTTTATGTTGCTCACATGGTTTATGATTTAGTTGTTTATATGGTTTTATGCATGGATAATCTAGTGTGTTGTTGGTGAATAATTGTGTGATTCAGTAAGAAGTTGATAAAAGAAAAAAAATTGTATATAAGTCACGCTACTGATTCACCTCTCTCTTCCCCCCTCCTCTCAGTAGTGCTCAAATTTTTCCAACATAAACTATAAGGACTAGTATGATTTTTTGTCCTTTTTCATTCCCCCTACCGTGAAATATTTTTTCAAACAGTGTTACATAGGGATGCATTGCATAGGGTACGGAATGTGCTCCCCATGATCCTAGGGCATGGTTACTCTAAGGGAAGGGGGGAATTTCCCAACATCAAAAACTAAGACACTCCCATGCTGCCCTTTGACCCAGGAAAAAAAAAGATAAAAAAATGTAAAAACCAAAATGATTAAAAACCTAATGCACAGGTAGTGTTTTCTAGAACAAAAATTATTCTAATTTAGGTAATGGAATTATCATGGTTGTTCCTTAATCCTTCATGTAAATAATGTATAGGTAGATGAGAAGGCACCTAACAAAGAGAACTTGAGTTGGTTGGCATTCCAATGAGTAGCCTAGAGAATGCAAATGATTTTGATTCAAAAAGTGACACGCGTATGGTTGATCTAGAGAATGCAAATGATTTTGATTCAGAGAGTGGTATGCCTATGGTTGGTCCTTATTCCTTCATCCAATAGTTGGATACAAAGAATTCAAGTGGGGTATTACCTTAAGAAATTGATTCTCATTTGTCAATTGGTATGTTCTTATCTTAGTTATCTTAAGACAAATATCTACATCTTCTAAAATTCCTAAGTATAATAAGAAATAAAATAGTGAGAGATAATTTCTGAACCATAATTAGTTACATCATTACATATATTGTTTATAATTTACTATGTTACATGTAATGATGTACATTATTTGTGCATTATTATTATGCCTAGAGTAGCAAGGAGCTTCAACAACATCGACAACTCAAGAGAAAGTGTCACATCTGTAATTTTAACAAATTAAATTGAAAAACATTTAAGTCCATAAAAACTAGATAGATCAAACATACTTCTACCTTTTCCCTTAATCCTTTAATCATGAAGGAAATTATGTTTCTATTTATGTTGGTTCCTTAGGTGTACTTATTAGATCTAGGGTTAAGATGTTTATATATTGGTGTATAAGATAAGCTTTCAATGATCTATTTTTAAATTTTTGTATATTTTAATATTAAATTTTTAGTATTTTAAGTGAGGTACCCTATGTTGGGGACCTAATATCCCTTATGATGTTCCTGAGTTTTTCCACACAATGTCGAATGTGTTTTCCCACTTGTGTATCCTCACAACTCAAAAGCTTGGTAGATCATTGGTTTCAACATGCCCATTTCATATTTTGAATCTATTTGCTTTTTTTTAGATGTTAGTCTATCCCACAACTTAAGATAAACAAATCCAATTTTCAAGCAATTCCTTAGTTTCAGTGCAATTCTAACATTACAAAACAACAAATATAGAAGAAAAAATCCATCCACATTGATATCTGAATGACTTTCCACACCAATGGTAGGAGGTGCTTTTAACTCCCAAGGATTTTGATAGTTTTTTATACCGAAAATAAATTCAAACTATGATTCACTGATTGAGGAT
Organism: Pinus tabuliformis; assembly: GCA_031772625.1. Lineage (NCBI taxonomy): Eukaryota > Viridiplantae > Streptophyta > Pinopsida > Pinales > Pinaceae > Pinus > Pinus tabuliformis. The sequence goes on from CM062815.1 coordinate 895,483,725, forward strand.
TCTAATACTCTTTTGACTCAATTGAACTTAGAACCCTAGTTATATTCAACTTTTAAATCTTCATTAATAGATAAATTAAATGTTTTGCATATGAAAGATCAAATGCAGAATTGTATACTCATTAAGTTTTGAAAAAGTATTGTCATGGGTATGTCCTAAGAAGAAGGATTTTTGTCTACTTACAAATTTTTCCTCTTTTTCTTTTGTATTTATATTCCAACTTATTATTCCCTACAACATCAGGGTAATAACGTATTAAAAAAAAATTGAAGTTGACATTAAATCTAAGTTGTCCAAAAATTTATGAAATTTTTCCAAAGTTTAACCTTATAAATTAATATTTATTATTTTTAAACCATATTTAAATTCATTTATCTAAAATACTATTGGTTCAATTCTTTCACTTCTTATTATGTAATGATGGCAAATGTACTTCACTATCAATTTGTATTGTACATTTTTATGTACAACTTCCACTATAAAATAATTTCAAACCCTTATTATACGAAATCCGAGAAAATTTACTCCACAAAATCACGCTCTTATAAATACCTTCAAACTGATTGCTGCAACTATACACATGCATTCATTATTCCACTATACACATGCATTTATTATGCCTTATTCCAAGCACCATATTATACGAAATTCAAGAAATTTTACTCCACAAAATCAGGCTCTTATAAATACCTTCAAACTTATCGTTGTCACTATACACATGCATTTATTATGCTTCAAGAAATAAATCGTTCGCAGAACTAGAACTCTTCTTCCGGGTAGACGCGCCTCGTCCTCTTCTGCATTTATTAGAAATAAAGTGTATACACCGGTTATTCGTTGGAGCGACAGCTGGTATTTACAACTTCATGTATCGGCAAATCAATACATGAATTCATTTTATTTTCTAAATAAAATTGTTAATTTATTATCGTTTTTATTTATATTTATCATACCAAAATAATATGAAAAAAGAACCAATCTTCATTTATTATAATATTTGCCTAGTCACAATTATGAACTTGATTCCATTATGCTAATGTATCGACCATATTAATAACTTACTAATTTCCAATCATGGATTAGAAAAGTTTTTATTACACTTTTATGCCACCAACTGAAGTGAAGTGTCCAGTGTGGAGAGTGATTTATGTTGACACAATGTCATATCTTGATGTGGTCGCGAGCGCAATATAAAGAGGACCACAATTTAATATATTCATCACTGTCACTCTATTATCCAGCGTTTCAATGTCTCGCACATCATTTTAGGCATAAATGATTTGCCCAAACATCAAAATGATGTGTTTGTTGTCTGATAAGGATTATTTTTTACATGTTACTTTTGAGGATTCCACTATAAAAAACTAAACAATGTGTATTGTTTATTATTCCCTGCAGCAGCAGGGTAATAACATATTAAAAAAAAATTGATGTTGACATTAAATCTAAGTTGTCCAAAAATTTATGAAACTTTTCCAAAGTTTAACCTTATAAATTAAAATTTATTATTTTTAAACCATATTTAAATTCATTTATCTAAAATACTATTGGTTCAATTCTTTCACTTCTTATTATGTAATTATGGCAAATGTACTTCACTATTAATTTGTATTGTACAATTTAATGTACAACTTCCACTATAAAATGACATATGTACTCCATCACTATGTATAAGGACTAATGCTTTATGCAGAAACTGAACAAGGGCAAGGATATATATGATTTATTTTGATAAAAAGCATTATGTAAGCATGAGAGCTGCTCCAAGCGCTATCTCTTTCAGTTGAAAAAAGATATGATATGACACCAAGTAGTTGGACAATCGGCAACGGCTAGGATTGACTTGTAACAAGCTATATGAGTAGTCTACATAACTTAAAATGACGTATGCGTACGGGAATTGGCTGCAGAGACTGACGCTGGGAAAGGATAGATGTCACTTACTTTAATCTGCCACCGAATTGATGACAAGTAGAGGGAGGCAACAACAAGGGCCAACTTATTTTGATCTCATGAACTGATACAGAGATTCATGGAGTAGTTGGGGAATTGAATTTTGACAATTAGCCATGCAATCTCTTGCCTTGTTTCATGTGCTCAAAAAAGTGTAATGATGGATGAAGATTATTGTCATGTTAAGCAATAGTGTGTATAGACCTGTATTAATTCACAAAGATTTATAAATGATTTTGGAGGGTAGATAAAGATTTTACTTTAAAACTCTTTTTATATTTCTACTTAATGTTGTTATAACATATTCAAAATATAAAATATTTAACAAATCAAATATGTTTTTTTCAGTGATTAAATATTTTGGAAATTATTTTTTTTTAACTCAAAATTTTAATATTCTTATATTTTTAGTTTTTGTTGTATTTAATTATTTTGTATCTTTGAATTTTTATTTAATTGTTTTGCATTTTAAAATTGATGGGACCAGCCCTCTCAACCCTTACAGTTAATCAATAATTAATTTATGATTAATAAAAGGAAATAATGGAAATAGTCATATGGGTTGATTGCGCAATTAAAAGGTGTGTATTGTGACTGGTGTGAGGGGACACTTGTCCCTGCCTCGAACTCCACTCTCCTGCGCTTTGCTTACACTCAAAACCCTCGTTCACTATGGCATTTGTACATTGTGGTTCTCTACTGCTGCTGTGAGGGTTTGTCGACTGTTACTCTGTGCTTGTGAGGGTTATGGCAATGGTGCCTGGTCTGAGCTTGCCCACGGGCCCTTCTGCCTGGAGGTTTGGTAACTATGTCAACAACTCCTTGTCTGTTTACTGTTTGGCCTCGCCTGGGTGCTATGCTAGTTGTTCCATTGACTACTGTGGAGAGTTTCTTTCGTTCTTCAGCTGTTGTATCTTACCCTCTCATGGGTGTTGTTCTTGTTACTGTTGTCTCGGCTTTCTCTATGTGCATTTGTTGTTTGAATGTTTGGTTTCTCGTATGGTAGTTTCTCTGGTTAACTGGTTGTTATATTTTATGGTTTACAAGTTGTAGTCACAAGGGACAGGGTCCTCGGCTCTGCTCATCACTGGGCAATGTAAGCCCTCTGGTCCATGCTTTAGCTCCTCCTGGCAATTTTTCTTCCTTACTAAGGGTAGTCGCTCCTTGTGAGCAGGGACTCCCTCTTGTGGTTACGACCTGGTTATGGGTTCTTCTCTCCGACGCCATCCACTCCTCTAGTAAGCCTTCAAACCCTCACCCTCTCTACTTCATGCGTCTTCTATTTAGTTGGATAGTCAGACCACTAACGACTCTCTGTTGGTTTTGTCTGCAAGTAGGTTGTGGCTCTAGATGCTTGTTTCCATGCCTGTTGCTGCCTGGAGAAATCGGTAGGGTCACTTCTCGATATTGACCTGTGTTATCATTTTTTTGTTTCACGGCTCCAGCATTCTTGTTGTCTAGTATTTTGGTTAGGTTTTTGAGAGCCTCGGCTCCTCTGTTCCTCGTTTGTTATTGGGTTGCCTTCGGGCTTCAACCCTTCTGTATAATTTATGTTTGCAACAGTTATGGAGTCGTTCTGGGTTTTCACACCCTGGGTTTGCTGTCGGTTGTCATATGTATGGGCTCGCCCTGTCTTAACAGTTGTTGGTTTAATATTCTGTAACTTATTTTCATGTAAAGATTGTTACTTGGAAAAGGAAAAAAAAAACTCTATATGCTTGTGGGTTACCTGTATATGTAATGCGATTATTTTAATGTTGAGATTGTTAATCTTTCGAGGGTTTCTCCATATTGATTGTCTACTCTTCATATGTCTGAAACTCGTTGCTGGCTGGAACTGTGAATTCGGTTCTCTGTTATTATGACGTTTTTGATTGCTGCTTGAACTGTCCTTGAGACACTCTGTTTGCTTGGATTACTGTTAGGAAAGCAATGCTAGAACAGGAAATTCACTCTTATGATTTGTCAGTATGCACAGTAATTAATGGAAAGAGATAACAGTTAGCTGCAAATGGATTCAGATGTTTGTAACAGAAAATTTCTTTTTGTATTCTATTCTATATCTCATGAAATCGAACCCGTTACAATTTTGGTGTATTTTCTTTTAAGCTATTTTGAAAAAGTTTCTCACAACTGTTAGAAGTTACATATATAGTTGCATGGTTATGATAACTGTTCATTTTTTTATCCATTTGTAATTTTACGAAAGACAACTAATTAAATAAAATAAAAGAATAAGTTGGCTGGAACAGCCTCCAGCTAATCATAATGTTCCTAAATGCTATTTGACTAATAAAATAAAAACAAAAGTCCCTAAATGTTGTTTAACTAATAAATGGAAATGAAAACTAAACGGTTATTGTGAACTTGTCTGTCTTAGCTAAGACCAAATACCCTAGCCATGATACCCTCAGTTGGATGCTCCTACATCAAGCTCCTAAGGTAATAAAAATTCATGGCTCCAGTCCATGAGCTCCTCGACTGAATACCCTGCACGCTGTATTTGTCCTACGTCAAGCCAGGAACTGTCCTCGATGGGACAATTCTTCCACTTGACAAGGTATTGTAGGTACTCCTTCCTTCGAGTCTACCTGGCCACCTGAGTATCGAGGATTCTCTCGATCTCAAGGGGCTGAGCTAAAGGCATTTGCCTCATCCATGAGTTACTTCCTTCCTGGGTGTCCTGTTTTGGCCGTGCCGAACTATCGTCTTCTGGACTGGCAGTGTATGGAAACAAATCTGCCACATTGAAAATGGGTGATATGCCTATCCCTGGAGGTAGTTGTAATTCATAAGCATTGGCAGAGAATTTACACAGAATTTTGCATGGGCCAATCTTCTTATACTTCAGTTTGTTGTATTCACCCTTAGGGAACCGTTCTCTGCGCAAATGTGCGAGGACTTCATCCCCCACATTAAATTGTGCCTCTCGCCATTTCAAATCTGCCCGCTGCTTATACTTTTGACTATTGTCCTACAATTTCAACTTTACCTGCTTGTGTAGGTCATTCATTGCTTTGGCGAAATCTTCCTCGTCAACACTCTGTCTTTCCAGCTGTCCTAGATCCCGTAACTCATGCACTCCGTGAGGATGCATGCCATACAAGATTTGAAAATCACTGTATCCTGTGTTGCGATTCGGTGAATCGTTGTAAGTGAACTCTGCCTGGGCAAGTACACAATCCCACATCCGTGAATTTTCTCCGATCAAGCTTCGTAGCAGGTTTCCCAAGCTCCTGTTCACCACCTCCATCTGCCCATCGGTCTATGGGTGATAAGCAGAGCTGAAACTCAACTGTGTGTCCAACTTCTTCCACAAGGTGCACCAGAAATGTCCTATAAATTTCACATCCCTGTCGGAAACAATGGACTTAGGCAAGCCATGCAGCCTGACTATCTCCATGAAAAACAAGTGTGCTATGTGAGTGGCATCACTGGTTTTTTTACAAGGGATGAAATGTGCCATCTTTGAGAACCGGTCTACTACCACCATCACAGAGTCATAACCTCGTTGTGTTCTAGGCAGACCCAAGACAAAGTCCAAGCTGACTGAGTCCCACGGTCTACTCGGAATAGGCAGTGGTGTGTAGAGTCTCATGTTCTGACTGTGTCCTTTCGCCAACTGACACACTTTACACTTAGTTACAAATTGTTGCACATCCCTTCGCATCTTCGGCCAATAATAAAAGTGACTGAGCTGATCTAAGGTCTTATCAATGCCGAAATGTCCGGCTAGACCTCCGTTGTGCTTCTCCCGGATGATGTTCTCTCTCATTGAACAATCGGGAATGCATAGTTGTCCTCCTTTAAACAGTAGCTTCTCCTGTAAGTTATAGTCCAACCATGGACTATTATTCCTCAACAAAGGGTTTTGGTAGGCTTCATAAGCCTCCTTGAAATCTGCATATGTCTGATACAAGTCTATCAAGTGTTCAAAACCCAACACTTGTATCGTGCTCTCCTGCAAGAGCAAAACTCTCCTGCTCAACGCATCTACTACCTTGTTGGCCTGTCCACTGATATGCTTCAAAACAAATGTGAAACTCTACAAGTACTCAACCCATTTTTCATGCTTGTGGTTCATCTTATGCTGCTGCATAACATACTGCAATGCAGAATTATCAGAAAACAAAACAAATTCATTACCGAGCAAATAGTGTCTCCAATGCTTCAATGCTTGGATGACAACATAGAACTCCTTGTTGTAAGACGAGTACTTCTACCTGCTTTCGTTCAATTTTTCACTGAAATAAGCAACTGGTTTGTCTTCCTGGCTGAGTACGGCCCCAATGGCTGTACCACTGGCATCACAACGGACCTGGAAAAGCTTGTTAAAATCAGGAAATCTCAGGATTGGTCTTTTAGTGATCTTCCTCTTCAACATGTGGAATATTTTCTCTGCTGCTTCAGTCCGACGGAAAGGTTGAAATGCCTTTTTAATAGTGTCCAACATAGGTGCGCAGATCTCACTAAAATTCCTCATAAACTTACGATAAAAACTTGCCAACCCATAAAAGCTACATACCTCGAATAGACTCTTTGGGGATGGCCAGCTAATGATAGCTGTAAATTTCTCTGGGTCCATTTTCAGCTCAATTTTTGCAATCACAAAACCCAAAGAAACTAATTCCCTCTGAAGAAAAGAACATTTTTTCAAATTTATCAATAGCTTGTTTTGCTTTAATTTCTCCATCACACTTTGAACATGTCAAAAATGTTCTTCTTTGGTTTTACTGAAAATCAGTGTATCATCAAGATATACAATCACGAACTTTCCAATGAATTCTTTCAACATCTCATTCATCAAGTGCATAAAGGTACTAGGGTCATTACTTAACCCAAATGGCATCACCAACCACTCATACAGGCCTTCATTGGTTTTGAAAGCTGTCACCCAGTCGTCCCCTTCTCTGATTCTGATCTGGTGGTATCCACTCTTTAGATCGATTTTTGAGAAATATGCTGCCCCGCTCAAACAGTCCATCACGTCATCCATCCATGGCAATGGAAACCTGTACCTGATGGTAATCTTATTGATGGCCCTCGAATCTGTGCACATCTGCCACTCTCCTCCTTTCTTGGGAGCTAAAACTAATTGAACTGCACAGGGACTTAAAATATCCCTTATCAATCCCTTATCTAGTGATTCCTATACCTGTTTCCTAATCTCCTCATTGTCCTTAGGACTCATTTGGTACACTGCCTTGTTTGGTAAACTAGCTCTGAGTATAAAGTCTATGTGATGACTAATACTTCTCTTAGGAGGCAATTTATCCAGCAAATCATCCACCACAATGTCGTTGAACTCCTGCAACATGTCCTGAATTTCTTCAGGCAAATCTGCAATTTCAGTGTGTAACAACTCTTGGCCTCCTTACAACATCATATTTTATCTCATTGTCTTCGATCTGTTTCAAAAATTCCTTTCCTCCCACCAACAATGCTTTGGCTCCACTAATTTCTGTTGTTTCTTCCTGCTTGATGGGTACAAGCGTGTGTTTAATCCCATCCTTGACATCATGAACCACGTTTCTGTCATACTGCCATGGTCTTCCTAGCAGTATTTGACACACGTCCATAGGCATACTATCACAAATAACCTTGTCCCTGTATTTGCCAATATGGAACTCAACTTCACACTGTTCATCAACAAACAGTTGATAGCCTTTCTGCAACCACGACACCTTATAGGGAGTTGGGTGCTTCAACCGTTTCAAACCCAACTTCTCCACCATCTCTGTGGAAGCTAGATTATTCGTGCTCCCATTATCAATAATCATCTTGCAGCATTTTCCGTGTGACTTACAGACTGTCCAGAATAATGCCTTTCTTTGGGTTTGGTCAGCTATCTCCTTTGCTGGTTTTAGCAGCGCCTTATTCAAAATTAAGGCCTCCCCTATCTCCAACACATTTTCTACCTCCTGGGGTGGTGCCTCTGCTTCCTCTAGCTGTGCAACATACTCTCCTCCTTGGCCAGCTTGTTCCCCTTTAGGACACTCAAAGTATCTGTGCCCCCACTTGTGGCACTGGTAGGCAGCTCCTCTGCCTCTGCCATTTCCCCTTCCTCTATTATATGGCCTTCCTCCTCTAGTGCTACCTTCTTTTTTGGCTGTCCCTGAGATCTTTGAACTGCTTCCCTCTTCACTGTTGTTGGCAGCTCTTCCTCTGCCAAAGGATTATCCTTTCCCTCTGCTAGTTCCTTGTCCTCTCCTGGCATTCTGCTTTCTTGTGATCTTCTCTTCTGCCTTTAAGGCACTCTGGTATGCTTCCTCTATGTTCTTCGGAGAAAGAATACTTATCTCATCCAATATCTCTAGCCTTAGGCCATTCACAAACCTTTTTGTCTTTTCTAGAGTGTCTTCAGTATAACCAGCTCTCAAATTCACCTAGTAGAATTCTTCAGTATATTCTTTCACCATCATTCCTCTCTGCTTCAAATTCTGTACCTGTCGATGCAGAGCAATCTGGTAATCTTTGGGCAAAAACCTACCCTTCATCTTGGCAACCATTCTAGGCCACTTTCTAATTGGTAATTTATTCATCCTTCTTCTCTCTGCTTGGACACTGTCCCACCATAAGGCCACGTGTCCTTTCAGCTTGGTAGCAGCGAATTTAACTCTCCTATCTTCGTTGACCTCCTCACATTCAAAATATTTTTCCAGCTCGCTAATCCAGTCCAACAACACTTTTGTGGACAAACTGCCATCATAATTCGGAATCTCAAGCTTTGGCTTACTGCTAGCCAACAAGACTGACCTCAATAATCTGATTTTAGGTCCTTCCTCATCTGATCCATCTGTCGTAACTACAGCTTCTTCTTCACTGTCATCTCCTACTTCCGGATCCCTTCTCCTTCCTGCTTCTACTGCCGCCAAGCGGGCATTCAGGATCCTAATCTCTTCCCTTAATCCTTCCTCTGCTACTCTCTGAATACCTCTCCCACGACCTCGTCTTCCAACTTCCATTTCTTATGAAAAAAACTCAAACCTGCTCTGATACCACAATATGATGGGACCAGCCCTCTCAACCCTTACAGTCAATCAATAATTAATTTATGATTAATAAAAAGAAATAATGTAAACAGTCATATGGGTTGATTGCACAATTAAAAGGTGTGTACTATGGTTGGTGTGAGGGGACACTTGTCCCTACCTCGAACTCCACTCTCCCGCACTTTGCTTACACCCCAAACCCTCGTTCACTATGGCATTTTGACATTGTGGTTCTCTGTTGTTTGCTGTGAGGGTTTGTCGACTGTTACTCTGTGCTTGTGAGGGTTATGGCAATGGTGCCCGGTCTGCACTTGGCCATGGGCCCTTCTACCTGGAGGTTTGGTAACTCTGTCAACAACTCCTTGTCTGCTGACTGTTTGGCCTCACCTGGGCGCTGTGCTAGTTGTTCCGTCAACTACTATGGAGAGTTTCTTTTGTTCTTCAGCTGTTGTAGCTTACCCTCTCGTGGGCATTGTTCTTGTTATTGTTGTCTCAACTTTCTCTATGTGAATTTGTTGTTTGAATGTTTGGTTGCTCGCATGGTCTTTTCTCTGGTTAACTGGTTATTATATTTTTATGGTTTACAGGTTGCGGTCACAAGGGACGGGGTCCTCGGATCTGCTCGTCACTGGGAAAGGTAAGCCCTCTGGTCCATGCTTTAGCTCCTCCTCACAATTTTTCTTCCTTACTAAGGGCAGTTGCTCCCTGTGAGCAGGGACTCCCTCTTATGGTTCCAACCTGGTTATAGGTTCTTCTCTCCAGGATCGTCCACTCCTCTGGTAAGCCTTCAAACCCTCACCCTCTCTGCTTCATGCTTCTTCTGTTCAGTTGGATAGTCAGACCACTAAGGCCTCTTTGTTGGTTTTGTCTACAGGTGGGTTGTGGCTCTAGACGCTTGTTTCCGTGCCAGTTTCTGCCTGGTGAAACCGGTAGGGTCGCTCCTTGATATTGACTTGTGTTGTCGTTTTTTTGTTTCATGGCTCCAACATTCTTGTTTTCTAGTAGTTTGGTTAGGTTTTTTAGAACCTCAGCTCCTTTATTCCTTGTTTGCGATTGGGTTACCTTCAGGCTTCAACCCTTCTGTATAATTTATGTTTGCAACAATTATGGAGTCATTCTGGGTCACACCTTGGGTTTTTTGTCGGTTGTCTTATGCATGTGCTTGCCCCATCTTAACAGTTGCTAGTCTAATATTCTATAACTTATTTTCATGTAAATACTATTACTTGGAAAAGGAAAAAAAACTTTATATGCTTGTGGGTTACATGTATATGTAATGCGATTATTTTAATGCTGACATTGTTAATCTTTCGAGGGTTTCTCCATATTGATTGTCTGCTCTTCGTATGTCTGAAACTCGTTGCTGGCTGGAACTGTGAATTCGGCTCTTTGTTATTATGATGTCTTCGATTGTTGCTTGAACTGTCCTCGAGACACTCTATTTGCTTGGATGACTGTTAGGAAAGAAATGCTAGAACAGGAAATGCACTCTTATGATTTGTCAGTACGCACAAAATTAATGGAAAGAGATAATAGTTAGCTGCAAATGGATTCAGATGTTTGTAATAGAAAATTTCTTTTTGTCTTCTATTCTATATCTCATGAAATTGAACCCATTACAATTTTGGTGTATTTTATTTTAAGCTATTTTGAAACAGTTTCTCACAACTATTGGCAGTTACATATATAGTTGCATGGTTATGATAACTATTATTTTTTTTATCCTGTTGTAATTTTACGAAAGACAACTAATTAAATAAAATAAAAGAACAAGTTGGCTAGAACAGCCTCCAACTAATCATAATGTTCCTAAATTCTATTTGACTAATAAAATAAAAACGAAAGTCCCTAAATGATGTTTAACTAATAAACGGAAATGAAAACTAAAAGGTTACTGTGAACCTGTCTGTCTTAGCTGAGACCAAATACCCTAGCCATGATACCCTCAGCTGAGCGCTCCTGCATCAAAAATTTATATTAAATTTCAATTTCTAGAATGATACAATTATAACATTGTCATATATACTATCAAATAACATATTACATCATATAAAATAACAAATTACATCATATAGAAAATAAATTATCAAATAATAAGTAATACATTTCATTTTGAGAAATATAGAAATTACTAAAAAATGTAATAGTTAGCTAAATTATTATTTTACAGTACTTAGATTACATAATGTTTAATCTATTGGTTCTTGAAATACACCTTGAAATGCCCATTTTTCACTAAGAAAAATTTCAATCATATTTATTTTCAAAGTCTTTGGTATAATGGTTAGTTAGATTATAATTTTATATCATTTAAATGACATTTTTAATATGAGTTTTGCCAAATACTTTATTCATTTTGAAATGTCATAAGATAATTAATGCAAATGTTATTTTTTTTATATTTTTTACAATACATTGGAATCTAGCTATGTAAGTCATGGTCAAATTGTCACTAGTGAATTTTGCCTAAAATCAAATAAAAATTAATTGAAATATCTTTAAATTATTATGCATTCAAAAACACATTATTAAAAAAATATATATCATAATTTTGTTAAAAATTATATCACCTAAAATTAATAAGGTAATTGTGTCTTTATTACATAAAACATTACAATGTCAATATTTTCTTAATTTATTAGTTCGTTTATTGTGTTTGATAAAAATCTCTACTTGAGTGTTCGTTTCACTTGTGTAGAACATATACTTTTTGTTCATATTTAGTATATTCATATATATATTTGTGATGTTTATCTTGAGCATATTCATATGTATTCGAACAAATGTAATATTGTGTAAAAATAGAATTCGATGAGAAGTTATATATATGTATATGTTAGCAATTTTAGTTAGCAAATTTCCAATGCAAGATAACAATATTTTTTTTACTACTTTTGCTAGAAACATTCTTTGGTTTGGAAGTATGGTTCTAGAATTTTGGTTTTTACCACTTTTGGCAGAAACATTTTTTTTGTTTGGAAGTATGGTTCTAGAATTTTGGTTTCAAGTACTAAGTCTCAAGTCATTAGCAATATTTTATGGCTACTAAAAACACTTTATTCATTCATTCATGTATGTCTTATTTGTTTCTTACTCTAATTTAAGGATACTTAAAATAAGAAAGAATATCTACAAAGTAGCCCATGTTCAAATACAATAATTAGTTCATACATTTCAAAATTCAATAATTGAACTAAGTGATGAGCCCCAAATTTGGTAACATTTTGGGCTCATTTGGCCTAATTACCTCTGCTCAATCCTTCATTTTTCATAACTTATGCATCATTTTTTAGTATATTTATGTCATTTGTACGAATGAGGGCAGTCACTATTCCTAGGTGGCTAACACGTGCTTATTTCAGGTTTTTTGACATTTAATGGAGCAAAACCACGCAGATGAGGGCTAGGAGACAGCCAAGATGGGGTTGAGGATTCGTAGGAGGGTTGTCCACAGCATTAAATGGCCTTCCTCAGGATTTTCACCCCCAACTCCGAGCTCTGACAGCCACTGCAACCGGATCTAGAAGACAGCCAAACGGATTTTGAGGAAGCAGCAGTTCACTCTTAGTTTGGTCAGCCAAGCCCCACTGATTTAGGAGGCCAGCTTGGGGCCTCAAGATGTATAAATGAGAGGGCTTTAGACTTCGAAAGGGACTTTTGAAAGCTTGTTGCACATTCTGGACTATGAGCTGCTAGCTCTGTTTTGCTCTTTTGTAGCCATTATTGGCATGTTATTTGACTTATGATTATTATCTTTTAATGGAAAGCAGGCAGATTTGAGTTCAGTTCTGAGTTCTTAAAGGAGCCATAGCTCTCGGGGTTGGGCCCAACCTGAGAGCCTAAGGCCTCCTTCCTTTGTATTGTTATCTTTCTTTCAGCATTATGGTTTTTATCTACATGCATTTGAAACACAGTTGTTGAATCAGATTTCTTGGTGTGGTTAAGTAGGTCATTGGTAGAAGATAGAGTTGCTTTAGCTGTTTAGAATAAATTGAGGAGATTAGAGTTGATAAAGGTTCCAGAAAAGGGTTGCTTGCACACTCATTTTCACCTCTTTCTAGGGGCTGGAATTGCAGACAGTGCTGCCCACCAAAACCATTGGTTTACACGTTCATGCAATCTGTGGTGTACTATTTTCATTTGTAGAAGTGTCCATGCGTTCAGATCTCTTGGAATGTTTCTTTGGTTTCGTACCATGCATGATTCTCCTTAGAAATAACGTTGTTGTTCATTGGTTTTATTAGACAGTTAGAATAGGTTAATAATATTTCGGTTATGTGCAGGACGTGGATGATTTGTTTCACTGTACAGCGCTACTCCCTCACTCTCTTGTCCTTCTAAGTCATGCCCAGGCCAACTACTCATCTCCCAAATAGACCCCATGTCTCTCAACCATTCTATCACCCTCGTTATTCTACCTTCTTCTTCCTTCCATTCCCTCTGCCCTCTTCAAGACAACCTAGCTTTGTACACCCCCTCTTCATCTCATCTCTCTGTCCCTAAGCCATTACAAACCCCTCTCCTACCTCCCTATCCACCCATGCAGCCTCCTCCACTCACCCATCACCCAAAAATCCGATTGTAGAACATCCTGTAGGAATTACTGAACATCCTGTAGAAGTTCTGAAACATCCTGTAGAACCCCTGCAGACTTCTTGTAGAAGCCCATAAACACGGTTGCTTGGCATCCAAACTTTGTGGAACTCTCTGGAAGGATGTTAGGGACTCCTTAGACCCTCTCTGAGCCTTCCTGACCTCTTCCAAGCATTTCCCCCCTTGGTCTACCCCTGCACAGTAAAGATCCAGTTAGAAGCACATGCATAATAATCCCAACAACTTGAACAAAAATACAAAAATATGTTCTCTTCAGATCAAAGTAGTCTAAACACCTGCATTTCACCTTCGTAGAAGTAATGGCATCGCTTTCAGTAGTTTGCATCCCCATCTCTGCATCAGTAAGACTAGCTGGTAGAATTAGGGTTTGCTAGGGTTTGTGTTTCTTGTTGGCTTTCAGTTCCTTTTTGCAAATAGATTAGCTTCCTTCGAGTTAGCTTTCATCCATCAGTTAAAAAGCTTCTTCTGAGAGCTCATAGAAGTTGGCTTGAGCCCCTAGCGGACTTGTGCCAGCTGACCAAGTGACAGCTGCGACAAGAGCTAGTTCTTGTGCATACAACATCGTCGCTTCCAAGTTTGTTACGAACTACCGGGTTGATAAATTTAGAGAAGGAAGCTCCAGGAGTTGTAGCATTATTGCTACAATACTGGAGCCCACCACTAAGCTACAGGGAAACACTAGCTATGCGGCCTTGTTGATTTGAAAGCTATGGCTAATTAGAGTCCCAAGTATCGCTATTTGCACAATGTATTTATAGTTACAATAACCATTAGTGAGCCAAATCTAATTGAAATTGATTTGAAAGGTTCGTTTTTTGTTCTCAACTTGATTGATGGTATGGCGTGCAACCAAATAAGGAAGCCTCGGGAAGATCGCAACACTTCAATGAGAGATAAATTTTTGAAAAGTGTAGCAATAAACACGTATACTATTTGATTTGATATGGAACTGAATTGCTTAAGATCAGAGAGGAAATAATCCAAGATAAACATTATTTATTAGACCAAGCAAGTGTTTAATGATCACCATAATATTTAATCATATATTTGACTGAAAATAACCGAAGCTTTAGTACTTTAAGAACTCAATAGAGTAAAAAATTGAATAATTGAATAGCTTGTTGAGATGAAAATTTGCATAACTGAGTAGCTAAATTTGAATAATTGAATAGTTTGTTGAGGACAAAAATTTGCATAACTGAGTAGCTTGTTGAGTAGGGAGATTTAGATCATTTATTAGCTTGTTAAACTAGCCCTAATTATTTAATGTTTTAAAACTTGAAGGCATGCTTATTGATATTATCAGCATTAGGAAAAAAGTATATTTGCAAATGTACAAGGATCTAACTTATCATAATGCTTTAAATAGAGAACCTATAGTTAGAGATAATGGAGAATATCGTAGAATAGTGAGAGTTGGTTCACGAGACCTCAGGATAGGAATTAGTTTATATTTCTTAGGTTATGGTTCTAACTTCCCTAAATCTATGATTACTATATAATGTGTGATGTACATGGACAATGGAGAGCATTCTACAGAGCCAAACTCTCCTAGTTCAAACTCTCTTTCGTAGAGCTTACTAGTGGTTTTTTTTATCAATTCAAACATCACTTTTTAACATGGTATCAGAGTGATAGGGCTGAGAAACCTGTTTGTTGTGTGAAGGATTTGAAAGGCGCGCCTGAGGCGAAATTGTCACATGGTTTGGGGGAAAAATTGCATCGATCCAACTATGAGAATTCCCCACATTTTATTTTGGATGACCGTCGTGAATCCGTGTTGGCTAATCATGCCGACCGTCAGAAATCTGTGTTGGCTAATTGCGTCGATCGTGCAAAAAAAAAGGGTGGGCTACGTCTTAGCAGTGGCTGCTAAGAGAAGGTTGCATGGAGAAAGCCGGAAGGAGGTCAAGGTTGCTACAAAATCGAGGAGAAATATCCACATGGAGGAACATCCATGTGCAGCGTGAGCAAGGTAGTAAGGATTGGCATGGAGGTCATAAGAGCCAGTAGCACGAAGGAGCATGCATTGACTGATCTGCTATTTTTTTCCATCACTGTTGTGGATTGGCATGAATCGCAACAAGAGATCAGTCTGAGAAGGAATCCACGAGTAGAACCAGGACTCGCAGAGATCACAAACATTGTCTTTGACATAGATCTGGGGTACATCTAACATATATATATTTTTTACCTGTCAAATTTTTTTAATCGCCAACACATTGAATAATCAAATGATTGAATAATACTTGAATGAGCATAACAAGCTCGATGGCTCCAATTATGCGAATTGGAAATTCAAGGTGCAAACTCTGCTAGAAGTGCAGATTGCTTGGATGATTGCAAATGGGGATGAGCAAAAGCCAGCAGCTGGATCATCATCGATCCCATATTGGGAGAAGCAAGAAGGTAAAGCAAGGATGCTGCTGAAGATGTCAGTGAAAGAATGCATCATACCACATATCAGAGAATGTAAATCAGCAAGCGAAATTTGGGGAATATTGAAGGATTTGTATGAGATCAGGAATACAAATCATCCTTTGCTCCTAAAGAGAAAGATATTATCCTTTAATATGGAGGAAAATGAAACGGTTGCTTCCTTCATAGTGAGGATCAAAAATTTGAAGAACAAATTGGCAGACATTGGTGAAACAGTTGCAGATATAGATCTAATAACAATTACCATGAATGGTGTGACTGATGACTACCAAATGTTTATCACTGGGATAAATGCGAGAGAGAAAATCCCAAAGTTTGAAGAATTGACAAGAATATTAATGCAATAAGAAGAAAGAAGATTAACTCTGAAGCCGAAGAGTGCAGATCTTGTGTTGATGGTGAAAAAGAACTTCTTCAAAGGAAAAGGATATCTGCAACAACAAAACAGAGGAAACTCACAGAAAATACCAAAGTAGACTCAAGGTATGCATCCAAATACAAGCAACTCTGAAATTAAATGTTTCTATTGTGGAAATATTGGTCATATCGCTAAGGAGTGCAAGAAGAAGAAATATCATGAACAACAGCAGTAACAGAAATGACATGCAGGTCATCTCACAAATGATAATCATGAGCAGAACTTCAGATCGTTCATGGTAGACTTTGATGAGAATGTTGATGTAGACATCTAGTATGTAGATTCGAGAGCATCAACACATATGATGGGGAACAAGAAATGGTTTGAAGATTTTAAAGAAATCAATGAAGGAGCAAAAATCTACCTAGGTGATGATAGAAGTCATCAGATCAAAGGGTGTAGGAAAATTTCTGTCATTTTACCTAATGGTACTGTAAGAAAAAATCATAATGTCATGTATGTGCCCGGTGTAACAAAGAACTTGACTTATGTATCCATGATTACAGATCAAGATCTTAAAGTTGAATTTTTAAAATCTAATTGTTATATTAAAGATATGTTAGATGGCATGAAGACTATTTCTACAGGAATTTGAACAGGAGGTTTGTACAAATTGGATGTAAGATCAACACGAGTATGAGCTTTGACAACAATGAGTTTGACTACAGAAGAGTTGTGGCATCAGAGATTTGTTCATATCAACTACAATGATTTGTTGTTACTTCAGAAAAAGGAAATGGTAAGAGATCTTCCTATGTTAAAACAAGTGCATAATGATTGTGATGCTTGTACATTAGGAAATATGCATAGAGAGGAATTCATTGTTTGAGTAGAAAAGCAATAGAGAGACATACTTGAATTAGTGCACACAGATCTTTGTGGACCCATGCAAACAAAGTCATTAGGAGGTGCACTATGTTTTTTACTGTTTATTGATGACTGCACAAAGTTTTCTTGGGTATATTTTTTGAGTAAGAAAAGTCACGCATTTGAATACTTTGAGCAGTTCAGAAACATGATTGAAAAGCAAACAGGAAGCATATTAAAATTCTCTGCTTCGATCAAGGGGGAGAATACAGGAAGGATGAGCATATCAAGTATTGTAAATACCATGGGATATTACAGCAATTCACAGTACCCCATACTCCTCAGCAGAATGGAGTAACGGAAAGAAAGAACAAAACAATGGTGGAATGTGCTAGGAGCATGTTGAAAGGTAAGGATCTTTCAAATGGTTTTTGGGCTGAAGCATTGAATACTGCAGTTTATTTGAAAAATAGGAGTCCTACAAAAAGTATTGAGTTTAAAACTCCTTATGAAGCATTATATGGATTTAAACCTGCAGTAAAACATTTAAGAGTGTTTGGGTCTAAAGCATTTGCCCATATTCCAAAGGAAGACAGAAGAAAACTAGATTCAAAATCCATTAGATGTACCTTTATAGGGTATTGTTCACAATATAAAGCTTATAGATTATTTAATCCCTCTACTCACAAGATTTTCATTAGTAGAGATGTCATATTCCATGAGCAGGATCATGAAGAATCTGATAAGCGCAATGAGGAATGGGATATTCCATTCTTGGTGGAAGAAGGAAGTGATGAATCAGGTGATGGAAATGAACAGCAGCATATGCAGCAACAACAACAGCAGCAACAGGAGCAAGAAGGAAAAGAAGATGATGTAGCTATCAAGCGAAGTCTAGAGAATGATGATGAGACAAGGCTTGAAGCTACCCCACCACTGAGGAGATCAGGTAGGAAAGCTCAATTTCCTGCTAGATATAGGGAAAATGCTTTTATAACTAGTATGATGAATGTTGTTGAACCTCCTAGTTATAAGGAAGCAAATGATTGTAGTGAATGGAAAATAGCTATGGAACAGGAATATGAATCTATAATCAGGAACAACACTTGGGAGCTGGTTGAACTTCCTAAAGGGAAACAAACCATAGGTTGTAAATGGTTGTATAAACCAAATATTAATGCAAATGGAACCATAAATAAATTAAAAACTAGATTGGTAGCAAAGGGGTATTCACAAAAAGAAGGCATTGACTATGAAGAAACCTTTGCCCTTGTAGTTAAACTAAATACCATTAGAATGTTAATTGCTTTAGCTACTAAGAAACATTGGATGATTCACCAACTAGATGTAAAGTTTGCATTTTTAAATGGAGAATTAAAAGAGGAGGTTTATTTAGAGCAACCCGAAGGGTTTGTCTAGAAAGAGAAAGAACATTTAGTCTGTAGATTAAAGAAAGCTCTTTATGGACTAAAGAAAGAACCTAGGTCCTGGTATGAAAAGATTGATTCATTTTTTCTGCAACTTGGCTACAACAGAAGTAAAAACGACCCTAATATGTATACCATGAAAGATGAACAGAGGCACATAGTGTTGATTTCTTTGTATGTAGATGATTTAATTATTACATGTGATGCTATTACTCTAATAAAAGAAATCAAGAAACAGATGTCACAGGTGTTCGAAATGAAAGACATTGGTGAATTAAGATATTGTTTGGGTCTTGAGATCAGGATAGATTTAGGACAAACTTTTATTTCCTAGGGTAAGAATGTCAAATGTCTACTGGAAAGATTCAGGATGGATCAGTGTAAGGCTCTAGTAGTACCATTACAACAGAACATTAAAATTCAGAGTGAGGATTGCTCTAAAGAGGTAGATGCGACACTTTACAGACAACTGGATGGGAGCTTAATCTATCTAACCACTACTAGACCAGATTTTGCTTATGCAGGCAGTGTGCTAAGTCAATACATGTTCAAGACACTAGAGAGTCATTGGAATGCAGCGAAATGTGTTTTGAGGTATCTACAAGGTACTGTAGACTATGGTATTATTTATATTCATTCCTTTGATGTTAGATTGATAGGATTTACATATTTAGACTATGCTAGAAATGTAGACGACCGCAGATCCATAACAGGCTATACATTCAACATTGGATCTGGGGTGATTACATGGAACAGCAAGAAACAGAACACAGTTTCCTTGTCTTCAACGGAAGCAGAGTATCAAGATATGTGCGCAGCAACATGTGAGGCAGTTTGGTTGTGGAGAATTCTCCAGGATGTCACGGAAGAACATAAAGATGCAACAACAATCAGAGTTCAATCAAACTTGCTAATAATTCAGTGTTTCACAATAACACTAAACACATTGATACACAATTCCACTGTCAGGGAGAAAGTGCAATCAAAATAAATCGATCTTGTATATTCTAATACATGTGATAATGTTGCAGACATTTTCACTAAGCCTCTTGGCAAAATTAAGTTCGAAATGTTTAGGGAGATGTTAGGCATATTTTTGAACCCCTTCTCAATTAAGGGGGAGTGTTAGAGATAATGGAGAATATCCTAGAATAGTGAGAGTTGGTTGATGAGACCTCATGATAGGAATTAGTTTCTATTTCTTAGGTTATGGTTCTAAATTCCCTAAATCTATGATTACTATATAGTTTGTGATGTACATGGACAATGTAGAGCGTTCTGCAAAGCGAGACTCTCCTGGTACAGACTCTCTTTCATAGAGCTGACTAGTGGTTGTTTTTTATCAATTCAAACATCGATTTTTAACACCTACCACTTCAATGTTCCAAATAGATTTCTGTGAAAAATGTATAATGTTCATCGTTGAAAATATAATATATAGATAGAGAAAGAAAGTAGTGAGAATTTATGTAAAATCTAAATAATATAGTGCATGCAATACTACATACTTACTATTGTAATACTCAAAGTATTGTAGTGGAAATAAATATATAGAGTAAATAGAGACAAAGGTTAGAGGCAGTGAAACCCACAAATATTTTTGATAAGTTCCCCCTCTCTGTGCTAAGCCCTCCAAAAGTTTTTTTTCCTAGTAAATATTCAAAAAACAATAATGAAATTAAACTTGGCAGCCTTTAATGTGGATACAAAATGGGATGATATGGTGATTCGGATATATATCTTTCTTCATAAATTACATGTAAAAAATTATACATTCACATACCCATAGTTCCACCCTCCATATGCATAGGGTCTTATTCAGAGGTAAGCATAAAGTCCCACTTCTCGCACTCTCTTCAAAAACCTCACTAGGTCAAATATCCCCTCAAAATTATAGTGCAATAAAATTATATGCCACAATGAATTCATCAAAAATTCAGAGTTCAATTCCAAAACACTATACATACGTTTTAAGATTGTTAAAATATTTTAAATGCTTATTACTTGACGTTGCACTCACTCATGCCCATTCCAAAAGACATATGTCTGAATAGAATTGATTCCTTCGTCTTTAGACCTGGCAATAATATTAGGCCGCATTTTTTTAATAACATGCAAAAACTTTAAGTAAAGTGTATAGTGAATAATAAACATCAAGATAGCTAAAATAATATCAAATGCAATACAAACTTGTGCGGTGCAATGGGGTAATCTATGGAACCAAAAATGAATAACCTACATTGTCCATTGATTAGCGAAGCTCTCCCATCATAGCTAAATCTTTTTATTGCATCCACTTTTCATTGATATATAAAAATTATGCAAATACATAATAAAATTACAAATGAAAAACAATATATAATCTCCATCAAATTCTTTTGTAATAAAAAGATCTGCAAAGCTCCCTGCTTAATGCATTGTTGGTGATTGATTTGGTATTTAAGCTTCCACAAGCCTCCTTTAATCTAATGCACTTGGATGAAAAGAGACAACTCTCTATTAATTTGGATTACATACATACTGGTAAATTACATATGCGCTAACAAATTTAGGATTCTTGTGGAAAGGATTTTTAGATGGTAGATTTTTTATAAAATTTATCACAATGTTCATCTTTCCAAGACATTTCAAATTCTCAACTAAGTCCATCTTCAAAACCAATGAAGAGAAAAGAAAAGAAGAGGGAAATTCTCTAATGATGCAAGACTATGGGAAAGGAAAAGGGAGGGGGGAATTACATCAGAGTTATTACCCCCCATTAATTATCTATATAATTCTATAATTTATCATATATATATCTATATATATATATATATATATATATATATATATATATATATATATATATATATATATTCAACGTCAATGACTATTCGACAAATCACTAGTGGATAATGTGGCAACGATATCCCAACTTTTGTTTGTATCATATCTTGTTTGTATTGTTTACCATTATGATCCAATCAAAGTGTGCTCATGTTAATGTGCTCTTGAATAACATGAGATAACCATACATAATTTAGAATTGCATACGAGATATCACCTAGAATTGATTCTTCTTTACAAAAAAATCATAGTTTATTCTGTATTTCAATTTCAGAAAAATAGAGTCACCCTAAGTTTCATTATTAGTGATGATACTATGTGGAAACAATATCATTTATTTTGTATCTCTATTAACAATAAATAACATCACCCTACAAAGTTTCAACAATAATATCCTCCTCCATACCTCTTGTGGGGGATGTGGCAACAATATCCCTTTATTCTATATCCCTATTTAGAGAAAAATAGAGTCACCCTACACTGTTTCAACATCGACCATTCTCCATACAGTTGTTGAATGATATGGCGACAATATCCCTTCCATTTTTTTTGTATCATATCTTATTTGTGTTGCTACATATATGGCCTAATCACAATGTTCTGATAACTAATATTCCAAAGTGAATATGACTCGGAGATTTAGCTTGCCTTAACCCACAGTTTCAAGAGAAATGGACTCTGAGCAACATTCCATGTGGCTTGGCTCCCTAGAGTCATCTCTTGTTAGTTAATTATCTAGGGATAAAAGGGCGAAGGAAAATACTATCTTACAACAATTGTTTAAATACCTCTGAGCATTGGTTATCAAAAACTGGTCTCTTATCTAGTGAATTTCCCATTAGGTAAAAGAACAAGATGCCTCCTACTTTTCAGTATTTACCCACCCAAAATAAAAGAATTGATCACCTTGAGATATCAGCAACTCTAATGGCACAATTTTCCTTGAAGGATCATCAATGCAGCATGAGTAACATTAAGATTCATGGCTTTAACTTCTCTTTGCCTGCCTTTGTTTTTCCTTCAATTTCACAAACAATATCATTATATGATTAGATTTCCCACACTAAATAGCAAGCTTAGAGAGATGATTAGAAACTGACTGTGTTGCAAGGTCCATTGGTTGATCCATTGATTTTACAGATAAGACTAGATTATTATTATGCCAATTAGCGCGCACCTTCGAGCTGTATCACAAGTGTCCTTGTTTGATATAACGTCCCATAATCCATCACTAGCCAGTATCAAACATTCATCTTCTTTTACTCATTTCGTGAATGTAATATCAGGGTCAGGAATAATATATGGTTTCAAAGAGTGATCACCTGCAAGTATCAGAGATGATAATAAATGTATCAACTACCAGGAAAGCATCAAAACACACATATGTACTTGTTATCTTGCCACAAACATAGCATGACATAGCTAACACTCCTAAAACATGATATCCATTCCAAAAAATAGCCTTTCCCCTTGTTGCCTTAATCCTTGACATCTCGTCCACTCTATGAGGCTGCAATCTGTTGAAGCCCCGAAAATCGGGTCTACAACAAGGGGGATACCCGCCCGGTCCGGACCTTGGTTGGCAGCTCCTTTTCCATTTGGTATAGCGGGTCCGACTGGGGATATGGGACCTATTTCCAAATTTAAGTGTGTGTGTGAGAAAGATTGATATTTCTGATCTAACAGTTTCTAAATGGAATACTTCTACTCTAATTCTAATCTAATAATAAGGAAATTGTATTCTAACAAACAGAAATATGTAAATCTACACTAACTCAGGGTGTAATCTTTCTCTTATGCGATCTAAAATGATTTCAAATAACAACTCGTAATAAAGATCATTCAACTGTTATGAGAAAATAATTCAATGAAGATGAACTACTTTGTATAAAAAGTTAGACGAAACAGTTGCGAAAAACATATCGCATAATAAGCTATTCATACACTAGGCATAAATAAATAGCTATCACCGTACAAAAGTGCCAAATGATAACTCAGGCATTCATACATCAATATATAAATAACTGAACATGAAAATCACTTTAACACACAGGCATAAATAGTTAAGAGATAGAAATACCATTTATAACTAGTCCTACTCATGAGCTTTAAGCGATAACGATTTATCTCTTCTTGATCAAATATCCACTAAGAGTACAAAAGTGCAACATCAGTAGCAAACATCAAATGCAAATATCAATAAATCCTGTTCCATTCATTCATCAAAACCTCCTCAGAGGGTACAAAAGTGCATGTTTTGGGGATAAGTTTTTGATAAATTTCAGGACCCTTCTCTAAATGCATGAGATGGGTTTAAATACTACTAACTAAATCTAAAAATAAATTATTACAAAAAAGTAGGATGCGTTTAAATGACCGTCCTCTTTTCAGGAAACTAAAACAAAATTAAAACTAAAATTGAATCTAAAATTAAACTACTTCTGTATTTGGTCCTTGAAATCGCATGCATGCAGCATCTATTTGAGAAGAGTCGGTTGGCCGAATTCTGATTTTAACTAAGCTAAGAAAACAGAATCGACAAGAGTTGGCGCTATATTTTCTGACGAATTGATGGTACACTTGATAGTCATCCACTCGCTATGTGGCTTTACCAAGTATGCCCAGTAATAATCCTAGTTCAGCTTGGTTATCCCTTGGATTGCTTCTGCCTTTTCTTTTGCCTTCTGCTTCCAATCTGTCTGTATCGTTACTTTCTTGCAATTTTTGGGGCTTGCAGGTGACTGGGAAATTAGCAGCTTTCCTTTTTTAGAAATTTTTCTCAGCGATGCGCGATTAGCGCTAGGCGCTAATCGTGCATCAGAAACTACCTCCGTTTCTAGATCCAGGTTTCCTTGATGCGTTTTTCGCCTTTTGCGCTCTTTCTTTTTCGGTGGTATAAAGTTCAAATTTTGTGAAAATAATATTTCTATAAGCCCTTGACCCTGAGTCTTAAACTGTCTATTTAATTGTGCATCAGAAACTACCTCCGTTTCTTGATCCAGGTTTCCTTGATGCGTTTTTCGCCTTTTGCGCTCTTTCTTTTTCGGTGGTATAAAGTTCAAATTTTGTGAAAATAATATTTCTATAAGCCCTTGACCCTGAGTCTTAAACTGTCTATTTCTGATATCAACATTGTCCAGTATCCACTTCACCATGTCCGTGTATGGGAGAATTTTGGGTCTTGCTGCTATTCGGTGCAAGAATGAGCAAGCTAGCTCTATGAGAGATGCCTCAGAAGAACTATTTGAGCCCGCGGTAGCAGCAACTTCCATTACTCTGGGATTCTCCTCTTCAAGCAGATTATACATGCCTTCCCACATAGCAATTCCCGCGTCTCTGTTACAGGTTGTGTCTGTATACAAGGGCGCCATTTCTTTTTCTTCTGATCTTGGAGCTTTGCTTTTCTTTCCCATTTTATCCTGCGTATTGCTTTGGCCTTTGTTCTCCGTTCCTACAATGCACAATTGAAGTGAAAATGAATGACAAGGAAGGGTGATGGGAAAGTTTTAAATGTCGTAGACACATAAAGTATACCACCTTACATGAGATGATTCTTCGATAAGCATGAACCCATATTCCATTAATAACTGGCAACTAACTCATTTATTAGCATTAAAGTGCATAACCAGGTGTCAGCTTATGGAAAATACTTTTCTTGAATAACGAGCCCGAAAGACCTGCAATGAAGCGATTTTGTGATTTGCTTCGCAATATCACAGATCGAAATATCGTGGAATCACCACGTCGCAGAACCGTAACATCGCATTATCACATTGTCGCATTGTCGATGTATTTCGAAATCGCAATATCGCCATATCGCAATATCGCAATATCACAGGTCGCATAAACGTTATATATTACAACCTTTGTTATCCTCTTTTCTGTGAAATGCGATTTACGATCGGCGCCATCGCATATCGGCAAATTAAAGTTTTTCGATGTAAGTTATGCTGAATGCGATGTGATATTTGTTTATTATCGCATATCTTGATCTCGCAATATTGGAGTTCGGCTTGTAAGGTGGTCTTGCGTTATCTTTTTGCGATGTGATTTTCCTAAGGAAAGATTTTATCTTACCTTATCATAAAACTTCGATTTTTTAGATTTTGCAAGAGGGGTTTCCTAAGCTTATGATGGTAATTTTATTTGAAAAGGAAATTTAAGCACTGCTTTGATATTTTAAATTTTTAACTAAGGGTCCCCACTTATTTAGTATTAGGAATAACACTAAATAAAAAGGGGGGTTGTTGCCGGCCACAACACAATCACGAAAATATTGGGCCACATCCCCAAATCAAATAGCATATATGTTTTGATGCAAGGAAAAGTTTGCTGAAATGATAAATTGTGTGATATCCATTCGAACATGATACTCATGCATCATGGTTCCAAATTTTGTACATTTATTTTGTTGCTCCTACATGATGGTTCCAAATTTTCTACATTTAGTTTGTTGGTCCTCCATGATTGTTCCAAATTTTGTACATTTAGTACAATTTAGGGTTTTTAAGGGAGTTGGTTCCTTATATATTTAATTAATATAATTTTCAATGTTTTGAGTGATTTAGAATAAGATTTAATTAAATATTGTGAGAAATATTTGTAAATGTTCTCTGATGTAAGAGGACATGAGAGATTTAGGCTAATTGAGATGTGAGATCTCATAAGATTTTATAGATCTAAAAGTCTAAAATAAGATTTCAACTATTTTAGAGATCTAAAAGTCTAATATAAGATTTCGGTTGAGTAAAAAATATAACCAGGAGAAGCTTTAGGAAAGATTGTGAAACTGTTGGATCTGTATTGAAATTAGGTCAAATTTCTCTTTGTATATATTGTAAACATTTGAAGTATTCAGGAGGTTGGCGGGGGCTGAAAATTGGGTCTTACAGAGTATGGCTACTAGCCTATGTAGTTCTATTCTGTTATATTAATGAAAATAAAAAAACACAGAAAACCGCATATCAAAATATTCTTCCATGCTGCTGAAGGATTTCTGGAAAATTGATGATTGTTTGGAAAAGTTTTGTTTTATTTTTTACTAGGGTTTCGATGGTTTGTTGGGTTTGGAATTTATAAGGCTACGCCCTGTTGGGTTTTGTTGTCTCTGTTCTCTTGTAGGTGGATCAGACTTCTTATATGAATTATGTCTGCGGCTCAAACTTCTCAAGTGATTACCTCTGCAGATTTCCTAGGACACATGTGCTAGCTGTTGTCTAGAACCCTTGTTTGAAATCTTTGGCCCTCGTCAATGGCACATGCTCTGATAGGTTTGCCAAGGGTTCTTGTGGAAGAGTTTTGAAATTACTTACGGTTAAATGAATCTTTTGGTAGATCTGACAAGAAGACAAGGGTTTCTGGTATTTTTGGTTTCTTCATAAAGGGTCTCGTTGGGTTTCAATTTGCAAGATTATTTGCCTTGAAAAAATGCTGGTAGCACGGATCTCTAGTTGCTCTCCATATTACTCAATTATCACGATGATTTTCTTCTGAAATACTCTTTGGTGAATTTGAAAATGCTGGTAGCACGGATCTGTAGTTGTTCTCCATATTACTCAATTATCACGATGATTTTCTTATGAAATATTCTTTGGTGAATTTGAATTTTGAGTGTTTGATTTTGCTTGTGATAAATCTAACAACACTGATGGTTACAGGCGTTTGATTTGTAGTTTTTGAAATCTTATCATCTTTGCCAAAATCTCAGGAACAAGGGTTTTTTTTTCAAGGTCTTTCTACCACGAAGCCTTCATCAAAGAACGAATTAAATAGAGGCATAATAATTGAAATTGATTCCTGATTCCGTGAGCTGAAATTTTTTGAAGCAGAAAGTCCACTGAAACTCCCATCTCTATATTTGTCTATTGAATATCTCTGACGTCCAAACAGGGGTTAAATTTGACTGGTGCCCTTACCTGTCACAAAATTTTTGTATCACATTTTTATTTTTAAATTACCATTCACATGACTTCCAATATTTATTTTTACCCGACACTGTTACTTGAAACTTACTCTATTTTAGTATGAAATTAATCACAATTAGATGAACTAAATCAAACTTCTCAAACATCTATCATCCATGTCACTTATTATTTAATAAAATACACTATAAACCACAAAATTGAGATTTCTAATTAAAGAATAGAGTTTTCTACCACTTTTCAGTATTACCTATAAAACTAACATCATATGATCATACAATTACTTTGTTACTCATTAGAAAATATATACATAATGTTAAAATCAAAATGAATATATAGATCTTTACAATTAATACAGGGAAAAATTTAAAGGAACTTACCTTGAGCAGTTGCAAGTTCCTTCTTTTGAAGGCCATGCAATATCATAGATACAATCACATAAGACATCTAAGACATCTATGAGTAAAAGCACATCTGCTACAAGTGATCTGCATCATCTAATACAATTAAGACTTAAGAATTTGAGAGACTTCTTAACCATCACTTTACCTTCGTGAACTTTGTCTATGCTTCGATCCAAAAGGGACAAGCCCTTAAGAAGATTTTCCGGCAAAGGAATGTAAAGAGTTTTTCACATTTTCTGTGACGTCTAATAAAAAATAGCATTTACTATAATTTGGACTTTTTTTTTGAAGAATTATGTAAAATTATATAGTTAAGGTTGTTTATTTAATATGCGAAGCTCGATCTGATTCTTCAACTTGTCCTGACGATGAACCACACGTGTTGGTTCGAAACACATCGACAAATGAAAATTCCATGTGATTTACACCGAAAAATTTCTCATTAAGATTGTTTATCCTACTCCACCTAGGTCGAACTCTTTCTCTTTGTTTGTGCAATGACTCATCCAATCCAGTGAGAGTATTTGGCCACATCTAACTATGATTTTTTCAATTTTTTCAACAACTTTATCCATCTGATCCCCTTTGTCCTTAGATATGCTTCCCTTGTCCTTAAATATTCACAAAAGATAATATACAAAACCATAAGATAGGAAATAAATAGAACTGAAAATTAAGTAGCATTTACCTATTATATCATATATCCCACGTAAACTAGAGGGGGAGTTCGAGTTCTCACTCGTTAAAGCCTCCAACTCGAACCTACGATTTTATCCTCTCTTAGAAAGTAGTGGAGCCTTAACGTGGTTCATGGTCATGTGCTTTCTTGTGTAAGGCTTGAGCATAAACTCTTTTGTTCTACTCATATGTCCACCGAAAATCGACAGACTTGTTGGAAGGAACTAATTCCAACTACCCACATTATTACAACAGTCAGAATTCAACAAATAATTTAATGCAGGTTCTAGAATTCATTGACAATGGGCAAAGCTTCCTGAAGAAGCCACCACCCCATCAAACTCCAGAAAGATCTCTGTCCTGTATAAATACCTGTTTAATCAGCAAATGAAGGCAAGTGTTTTTGAGTTTTGTGTTTTAATGAATGCTCTCTGATATGGTATCAGAGCAGGTGTGAGGTCGAGTGCTGGTAAAGAGCTGTGAGCTCTGTGTTGGTGAGTCGTGCAAAGGAGGGCTCAATGGTGTGAGTTGGAGCAGTGTGTTGTGGCTTGGGAGGTCCCGGTTGTGCTGGTGGTGGCCTTGGTGGTGGCACTGAAGGTGGTCTTGGCGAAGGGCTGAGCAAAAAGAAGCCAGTTCCCTGAGGTTCGGAAGTTGTGGTACTGTCTTATAATGTGACATTAACGATGCAGACTATGGCGTTCGAAAAATTATGAGAATAATAGCAGCTAGATTAGAGTCATTGATGCATTATTTACATTGGTCCTCCTGTATATTTGAGCTTAAAAAGCGGTGTTCAAGTAAATATCATCATAAGGTAGCTTAGTGTTTTCATGGTGGTGTCGTTCTAAATCACATTGCATTTTAGTTTCAAGTATTTTAAATGAACAAGTCTAGTAAATATGATCATATAGTAGTTTGGTGTTTTAATGGTAGCTTCATTCTAATTTGTATCCGAGGGAAAAAATCGTAAATCTGGAATTTTTAAGCTGGCATAGATGTGTCACATGAGTCCTTCTTTGGTTGATAACTAGGAAGTGATAGTGCATGGCTGAAGGATATCTGGTTGATCAATATCGAAATGCACTAATGATGAGTTTGACTGAGATCTTAACGGTGAACATATTTGTGATTTCTGGAAAATATTGTTCAAATTAGTGTGTATAATGGTGGTCAACTGTTAAAGCTCAGTGTTATTAAGTAAATTTGCAAGGAATTGCCTGTTGTGTATTAAAAAAAAGAAAAAAAAAATTGCATTTTGGTGATTGGAGAAAGTTTTTTTCAACATGGCAAATTTGTTGCCCGATACTTATTTGAATGAATCCACCAAGCTTGATGGAGGAAATTATGTGAATTGAAAATTCAAGTTACTAACTATTTTAGAAGGTTATAATTTGTGGTCCATTGTGAGTGGGGACGAGCCCAAACCCATTGTTGCAGGTTCTATTTCAGATTAGAAGAGAAGGGAGACAAAAGCAAAGGTGTTGTTGCATATGTCCGTAAAGGACAACATTATTCCTCACATCAGAGATTGCAAGACATCAAAAGAAACATGGGACACGTTGAAGGGTTTGTATGAAACAACAAATACAAACCGGATCTTCTTTTTAAAAACTAAGCTTTTATCTCTAAAAATGGAAGCAAATGCAAATATAAGAAATTTCATATCTCGTGTCAAATATTTAAGTGATAAGTTAGGATATATTGGTGAAAAGGTGTCTAGTACTGACTTAGTCACCCTCACATTAAATGGCTTAGTGCAAGATTATCAAATTTTTGTTTCAAGTTTTTCAGCTAGAGAGAAACCCCCTACATTTGATGAATTGACAGGAATTCTTCTACAAGAGGAGGAGAGGATGAAGACCTTTAATTTGGGCTCTAGTGGTTCATATTTGGCGTTGGTAGCCAAGGGAAAATATCCATACAGAGGCAAGCAATGGGATAAGAACAAAGGAGGCAAGTTTCAAGCAAAACAAAATGGTATGACATAGTCTAAATTTTCAATCCATGATAAAAGAAATGATAATTGTTATTATTGTGGAAAACCTGGGCATCATTCTAAAGATTGTTATAAAAGGAAATATAATGAGTCTAGGCAAAGAAACAGAAGGCATAATGGAAATTTTGTGGACAAAGATACCTCAATCAATGATGGATTTAAAAATATTAAATTGTTTATTTCTGATGCCGCATTGTCTGTGGAAAATGATGATGTGAATGCTTGGTTCATTGATTCTGGTGCATCACTCCATGTGTCTTGTAATAAGGAGTGGTTTGATGAATATTATGAAAACATTGATGGAACATATGTTTGTCTAGGAGATACCAGATCACTTAAAGTTCAAGGTTATGGAGTAATAGGTGTGAATTTGCCTAATGGACAAGAGAAATAGATCCATAATGTGATGTATGTTCCTGGCATCAAAAAGAATTTAATTTATGTTTCTACTATTGTTGACCAAGATTTGAAGGTGGAATTTGTTACATCACAATGTGTAGTGAAAGACATTCAAGATCAGTACAAGGTTATTGCCACAGGAACCAGAGTTGGAGGCTTGTATAAGTTGGATGTGACCAGGGAAATTCATCAAGCGTTGGCATCTACAACAATATCAACAATAGATCTATGGCATCAAAGTTATGGACATCTAAATCACAAAGATTTAATTCTACTTAAAAAGAACACAATGGTTGAAGGTCTTCCTGTCTTGAAGAATGATCATGTTGAATGTGAAGCATGTGTACTTGGCAAGAAACATAGGGAGGAATTTCCTATACATAAAAAAAAAAGGGCAAAGGGAAATACTTGAATTAATTCATATTGATGTATGTGGACCTATGCAAACTAGATCTATTGGTGGAGCATGGTATTTTATTATTTTTGTAGATGATAGATCTAGGTATACATGGGTTTATTTCATAAGAAAAAAGAGTGATGTTTTTGAGTATTTTAAAGAATTTAAGAGTGTGGTAGAAAAACAAACTGGTAATTATATCAAAATTTTGAGATCTGATCAGGGGGGAGAATTCAAATCAAGATAATTTAATCAATATTGTAAAATCAATGGTATTATACAGCAATTTACAGTGCCACATACACCTCAGCAAAATGGAGTTGCTGAGAGGAAAAACAGAACACTAGTTGAATGTGCAAATAGTATGCTTCAAGGTAAAAATATCTCTAATGTTTTTTGCGTTGAAGCCGTTAATACTGCTGTTTATTTGAAAAATAGGAGTCCAACCAAAAGTTTAGATCTTAAAACACCTTTTGAAGCATTTTATGGGTACAAACCAAAAGTGAGTTATTTAATAGTTTTTGGTTGCAAGGCATTTGCTCATATTCCAAAAGATGAAAGAAGAAAACTTGATGCAAAGTTAGTTAAGTGCATATTTATTGGTTATTGTGATAATCAGAAAGCATACAAGTTGTTTGATCCCAGTACTCATAGACTTCTTGCAAGTAGGGATGTGGTGTTTCATGAGAAAGCAAATGAAGGTGATAAAATAAATAATACTAGTGTATGGCATGGTATTGATGATTATGTCAAATTAGATATAAGTGTTGAACAAGAAAAGGAACAATCACAGGAACAGGTACAAGTTCAAGAGCAAGTAGCATCAAGCAGTCATGACACTCCAAAGAGAGGAGAGGAGACTCTGCAAAGCCGAAAGAAAGATGAAAGTAGTAAAACTCCAAGAACGTCATCACGTCAAAGTCAGGTACCTGTAAGGTATAAAAATTATGCATTAATGTCTCGTGTTATGAATGGTGTAGAACCTTCAATCTATGAGGAAAATAAAGAATATGAAGAATGGAGAGATGCAATGAATGAAGAATATAACTCTATAATGAAGAATGACACATGGGAATTAACAGAATTGCCTAAAAACAAAGTTCCCATAGGATGCAAATGGCTTTATAAATCTAAATTTAATGTTGATGGAAGTATTGATAAACATAAAGCTAGATTGGTTGCAAAAGGATATTCACAAAAGGAGGGAATTGATTATGAAGATACTTTTGCACCTGTAGCTAATTTAAACACAATTAGAATCATGATTGCATTAGCTACAAAATATAATTGGAAAATGCATCAGTTAGATGTCAAATCTGCATTTTTGAATGGTGAGTTAAAAGAAGAAGTTTATTTAGTTCAGCCTAAAGGGTTTGTAAAACAGGGACAGGAGCATCTGGTTTGCAGGTTAAAGAAAGCTTTATATGGCTTGAAACAAGCATCAAGATCATGGTATGTGAAAATTGATTCTTTCTTTTGTGAGAAAGGTCTTATGAGAAGCAAAAATGATCCTAACTTGTACATCAAGGAAGATGAAGGCAAGAATGTTGCTTTAATATATGTATATGTTGATGATCTTATCCTAATAGGAAATGCATGCAAGTTGATTGAAGAAATTAAAAATTAGTTGTCACATGTATTTGAGATGAAGGATCTTGGTGAATTGAATTATTGTTTAGGTCTTGAAGTTTGGAGGGAATCTGGTAAGACACTAATCACACAAAGCAAATATACAAGGGAAATCCTTAAAAGATTAAATATGATTGAATGCAAGGCAACATCTACGCCTTTAGAACAGAATGTCAAATTGCACAGTGATGATGGAACCAAAGAGGTGAATGGAACTATGTACCGTCAACTGGTGGGAAGTCTGAACTATCTCACCACTACCAGGCCAGATATAGCATATTCTGTCAGCATACTTAGCCAATTCATGGCTAAGCCTTGTGAAAACCACTGGAAAGCAGCAAATAAAGTCCTTCGATATTTGAAAGGAACACTTAATTTTGGTATTATGTATACTGATGGATTTGATGTTGAATTGGCAGGGTATTCTGATTCTAACTGGGCTGGAAATCTACTACTGGATACGTGTTCAATATTGGTTCAGGACAAATATCATGGAGTAGTAAGAAACAACCAACTGTTTCATTGTCATCCACTGAAGCTGAGTATAAAGCATTATGCAGTGCTACCTGTGAAGCAATATGGCTTAGGAGGATACTTGAAGATGTTGGAGAAACACAACAAGCACCTACAGTAATCAGATGTGGCAATCAAAGCACTATCAAATTAGCAAACAATCCTATATATCATGCAAGGACAACACACATTGACACACAACATCATTTTGTAAGAGAAAATTTACAATCAAAAGAAATTGACTTATCATATTGAATACAAATGAAAATGTGGCTGACATATTCACCAAGCCTCTTGGAAAGGCTAAATTTAAAATGTGTAGAAGTAAGTTGTGCATTGTAGAAAATCCAAATTATGTTGTAAGCCTAGCTAAGACTTAGACCAGCATGCATATCAATTAAGAGTATGTTTGTTATATAGTTGGAATTAAGGGGGAGTGTTGGAAGGAACTAATTCCAACTACCCACATCATTATAGTAGTCAGAATTCAACAGATAATTTAATGCAGGTTCTAGAATTCATTGACAATGGGCAAAGCTTCCTGAAGAAGCCACCACCCCATTGAACTCCAGAAAGATATTTGTCCTGTATAAACACTTGTTTAATCAGCGAATGAAGGCAAGTGTTTTTGAGTTATGTGTTTTAATGCATGCTCTCTGATAAGACTTCACCTTGTAAAACAAAGGAATGATGGGAGATTTGGATGCTAGTTGTAGTTCATCCAAATACCATTTTAAATCTGCATATCCCGGAATATAATTGCTATATTGAAAGAGGAAGATTTGGAGAACAAGGAATTGAGCAATGGCTGTAAATAAGCATCATAATTAAAGCCTTTGGAGAAAAAACTATTCGCCACTCTCGCAAAGCCTTGTCACTGCTGTAAGGCTGCGAACCTCCTTCCAAGTTCCACTAGAATCCTTCCAAGTTCAACTAGAATATCCCTTTGGAGACCTCGAGTGATGGCCTAACTTCTTTGGAAGGGTTTCCATCCTTTCCTGATTTAAAGCATCTTGCTCTTAGAAACAATATGATATCTAATAGTCTCGAAAATCCACTACAAGCGGGGCTTAAATCTCTGGAGGATCTCGATTTTTCAAATAGTAGAATACAAGTATTGGAGGATATTGTTCCATTGTCATTGTTGAACCTTGTGTCTTTGGACTTACACAAGTGCCTCATGACGTGGGTGCCAGAGTACAGAGCTAGAGCTACGGTTTTCGACATCATTAAATGCCTAGAGTTTTTGTACAAGACAGACGTTGTAGGGTGGAAGAGACTGGAATCCGTATAATAATGAAGGGGAGAAATGGATTCAGAAAATGAAGATGAGGAGGATGTTGATAGTTATACCAGTGAGGACAAGTCCAATCGGGTTCAATCTCTAAACTGCTCAAGTGAGATTTTCCTCAAACCAATGCAATTTTGAAAAATTCCAAACAGAGTCAAGAATGAATTTATTGAAAATGTTGGGCACTGATTTATTCCATGGCTCTTTGTATGTGAGGTTACTAATGTATTTTAATTTGAAATGATTTATGTCCACCATTGTTTTTTTTTCCTTCGTGAAATCTGATTCCCTCTTTGCTAGGTTACTAATGTATTTTAATTTGAAATAATTTATGTCCACCATTGCTTTTTTTCCCTCGTGAAATCTAATTCCCTCTTGGCTTGAATCCTACCATTGTCTTGGCTTGAATCCTAGCATTGGCACAGATGCACGAATGAGTTAAGACAAATACATAAAGAAGAGTCCTTGCTCCCCCATGCGTGCGTGGGATAGAGCATCTCTTGGAGTCTAGAAGCATAAAAAGAAAAGATAGAATCAACACCACATCATCTGAATTCTAAGAGACATGAATATGTTGTACAAGACACCGCAAGGAAAGGAGAAAGGAGATATCGGCCGTACAGGAAAAAAAATAGATAAACCACACATGTACAAGACATGTGGAGGAAATATCTACAGTGGAGGACTAAAAATATATACAGTGTTTCTAAGATGAACCTCGCAATATAATGCATATAGACGTAATGATGTTGCATAAATAATGATTTAATATCAATATGTAAATTACAATGATTTAATATTTTATTATAATTATTAAAGAAGAGGATGGGAGTGATGGAAATCTTGTGTCTTAGGGTTTTCCTCAGTGATGATCTACAAAGTGTTTTTACTGCTTAGAGGTTGGATTCAACTATCGCTAGATATTTTTTGTGTGGGTATCATGGATATAACCATGGGTTGTCAACAACACTCTCTGTGTTAGAAGATCTGGAACTTAGGATGATGGTGGTCACCAAGGAGTCATGGCATTCAAGAGTTAAAAAGGCTTTATGGCATGTGAAGTAGGTAGGGACAACGTGATCACTTCTCTTCTTAGAAACAATAATTACTCTAGTATGCTTCCAATGCATGAGGATTTGAGTCAAGTTAAGAAAATCAAGTCGATTCTAAGTCAAGTCAAGTGTGATTTTGAATGAACTAGTTAGCTGGTTTGCATGAACTAGTTAGCTCGAGAAAAGGCATGTCAAATTAGAGTTTGCATGATTCCATATTTAGTAAGTTGTTTATATGCCAATGGTTGGGTCACTATAATGAGAAGAAAGAATATAAATGAGCTACAACTTGGTAGATGTAATGTGAGAAATATTTATGAACATAATTTTATTTTGTGTGTATTTTGTCCTTTCCTCCTTTGCCTTTCCATCAAATTGTATCAAAGTTGAGGTCAAGTTTTAGGATCCAAGGAGCCATAATGAGATGAGAATACTACAGAGCTACCACCAACCTACCACCATATTAGAGAGTTGATGA
Organism: Pinus tabuliformis; assembly: GCA_031772625.1. Lineage (NCBI taxonomy): Eukaryota > Viridiplantae > Streptophyta > Pinopsida > Pinales > Pinaceae > Pinus > Pinus tabuliformis. The sequence continues at coordinate 895,519,959 of CM062815.1, forward strand.
GAAATATATTTGCAAAGGAAAGGTTTCAAAGAGTCAAGGGAGGGCTAAGGTTTTATGGAATCCTTAATTTCCTTCTACATGAAAATAATACCTTTTTTTGAGGGGGAAACGACAATAACACACCATCGACACTACTACACAAGTGTTATAATGCATGAGAGGTATTCTTATATGCGCATTACACATCACAAACTTCATTTCGTCTACATTAATGTGGCAACTCCTCCTCATTGGGCACATTATCACTCACACAAGTTCACCCTATCAAAAGGCATGTTAGAAACATAACCCTGCATATCGTGAAGTGTGTTAGTTACTCAACCACATTGATATGATGACTCCTCCTCATTAGGCACGTTAGTAGTAATGCGAGTTTCCATATCAAAAGTCACATTAGAAACACGACCCTTCATATCATGAAGAGAGTTAGTTAATTGCATTGACACAACAACTCCTCCTCATTGGCCAAGTTAGCACTAATGTGGGATCCCCATATCAAATGGAGTGTTAGAAACACAACCCTTCATATCGTGAAGAGTGTTTGTCAACCGCATTTTTAGGGCCTCGATTTGGCATTACGACCAAAAGTGCCCGTGACCACCCACAAGGTTGGGAGATTCAAAAAATCGAATGTTGGACCGATGGACAAGTCACGTGATGGGTGGGTTTAACCAAACACACATGTTGAGGGAAAGTCAGAGGGTGTACGCCCATAGTACGGCGAGCTTCCTGAATGTGTTCAACCAAGAGTGCGACAAGTCGTTCAAACAAGGCATGTGGGCAGGCATGCAGACAGGGGTGTAGGCGAGCGTGCGATGGGAGTGTGACACATGTGTGCAGATGGAAGTGTAACACGAGCATGCATGATAGCAAGATTACCAGCACGTGCGGACGAGCGGAGGGTGTCCACCCGAATGGTCGAGTCGGCCGTGTGAAGTGAATGGGTCGAACGAGCTGAATGGGTCAGTTGAACGAGTTGAACGGGTTGGCTGAATGAAATAAATGGGTCGGCTGAACAAACAGACATGTCACTTGGAAAATTGTTTGGGAAGACAAGTTTATATATATAACGAAGGGAGAACTCATTCAAGGATCCATCATCCACCGTTCGCATAACACATAAAGTTGAGAGCGAAGGGAAAAGAAAGCAAACAAAATTTGGGCATGTAGAACAAGTTTGGAACTACAGGGCGTGCGAGGGCGTGCAAGGGTTTGGCACGGAAGTCGGGCCATGCGCTTTCTGAGGGCGAGCTGAACGAATTTTGAAAGAAGTGATTTGTTGACCAAAGTTTGGGGTTTCGGTAGAGTGTGGGTCGTCGTTGAATGTTTGGTGGTAGCGGGCTGCAGGACAGGGGTTGTAGTCGAACACTGGTTGGGAAAATACTGCACAAGGGTGTGGGCTTCATGGGAAAGTTGGGTCTTCATTGCACGACGAGCAAGACGTGCCTAGGCAGTAATGAAAAATGTTACACAAGCTTGAGAAAACGTTGGGCAGGCCTGTACAACAGGCTGCATTTTAAAAATTGTAACTTGTAAAATAATTTTCAAAAGTTTATATTTGGGGCATACTTGTTTGGGGAGTTGCCCCCTCCCTTCATAAATGTGTGTACATTTTTTATATTGATGTTTATTGGCTCGCACATGTTTATGAAGTAATTGTAAAGAAGATAAGTGAACTTGAAAGATTGGTAATTCTTCTTCTATATATATATATAAGAAGAAGTGAACACTTAAGGAAAATTGACTAAGTGTTGGTGACAGGCGTAGTTCATAAAATTGAGTAGTGGTGAAATGAAAAAGTTAAGCGGTGTCATACCATGCTCATGCATGGATTAAAGTCACCACTAGCATGGGGTCGTGACATATGGTATTAGAGCTTGGTTCAGGTAGGACCGAGCTAATTTGAAGTAGTTGGTCAGAGTGCGACATAATTTTACCAAGGGCATGGAAGCAAGTCAGGGTCAAGTTGAATGAACCCATGGAAGTCATGAGGGCTATTCGAAAACTTAAAGAAATGACATATTTTTGGAAGTTTAAGGGTAAACAATACTATGAAGAAATTGTGCAGGAGTGGGAACACTTGGATCACATCAAGGATGGAATAGTGGATGTGTGAAAGGCCTTGAACACTCTCCATGGGAAGTCTGTTGAACTTGAGGAACTTGATGAAGAGTTGCGACAAGGTGATCATAGACTCCAAGAACTCATGACTAAACGATTTTACATAAAGGAGGAAAAAGCCAAGTTGTTGGGCAAAGTCAAATAACTTGAGGAAGAGATCATGAGGGTTTTTCTTGATCGTAAACACATTGTCAAAGAAGAAGATGAGATTGAGTACATTGATAGACTTGGAGCTTGGTATCGTTCGGTGAAGGATGATTTGCAAAGGATGGGAGCACTCCAAGTTGAAGGCGATGTATTCCAAGTAGGTACGATTTGGCAACATGCGAAGGAGGATAAGCTTAATGGAAGTCAAGCTAGACCAGGTTCGAATTTCTCAAGTATGCCAAAAGGGGAAGTAGCATACCTCAAGAGGACGATTAGGTCGATACATGGAGTGAAAGACAGTTCTGATGAGGATATGATGAAGAAGGTTATAAAAGTAAGACGTAAGACAAGACCTGTGCAAGATGGATATGCATTGGGATTAAGTTTTGTGGAGGTGACCGTGTTTGTATGGAAGTTTGTTGCATTAGTTGATGCAGAAGCTATGCATAGTTTCCTTAGCAAGAATGCAAAAACATCTTTGAAGTTGAAGGATGAAATGGAAATGGAGTTCTTTCAAATATATTAACTCGTGCATGAAGGTTGTGACATGTTTTCTAAGGGAAACACAAGTAAAGTTTGGTTTGTGGTTCGAAAAGTTGGATATAAGGGTGATTGAGAGGGATGATCATGCTATGGTATTTAGGCAACATTACTTAGTAGCAACGCAAGCCATACTGATAGTGGACCATGACATACTCTTTATTACAGCTGGAGAGAAAACCATGATCATGTTGATGACAAGGAAGAGACACTTGGGGTATCATCCAAGGATTGCTTCAATGATTTTGTATGAAAATGACCCGAATGTGTAGCATGAACATGCAGAGAAACATGAGGTCAGATGTTTAACTCAAGAAATAAAGGAGAAGAGGTTAATTGACTTTGTTTTACGAGCCACAAAAGAGAAGAAGAATTTTGTTGGAGGAGTGGGCCACAAAAGAGAAGAAGAATTTAGTTGGAGGAGTGGCTCCACCCATCACAAAGAAGAAGGATTTATCTTCTATCATGAGTATTCACCATAAGATTGATGGGAAGGAAGAGGACCAAGTACTTTTTCTATGGAAATTGATGGAAGATAATATGCACATAGATATCGAACCGGTATAGTGGATTATTGTAGATATGTTATGGACATCTATGAATTTTAGTTGATGAAAGGAAGACATGAGAAGATTAGATGTATGAAGGAAGAGGTTGTCACTATGCACGACTACTTGAGGATCCAACATCAATCAGACACATGGGTGGATGAGAGTTAGCGAGGAAACTTCCTGGCCCTTGTCATGCACTAGACCTTTGGAGATGAGAGATTGCAATGCCTTGATGAGGAGGAGGTTTGATGTAGGTGCATCTAACTTAGGGTTGAATATTTACTAAGGGAGTTAGTTTAAAAACTAGCTAGGGCGATGGTAGCTTATCTCTGAGAAGAGATGTTGCAGCTACATGTATCTTAAATATGTTAATGAGGCTTGAATGCCTATTTATTGTTGAGAAATAATAGAAAACCCTAAACATCCAAAAACCTAACCCTAGAAGATGAAACGCCAAACTGTGGGCCCCATTTGGGTAAATTGGTACATCAACTTCCTGGGGTCATAACTTTGGCATACAATCACCATTTGACACGCACAATATCTCGTTAGAAATATCTAATCCTAGAACTAAAATTTTGGGAAGAGAAACAACATCGTTCCATGGACCCATGTTGCTCCCATTTTTCCCAAAAAAAATCGTTTAGGGCCTCAAAACGGCTCCGGAAGTTCACAACCCGAAAAACTACTAAAAATAGTAAATTGTGCTACAATTAAGGAAACTGAAAAGCTGAAAGAAACAATGGTGGGGGTCCAAGTGGACTTGGCGGGTGGCCACCAATATCCACCTGGATCATTCCTCCCCCGTTAGGAAGCAATGGTCCCCATTGTGTTGAGTTCCTCCATGAGATGAGAAAACTTCTGCTAAACTTGGTTCATGGTGAGCCACTTGCCCTGGTGAAAGAGTTGGCCTGCTTTGACAACTCGATACAGTTGGATATTCTACAGGCGAGTGTGCTTGATCTGTGTGTCCATGATTCGATCAGTTGCAGCTTGTTCCATGCAATATGGATTTAACTCTGTGGGTGTGAGCTGTTCTACAATGTTGGATGTGTCTAGTAATGGTAGAAAGTATGGCCGAAGGCGGTCCACATTGAACACTAGGTGCAGGCCAAGGAATGGGGGAATACTGAGCTCAAAGGCATTGCCTCCCATAGCCTTGGTAATGGTGTAAGGTCCATATCAGAGTAGTCTGAGTTTCCGATAGGCTCCGGTAAGGCGTTCCTTTTGCAAATGAAACTTTTATCGCCCACCTAAAACTTGTGTGGCACCCAATGTTGATCATGTCGCTGCTTATACTTGGCATTTGATTTCTCCATAATGTCATGGACCTGCTGGCGAATATATTGGATGTGCTCACTCCAAAAGTGTACCCGCACTCGTTAGCAGTGGCTTCTGCTATTATATTCTTCTTGCAAGTTTCCACAATGACCATCTTAGAGAACTTGTCGACGACCACAAAAACAAAGTCGTTTCCATGCTTAGTAGAAGGAAGGCCCGACATGTAATCCATGGAGATGGATTCCCAATGTTGACTAGGGGTAGGCAGCAGGGTATAAAGGCCTTGCTTCTTGATGGTCGATTTGGCAATGGCGCAGGCAGTGCATGATCTGATGTACTTCTCGACATCCTGTCAAAGATTCGGCCAATAGAAATACTTCTGCAGTACTGCCACCATTTTCTCGACCCCGAAATGCCCAACAACTCGACTGTAGTGTTCTTCCCAAATCATCTTGGCACGCTCGCTTGAAGGAACACAGAGGTGACCCAGATGGCATAACAGGGTATCTTGGAGGTGAAAATCTGGAACATGTTGACCCTCCAAGAGTGTCTGGTATGTGTGGCCGAACTTTGGATCGCTTTTGTAGAGAAGTGGAAAATCAGAAGTCTTGTGCCCACAATATTTGAGCACGGTGGTTAACGCCATGATCGGTGGTCGACTGAGGAAATCTACAACATTATTGGTGTTGCCCTTCTTATACTTGATATTCAAAGGGAACTGTTGCAGGTATGTGGACCACTTCTGATGGCAATCATTCTGAAATTTCCCTTAGGTCTATATGAACTACAGGGGTCAGTGGTTTGTGTGGATGATCGTTTCCTTCCCAAAAATGTAATGCTTCCATTGTCGGCGGGCCTACACAATGGAATACATCTCTTTTTCGTAAGTGGGATACTTCTGGACTGTTTCTGAAAGTGTCTCACTGTGATATGCCACTGGATGATCGTGTTGAGTAAGGACTACCCCAATAGCATACTCAGAGGCATCTGTCTCAACCTCAAATGGTTGTTGCAAGTCTAGTGATGCGAGCACTAGTGCCGAGCAGAGGTGATCTTTCAACTCTGTGAATTCCTTCTATTCAGATTCAGACCAAAAGAATTTTTCTTTCGCTCCTCCCTTTGTGACTTGACTCAAGGGCCAAGTGATATGAGAAAATCCCAACAAAAACCTGTGGCAGAAGTTGGCAAGACCTAAAAATCTACGAAACTCTGTTAGAGTGGTTGGAGATGGCCAATCCCGAATGACTTTGATCTTGGCTGGATCTACATGCACCCCTGTTCATCAATAATGTATCTTGGCTGGATCCACATGCACCCCTGTTCATCAATAATGTATCTAGATATTGAACCTGGGTCATGCCAAAAGTCCATTTCTCCAAATTGGCACATAACTTGTGTTGCCGCAGTGTTTGGAGAACCTATCGGATGTGGTGGAGGTGCTCTTCCCAACTCTGGCTGAAGATCAGGATGTCATCCAAGTATACCACTACAAATGAGTTGGTGAATGGGCGCAAGATGTCATCCATTAGCCTCATGAAGGTTGCAGGAGCATTCATCAATCCAAAAGGCATAACCAAGCATTCAAAAAGGCCCTCCTTAGCTTTTAAGGTAGTATTCCACACATCGGAGGGTTCGATTGGTACTTGGTGATATCTTGACTTCAAATCGATCTTGCTGAAATATTTTCCCCCCTTCAGTTGGTCCAGTAGGTCATCAATCCATGGGATCGGGTACCTATTACGGACAGTGATCTTGTTCAGCACCCGATAGTCAATACAGAGTCTCCAAGTCTCGTCCTTCTTCTATACCAACACAATCAGGCTCCCACAGGGCGATGAACTCAGACGGATGTGACCTTTCTGCAGCAGCTCCTGAATCTACCTCTTGATTTCATCGTTCTCCAAAACAGAGCACTAATAGATTGGTCCATTTGGCAGTGGCGCACCTGGGGTCAGATCGATGGAATTCTTGGCCTGACAATGCAGAGGAACCCCTGCAAGGGAGGTGAAGATGTCCTCGTAATCCTCCACGACATTGTCCATATGTGGTTGTTGTGCAGAGGGGCCCTGTCTAGAGGTCATGGCCACCGTCTTCTTCATTCCTTGAGGGCGTATCATCAGGAAAACAAATTTCATAGTTTTGGAAATGACCCTACTGCATTGTTTTGCAATAACCAAAGAGATGGTTGTAGGTGATGCTACCTCCGGTATCATGTACAACTTATTTCCCAAAGTAACAATAACAACACGAGGCCTTGATTCATACACAGCATGTTGCTTCCACAAGTATCGTTGTTCTAATAATACATCACAAACATCAAGGGTAGCAACGTCACACAATATCTCATCCATGAAGGGCTTGATGTTGTATGGAAGGCGACACTGCTGGCTCACGCGAAGATCTCGTCCTTGGTGAAGCCACTGGATGATGTACAGTTGTGGATGTGCTGTGGTTGGTAAGCCCAATCGCTTCACAACCTCTGTTGAAATGAGGTTCTTTTGGCTCTTGCTGTTGACGATGAACTGTAGTGAGGAGCCCTTTACCCACATCTAGGAGTGGAAGAGACGCTCCTCCTCCTCTGGATCTTCGGGTTCCTCCTTTTGGATCTTCGTGGTGGCAACAGTGGTGTTGGACTCTGCATCGATAATCTTCATCCCTTTGTAATTCCCCTTGTCGGGTTCTGACTCAAAATCAGAACATGCATCTGATTCTGAAACCTTTAGCTCGCCCACCAATGACTGCTTGGCCCGACACTCACTTGTGTTGTGAGTGGAGCTCTTATGGAACTCACACAACTTTCCCGTGTCCTTTTTCGGTTTCGCGGCACTGTTCTTTTCTTGCAGCTTTGGTGGGTTGTCTTGGGCCACCCTGCCTTGGCTTTGTCATTTGTTCTGCGGTTTGGGGGCACCTTTCCCTTGCTTCAGAGTCACATATCCAAATTCTCACTTCTTCTATTTAAACATTTGCTCGACCTTGACGGCATATCAATATGCCGTGCCAAGCAAGGAGATGTTCAAGAATTATATTTCTTCCTGGATGTACCTGTGCAGGTGGCCACAATATTTGAGTACCAAATGCTGCTCTGAATCCTTGATACCTAACTTTGTGCGAAGGGTATGGAAAATATTGGTAAACTCTAGCACGTCTTGGTCCCTTCCCTACCGCAACGTGGTCCACTTTATGTATTGATCCTCATAGCTTGCGGCAGGGTAGTACTTCTCCTTGATGGTAGTCCGGAATGAATTCCAAGTTGGCGCGGCTGAAAACAATGAGGCCGTACTTTCATCCTTCTACTCGCAGTAGGTTTCTCACCAGTCCTTAACATGGGGGGTGGCTTTGAGAAGAGTGAAAGTAATATTTTCCATGTCAGAAAAATCATGAACAAAAAAATACCCTTCTAGCAGATTTAACCATTTATCTACGACGTCTGCATCTATCTAACCCTCAAATATGGGAATGTCAAAGTTAACTTGTACCTTAAAGGGTGTGGTGCTTCTAGAGTAGCTGCTGGAAGTAGATGTGTCGCCCCTAGGTAGCCACTGAAGGATCTGGGCAAAGTTGTCCATCATCGCGTTCCTTTGTCGCTCGAGGGCCTCTTCAAGCAAGATTTTGATAGGATCTCCTACCCCCTCGTCTTTCTTTTCATCTGGCATAGGAGGCCGTTGGGATTTGCGAGCTTGGTCTTGCAAAGGTTCGACCAGTTCAAGCCCTAACTCCTTATATCCCGACCTCGTTGGGGACATGCAAATAAAGATAAAGAAAGAGCAGACCGCTCTGATACCACTGATCTAGATTTAAACAAGAACGCAACAAATTACAGATATAACCATACATATAGAGATGCAGTAGAAATAATACTTCATTTCATTACTGTAAAATACTGAAATATGCTTACAAACAGAAATGGAAATAAACTAGCTAGGGCGATCGTAGATTATCTCTGAGAAGAGATGTGGCAGTTACATGCCTATGAAGTATGTTACAATGAGGCTCGAAGGCCTATTTATTGTTGAGAAACAATGGAAAACCCTAAACATCTAAAAATCTAACCCTAGAAGATGAAACGCCAAACTATGGGCCCCATTTGGGTAAATTGGTACATCAACTTCCCAAGGTCGTAACTTTGGCATACAGTCTCCGTTTGACACGCACAACATCTCGCTAGAAATATCTATCCAAAAAACGTCATTTAGGGCCTCAAAACGGCTCCAGAAGTTAAGGACCCAAAAAAATGCTAAAAATAGTAAATTGTGCTACAATTAAGGAAACTGAAAAGCTGAAAGAAATAATGGTGGGGGTCCAAGTGGACTTGGTGGGTGGCCACCAATATCCACCTGGATTACTAAAGTTTTTGTTAAGGGAAGCAGAAAAACTCCAGACGAATGTATGCATTTGTGAACCAAAGAAAGGACCGTTGCTTGTTGAGGAAGATGATGATATGAACGTGGGTTCGATTCCCACATATGGCGCCACAAATTGTTTAAAAGATTCACATATGATGACTAAATCATTGATGGAATATAAATGCTATGTTGGATTTAAATCTAGGAATTGGTGTGGATGTAGGTTATGTTGTTGATATTGAACAAAGTATTAACTTTGTGTGTAGTAATGATGAAAAACAAATTGATAAAGAAATGAAGCTTAAGGATGTTAAAGATGGAAAAATAATAGAAGTTGCTGATGAAATGGAAAATGAACATCAAATAAATGGGTCAAATGTCAACATGAGAGATATTGCAACAAAACTAAAGTTCCTAGAAGAATGGTTGGACAATGTGAAGCTAGATTATGACATAAAATAAATTATGGTGGATTACAACAGAACCTTGAAATCGATGAATTTGGCGCAGGGGAAGCATAGGGATGGATAATAAAGTTAAAGAAAGAAACAATAATGTACACCAACCTGAAGAAAAGTCAGATATCAAGATTGAAAAGATAAACAAGTTTATATTAGAAGAATCTTACAAGATTTTCATTGAACAAAGAAAAAGCAAGGATGACAACATATTACTAAGGACTGAGCAAGTGTACATCAACAAAGCAGGAGGAGAATTGTAGCATAAAATTTGGAAACCCATCGAATTAAAAGTCACAATCCTTGAAGCAGAACATCAACAGCATAATGGAGTACATGATCAATGATATACTAAAGTTTGGAATCCACGGGGATTTTCATCATCTTATGAAGAATAATGGTCAGGAGACCATGATTTGTTTTTACCTGGGGAGTCTTATGCAGGTGCATCTAACCTAGGGTTGACTGCTTACTAAGGGAGTTAGTTTACAAAGTTAGGATTTAATTATTTAATGTTTTTTTCCTAAATTTTTAGGAGAGAAGAAGGATTATTGTAAACAGGAGAAGGGTCGAGTGTATTTTGGAATATTTTAGAGAACTGAGGGTTAGTTACCTATTATCTAGGGATAAGGGATTAGGCGAGAGATTTTATATATTATGAGAGATATTGTGGGAGTTAGTTTAGGGATGTAGAACCTACCTTGGGTTCAGATCCACTTGTATAAATCTAGGTGAGCCCATGAAGTGTGCAAGTAAGATTGAGTGAGTGTGAGGAATGAGAGGCCAATGATAAGGCCAATAATTCTCTTGTAAATATTTTATTTATTAATTGATTATTTATGAGTTTTTTTCTGCATACATATTGTATGGATTTCAGTGTTATGTTATGTGTGTAAGCCCCTATGGTTAGTTGGTTGCATCAAGGTGCTACACCACCACAACAAAGGGGCATTTGGTGGGGGGACTCGCAGTAGTAATGCTTGGATGGATGTGGTTGTTGATCTATGACCATAGGCATCACATGGAAGATATCATCAATGGGAAGCATATAGCAGATGCGATGGAGACTTCTTTATGGACCTGGGTATGACATGTGTTGGAGAGGTAAATCCCCTCTACGGATAGAGGCGATCCCTACTAGCCCAGCAGGGGTCTAGCAACAATCACACAATGCTGCTACGCATGTTCCTAATTACAATTAAACAAGAGGTAAAGAGCACCTACTTGGATTCCTGCGCTGTCGTTTGACGAAGAGATATTGCCTTCGCTCCTCCGCTTCGGCTGGTCACAATCCTCCGCGATCTCCGCGAATAGATACCTGCACACACGAAGGGGAAACAAACACAAGCGTGAAATCTAGTAAAAGCAACCATACATCAGTCAGAAAAGATGTAATTCACATTTAACCATTGCAAGTACAAATGAGAATGGAACAATAATAACAGTCAACTGTTATTAATCAGAATAGAGAAGAGTACAACCAAATGTTCTGACGTCGGTAACCTTCTCAGGAGGGGCCAGTCAGCATGTATCTCAAGCATTCACCTTTGAGGATGATTCTCCCAAGACAAACAACTCTCTCACACATACAAGCAACACAACACAACCTTCCCTAAGCAATCAATCACTTCCACACCTAGCACACCAAACCTATAGCAGCAATCTGAGCACTACAAGCTCTGTACAATCCAAGCTATTCCAAGCTAAGTCTAACTAGCTGCTCATGGTAATGGTGAGAGTTTATATAGGAGAAGGAGCCTCCTAAAAGGGTGGAAGGATGAGCTTATCCTTGAGGGAAATGGTTGCAAAGGGTCGAACAGACATGCCATAGAAGGGAGTCGACATTCACAAAGCTAACAACCAAGCCTGGAGTTATCTGAAAGGCTGGTTGTTTGAAAAAATTCGCCCAGACTAGATTAGCGCGGATAATGAGGAAACTGACGCGATGTCGCCGCGTCTACATAACTGGGGCAGTCATGTCAGCGCGGAAGCACACAGGAAAGGTGATGTACTTCCGAGCTGGCAGCGCATTGAATACACTATGGGGCGCCAGTAATCGCGGATATTTTTCAAACAGACGCGCTGATGCATAAAACTTTAGAAAAATGGGTTTTTGGGCTAGTTCAGAAGGCATGAAGCTTAGTGATTAGCACAGCGGGGTGACTGACAGGAAGGCAGTGACAAATTACTGTGTAACAGGATGCCCCCTAAAGCATGAAGACCGAGAGAGTGGGAGGGGTGAAATGCTTTACAACACACGCCGAACTGGAACACCACCAGGAAGGACCGAAATATCTCTGATAATCAAGTACATGCAGTCTAGGCATGGGCGCAGCCATCCACAAAGACATGCAAAAAGGTCTGTGGAATGGACGCAGCCATCCAGCTAAAAGAGACCATAATAATGACAAGGTATGGTCGCAGCCATCCATGAAGACTCAGGTATGGGCGCAGCCATCCATCAATGAGTCATGTAATGATCATCCACAAAATCGCAACCTGGCCCACAACAGACAGGGATCCAGGGTCTTGCGCTCCGTCCCGATCCGAACAAAGTACAAGTTCAAGCATGTGAATATATGAGTTGAAGTCGAACATGCATGAACATCGTCTGATTACCAGTCAATGATGAAAACTGTTAACAGACGCGAGAGGTACCACCAATAATGACAATGGCCCTCAAGGTACTATAGGTACAATCTACGGCATGTGAATCAATGAGCTGGTGTCGAACATCAACGGAATCATTCGATCGGAGGCCAATGATGAAAACCTCTCGTCGAACACGAAGAACCTGCCATTGAGGCATGCAGGCTCTAAGGCACCTGAAGGGAGTCTCTAAGTCACCTTCCTGGATAATGAGCTGAAGTCGACAGGAAGTGACCTTGATCGAAGGTGGGCCATAATGATTCCCACATCATCGACACGAGACAGAGGAAAAAATGATTTGTGTGAGATAGCAGATGAGGTTGTATTATTGCAGAGGTCAACTTCTCTTGAACATATCGGCGGCACTATGGCGGGTTTGGCAGTATTTGACATCAAATGAGCAAAGGGTATAGTGATGATGGCAGTGGGCAGATGAGAGGTCGAATAGGATAACCCAAACCCACGGAGGCCAGTGAAAAAACAAGATGAGATGGTCCCACCCAGACACGAAGCAAAAAGAGTGCCATGCCCAAGAGCGACATACTGCCGACACGACTATGATTACAGTTCCATTTTCCCCACCATTTCTGGCAGGTACCCCGGTTATTTTTGGATGACAAGCTTGACGGGGATAGCATATGCTTGAAGAGTGTCATTTCGACAATATCCGATGTCATCAAGTGTTTAACGAGCCTGACAAAGGAAAAACTCGGCGTCTTTTCTTGTTTAGAGAGTCTGAAAAGACAGCGGAAAAGGAAACTCCAGGGGGGTCCTTTTTCGTAAAGTTGTGTCTCTCGAGCCCGAAAAAGTATAAAACTATGCTCGAAAGAACCGCCCGATCATTACAATCGAGGAGTACTTTTCATGAGTAGTGATATCGATCTGAAAAAGTAAAAAGGTAATCGGTATCACGTCGTTTCGTAACCATTAACGGACCGGAAACGACAAGGGTCCGACAATATTTTCGTTTTTACACGGTCGGAAAAGGGTTTAAAGACGACCGCCTCTTTTTTACTTTTAACGAGTCAAGAGGAATAACTCGGAAATCTTTCCATCTTTAAACAGTCAGAAAAGAGCTGAAAGCAGACCTCCATTTTTATTCTCTTTAACGAGTCAAAAAGGGAAAAATACTCGGCAATATTTTCACATTTTACGAGTCAGAAAAGAGCTTAAAGGTGACTCGTCCTAGAGGAACGAGTGGTATAAAAGGTAGCAACTGGTTCCGGCAATGGTGGAACTGCTCAAAACATGTAATGGTCAAGAGGCTGGCTAATAAAACCACTCATCACTGCGGTTCCTCAGGAAAGGATAAACAACCAAGTGAAAGCATATGATCGGCCAAAGAGATGGTGGCGATGGAATGAAAACAACCAAGGCTCATCTAGCAGAATTTAGCAGATAAAGAAAGCAATCACGAGATGTAAATCGGGTATGGGTTCATTTTTTACACAAGCTTGAACCATGGAGAACTCTGCTTGGATTCGGTTTCATGTTTACACAAGCTTGAAACGACAAACTATGCTTGTTATAAGTTCGCATGCCCCCAGCATAATAACGCAAATCGAGGGACATGCCCCCCAAGCTTCATTGCATTCAACAAAGTGGATGGAATGAAGGTTCACGCTCGAGATCGATGAAAGACTTGACTTGTATTTTACGAGATCTTAATCAAAGACTCGATCTGAAAAGGGAGTTGTGTCATTTTTTAATGAGGTGGACACAGTAAAAGAACTATCCTCATAACCGTTGTTTCATTTTTTAACGAGGTCGCCACAAGATCAAAACTATCCTCGGACACCTAATTGCATTTTTTAAGGAGCTTGACACAGGAAAGCGAACTATGCTCCGACCAGACCCAGTTTCATTTTTTAAGGAGCTTGACACCGGAAAAGAACTGTGCTCCGACCTAATTTCATTTTTTAGGGAGCTTGACATAGGAAAGCGAACTATGCTCCATCCAGACTTCATCATAATGAACGGGAAGTGGAGGCCCCCAAGAAAGTGGCTCCGGAGGGAAGGCCGACATCTTGGAAATCAGGACCTAATGCCCCCAGGACACTATGCACGATGGTGTCATCACTGGGTACGGGCACGGGGTAGGTGGCCACGTAGTTGATTTGTGGCGAGGCAGATGCAACTTGTGGATGAAAGCCAGGAGGGAAGGACGAGTGCGCCGGAGGGGCTTGTGGACGAACGAACGATAATTGATCAAACGTCATGATTCTTCCATCGTGTGGAAAACAAACCACACAGAAAAGTGAAGAAACAAGGGCTCCCATGGCATACACATAATCACGACCAAGGAGAAGACTGAAGTCTAAAGAACCTTGGGTAACTGAGATGTCTATATAGACAGTCTTACCCCCTAAAGTAATAGGAAACTTTGGAAGGATCCCTAATGGCTGACTCGTTCCTCCATCAAACGCGGTGAGATGTGGTGCGACAGGTACAAGCGATGGGGAACCCAAAGCTCGCCAAGTAGTAACGGGCATGAGACTAACCGTTGCTCCTTCGTCTAACACAGTGCCGGGCAACGCCTTATTGCAAGCATAGGCGGTGACCCAGAAAGGCACATGGGACGGAAGGGGAGGGGCAGTCAAACGACTCCAATCAAAGGAGATGACCGAGCTACTTGGTGGGGGAACCATATGGTTGCCCCCCTGCTCGGAAAGAACCGAATCTAAATTCTCCGGAGAGGTTTCAGGAGAACCTTTATCAAGCTCAGGAGAATCCGAGGAGACGAGAAGAACTTGAGAATTTTGCTCTTCCGAAACAGAGTGGTTGAGAGGAGGTGAACTCGAATCAACACCCTTTCCGACCAACGGCAGGTCTGGAACAGGCTGGGGACAGCCAGGTTCGGGAAGAGGGGCCTGGACAAAAGGGGAATCTGACACGATCTCTGTGTGAACAGGGGCGCGATCTACAGCTGTAGAAAGACGTTGATAACCAGCGGGAAATGGATTCGGAGGAGCAGCAAGACTTTCCAACACAGCAGAGGCTTTATCCATGAGTGGACAAAGGTGAAGGGGATGTTTGCCTTCACAAAGACGATAGGGAATTCGAAGCTTCCCCTTCTCCTTACTATTCCCAACTGATGAGGTAGCATCGCCATGATCATCAGTGGACGATGGAGGGCGAGCCGGATCGTGAGACCAAACTTCTAATACCCTGGGAATGCCAGGACAATCACGAAGCAGATGGTCCCCCTTGCATAATCGACAAGGAAACTTGACCTTCCGCGGAGGAGCAGAAGGTGACCCGACTTCAGGTATACTCGAGGGAGGAACAAGTGTACTCGTAGACTCTCCCTTAGGGGACTTCTTCTTCTTGGTCTTCTTCTTCTTCTTCTTAGCAACCTGGTTACTCGAACCGAGGTCTTCACCAGGCGAAGTAGAAGATGAGGACGTAGAAGTAGGCGTCGAAGGGGAGAGGTCCACCTTAGGATCAACATGATGTTGTTCAGGTGGAGGGACTGATGGACTGACAGCCGACACGGTAGGGACCAAAGAGGTTGAAAACAACCAAACAGGCAACCCGACAGTTAACCCTGGTAGGGATAACGTCGCCATATACGGAGCACCAACATTCCCAAGAGGAGGGAATTGTCCTGGATTCCCATCAGAGGGGGAACCTGGGTTAGTGAATCCCGGAAAAGTTGCCATAGCAAACGAACACGAAACCTACTCAAGCTAGCGCACACAAGACCTAACCAGGAAATGTTATCGCGGCCGAATAAATTTTTAAGACATTGGAATTAGACTTGACCTTTTCATGTTTCAGGAGTCGCGAAAAGGACGAAAAGATGACTCCAGTCTCCTTCGAATGTTTAATGAGCACGAAGTGACAAGACGCTCACAGGCACCTTTTCGTTTAGGGAGTCCGAAAAGGATCAAAAGTGACTGCTCTGGAATTCTAGGTAGAGGGTGTGCCAAACTTTTCGCAAAACCACAGAATACTTTTTAGGGTACAGGTGGTCAATCTTCGTGAATGTTGTGTTCACTGCATTGCGAATCGTAGGGCGGCCGACTCGGCTTCTTATGGATAAAGGATAAAAGCCTAGTGGGGTCTCCCTATATACGCGACGGTACGTGGGAGCGCAGTCCGTGTTAGACCACTATCGAGTCACAGAAGGAGGAATCACCCAACCTAATGTGAAACAACAGTGACTATGTTTAAAGACGCCGGAACACGTCTCTAACCTAGACCTCTAGATGTTTGCGTTTAGTTCCAATGCGTTTTTAGATTCATTTGGTTCATTTTACAGTTGATCTTGAGATTAAGTTTCGATTTCAAGCTCTATCGTATGTTCGCTCACAATTACCTAGATGCAATCTATATGCCAAAGAATTCCGTTTTGTTTGATGAATTCTAGCTACGAGAGGGCAAGGAATTTTTAACCAAACAAAACAAGTACAAGCAAACAAGCAACTTAATGCAACTAAAGCGAGGAAAGGAAACTTTTCTTTTGAAGATGCAAATCAACGAAATGTTCTTTTCCTTTTCAATTTTTCAAAGCAAAGCTACTAGCTTGATTTCTTTTCAATGACACGAAGCACCTAAATGAATTTGGAGGAACCGGAACACCAAGTAAACTACTTAATGAAAGCACACAAAGTTCCCAAAACACTCAACCAAAGCTTCCAAATCAAAGGAAAACAAAAGTCGGCACGATCTATGTGATCTAAGCTCTGCAAGACAAGCAAGGATTGCAAGCAAGGAGGAAGCGAAAAGAAACCACTCGGAAACACAAACCAAAACACTCCAACAATCACCGAACAAGTGCATGAATAGATCTAAACTCGGCTGGTCGAACAAGTAAACAAGCTCCCTACGGTAGGCTTGACACACACACGGCCTCTAGATGTCCTAGAGCTAGAGTGCGAAATCAATAGAAAAAAGCAAACACCCGAAGGGCGAGAGTCACAACCAGTCAACTAGAGACTCAACACATTCCAGCAATTGCAAAAGTGATGATGGGGACATGAACCAAGCAGCGAAAGCAAAAAAGGGAAGGTATTGCAAACTTAAAACTGAGCAAAAACGAAACCTTATGAAACCAAGCTCCGCAATCAAGCAGTTCAAAGTTCAAACAATGAAAAACAGGTCATCAGACAAGTGGAGAGAAGAAGGGAAAGTCACAGCAAGAGGTTCAGGAGGCCAATTTGGTCAAAAATGAGTTTTACAGGATCAGCGCGGGTAGCCTTCAGCAACTCGGCGCTGACTAGGGAAGGCCTGTAGCAACTTTGCGACGTCAGCGCGGAAAGACAGGAATAAAGCGCGCTGTCTCAGAAAAACGAGGTCAGCGCGGAAAGAAAACACACAGACGCGATGACAAGAAACACAAAGAAGCGGGGGCGCGATGCCAACGCGGAAGGACACGAATAAAGCGCGTTGTCTCTGAAAACGAGGTCAGCGCGAGTGTTAGACGTACAGGCGCGATGGAAAGAAAACCAAAGAACAGGGTCGCGATGTCAGCGCGACTGTTTGGAGTTAAAACGCGCTGAGAGCAAAACAAGCAAGGCCAAAATAAAAAACTTCCCAAACCAAAGGCAAAAGCCTTTTAACAATAAAGATGCTTCCCAGAAACACCCAGAAAGTTCACAAGCAAAAGAGACAATCCCAAAAACTCGAAAAGAGATCAATCAAAGCCAAACACAAAAGTGGGCTCAAAAGACAAAAAGGTTGATCCCCAGCGGAGTCGCCAAATTGTTGGAGAGGTAAATCCCCTCTACGGATAGAGGTGATCCCTACTAGCCCAGCAGGGGTCTAGCAACAATCACACAATGCTGCTACGCATGTTCCTAATTACAATTAAACAAGAGGTAAAGAGCACCTACTTGGATTCATGTGCTGTCGTTTGACGAAGAGATATTGCCTTCGCTCCTCCGCTTCGGCTGGTCACAATCCTCCGCGATCTCCGCGAATAGATACCTGCACACAAGCGTGAAATCTAGTAAAAGCAACCATACATCAGTTAGAAAAGATGTAATTCACATTTAACCATTGCAAGTACAAATGAGAATGGAACAATAATAACAGTCATCTATTATTAATCAGAATAGAGAAGAGTACAACCAAATGTTCTGACGTCGGTAACCTTCTCAGGAGGGGCCAGTCAGCATGTATCTCAAGCATTCACCTTTGAGGATGATTCTCCCAAGACAAACAACTCTCTCACACATACAAGCAACACAACACAACCTTCCCTAAGCAATCAATCACTTCCACACCTAGCACACCAAACCTATAGCAGCAATCTGAGCACTACAAGCTCTGTACAATCCAAGCTATTCCAAGCTAAGTCTAACTAGCTGCTCATGGTAATGGTGAGAGTTTATATAGGAGAAGGAGCCTCCTAAAAGGGTGGAAGGATGAGCTTATCCTTGAGGGAAATGGTTGCAAAGGGTCGAACAGACATGCCATAGAAGGGAGTCGACATTCACAAAGCTAACAACCAATCCTGGAGTTATCTGAAAGGCTGGTTGTTTGAACAAATTCGCCCAGACTGGATCAGCGCGGATAATGAGGAAACTGACGCGATGTCGCCGCGTCTACATAACTGGGGCAGTCATGTCAGCGCGGAAGCACACAGGAAAGGCGCGCTGGCGACCAGCGCGGAAAAGTGATGTACTTCCGAGCTGGCAGCGCATTGAATACACTATGGGGCGCCAGTAATCGCGGATATTTTTCAAACAGACGCGCTGATGCATAAAACTTTAGAAAAATGGGTTTTTGGGCTAGTTCAGAAGGCATGAAGCTTAGTGATTAGCACAGCGGGGTGACTGACAGGAAGGCAGTGACAAATTACTGTGTAACAACATGATGAGCATTGGTTGGAGAGATGAATCATGGAGATGGGGACAGTTCTTGATTGGAGTTGCAAGTGTGAAGAAGTGTTGAAGGAAATGACTGATGAAGGCATGAGGATGTGCATTCTCATGGGTTGGACATGATGATTGGATTAGCTACCTAACTATTTCAAGTCATGGGGGTTGACAATGTGTCGATGTATGGCAGAGTTGAGTTGGAATATGGCAACATTAGTTCACATGATGATGACAATACATGGTGGATTGACACAATATGAGTTAGAGCGATACATCACAATGAGTTGTGGTTGATGACCATGGATTAAGGAGTCTTAGCTACACAAATTCATGAGCCTTAATGGAGGTTTGTGCGATGGAGACATAGAGTTCATGCAGCATGGATGATTAATGTTAGAGTTGATGATACTTTGTGACATGATGGTCTTGGTAAGGGAGTTTGTCGAGATGGTTTTATCGAGGGTGAAAACCTTTTTAGAGTGGGGAAGGATATTAGGGCTATGAGTTGGCATCATGACCAATAAGTGTCTGGGACCACCCACATGGTTGGAAGAGTTAAAAAACCAAAGGTTGGACCAACAAGCGAGTCGAGTGATGGTCGCATTTAATCAAACACACATGTGGAGGGAGAGCCAAAGGGTGCACGCATGGTGTTAAGGTGGTTCACCCGAATGTGTTCAACCAAGAGTGTGAGAAGGTGTGCAGGCGGGCGTGCGGACATGCACACGAACGAGCATGCGACAGGAGTGCGACATGGGCATGCATAAGGGCATGTGACAGACATGTGACTTGAGTGTGCATGGTGGGCATACAACCAAGGCGTGCAGATGAGTGGAGGGCATCCACTCAAATAATCAGATCATCCATGTGAAGTGAATGGGTTGAATGAGCTGAACAGGTCAAACGAGCTAAACAGGTTGGTTGAATGAAATAAATAGGTCAACTGAACGAACGGACATGTCACTTGGAAAATTTTTTGGGAAGACAAGTATATATATTGAATGAAGGTAGAACTCATTCAGGGATCCATCATCCACTGTACACATAACACATAAAGTGCAGAGCAAAGGGGATAGGAAGAAAACAAAGTTTGGGTGTGCAGAAAAAGTTTAGAATTGCAGGGCGTGCGAGGGAACCATAGGGAAAATAGGCCATGTGCCAACCCACGCTTGTCAGAACGAATTCTGAACGAAGTGATTTCCTGAACCGAAACTTGGGATTTCCACAGGGCGTGGGCCGTTGCTGAACATTTGGTGGGAACGAGTTGCATGACAAGGGCCACAATCAAACATAGGTTGGGAAAATACTACAGAGGGGTGTGGGTTGCAGAGAAAGTTGGGACGTCATTGCATGATAGGCAGGACGTGCCCAGGAAGCAGTGCAAAATGCTGCACGAATTTTAGAAAACGTTGGGAAGGCCTATATGGTAGGCTACATTGTAAAAATTGTAACTTGTAAAATAATAGCAGAAGTTTATATTTAGGGAAAACTTATTTGGGGAGTTTCCCCCTCCCTTCATAAATGCATGTACAATGTTTATATTGATGTTTATTGGATCGCACATGTTTATGAAGTAAATTGTAAGGAAGATATGAACTTGAAAGATTGATAATTACGTTGCATATATAATTACGTTGCATATATATATATATATATATATATATATATATATATATCATAAGTGAGCACTTAAGGAAAATTGATAGGCGTAATTCGTAAACTTGAGTAGTGATGAAATGAAAAAGTTAGGTGGTGTCGCACCGTGCTCACGTGTGGATTAAAGTCACCACTAGCGTGGGGTTGTGACACCCATTGACACAGTGACTCCTCCTCATTGGGCGCATTAGCAGTAACATGGGTTCCCATATCAAAAGGTGTGTTAGAAACACAACCATTCATATCGTGAAGAGCTTTAGTCAACCCCATTGATGTGGCAACTCCTCCTCATTGGGTGTGTTAGCAGTAACACCGGTTCCCTATATAAAACGGTGTGTTAGAAAGGCGACCCTTCATATCATGAAGAGCGTTAGTCAATTGAAAGATTTTTTAAAATGGAGATATTGAAGTTCATCGTAAAATTGATTTGAAAGGATTTTGGTTATTAAACTTTGAAAGGTCATTAAAAAGGGTATTTTTATTAAAAGGTTTAAACACATGACATTTTGGAAGGCATTTGTTGTTGAAAAGGTTAAGTGTGATCATATTATTTTTAAAGGGATTATCTAAAAGGGTTATTTGAAAACACTTTATCTTTTAATATTAACAAAGGTGCATGGAATTAATATTCGAAAAGGTGCATGGTATGAAGGTCCATAAAGAGCTTTTAAATTATTATTTTTAAATGGTGAAGAGATATTAAAAAAAGGTTATTAGAGACCAACGAGTACCCGCGTTTTTTTGTCAAGCATGACATTGTTTTGGGTTCGGAAAAATCCCTCCATATGATAAGGATACATGAATTCGGTGAGGATTTTTCCTTACAGGGGTGCTTATAAAATCCATACTTTTTTCGAGGGTGATATGGAAATAAGACTGATGAAATAAGCAAAGAATATAGAATACAGACAAAATATGAAAATCATGGGTCGTAAAGTGAGACTGAAGCGGATTAATAAGATGAATCAAAAGGAAAAGCCAGAGTATTTTGAAGAACTCATAGAGGTTCTTTCCACAGCCAATGAATCCAAAACACAAGAAGATGAATTAGAACAAGTAAAGGATGCATGGATTATGATGGATCTACTAACATTTCCAAAATTTAATGGTAAAAATTTTGAATTTTGGGGTGTCAAAATGGAAAATTTTCTTTGATATAAAGAGTTGATTGAGTATCAGTGTAACAACCCATATGATGAAGTATATGGTGCTTTAGTATTGAATCTTATAAAATAAGCATTGGATGAGATTTTTTTGTGAAAGGTAGCAAAAGCTCCATCTTACCAAGAAGCATGGAAGATCTTAGAAGCATAATTTGGTACAAAGGAAAGTGACATGCAATAGAATGTTGTGTCATAGTCTATTGAAGAATCAATAAAAAAGTCAGTCATAGGTCTGAGAATAAATGAGAAAGACTCTAGGATGAAAACAAAGTAATAATTCAACTCAAAAGTGGAAAATGGTCATGAAGACTGTAAGAGTGAAATCCATTATGCATACATGCATATGGATGAAGAAGACACTGAAAAGATCATAGAGAGAGAAGTTGAAGCCTTTATGTGTGAAATAGAGAAAGAGCATATAGATGCTCGAGAACTCCATTGTCATGTGCATGGCGAAGATAATGGTGAATCCCACTGTGACGAGAAACATGTGGATGATGACTGCAAAGTGAGTTGTGAATTGGTGAATCCAACAATAGAACTTGTTGATGAAGGTGAATCTGATGATGACCTCTTTGCATCAGAGGTTGAGACATTTAAGTTTGAGAATGACAAAGAGAGTTTGTCATATGAAGTAATGGTTTTCGGAGCTAAGAGTGCATCTCTTGTGAATTCAACAACAGTTGATGAATTTGGTGAAGTTGAAATTGTTAATGAGCACATGCATGCTTAGATATCCCACCATAGAGTGAATGAAAATTATGTTGATGACATTTGTGGTTTATTTTTTGAAACATGGATTGATCATTGTAGTATGAAAAGTACCATGTTGGATGAAGAATTGAAGGTTGAAGTTGGGACTGTAGCAGCAAGTGATGAAGCAAAAGTTGGAATTTATCATGAAGCATTGTCTGATCTAGTAGTAGTTGATGATCAAGAAGAGGATAATGTGATTCAAGAGTTTTTAATGAGAATATCCATTGATTGCATAATAGTGGAAGATAGTCTCAATGTAGTTGAAGATGTAGAGAAGGAATTAGAAGAGGAGAAATCTCTCACTAAAAAGCATAATGAAGATGTTTTTAACATTGATTTTGAGTGTGCAAGTAAAAAAGATAACAATCTTGCTAAAAGAGTAGATAAAGAAAAAGATGTAGGACATGACATGGAAAATTTTTAAGACAAAGAAGAAAGCATTGAAATGACCTTTCAGCAAGGGAATCAAGAAGAGATCAATTTTTTCTATCAAGAAATATGGAAATCAAGAATATGAAGTGTAAGAAGCAAAGTGAAGTTCACAGGTTGAAGATGAGGATTCGTGGCAACAGTTCGTGAGTGAAAGAGTCATTGAAGATGAAGCTATAAAAGACAGGCTCAAAACATATACAAGATAAGTCAAAGAAAAATTGCAGCAACAACAAGTGAATACGTATGGAGCTTACAACAAGAAAGCACAACTAAGAATGAAGAATTGTCAAAGGTATATAATTTGGAAGAAATAAAAGCGAAAATCCAACATTGTAAAATTTTTGAGTCATTGTAAGCCCAAATGAGACTTAGACTAGTAGACATGTCTAAGTTATGATTAAGTAATTTTTTATTGTAAGCCTAACATGCATAGTTGATTCATGACTAAGTAAAGGTTGAGTCATACGATTGCAATTAAGGGGGTGTTAGAAATAGTAATTACTCCCAGATGCATGAAATGTATGAGGAGTTGATTTAAGTTAAGAAAATAAAGTCTTATATACCCGTTGTTGGGTCATTGTAATGAGAACTAATAAGATAGATGAGCCATAACTCAGTAGATTTAATGAGATAAAAATTTATGAATATAAACTTATTTTGAGTGTATTTTGTGCTTTTCCCCTCTTTGTTTCCATCATCTCTTTGATAGATCCGGGACAAGGCCAGGGTTAAGAGTTCGTCGCAAAATGATAAGGCTGAGAATGTTCCCAAGCTAGTGAAATGTTCCGTACTATTGAATTGTTGCACCATAAATATTATTCCATGTGAGCTTGATTTGAGGTTGGAAGCTCAGAAGCTGGGGGATCCAACCCCAAAGTCGATTGGTTGTGAGAGCCGTCAAACAGATCAGGAAATAAAGGTACCTTTCCCAATATCTTTGAAGACCCCAAAAGGGAAATCATTTCTTTTTTGGTTCATGTTATGGATCTAGTGCAAGGCCTAAAGTAGAAGACCCAAGATAAGTTGGGAATACTTAATTAGCTACAAAATTTGATTTATGTGGGTAAATCACTACAAGATGTCATTAATTTGCAATATTAAGAGATTGAACAAAATTTATCCATCATCATAAATCTAAGGCTTCAGGAAGCCTTCCTAGAACCAATAATCCCAAGGGACCAATTACATTTAAGGATGTCATGAAAAGAAAGGGTGAGACACAAAATAGATCTGATCCAATTGTCAATATCCCTGGTCGTTACATCATGGAACAAATGAATGAGATCCTAATTATGGCAGTTAACCTTTCATAGGTTAACTAACTTTTCAATGCCCTCCAATCCCATGTACTTATTTGCAAATTCAGTAGATTTTGGCCCAAATCAGAGGATCTACATCAGTGGATATTTTCCACCTAGATCCCAAACTATGATATTCACCTATGTTCCAAGGGGTTTTTTATTCTTCAATTTGATACGTTGAATAATATGGATTTTTATTTAAAGGAGGTTCCATGGTTTTGGGGCAACCTATGTCTTTTTAAGACCCCATAGTTTCTAGGTTTTGACGCTAATACAATGGTAGTTTTCGAAATGTCGAACTGGATGAGATTACATAATCTACCCCTTCCTTTTTGGCATCACCAAGTATTAGAAGGAATTGGGAATACACTGGGGAAGTTCATAAAGAGGGATCTGGAAAGACGTACAAAAGGAATTTTTACATTTTCTAGGATCTGTGTAGAGGTAGACCTCAATAAAGGTTTACCAGATTCTATCCACCCGAATCATAATAACTTTCAGTGGATCCAACCTTTATATTTTGAAAACATGACTTCAGATGTTGTATCTATCTTCAAATAGGATAGTAACAAATACATGTCCATAGGAAAAAAAGGTTCCAAAAGGAAAAAAGAAATAGGACCAAAAGTCAAAGGGATTGCAAGTTTTAGAGCAACACCTCTCAGAAGACTAGGATGAAGAAACAATGGAGCATCCTTCAAATGTGGATGTGAAAATTTGACAAGGAATATTAGTGAACTGAGAGGTCAAGGAAGAAGGAACAATGGTCCAAAGCTAAAAAGGTATTGAGGCAACCAAAACTTCAATTCCAATGTAGCAAATGAGGAAGCTCCCACTGAAAAAGAGATGAGAGGCATTAAGAGATATCATGCATAGTTCACACAAGTCTCTTTAAAAGTGGAAAAGAATAAAATGGAAGTTATAATTGTCACTCCCAATCAAGAAATTTAACGGAAATTAAGAAAAAAAAAATAGAAAAAAGTAACTAATTACATTCACACTTAGCCCCAAAAATATAGTTTTTTTATAACTATTTTTTTGACCCATAAAATAATATGATCAAATATTTTTCAACATCTAAAAAATTATTTTTTTATTAAATGTAATTACGATTTTTCCTTTAAAAATTTTTATTAAATAATTTTAAACACAATATAATTTAAATATAGAATATAACCATATATATTAATATTCAATACAGACGGGAGTTCATTAATTGCATTCATTACTCGGTAAAATCGAGCTCTGCTAGGGTTTTGCTGCGACCTGCGAAGTCCGCACTTCGTGGGAGTCGAACCTGCGTGCGCGCCTGCACCTCACGCTCTCTGAGCCTGCGTGGGAGCCGCTGAAGACCCTCTCGGGAGCCTGCGTGGAAGTCCGCTGAGAACCGAATTCTGTGCCTGCGGGGGTCCGCCGAGGGCCTGGCTCCAGGCTGCGGCCGCCCTGGCTGGAATTGGCCCGCCATGGAGGAGCCATCAACTTCTGCAGCTGAGGCCTTTAAAACCCTCCTAGCCTCCCTGCCTAAGAAGAAATGCACGGAATCAGCGAAGTTTGTGAAAAGACTGGAAGATATTCCGGAGATCGCTCTTCCGCCGGAAGGACCGATTCAAGTAGCCCTCTCGCTGGCAGATCAGGCTCTGGTAGGACAGTTTACAGGACTCTGGCCTTCACCGAAGACAACCGAGAACTGGGTTGCCAGGAACTGGGCACCTCTTATCCAAAACAAGGTAACCTCTTACTTCCTCGGGAGAGGCTATTTTTTGTTCGAATTCTCTGCAAAAGAAGACAAAGATTTAATTTTCAGGAACGGCCCCTATTTCATGGGCCCCCAAGGGCTGTACTTAAACAAATGGACCCCAACTTCGATTCGGAAGTGGACGTGCCCACAGCAGTCCCGGTGTCGGTGAGGCTCCAAATCTCCTTGTCCACTACTGGAATTGGGACTCTTTGAAGCATATCGGCAATACCCTGAGAAAATTCATATACAAGGCCAATAGTAAGGACCAGTATGACTGTGCCAGAATCTGTGTGGAGGTAGATCTGGAAGTCAGACTGTCGGAAGCCGTCAAAATAGTGGTAGGTCCTTGGACCCACATACAGAAACCAGACTATGAGCAGCTGCCATTCAAATGTCGGAAGTGCCATGTCTACGGGCACTTTGCCAGGGACTACCTGACTAAAGGAGTGGAAGAAAAAGGAAAGGACGAGGGATGGAACCAGGCAAAGCGATCCAAAACCTCTCACAGGAAGAATACAAATGGGGGTGCCAAAACCCACCAAGAGGGCATAGCTCAAAAATCAGTCAGGGAAAGTCAAGGGAATAAATTCGAAATCCTCGGATCTGAGATCATGAACACACATGAGACAGAAGTTCCAAAGGAGACCTCTCCCCCCAAAGCCTCCCCCTCCATCAAAAGCCCAGAGCCTTCCAAAGAAAAGGCTACAGAAGAAGAGGATGAAACCCAAGAGTCTGAAGAATCAGAGGAAGAAGGGGAAATCGGGGAATCCCAGTCTTCTCCCAGAAGATCTACTCGAGGGCGCAAATCTGCAAAAGAGAAAAGAGAACAAGAAACCTACAAGGACAAGCTCCAGGGCAGCCAGCCAACGCTAGAGAAGCTTCTAGCCAAAACCTCGAAGGTGACAAGGATTCAAACACAGGGCTCTAAGGGAGCCCCCCAAGGCAGAAATAAATGATGAAAATAATCTCCTGGAACTGTAGGGGGATGGGTACCTTAGCTAAGGAAGAAGAAATGCACAGCTTAACAAGATTAGAATCCCCAGATATCCTCCTCATCCAGGAGACTAAATTGGAGGACTCAGCTTTCCTCCAAGCAAGCAAAAAATTTTGGAAAAAAAATGGAGCGCATGCAGTGTCTGCCCGTGGAGCATCGGGAGGGCTGGGGGCGCTCTGGAACTCAAATAAGTTTTCTCTAATTTCTGAGTCCCTCAACACTCATTGGATCTTTTTAAAAATGCAACACTTAGATTCAAAAGAGATTATATGTCTGTTCAATGTGTATGTTCCTAACAATGCAGGTGAGAAAAAAGATTGTTGGGACTCCATCAAAGGCCTAGCAGATATAGAAAACTTGGAAAATGTCATTATAGCTGGAGATTTAAACCTCACACTCCAAGCATCAGAAAAAAGAGGAGGTAGCATAGTCAGGGACCCGGCAAGAGAATGGGCAGAAGACCTCATGCAAGACTGGGATCTGCTAGATATAAAACCAGTCTCAGGCACTTTCACTTGGTCAAACAAGAGAGTGGGGCCGGGACACATAGCAGCAAGACTTGACCGTTTTCTTGTCCAAAGCTCCTTCCTTCTCTTGGGGTTGGAGGCTAGAATGCACATTCTCCAAACCAGTGCCTCTGATCATAAGCCTATCAGTCTAGAGCTGACTCCCACTAAGGATTTAGGACCTATACCCTTCAGGTTTAGCTCCCTATGGATCAAAGAGCCTGATTTCCTGCATAAGATTAGAGAGAGCTGGAAAGAGCCGGTCAAGGGGTCCCCCTTCTTTGTATGGGAGGAAAAACTTCGTAGGATCAAAAAAACGCTGAAAGGTTGGGTAAAGACATTGCCAAATCCTGCAGAGGACAGAACAAAAAAAAAAAAAAAACGAATTGGAACTCCATCACCTACACCTGGAAGCTGCTGAAATCACCAAAGAGGAGTTAGATAAGGAAAACCTGCTGCAACACAAATTCCATAGAGCGTGCCTGGCAGAAGAAGAGTTTTGGAGACTCAAGTCAAGGAGTCTATGGCTAAAAGCTGGAGACCGCAATTCCTCCTTCTTCCACAAACAGGCCCAAGCTAGAAAATGCCGAAACAATATATCAGAAATAAAAAATGAGAACAACACCATAAAAGATTTTGACAGCATCAAGAAGGCAGCATCAAATCATTTTGGAAAAATGTATTCTGAAGATATGGGGACCAGCCAGACTGCCAAACTGATAGACGATGTCCCCAAACTCATAACTGCAAAAATGAACCAGATTCTGGAAAGTAAAATCTCAGCTAACGAAGTTAAAGATGCTCTGTTTGCAATGGAACCCGACAAAGCCCCGGGTCCGGATGGCTTCACGCCCAGGTTTCTTCAAACTTGCTGGCAAATAGTCAAGAAGGATCTTATGAAAATGATACAAAAATCCCAAGAGTGTCAAAAAATTGGGGGCAGCACAAACTCAGCGTTCCTGGCTCTCATTCCTAAAGAAAAAGGTGCTAACTCCTTCAACAGATTCCACCCAATATCCCTATGCAACATCGGATACAAAGTGATCACCAAAGTCATAGCAAACAGATTGAAGAAAATCCTCCCTAAAGTCATCCCAGAGAACCAAGGTGGCTTCATTCAAGGCAGACAGTTGGTAGACAATTTCATCTTGGTCCAAGAGGTGATCCACTCAAGCCTCCGACGGAAAGAAAAAGGTATGGTTATTAAACTCGACCTAGCAAATGCTTTTGATCGTGTAAGGAAAAAATTTCTGTTTGATGTAATGCACAAGCTAGGTTTTGGACAAAATTTCATAAAATGGATCAAAGCTTGTACCTCTGAACCATGGATTGCTCCTATAGTGAATGGCAAGGCTATCGATTTCTTTAAAGAAACTAGAGGGCTAAGGCAGGGGTGCCCCCTGTCACCTCTCCTTTTTGTTTTGCAGGCCTCTTTCCTCAGTTTCCACTTAAATAAGAAACAACAAGAACAAGAAATAGTTGGATTGGGCATAGCAAGAGGGATCAAATGCATCAATCATGCACTCTTCGCAGATGATACTCTGCTTCTTGGGGATGCTTCTCATTTATCGGCAAGGAAATTCAAAGAGGTGCTGGAAGATTACTGCCAAGCATCGGGCAGTGAACTAAACAAGGGTAAGTGCCACATGTATATTGCTGGAATGTATCAGTGGCTGCTGCAAGCACCAATGCCAGATGCCTGGGTTTTGCAGCATCAGCTTCTTGGACCTCCTTCAAGTACCTCGGGCTGCCAATCTTCCACAAGAGGGCTACAAGTAAGGACTGGTCTCCACAGATAGAAAAATTCAAAAACAAAATGCAGGCCTGGGGGTCACATTGGCTCAATTTGGCAGGGAAATCAGTGTTAATAAAATCAGTAATAAGCAGCCTGCCTCTGTTTAAATTTTTTGTACTGTTGGCACCAATGGGAGTCATAAAAAACATGGAGGAATTAATCAGAAAATTCCTTTGGAAAGGAGGCAAGAACAATGAAAAGAAACTCTCATTAGTAAACTGGGATATAGTTGCCAGGCCGCTACAAGAAGGAGGATTAAATTTTAAAAATTTAAGCACTCAGAATCTAGCATTGGGTGCTAAACTGATCTGGAAGATCATAGCACCAAAGCCTGGATGGGTCCAGTTGGTGTTGTGGCGAAAATATTTCAGAGGGCAGCGACTACGTTGTCTGGAGCAACCTAAAGAACAGATCAGATCCCCCCTCAGCAAGCTAATATTTAAAGTTGGGCCTCTTATCAGAGATAACGCTTATTGGATTCCCGGGAATGGCAAGCAGATCAGAATCTGGGAGGATAGCATTATGAATAGACCTCCGATTGCAAACTCGAGTCTAAAGAAAGAACTGAAGGCGTGGATGGAAGAAGCGAATCTAAATACGCTATGGGATATATCTTCTTGGCATGGAGACAGTTGGGCAGGCTGGAAAACGCCCAACGTTCCAGCTGCGTGGTTACCAGATTATGCAACGCTTCTTCAGATGCTTCATGGAGCTGCCCCTATCCACGCGAGAAGGAAAGATTCGAGAGGTTGGGGAGCGCATCAGACAGGATATTCAGTGTCTCAGGGCTATGCCAAAATCACGGAGAGACCCCACGTCCCCCCCAATCCGGCGCCTTGGAAAGGTATCTGGAATTTTCCTACTATCCCAAAGATTGATTTTTTCTGTTGGCTGTTATGCCATCAAAAAATCCTAATAGAGGATAGACTGCTGAAAAGGGGATTTCTTGGCCCTTCAAGATGCGTTCTATGTAAAGAAAACTCTGAATCTGCTGTCCATATTTCTCTGGATTGCAAATTTACAGTTCAGATCTGGCAGGAGCTCCTTGGAACGCAGAAACTGATGCCCAACCTCCCCCACGCAGTTCCAGATTTGTTTGCTGGGTGGTTGGCTAGATATCCAGGACCAAGCCCAAAAAACAAGATTGTCAAATTTGCTTGGACTGCCCTGCCCAAATTTATTAGCTGGAAAACCTGGTTGGAGAGGAATAGGAGGATTTTAGGGACAAGGAACAGAACTATAAAGTAGTTGCACACACAGTTAAAGGACAGCTAAATGAGTGGCTGAGTGATAAAGATGACGACTCAAATTTAAGCCAGCATGACATGGAATTCGGAGCAGCTCTCAATCTAAAATTTCAAAAGGCTACAATATCTCCTCTATGCCTTAAAGACTGGCAAATAAGGAAAAACGGAGAAGAATTTCAAGCTTGGTTGAATAATCAAACTCTTCCTTTCTTGTTCTTTGATGGAGCAGCCAAAGGAAATCCAGGAAGGGCTGGAGCAGGAGGCATAATCATAAATCCAAAAGAGCCTTCCACTCACAGATTTGCTTGGGGTCTAGGCCTCACCACAAGCATTCAAGCGGAAGTCATGGCGTTGTTCCAAGGGATCAAAACACTAAGGGACATGGGACTTGCAGAAGCAACTGTGCTGGGAGATTCCCAAATCATTATAAATGTAATGGTGAACAATGCAAATCTAGCAGATCTATGACTGGCAAGGACAATTTCAAGAATCAAAAGCATGATAAAACACATGAATCTGACATTTTTCCATATTCTGAGAACAAATAACAAGGAAGCAGATGTAGAAGCAAATAGAGCAGCCCAGCTAGATGCTGGATCTATCCTTAGAGATAATGAACTCTCCTGGGACCCAATCCCCTAAAAAATCTCTATGTTCTTCCGTCTTTTGCTAAAGCAGTTTGTTTGTATCCATAAACTAGGGATGATAGCAGGAAAAGACCATGTGAAAAATTGTAAAAAAATGTGATTCAAAAGTATTTGTGACATGCTCAGCTGGTTGGAGAGATTCCAAGAAACCAGTATCAGCTTTTGTAACCGAACTCATGGTATTTTGCCAGACAGTTAATGAAAGTCCCATAACCGTTTCTGTAAAAAAAAAAATATATTCAATATAAATGATAAGCATTTTTATGGCGCTCTATTAACTAACACTGGAAGTGCCAGTGTATTTAACGTCTGCTTCAAATAAAGTTGGGGTTGGGATATATTTCGAGATAGGGCAAGCATGATGCCAATGCAAGCTTGTTTATATAGAAAAACTTTCATAAATAAAAATCAAACATACAACTTCTAAATATATATATATATCCCTTGTTAAAATAGTTATATATTTACTCCTGGATATTATAGCATACTATATAAAATGAATGGTAGGTAGGAAGCTTTTGGAGTGGGTTGCGAATTTTTAAAGGGGAATTTAGGATAATTTAGTCGAAATTCAAAAAACCCATTAAATTAGTTTAGTTTGGTCCAATCTTCAGACCAATTAGTTTTGTTTTTATTTTATTTGTTATTATTGTTATGATTTCCTAACATTTAGGTCAGAGTTAGTTTTAATCGTGGAAAAACGATATTTTCACGAGTAAGATGTTGTTAAAATGTTCAAATGGAAGTATATCAGTTTCTTAAGCATATAGTAGGGAGATTTTCAAGTGGTGGCAATTTTTAAAAGAGGATTTTAGGAGAATTTAATGGAAATCCAAAAATCTCATCTAATTAGTGTAGTTTGTTTTGAGACTGTTTTTTTTTTAATTTAATTATTATTATTGTTTTTGTATTTTTGAAAGTTTAGGTGAGGGTTAATCTTAATATTGGATGGAAGAAGGATTTGTTCATTAATGAAATGTTATTATTAGGATTGAGTGAAGTTTGGTTGAGCTTGGATGTTATATGGGATAGTTTAATTCCCCAAAAATAACTCTTATTTGCAACTCCTCTCTATAAAATTTGAACCTATAATTTGGAAGAGAGTAAACCTCAAACAAACCAATTAATCTACTAACATTATTAAAAATATATATATAAAAACATAATATGATACTTTATGAGTAATGATTTAATTTTCATAAAGTTATTCAACAACTAAATATCAAAACAATATTGATAAAGTATGATAAAGAGCGATATGGTACTATGAATTACTTTTAAATATTTTTATATTTTAATTAATTTTATTATTCTTAATCCTTTTAGGTTATATAAAATTTGTTTTATGAAAATTGAATATTAATTTAAAATTTTAAAATAAATTATTTAATTTTAAAATTTTAAAAAATTAATTTAAATTTTCAAAGTTTTATTTAATGATTCGCATTAAACTTATTAGATATATACATATATATATAGATATATATATATAGATATATATAAAATTATTTCAAATTTACCAAAACAAGAATTTTTTTACAAATAAAGTTAAAGAAAAATAAAAAATGAAATAATTATAATATACACTGGTGGTAGCGAGTAATGAAATAAATGGGTTTGGAATGTGTGCCATCCTTCCACCACTTCTTTTGAATTCATCTCACTCAAGGCACATTTAAGGAGCCTCATCTCCCAAGGTAGGAAGTGGCCACTTGGAAATTGTATGTTATATGTGTTGACCTCATATGTTCACTCTACAACATGTTCTTTGCTTCAAGTTAGTGGTTTTACCTCGATGCTCTCCTTTGTCATGTTCTCTAGCTCTTGTCTTTGCCTACCATATGCCTAGACTCTTGTTTGGCCACCTTGGTGGGTTGTCCCTTGTCCTTGTCAACGATTTCCCCCCTATGGTGTCAACTTTTTCAGAAGGGGAAGGAATTGTCCCTTGTTCCATGTTTGTATAGCCTGACTCACCATTTGCAATGGCTTCCCTCTTTTATGGCCACCTCATGCAACTCCCTACTCACCTCAATCCATGTCCATGTGATGTCCTGCTACCTCTAGCAACCATGATGCGTTCAAGAGTTAACTATAGCCATCGTAATGGAGGTCCTGGAGCCTCAAGGGGTTCTAGGTCATGCCTTTGAGAAAAGTTTTCAGGGCATAGATTTCATGGTAACATGCCACCTCACATACAAGAGGAAATTTAATTCGTGGAGGAAGAAATATGCCACGAATGAGAGACCATTGTTGATTCCGATGTGATGCAACCATTACTCCTTGGGTTTTAGATATTGGTAATTCACAAGGTCTTTAGAACCATCACTTCAATATTGTTGATTTATATTTGCATGTAGAGTTGTATGGGTCAATAGAAGACAATGTCAGACCTATCATTTACATAGGTTAGTTGAGCTTCAAGACCTTATGCTTGACATGGAAGGCCTACTGGTTCGATTAGTAATGGGTTCTCCACCAAACTCTACATTTCCTCCACCATGCCAGGTTGAGGAACAACCAAACAACCTAAATACTTATTTATCATCCTGATGTTATTGTTCCATGCATTGCTTTCAAAGCTTTGGTTTCTCTAGCCAATCTTAAGGGCTATAGTTATGATTTACTTTATTTATATGCTCAGTTTATTTTTTTGGTTAGCTTAGACCTCGTAGTTCAAAAGGGCTACTATTTTTGCCTCTTGTTGCTAGTTTCTTCTTGGGTGGAAAAGTAACTAGCTTTTTCTATTTTTCATGGATTTATTTTTGCAAGTTCTTAACTCTCTCCTTTACTAGCTTTAGCCTAATTTCCAAGGTGGCAAGCCCAAGATAGTAATTTTTCTAATTTAATAAAAATTTCTTCTATTAGCAATAATAATGGATCTTTATTTGAAGTGTGTCATATCCTCTTTAAATAATTCACTATTAACATTAAAAGTAGATAAATTTAAAAGTGTGTCCAACTTTTATTAATTTTTTAAGTTGAAAATGTAGATAAATTTAAAGATTAAGTCATGTATAATTTTATAAAGTTATTAGTTAGTGTCAGAAATAAAGGAATGTTGGGGGCGTCTTCCATGCTACTATGTTTTTCGGTATTTAATAAAGGGGTGGCATGGTCTTCTTGTCCCATGTGAATGCATGGGGTATTAAATTCATTCTTAATGATGGACATTCTCCATATGTTTGTTTCCTTTGCGCATTTTTATATGGAAGAGGATTATATATGTTAGCTTTGTCTGTTCTCCCTACCACTAGTGGGATTTTTGCTTTCATACTCAGAGAGGCTCCACTCAATGTTAGGGGGTAGCTTTGTGAGAAAATGGTGTGACATATTGTTTTTTACTGTGTTGGGGTTACTAGCTTGTGGAGCCAAAGCGGAAGTGGCCTCACTTGTTATCCACTTGCTACTAGAGAGCTTGCTTGCACCTCAACCTCAAGGGGGTAGGGAAGTTCTTGTTAAGCAGTGACAAGATTCATGGTTTTTCTATGCAATTAAGCTTTTGGTGTCAAATGACATATGCATAGTGGTATGGTTCTGCAAGCACACCTTTACTCTCTTGTTTGTGGATAATTGTAGTGGTTCACTCAAGGCCTTGGATTGTGATGTTGTTGCTCCAACACATTTGGGTGATGCCTTGTAGTAATTCACTCTACCTCAAGAGGGAACATCAGTTGGTGGGTCTTCTCGATGCGCAATGCCTGAGGCCTCGCTCGTCATCTTCTCAGACATCCTAGGATTGTGCTATCTAGGTATTGGCCTTCCGATATATTCCTATTATTAGTTATATCTTCTCTATTTTTACATGGTGCTTTACAAGTGTTTCACCCCCCAAGAGGTTTTTTGTGCCTTGTGTCTTGGGTTCTTATGATGTGGGAGTGAATTTCGCTAGTGGGTTCCTTCTAGCCTTGTTGTGACTTCTTCTTCGGTGCCAGCTTTGCTTCATCGTAGCCTTGTCCCTTTTCAGTTCCTCTCTAATCTGCCCTAGGGGGTTATCCTCACTCTTATCCATTTCTGTTGCATTTAGTTCATAATTCTCAGTTGCATACGCATATTCAAGGGAAAAAGAGGCAGAGGCAGGGGTGGTCACATTTAGCAAAGTTGGTCATGTGCCCAGGCACAAGTCTAGGCGATAACTACAATCTTTTATTCCGCCACCCCACTAAACATCCAAGACTAAAATCAACAGTTAGAAACCTGGACCTTAAATGAATTTCAGGTGTATTTTGATTATGATATTTTCTAAGAGGTGTCCAACTGGATTAATAACCTTGGTCACACCAAGGGAAGACAAGACAGAGATTTGAATTTCATCACCCTCAATTGGAAAAGGAAGACTTTTTTGGATGTGTCTTGAAGGAGAAGAATTAGGATTGAAATGAAATCATCTGAGCCTCCAAAAATGATATTAATTGGGCGTAGCAATATCAACATACTTTCTTAGCTAGCTTGGAGCTCGTCTTACACATCTTGAAAGTTGCCTTGAATGTGAGTTCTAGTCTTATGCTCCACTGGTTCCAACACTCGGGTTCTTGCTCCTGTGACTTCTTCTCATACTTGACTTCATATTATTTCTTTCTGATGTCATTGTGACTTCTTCTCATACTTGACTTCATATTATTTCTTTCTGATGTCATTATTTTTTATTATATAGCCGCATAAGACAATATTTGTTATGATTGCAAGCAAAGACATTAAATTTGGTATTTTTGCTTATAGATTATTTATCAACAAATCTGGTTTCCCTTATGACAAATTCAAACAAATAATATTTTGAACTTTAGTGATGATTCAGATATAATCTAATTTTTGAGACCATACCAATTAAACTTAACACACATTTTAATTTAAAAAAATATATATATTAAATAAAAAAAATTATTAAAAAACTATAATTTAACTTTTTGTATTGTAAAATTTTAATGAATTTACACAATTAATTTTAAAAATTATTATCCAAACCTATTTAATAACAATAATATATATTATATTTTTACACATATAATCTTAATAATCATTTTAATATAATATTTCAGTGAGAGTAGATGAATATAAATATCAATTTAATATAATATTTCATTGAGAGGAGATGAATATAAATATCAATTTAATATAATATTTCGTTGAGAGCGAATATATATTCATGTTCTTCTAAGCTATGCATAGAAGATATACTCTTTGAGTATGGATGAAACTTTTAAGGAGAGATTAAAATGAAGCTGTGATATTTAATTTTAACATTAATGAAGTTTTGGTTAAATTTTTAGTTTCTAAAAATTATGTAAATTTCATTGATATTAATTGAAAGATATTATTATTCAAATATATAAAAAAGTACAAATTTTTATTGATATGAGAAAAATTATTTCTAACTGGGTCCTCATGATTAAGAAAATTAAATGCCACAACTCTTCTCCCTTTTAAGATTGCAATAAATGATGGGAAAGAAAGAATTAATGTGTAAACAACAAATAAGATCTTCTCCCTATTAAGATTACAATAAATTACAATAAATGATGGGAAGGAAATAATTAATATGAAGAAATATGGATGTGAGAGTGTTTTTATTAATGGAAAAATAAATAATGGTTAAATATTATATTGTAATTATATTTAATATGAGTAATTTAATTGTTTGTTTTTTAATAAAATTTTGATTATATAATTTTTAGTGTTAAAAATTGTATGATATATTTGTTAATGGTGAATTATAATTTTTCATTATTTAAATTGTATTTTTGAATGTATAAAGAAATTTAATGTCTTAAAAATTTTTAAAACATTTAAATTATACAAAATTCACAACTTGTGTTTTTAAAATTACAATTAAAAAAATTAAATGCCACTACTCTTTTCCTTCTAAGATTACATTGAAGGATTTGAAAGGGAAAAAATAATATAAATAACAAATAAAGAAAAATAATAATAATAATAATAATAAGTAATTGAGAAATAAATACTAATTAAAATATTATATTAAAATTATAATTTTGTATTATCTAAAATGTATTTTAAATACATTAATAAATTAGGACTCTGAAAAACCTTACAAATTGCCAAAAAGTATCCTTTTTTAATAATAAGATGAAATCAATGTATTTAAATATATATAACTTTAAAGTATCCTTACATAATAATAAGATGAATTCAATGTATTTAATAATATTCAATAAAAATCACTAAAAAAATATTACTTTTGTCTCATATTTTATACACACACACACACACATATATATATATAACAGAAAACTCATTAATTTTTATATATTATTAATAATAATATATTAAGCAAAGTCATTAGGTAGAAATCACATAAGAGAAAATTTTAGCTAACGCATTTCGAATTAGCAAGTGTGGTTCATCATCCGGACCACATGAAGAGGTAGACCATGGCAAAGGCTTAAATAGAGAGCAATGTAGAGACATACTTTCAAGTAACAACTATATTTGAAAAATAATATTTAAATTATGATATTAATTTATTAATATATTAAAAACCAAATATTATTAAGTAACGACTATATTTAACAGCTAGTTTTTGAAAAAAATATTTAAATAAATATATCATTTTATAATTTATTAAAAATATTAATAGGTAATGGTTATATTAAATGGCTAGTTTTAGAAAAATAATGTTTAAATAAGATATTAGTTTATTAATGATTAAAAATATTAATAAGTAATGGCTATATTAATGGGCTAGTTTTTGAAAATAATATTTAAATTATGATATTAGTTTATTAATTTATTAAAAACAAATATTAATAAGTAACCGCTATATTAAACAACTAGTTTTTAAAAATAATATTTAAATTAATTTATTAACAAAATTAAAAATTAAAAATTAAAGTCAAACTCTAAAGGAGGGAAGTCAAAAATTATAAAAACTAGTGAAGACCCTAATCGAGACAAAGATCATTTGATAAATAAAATAATTTAAAAAAACAAACAAAAATATACCCAAGTATATATATATATATATATATATATATATATATATATATATATATATATATATATATATATATATCCAAAGAAAAGTAATAAATAAAACATGGTCAACAATAAAATATGGGGTTGAGGCCATTAAACAAATAACAAAAATAAATAACTGCTATATTAAACAGCTAGTTTTTGAGAAATAATATTTAAATTGATTTATTAAAAAAAAATCAAAGTCAAACTCTTAAGAAGGAAAGTCAAAAATTATAAAAACGAGTCAAGACCCTAATCCAGACAAGATCATTTGATAAATAAAATAATTAATGGAAATAAAATAAACTAATTTAAAAATAAATAATGGAAAAATAAATAAAATAAAACAAAAATATACACAAGTCTATATATATATATATATATATATATCCAAAGAAAAGTAATCAATAAATAAAACAGCGTCAACAATAAAATAAAATATGGGGCTGAGGCTCATTAAACAAATAACCAAAATACTAAAAGGAGCTAAGAACGAATAGGATGATAAAATATATAAAAAAACACGAAGGATCAAGAAAATAAACTCCAATGAAGAATAAATCAGCAACAAATACTATAAAAAGGACGTCAATACCTACATAGATAAACAAACAAATAAAATAAATCCCTAAAAGAAGCCTAAAAAACTAGGAGGATAGGAAATGGACCCAACTTCTACTAATATTCCAACCATCATCTCTATTCAAATTATTGGGTTTTTTTTTCAACTTCTAGGGCCTCCCTCAATTTACGATGATGGAAATGACTAACCCTAGCAACGACTTAGGCCTCCTCAATGCAGATGTAATGCTTAGATTTATCTACATGCTCTGCCAAAGCAGAGGAGCAAGTCTTGCTATGCTTGATGTGAGCAGCATGCTCACGAATCCTTTGATTA
This sequence comes from Pinus tabuliformis, assembly GCA_031772625.1. Taxonomy (NCBI): domain Eukaryota; kingdom Viridiplantae; phylum Streptophyta; class Pinopsida; order Pinales; family Pinaceae; genus Pinus; species Pinus tabuliformis. The sequence continues at coordinate 895,558,981 of CM062815.1, forward strand.
ATCGAGTGACGAGTCTCACCAAGAGCATTGGATAACGTAAACACGATTCATATTCTTGGGGTCCACTGGGTCTTTTACAGATCTAAGGGAGCTACGGATGGTATTTAAAGGCATAAATGTGGAAGCATCTTTATTCTTCCTTAGGATCCTTGCCAGCTTGTTAGTGGTCCCTTGGATAAAAGGAAGATGAACACCAGAAATTTGATCCTTGGTATCTTTCTTAGCACTAGGACTCTTTTCAGCTTTGAGGAAAGCCTTAGTACGTTGGTGTCTACTATACCCATTATTAAAAAAAACACTTAGGAGATGTGCTTTCTCTTCATTGAGATGGTTCTTATCATAAACTCTTAAAGCTCTAGTTGCTAAGGTGTTGAGAACACCAAGATTTTGAGCTGAGAAATGATCAAAATTAGCACGAAGATATTGTTCTGTATGAGTTTTCTTATGAAATACGTGATGAGAGAAAGAGCCATTATCATTCCTTGAGAGAAAGAGGTCAAGGAAGGGTAGGCTACCATTACATTCAAATTCCATGATGAACTTTATAGAACTAGATTGATTGTTAAGATGGAAGAAAAGCAGTTCCAACTTTTCTTTACCATAAGATTACAGAAGCTTGAATACATAAAATAATAATATATTTTTATTTCTATTCATATCTCAATGAAATCAATGATTCGGATTAAATTATTTTTATAATTAGTGAAGCCTTTGAAATTTCACATTTAATATAACGTCCAATCATAATATAAGCCAACATTAATATATGCGGAAAGTTAGTATAAGGTAGTTGTATAAGTCAACATTGAGATATGCTCAAAGTTAGTATAAGGTGATTGTATATGGAGTTAATATCAACAAATATTGTTTGTAAACACTTTTGGAGTTTCGATTCTTTTAGATTTTTTTATTAGTCTTTACTTTCCCATATAGTGGCCATGACCTTGTAGTTCATTGACTCTCCATTAGTTTTCTAAGTTTTTTATTTGGTAATTTTAACCACAAATATAAATAAGAAGTTTTCCATGTTTTTTTTTATTTTAAAAAAGTTTTGGGCAAATGTTAAATATTTACTTTTTCATTAAACTCAAAGATATTTTTTTATTTTTTTCCAATTTATTTTTAATCCATTGGTTAAGCAAGCCTTGATGTGACATAATTCCTGGGTGGAGTAGCTTACAAATTATTTTAAAATGAAAAAAAAAAAGGTAATTTTGTAAATGACAATCGCATTTGTGAGTGCTAACACTATTATGCTCACACCACTAATGCTTTGCTTAAGTCTTTTATGGGAGTTGAACTAATATTGGCCCTGAATAAAATGGTTTTGCCTAAGATATTTACAATTCCATATCAAATGAGATGACGCCACATAAAGAACAGTGGTTTAGGCCAAACCGTGTATCAGATGGTTGGGTGTAGTTACCCAATGAAAGGCTAATTTTTTATTTTTTTTCTTTTACATGGTCATCCAGAATTTAATATGGACATGCATCTCAATTTGTATAGAGAAATAATGTGCTCAGAGGTGTTGAAGTAAAAATATGCGCTGAAAGACAATTGAAACCCCATAGGATTTTCATGAATTCATGTTATAATTTTGACTTTATTTACTTCTTTTATGAACTTTGGGAACTAACTACGGTACTGGAAGACCAAATAAATGTAGTGACTCAGACATGGTTAAGTTCTTGAATTTTATAAGAAAATTTTAATATATATAACTAAATAAAAGAAAATTTTAATATATATAACTAAATAAAGGAAAATCTTAATATATATAACTAAATAAAGGAAAATCTCCGCAAAATCTCCGGAGAGTTAGGTCAGTGAGATCTCTTCCGAATGAGAAAGAAGAGAAAGTAGCAACGGATGTTGTGCAGGTGAGAATAATATTGTTGTTTCTGAGGAGTTCATGAGATAGACTTGGCCAATGGAACCCTTGAAGAATCCTTGCAAGTTGGGTCTCTAAACAAGTTGGGTCTCAAAACTGGACAGGGGTCTTGAGGTTTGGAGACTAAACAATTTTGGATTCTAAACTGGACCAGGGGTCTTGAGGTTTGGAGACTAAACAATTTTGATTGAAACCTATACTGTATGGCCGAGTGGAAACTCAAGGGGAGATTGGACATCATTTCCAGCCTCACAGTTGGGAGGAGAGACTTCTTAATTGATAAGGAACAAATAAGTATATTTATAATTCGGTAATTATTAAATTGTCTTTATTTGTTTTTACAAAATAGTGGTTTTCCCGAGGAGTAAATAGAAGTGAGTGCATGTTTCCTATACATTTTAATAGACTACATGCCTTAAAAAGGAAAGTAATTGTACAGTATGATTACGATATCTAAGAATAAATTTCGAATAGTAAAGATAAGTAAGAATACATAGAAAGAATTAATAAACAATCTGTAAATTGATATAATATTGTAACTACAGAAAAATGCCACACAGTTTGCAGGAATGATTAATTATTCTTGACATAATTTTCATCAAATTCCTTTACAGAATAAATAGATGATTTAAATATAAGAAAGGAAAAGAAAATATTTAACTTAGCCTACTCTCCTGTAACAATATTTATCTCCTGCATTTTTCTTAAAAAAAAGACAGACGTATAGGAAAAGATGATTGGCTAGTCCAGGCCAAAGCTCTGGAGACCTTTGTGGACAGTCCAATAGTGAAATCCCTTTACCTCATCCCTGGGCTGCAGAGGAGACCGACAACAATGCCAGTGACCCTGCAACCAGGATGGTGTTCATATATAACGGAAAATAAATAACCCAAAAGAAATCATCGAAGAAAGGAACCTGATGGAAGCACATAAATATTGGTAGTTGTAAAATAACGACAATATATAGTCATGTAAATTAGAAAACAATAGTAAAACTAGCCTTGAAATCTAATGAGAGTATCGATTAAATTAACCTGTGGATTCATAACAAACCCTTTAGACTGCGCCTGGGTAAGGGAATTTAACAACTTATGCATTAAGAATACAAATAATCAAGACCATGAAACTCGAGAAAAATTGCAAGCATTATCATAACATATATTTGAAAAGAAAAGTTCACAACCTTCATTAACTGTGATATCAAAGGAAACCTTGAAAATATATCAATCAATAGGTAACTTTCGGTGACGATGGAGTTGTGGGCAAGCCAGCAACCACATAGTAACCCATTTCCACAAAAATCAATACGTAAGTTTTGTTGCCACATTTAAAAAAACAGAGATTGTGTCTCTAAAAGGATAAGAACCCTCTCATAAATTATAGTTATGAGCAGTGCGCCAAGGAGGTAAACTGCATAGATTTTATTTCTACATAATATTCGAGTAGAGTTCCAACCCTTAGGGTATGGAAATGAAACAAAATAATTAAACACCATACCACCCCTTTTATACCGAGAACACGGGTGAAGGAGGAACCTGTTAAGGAACAAAACCATGGCGATGTAAGAATGGTTTTGAGTAACCTTAAGAAGATAGGGGAGTCCGAGTACCTGCAATCAGGGAATTAACCGTAATTAGAACCTTGAATGATAAGGGGATTTATATACAATTATAATTTATGCCTAAGTAGAGGGTAATACCTGAAAGTCGGAGCAGAAAACCTTGACAATCATCCTGTAATGTTAGAGCGTTTGCAATTAGTTCTCCAACCTTGAAATGTAATAATAACTAAATATTTGCAATGATGGATGCAAGCATACCTGAAATCTGGAAAGAATCCACAACCTCATTGTCCTATGGAACCCTGACACCGATTTTGAGTTGGGAAGAAATCGATGCTAAGTAGGAAGAATGAAGCAAGTATTAAACCCTTTTAAAACCATCTGGTGGAAGGTGAAAACACTAAACTGGTGAGAAATAGAGAAAGCAGGCTACCTAGCGGTGCCATGAATGAGTTGCAGAGTAGAAGCCTCGGGTTGAAAAGTGAGAATGGCAGAAAGAATTGCAAACCTCGAGGTAGGGTAGTTGTTATACCAGCTCCATCTCCATCTGACCATCAGATCAAGGAGCAAACAGACGGTGGAGATGTGGGGTTTTCACATCAAATAGTATATGAAATTAATTTAATCCCTTAAGGTCCAGGTGGCTATGTATAATCCCACATATTGAACATTGATTTAACTGAAAAATTATAACCTCCTTAGGTGGAGAGCAAACCATGTACTCTTTGACCATGTGAAATAAAATAATTATGACACGTAACCATATGTCGTATGTCACATAAAATTCTAAAGTTGCTAATTAAATGAACCATAAGTTTCTTGATAATCATGCGGTTGTCATATATATATATATATGTGTGTGTTATTTATTTAACCTTGTAAGGGTGTGTAGGTGTTACAATTCGTATCAGAGCCCGGTGTTCATGGCCAAGCAAGGTAAACTAAAAGATCAGAATATTTTTACTATAAAGAAATATGTGGAGTGGAACCGAACCTCGAACAAGAGCCCATGTACCTTATAGGGAAACCAACCCACAAATGTGGGTGTTGTTAGGAGAGGAATCTCGACGGGCGAATGAAGCAATATTGGAAACAGTTAGGAAACTATGCATAGAGATGACCAACCTAAGGGCTGATAATGAAAGACTACGACAGGAACAAGAAAGGATCCTAAAAATTCTATCAGACCGACAAAGTAATCGGGGACCAAATCCTAGTGCAGGAAATGGAGACCACACAAAGACATTTCGTCATGAAGAATACAATGAGGAATCAAAAGGGGGACATAATGATGAAGAAAGAAGATCGGATAATGTCTCGTTTGGAAGAGGTCCTAAGATGCAGAAAACAAAACTTCAAGGGGAGTTCGAGAAGATAAAACCTCTAGTGTATGATGGTGAGTTTGAGGAAGATGTCGAGGCCTAGCTAATTAATATGAGTAAATATTTTGAAGTGTACGAATACGATAACAATTTGAAAGCTCACTTGGCCATTTATCAACTACAGGGAAAGGCCACCCTGTGGTGGGAGGAGGTCAAAGTTGTCAGTGGAATTGAGGAACAAGAAGTCACATGGATTGAATTTTAGAAACACTTCAAAGATAAATATTTAACAGAATGCTTCTATAATGAGAAGGAAAAAGAGTTTCATGACTTAGAGTTGGGATAGTTGATTATAGATGAGTTTATAACTAAATTTACATCCTTGTTGGGAAATGTTCCATACCTTAGGGAGGAAAAAGTGAAGATAAAATGCTTCATCAACAGCCTGCCTATTTTTATGAAGGAAAAACTGGAGTTTGACTACCCAAAAACAATGGATGAAGCCATTCGAAAGGCCCGGATTTGTTACCAATAAATAAAACAAAAAATGGAAGGTAACAAAGGGGGGCTAAACAGAAAAGGTCAAAGGAGTTCCAGAACTTTCGAGAGACAAGACCCCCCAATGTTAAAAACATGAATCATAAACTGCAGACAAAAATGGTTGGGAGGAATCAGTAGAGGATGGGACAATAAGCTGAAAACAAGCAATGAGAAGTGGAAATTCAACTAGAAGCCAATCAGCGATAGAAAACCCCTTTATAATGTTGGGTTTGCGGAGAACCTCATTATTTCAAAATTTGTCATCATAATACTCATATCGAGAAGGTTGCTAACATTCAAGAAGCTTCCAAAGTTGGGGATGTAGCCAGAAATATTCCACGGATTAATGCAGCTTTGGACGATGGCCAAGTTGAATATCAATCTAGATGATAGAAATGGAAAGTAAATTATATAAACATTTTTTTTCCATTTTAATTGTTCCAGGTGCAAGATTGAGTTACATTAGCCCAAAACTGATAGAATTATGTAACATACAGTAAATAAGATTTAAAACCCCTTGGCTAGTGCAACTGGCTACTGGAGCCAAACGAAGGGTAGCTTCTAAGGTGGTAAGTTGCTCCCTTGAGGCAGTCGGGCAATAAATTGTAGCTGATTTGAATATTCTACCTTTGGCTGCATATGATGTACTGGTTCAAATGGACTGGTTGGAGAAACATTATTCGATAGTAGAATGTAAAGAGAAAAATGTGAGCTTCCTTGGAGAGAACAGTGAAAGACAAGAAATTCAAGGAATTAAGATAGTTGTTAAATTGCGACATATCACAACTAATCAATTGGGTAGGTGCATTTAAAAAGGTTGTCAACTTTATACTGTTCAGGTAGGTTATACAAATTCTAAAGAAAAAATAACCACTCTGGGGGATGTACTAATAGTTCAAGAAGTTGTTGATGTATTACCAAAAGCAATACCTGGGCTGCCACCTAAAAGTAACATTGATTTCACCATAGAGCTAATTTCGGGTGCAACCCCAGTGTCTAGAATGCCATATCTTATGAGTGTACCTTAATTAACAGAACTTAAAATGAAACTACAAGAAATTATTGATAAGGGGTATATATGTACAAGCGTGTCACCTTAGGGTGCCCCTGTATTATTTGTACAGAAGAAGGATGGTAAAGTGTGGTTGTGCATCGATTATAGATAACTGAATAAGTTGACTATTAAGAATAAATATCCACTACCAAGGATTGATGATTTGTTTGATCAAGTTAAAGGGGCCAAGGTGTTTTCAAAAATTGACTTAAGATCAAGATATCATCAAATACGAATTAAGGAGGAAGATATTTGTAAGACAACATTCCAGACTTGGTACGGACACTATGAATTTATAGTGTTACCCTTTGGGCTTACCAATGCCCCTGCCACATTTATGAGCTTAATGAATGGTATATTTCATCCTTATTTAGACAAATTTGTCCTAATCTTTATTGACGATATTCTCATATACTCCAAAAATGTGGAGGACCATGAGAAGCATTTGAGAATCGTATTGCAAACTTTGTGGGATAACCAGCTATATGCTAAACATAGTAAGTGTGATTTCTACAAGAACCAAATCTAGTATCTAAGATATGTTATAGCAACAAAAGGAATTACAGTTGACCCTGAAAAGATCAAATCCATCATGGAGTGGCATATTCCCAGTAATGTTATTGATATTCGATCCATCATGGGTTTAGCTCGATACTATCATCGACTTATTGAAGGATTTTCTAAAACTGCTTACCTGATTACCTCCCTACAAAAGAAAGGAAAGGACTTCAAGTGGACGACATAATGCCAACAAAGTTTTGAACACTTGAAACGATTATTGATTTCTGCCCCTGTTTTAAATGTAGTGAACCCTGAGAAAGAGTTCATTGTTTGCACTTATGCATGCAAGGAAGGTGTCAGGGGGGTATTGATGCAGGACAAGAATGTCATAGGTTACGAATCCCATAAATTGAAGGACCATGAGCAGTGATATTCTTCTTACAATATGGAACTAACTGCTATAGTGCATGCTTTAAAGGTATGTTGACATTATTTGTTGGGTAAGAAAAAAAATTAATGATAGATCATAGTAGTTTAATGAATTTATTTACCTAACTACATCTAAATGTTCATCAAGAAAGGTGGACTGATTTTCTAAGTGAATTCAACTTCAATATTAAACATCTTAAATGGAAGGAGAACTGAGTGGTTGATGCACTAAGTAGGGAGTTATATTGCATATATGAAATTCAGTATAGCCTGGTGGAATTAATTTTTTTGGGGAAAATAGAAGAAGTTTACCACAATGACCCTAAATATAAGTTTTTATCGCAGCAAGCTAGTCAAGCATATAAAATAGGAAAATAGTATGATTATGGTTTGAACAGTGAAGGATTTATAACCTTTAAAGGCAGAATATATGTTCCTAACCAGATTTATGTTAAACAATTTATGTTAGATGAGTTTCACAAGAGCTCGTATGTTGCCCACCCCGGATATCAAAAAATATTTTCTACAATTAAAAATAATTTATTTTGGCCTATAATGAGGAGGGACATCATCGAATATTTGGCAAAATTTTTGGAATGCCAAAAAGTTAAGGCATAACACCAGCATGTTGTTGGGTTGCTCCATCCGCTCCCCATTCTGAAATGGAAATGGAATACTATTACACTGGATTTTATAACGGGGTTGCATAAAACCATAAAAGTGAATGACTCCATCATGGTCGTGGTGGATAAGTTAAGTAAGACAACTCAATTTATACCTATGAATTCCACGTATAAAACTATTGAGATTGTTGATATTTTCATGAAAGAGATATTTCAAATACATGGCATACCGAGAGTGGTGATCTCAGATATGGATGTAAATTTTACCTCTTCCTTTTGGAAATCCCTATTTACAGGATTGGGGACTCAAATCCAGTTGAACACCGAATATCATCTCCAAACCGATGGACAGACATAGGGGGTGAATCAAGTGCTGGAGGATATGTTAAGAATGTACGTAATGCAACAACCAACTAAGTGGGAAGAGTATCTCCACTTAGTTGAGTTTTCTTATAATAACGGTTACCATGAATCTTTAGGAATGAGCCCCTTTGAATTATTATATGGGAGAAAATGTAGGGTGCCTACCAATTGGAATACTCTGGAAGATAAGTTGGTATTAGGACCTGAGATGCTTGCTGAAATGGAGTAGATAGTCAAGAAAGCGCATCAGAACCTAAAGACTGTGCAAGACAGGAAAAAGGCTTGTGCAAACAAGAAGAGGACCTACCGAGAGTTTCAGGTAGGATACCATGCTTACTTATGGATAAAGCCTAAAAGAAGCACACTACGGTCCGACAGTTGCACTAAACTAGCACCCAGATACTGTGGGCCCTTTCAGATTCTGGAGAGAATTGGATCGGTGGCCTACTAGATAGCACTACCTATCCACATCAGGATTCATGATGTGTTCAATGTATTGTTATTAAAGAAATATGTTTACGATCCTAGACATGTGATTAGTTGGAAATATATGCAGGTAACTTATATATTGAATTAAATTGTGAATTAAACATTACAGATGATATTGATAATGATACCATAAACTTTTGGTGCACGTCGAACCAAACGAAGAACTTTTGGTAGAACCTCTACGCATTCTAGAGCAAAGAGAAACAATGTTATGGAGGCGATATTAGTACTCAGGTTAAATTGTAGTGGAAGCACTTCAGCTTGGACAAAGCTAACTGTTGAGATACATAATTCATGTGACAAGCATATCCAAACTTGACTAAATACTTTGAAATAAACATCGGGGACAATGTTTCATCCGGGGAGGGGGAATATGTGACACCCCGTAGGATTTTCATGAATTCATGTTATAACTTTGACTTTATTTACTTCTTTTATGAACTCTCAAAACTAACTATGGTCTAAGTGGAAGACTAAATAAATCTAGTGACTCAGACATTGTAAAGTTCTTGAATTTAAAAGAAAATTTTAATATATATAACTGAATAAAGAAAACACTCGAGAAAATTAGGTCAGTTAGATCTCTTCCCTTCTTAGAAAAGGGCAGTTCCAAGGAAGGCAGATTTGTTTTTGTTGGGAAGAGAAAGGAGTTGAAGGAACGAGAAAGAGAAAGAAGAGAAAGTAGCAATATAACACAAGATGATGTGAAATTGAGCAGAATATTTTTGTTTCTGAGGAGTCCCTGAGTTGGACTTAGCCGAGTGGAACCTTTGAAGAATCCTTGCAATTTAAGACTCTAAACTAGAATAGCGTTCTTGAGGTTTAGAGAGTAGACAACTGTGGATTGAAACCTATACTACCAGGATGAGTGGAAGCTCAGGGGGGTATTGGACATCATTTCCAACCTCGCAGTTGGGAGGAGAGACTTCCTAGTTTACAAGGAACATATAATTACATTTATAATTCAATAATTATTAAATTGTCTTTCTTTGATTTTATAGAAACAGTGGTTTGCCTAAGAAGGAGTAAATAGAAGTGAGTGCATGTTTCCTGTAAATTTTAATAGACTACATATCTTAAAAAGGAAAGTAATTGTACAATATGATTATGATATCTAAGAATAAATTTCGAATAGTAAAGACAAGTAGGAGTACAAAGAAATAATTAATAAACAATTTGTAAATTGAGATAACCTTGTAACTGTAGAAAAAGTCCACACAGTTTGCAGGAATGATTAAATATTCTTGACATAATTTTCATAAAGTTCCTTTACAAAATAAGTAGATGATTTAAATACAAGAAAGGAGAATAAAAGAATTAACTTATCCTACTCTCCTGTAAAAATATTTATCTTGTACATTTTTCTTAAAAAAAATGTAAATGTTTAGGAAAAGATGATTGGCTAGTCCAGGTCAAAGGTCTAGAGACCTCTGCAAATAGTCCAATATCGAAATCCCTCTATCTCATCCCTGGGCTGCAGAGGAGACCGACATCAATGCCAATTACCTCGCAATCAGGATGGTGTTCATATCTGACAAAATAAATAACCCAAAAGAAATCATCGAAGAAAGGAACCTGATGGAAGCACATAAATACTCGTAGTTGTAAAAGAACCATAATATACACCCTTGCAAATTGGAAAACATTAGTAAAACCAGAGTTGAAATCTAATGAGAGTATTGATTAAATTAATCTGTGGATTCACAACAAACCCTCTGGACTACGCCTGGGAAAGGGAATTTAACAACTTATGCATTAAGAATACAAATAATAGATACCATGAAACTCGAGAACAACTACAACAATTATCATAACATATATTTGAAAAGAAAAGCTCAGAACCTTCATTAACTATGATATCAATGGAAACCCTGAAAATATATCAAACAATAGGTAGCATCCGGCTATGACAGAGTCGTCGGCATGCCAACAACCACATAGTAACCGATTTCCACAAAAATCATTACATAAGTTCTGTTGCCATAGTTAAACAAAACATAGATTGTGCCTCTGAAAGGATAAGAACCCTCTCATAAATTATACTTATGAGCAGTGCACCGAGGAGGTAAATTGCACATTATTTATTTCTACATAATATTCAAGCAAAGTTCCAACCCTTAGGGTATGGAAATGAAACAAAATAATTAAACACTAGACCACCCCTTTTATATCGAGAACGCGGGTGAAGGAGGAACATGTTAAGGAACAAAACCTTGGTGGTGTAAGAATGGTTTTGAGCAACCTGAAGCAATCATCATGAAGATAGGGGACTATGAGTATCTGCAATAAGGGAATTAACTATAATTAGAACCTTGAATGATGAGGGGATTTATATACAAGTATAATTTATGGTTGAGTAGAAGGTAATACCTAAAAGTCGAAGTAGAAAATCCTCGATAGCCATCATGTAATGGTAGAGGGTCCGCAATTAGTTCTCCAACCCTGAAATGTAATAATAACTTAACATTTTTTATGGTGGATGCAAGCCATACCTAAAATATGGAAAGAAGCCACAACCTCGTTGTCCTCTCGAACCCTAACACTGATTTTGAGTCAGGAAGAAATCAATGTTGAGTAGGAAGAATGAATCAAGTATTAAACCCTTTTGAAACAATCTGATGGAAGGTGAAAAGAATAAACTGGTGAGAAACAGAGAAAGGAGGCTACATGGCAGTGCCATGAATGAGTTGCAAAGAAAAAGCCTCAGGTTGAAAGGTGAGAATGGCGTAAATAATTGCAAACCCTGAGCTAGGGTAGTTCCTATACTGGCTCCATCTCCATTTAAGATTCGGATCGAGGAGTGAACAGACGGTGGAGATGTGGGGTTGTCACATCAAATAGTATAAGAAATTAATTTAATCCCTCAAGATCCATGTGGCTATGTGGATTTGTACATATTAAACATTGAGTTAATAAAAAATTATAACCTCCTTACATGGCTAGAAAACCATGTACTCTCTGACCATGTGAAACAAAAGAATTAAAATAGGTAACCATATGTCATATGTCACATAAAAGTTTGAAGCTGTTAATTAAATGAACCATAAGTTCCTTGGTAATCATGAGGTGGTCATATATGAACATGTTTGTTGTAACACCTACACTCCCTTACAAGAATATATATATATATATATATATATATATATATATATATATATATATAACCTTGTAAGGGTGTGTAGGTGTTACAAAAAACATGTGTGTGTCTCTACCATCGTCTTTGTTACACTCCCTTACAAGAATATATCTATATCTATATTTATCTATATATATATATATATATATATATATATATATATATATATATATATATATATAACCTTGTAAGGGTGTGTAGGTGTTACAACAAACATGTGTGTGTCTCTACCATTGTCTTTGTTGAATGACTCGCAGACTCATTGCCCACCCAGTGATTTGGTCACAACCAGACAAGGCTCGTTAATTGATAAATAGACATACCCTTTCTCGACATTATTTTCATAGGATGCATCAGTGCATCGTAGTAATGTTTCATCGAATTTTATTTGTTTTACATTTCCTTTTATTTAAATTGTCTGCGCATTATTGTTGGAATTTTGATTATCTGGTTTTTCGGCCAACCTGAGTGCCCTGAATTATCATAAAGATAAATGAATATTTACATTACAGTGAAATATCTAGGATATGTTGCCATTCTATGTAGGTCTATTGGAGGTAGATTGTTTGTCTTTGTGATATGCCTATTTACATTGCTAAACATAATAAAGAGAAGCTCATAAAATAATTTAATCATAAACTGGTCTGATATGACATGTGTAAGTGTCAATGTCATAGTGTTGGAAGACAAGGAATCTCGAGTGAATATTATGGGATCAAATTCCGCGGAGAATTTCCACTTTTATTGTTATTTTCTTCACTCGAGCAAAATAATAGAGTTTATGCATGGTTACGTATCATGATAATTAAAATATGTTTTACACTATCCATTGTGCCTATGAGATATAAATTCATATGGTTAGAAATTGCAATTACTCTAGCATGTTAGAGTTTGCTAAATTTAGGAGATTCAGTTAACTGAGTCAAGTTGATATTAGAAAACACAGAGTTTAACATAGTGGAACACCTTTATTAATTCGGGTCTAAGCCTGCACACTTGCCTACTTCAAATACATAACAGTGTGTCCCATTATATAACTATGGGATCACAATGGACACAACAATGTAGAATATAGAGACTATGAGTCAGGTACAACTCGCTTACATTGGAAAATAATAACTTCCATATCACCACCTCGTAACTCACGTAGATCTAAGAAAAAAACCCAACAAACCTATCACATTACTAGACACTTCCATTTCTACATTATTTTAACATCCCCCCTTAATGGAGAAATGGATTTTCTACAATACATAACAATGCCTATTGGTATAAGTCTCAGCTAGGCTTACAAATATGACTCAAATATTTCATCTTGACTTTCTTTGCTTCAACATGTTGATGAAATTTCTTCTTGGACTTCCTACTCCAAACTTTGACACTTTCAACTTGTTCAGTCTTCTTCCTACTCTAGATCATTAACTCTAGATATTTCTTCTTATTGTAACTAGGATGATGCGAATCCATTTCAACAAGCTCATTTTCATCACCAATAGTTTCTTGTTTACTTTACTGTTGACTCATCAATTCATAATAATATTTGATTTCCTCTGGGCTCCAATATGTTAAAATACCATGAACTTCTTCAATTGTATCCACCACTGTTTTCATTTCCATATCATCTGAATCATTCATTAATTTACCATTTTTCTCATTTGCAAGAGCCTTCACCACTAAGAATGTAATGCCAATTGCATATTTTAGACCTTCATCAATCTGTTCAAAGGAATTTTGAAGTCATTCTTTAATAAGCTTTATCTGAGAATCATAATTAGTTTTGGCATCTTCAAACTTTCTTGTCCCTTTAATTGTTGTTACGATCTCCTCATCATGTTCTTCGGCTTGATCATCAAAAGCAAACAACAATTTATCAACTAATTTCTTTTCAAAGATCACTTGCAATTCATTTTCATAACACAAATATTCATTATCAAATTTTATTACAAATTCCTCTTTCTTTAGTTCATAAGCTGAGTCATCCATAACTTTTTCCTCTGCAACCTATGTACCTAGTTGTAGATATGTTATTAAGAATTCACCTTCTCCCTTTTGATTCTTTCTCCTTAGTTGCTAAGTTCTCTTAAGGGCTGATTAATTCTCATTTTCCGACCAATCACTCTTATGCTTGCTTCTGTAATTTTTCAATTCTTTTGACCATGATCTCAAATAAATATCAATTCCATATCCATACACCAAATCAACTTGGCATAAAGTATTTGTCTCCAAATGTGGATGATTTTGGCTTTTGGAATCTAAGGCCAAACAATGTTGATCGACAAACAATATAGGCCCTGAATGAGCAATTTGATCTCGCTCAGAATGGTTAAATTGGCCTCCTTAGTAACTCGATCTCTATAAAAGTCAGGAACTTAACTTTGATATGCTTTTTCTTCGATCAACTATAGGAGATACAAAAAAGAAATCTTCATTGTTTTCTCTTCATGTGTGTGCATAAATCTCTTTTCTGTTTAGCGCACTCTGCCATGCGCACATATAAAGGAGATTGTTGGTCACTTTAATTCCTTGTTAATTCAAACAACCAAGTGCTACATAAATTGTCAACCCAGGGAAGTTTGTTTATTTCAAAGGCAACTACGTACTATATGTACTCAATCTTAAAAGCAATAAAAGTTGTAGTAAAAACTAGTCACACCTTGCTTAAGCAAACTGAAGCTCCACTCTGAGTTACAACAAAAACAATCTATTGCAGACAGCTACCAAAGAAGGTTGAATTTCATTAAAGGAGTAATCTAATGAAAAAGAATCAATCTGCAAAGGAAAGCACTAGCTATGTTGTAACAGAGAACGGGACCCTATTCCCAGAGCGGTAATCTTCAGCACCTGTTTCTAATTACCACACTGCCAACTCACTCTGTAAACTCAATTTCCAATGAAACACTCACGAATGAACTGTGGATAAACTAAATAATGCAACAATCAATTGGAAAGAAAACAGAGTTTCAGCAATAACGTGAAAACAATATTCAATAAACAGTACTATTAACAAGGCATGGATAGAAGAAACACTTAACACACTGCAGAAATATAATGGGTGAATCTTATGATTAAGGTGGGCCCTATCCTTCTCACAAGATTCCCCAGGAGACGAGAACTAGAAAGAAATGTTCAGAACAAGATTTTATTCATCCATCAATATGTCACGTTACAGAAAAAGGATTCCAATTCTATTCCTTTAACTAAGCCTTTCCCCGCAGTCTGTTCATTCCCCTGTAATGTAGATGTCTCCTCTTTTTAAAGAGGAGACATCTATTACAACAGATTACATTGTAAGTCCTATTTTAACCCTTTATACAAAAATAGGGAAGTCAGTTTTCCCATCAACAAAATGTTGTTACAGTAATGTTGTCTTTAGATCATGGTCGTTACATTCAGTGTAGCAGCTCCTTCGGTGATCTTCTTCTGTTGTTGTCAAATCTAGACTGCAAATCACAACTATTCAGCCACGAGATTTGTGCATCGTTCCTACTGTTTCAGCAACTATAGAAGTAATCTTGCAATCTCCAGGTAGTTTCAGCAACGTGGACTGCACATTGTTCTTTAACCGTTCAACAACTATCAATTCAATGATTAACAATGAAGATAGCGTAATTATATGTAAAATAATTAAACGTATAGTGATGAGAAGAAATATTAAGTACCTTTGGAATAATTGGGTTAAAACAGTAACAATGACTTTAAATATAAGTTGAAAAAGTATGAAATCATAGCAAAATGTATGGTCAAAAAGAGACAATATGAGGTCCTAACATCCCCCCCAACTGAAAGGGTTGCATGTCCTCATGCAACTTTTACTCTGAGTCTGAGTCCGAGTATTGGGCTGTACAGTGCAAATTACTTAGACAGTAAGTATAGAAGGTGCTATCAACCAAGTCTCTGAAACCCTGGACATTCTATAATCTCTGCCATACTGCGAGCTCCTTCTTTTTGGACAACATGAAATAAGCATTATATTACTATGCTCGCAGCCATAGAAGAGGGAAGTGAAAATGATATCCTAACCATTTTTTGGCACACTGTTGAATGCATTTGACATAGTTAGGTAGCCATGAAATTGTTGTTTGAAGATTAAGAGGGTTAAAGGGATGATATTCCTTCCTCTCCTTAGGGCAGTGTTCCCAAAATAGATTGTTTGCCTGTAAGGCAAGAGCTCCCTTGGCTTTGACATAATGTTGGCAATCTTTTAAGACTGCTGCCTGTAATTCTCTGAGATGCTCGGTCATTCCTGGTTCTCTTAAAAACCAATGATATTCAACGACGAAAACAGCAGCATTCTATGGTTCAGATCGAATCCACAGAAGGTGATTATCTTCATTGTGTTTTGCTAAAAGGAAGGCATTTTGCCACATGATCTGATTGGCCAGGAAAGAGACAAAGGCTCTGATCTGAATTTCCCCAACCAAAGGGATCAGATTAAGCTTTCTATCCTCAAGCATGGCTTCATTATGGAGGTATAATTCGCAGAGCAAATTTTGTTCATTAACTGATGCCTCTGTGAATGTTTTGACAAATTGTTGAGGTGTAGATACCTCGTGAGGTCGTCCATCTCTGATTGCCTTTACTTGGAAGAGTGCTAAGCATTCTGCAAGAAACACAAAATAATTAAAGGATGGTTTCCTAGTAGCCAGTAGTCTTTGAACCAGATCAAACATGAGAGACAATCTAGTTTTTAACTGTTTGTTTTCCTTGTTCTGCACACGAGACTGTTCCAAAACTTCCCAATTTGCATATATATGATTTTTCCATGATAATTTGTGTTCCTGCAAGATCCTTTCTTGTGACATAACATATTCCTTCTTCCATATATCCATTTGTGCTTGAGTGCTTGTGGTCTGAGTGAAGACAGTCTTTGAATGTCGAGGTTCAGTCTGAGTAAACGCAGTCTTTGTAGGCCTTGATGCAGGACTTTCAGTTTTAACAACCAGAGTAGGCCGAGATATTTGTGGTTTAATTTCTTTTTCAAAAATATTTGAAGGCCCTGCTGGTTCTTGTGTAACAGCAGGGCGTTCCTTTTTAATTGTAACAGAAGTAGGTGCAGGAGTGACTCCAGGCAATGGAACTTCAACTATCTTATAGCCAGCTTGATGATAAATATTACCACATTGGCTACACATGTATTCTTTATATTGATCTTTGTCTACACTTTTCTCAGCTATGGATGCTACATGAGCTAAAGTATACAAATTAAGCTCTCTCTCATAGGCTTCCCTCGCCATTATTAGTTCCTACTTATAAACCTTGAGCTCTGATTTAAGAAACTCGTTTTCCTATAGAAGGGAAGCCAAGGTGACAGGGCTTTATGTAGCAATGAGAGTCTCAGCAGCTGATTCCAGTGGATGGAAGGGTTGTTGTTCGGTAGCAGCTTCATTATTTGCATCCTCAGCAGGTAGTTTTTGTGTGACATCTACTGAATCATCAACTGGTTCTGTAACAGCTATATCATCCTACACATCCAAATTTTGCATATCAGCAAATGGTTCTTGTGTGGCAACTAGTGACTACGTAGTTGGTTCCTGTTTATCTATATTTTGTTCATTAGCAAGTGGTTCTTGTGTACCAACTGTTGAATCAGTAGTTGGTTCTTGTGGGGCAACTACATTTTGGTCATCAATTTTATGGACATCAGTAGGTGGTTCTTGTGTGGCAACTGCTGAGTTAGTAATTGGTTCTTGTGGAGCAGCTATGTCCTGGTCATCCGTTTTATGGACATCAGCAGGTGGTTCTTGTTTGGCAACTGTTGAGTCAGTAACTGGTTCTTGTGGAGCAGCTACGTCCTGGTCATCTATTTTATGGACATCAACAGGTGGCTCTTGTGTGGCAACTGCTGAGTCAATAGCTGGTTCTTATGGAGCAGCTACGTCCTGGTCATCTGTTTTATGGACATCGGCAGGTGGTTCTTGTGTGGCAGCTACTGAGACAGTAGCTGGTTCTTGTGGGATAGCCACATGCCATTCAACATCTTGGGTATCTAAATTTGATGGATTAGTAGCTAGTTCTTGTGTGGCAACTCTTGGATTGGTAGCTGGTTCTTGTGTGACAGCTACATTTTCTGAAAGGAATGATGTCACAAAATCCTGGGCATTTTTCATTTCAGTACCCGAGGGTGAAGTAGGTAAAGATTCAGAGCCTTGGGACTGTGGTGGGGTATGGGGTTTTAGGATAATAGGTGGGGAATTTAGGGTGGTGGTTTCAGTTGCTACTTCAAAAGACGTCCCCGTTTGTCTTCGAGGTAAAAAGGCAGGAAGAACAATGGTTTTTCTTTTATGAGTAGCTTTCTCTGGGGTAGGAGGGTCATCAGGAGTGATAGCTTCTTTGATTGAGTCCCTTGTTCATCTTTTTGGTAGGGGCACAACCTTTTCTTGCCTTTTTCTTTTTAGCTTAGCAATGGGAATGTTGTCATCATAATCATCACTAGGGATATGGACAGTGGGAATGGATGATTCAGCTAAATTATGGGGCGGGGTTGATGCAGTGGAGGGGTCAATTGGATTAACTGCTGTGGGTGGTGGGGAATCAAAGATGCTCCCTGGTTATTGTGCAGAAGGATTTTCAATTTGCTGAGGGATTCCAGGGGTCTGTTGAGGATTTTCAGCATTTAATTAGGGAGTTTCGGCTGCTGTTTGAGAAATTTCAGCAGTTTCTTGAGGATTTTCGGCTGCTGCTCGAGGAATTTCAGCAGTTTCTTGGGGATTTTCGGCTGCTGCTTGAGGAATTTCAGCAGCTTCATGGGGTTCCGAGGGTGGGTTGTTAAGGGGAGGGGGATTCTGTTGGGCAAAACCTCTCTGAATTAAAAGCTGGACGAGACAATGATGGGTAAGGGAAAGGTGTGGGTACTTTGCATTCAAACAATAATGTGACATATTATTTAGACACCCAAGTAGATAATACGGCATATTTAACAGTCGACCATGTCTCAAATGATTCAACAGGACAAAATCATGCTGATAAACTACCTGGTAATGTCCTTCGCAGGTGAGATAGTGCTTGACAAATTCAGCAACCGTCAGCCATGGAAGTGGTAATGAATGAAGTGCCACACCCCTGCCTTTAGGCTCGACCCACTCTCCTGGTAGAAGGAAGTCCTGTTGCGCGTTCAAAATGATGTGTTTACGACTGAACCATCGAATGCCAGTGGCTGGTAGGCCTGAAACCTGTGCTATATCATCTTCTGAAACTAGAATTCGAACTCCTTGATGAGTATAGTAGCCTTCCCGTAAATTACGTGAAAATTCAAGGACTTGCTGAGGATCAAATCCCTGGAGCCTCCGAAAATAATCTACCCAGCCTGCCTGCTGAAAAATCTGATATACTTCTGGGTGTAATTCCAATAGAGCTGTTGAGCTGGGCTCATTTCGGATAGCAGAACCTCCCATAGTTACTAGCTTCAGTAAAATGCATAGTGCAAAGCCGAGTTACCGCACCCGAAACAGAGTAAATTTTGCAAATAAAGTTGTGACATAATAGGACAGAGATGGGGTGAAAAGATATGATCGTGTAAAAAAAACGACGGTGATTGGCGTATCATGAAATGATTGCATAATTTTGGTATTCCCCCCCCCCCAACTGCGGCTAAAATGATAAGTTTGAACGTACGGAGATTGTGGTAATCATGTCACGATCTTCTCATTAACTATAGTTTAATAATATTTACACATAACAAATGCATACCTCATGTTTACCTTTGATTGATATTCTAAAGATATAATGTCGTTGCTAATAGATCACCAATGGTTATGGAAAAGGGTTTTGAAATATGAGGGTATTTATATGAAAGGCTTTTATAGACATAGGAGGAGGTAGTGAAAGAACAAATTTATAAGGATCAATAGATGGTTCTCACAATGGAAAATAAATGGCATTCATCCTTTTGAGAAAAATTGATGTTTCAATTACGTAAAAATGGGAAAGAAATTGGTGTTTTAGGGAAAACGGGAAAAGTTGGTGTTTCAGCAATGGGAAAAATTGGTGTTTCAACAACGGGGAAAATGGGGAAAAGTTGGTGTTTCAGCAACGGGGAAAATGGGGAAAATTGGTGTTTCAGCCACGGAAAAATTGAGAGAGATGTTGCTGTAAAGAAAAATAGGAAAATGTTGTTGAGAGGTAATGTGGGGGAATGAGTTGTAAATTGAGATGAGATGAGAATGTTTCCCAAAATGAAACTTGATCCTGCTTGCAATACAATTGTTCTTTTCAACCAGTCTCCCAATCTGAGACCTGCAAAATAATAAGTTGTAACATGGCAACCCTTGACAAGGATTATTAGTTAAGAAATCTAATCTAATAATAAAAAAATATATAATGCAGGGATTAAATGCAATGAGGGGCAGCAGGCTCCCCTAAACAGATATAATGTGAATCTCCCATGCAAGTGGCCTTAAAATCCTCCTTAGAAATAGGTTGCTGGTAATGACGGAGCCGATACCCATTCACTAACAATGGTGTTCTAGAACCATCAATTGTTAGGAGCCTTACTGTTCCATTAGGAAAAACAGTATCTATCTCGTAAGGTCCCAGCCACCTTGTTCTTAATTTTCCTTGAAAATTTTCAAACCGGGAATCATACAATAGAGCCCAGTTGCCTTTTTGGAACTGCTATGCTTAATAGTTTTATCATGACACCTAGTTCTTTGTTGTTGAATCATAGTTGTTTGATGGATGGCATCCAACCTCTTTTCATCCAATTCCTGAAGCTACTGCAACCTAGCTGTCTATGCATCAGTCAAATCAAGGTTAACAGCTAAAGCAGTTCTTAAGGTTTTAATTTCAAATTCCACAGGAAAAACAACACTTTTACCATAAACCAATTCATAGGGTGAAAAACCTGTAGTGTTCCTCCAGGTAGTTCTGTAAGCCCATAATGCCTCAGGCAGCCTTTGAGACCAATCCTTCCTATTCTCCTTCACTATTTTTGTTAAAATGGCCTCTATGAATTTATTTGTACTTTCCACCTGACCATTAGCTTGGGGGTGGTAAGGTGTAGTCATTTTATGATTGATATGATATTTTTGAAGCATAGCTTTAAAACCATGAGAATTGAAAGGAGGTCCTCCATCTGTGACTAGTTCTCTAGGCACTCCAAACCTAACAAAGATTTCTTCAAATAGAAAGGTTAAAACAGATTCCTCATTAGCTCTAGTAAGTGCCTTAGCTTCCACCCATTTAGTCATATACTCTGTACAAACCAATATATAAACTCTTTGACTGGATGGAAGATTGATGGGTCCTATAAAGTCTAGAGCCCGTCTTTCAAAGGGTTCAAGTATTACCTGGGGGTTCAGTGGCATTTGATCTCTATGATTAGGTTGACCCATTATCTGATAGCTATCATAGGCCCTGACATATTTCTTTGCATCCTTAAAAAGTGAGGGCCAATAATAACCCATCTTGAGAATTTTATGTGATGTTCTCTTATCAGCAAAATGCCCTCCACAAGGGCCATCATGACAAGCCTTCAGTATATCATAAACCTCATCTTCTCTAATGCATCTTCAAATTTCCTGATCAAGTCCTGTATGAAAAAGACACCCACTTATCCAGCTATACCGAGCACTTTGTTGAATGATCTTTCTTTTCTCCCGGTGTGATAGGTGTGATGGTAACTTCCCTGCAACCAAATAATTGGCAATGTCTGCATACCAAGGTGAGTGAGCAGATACTGCAAACAAGTATTCATCAGGAAAGGAATCATCTACTAGAGTATTATCATCATTTTTTATCCAAGAAAGGAAATCAGCGACTACATTTTCTTTACCTCGTCAATCTACAATTGTAATATCAAATTATTGTAATAACAATAACCACCTAGAAACTCAAGCATTTGTGACAGATTTGTTCATTAAATACTTAATAGCCGAGTGGTCAATATGAACAAAAGTAGGATAACCAGTAATGTAATGTCGAAATTTATTAATAGCATAAATGACTGCTAAAAATTCCTTTTCGGTAACTGTGTAATTAAGCTCAGCAGGGGTCATATTCTTACTAATGAAATAAATAGCATAAGGAATATTATTTTCTTCTTGTCCCAAGACAGCTCCAATTGCAGTATCTGAAGCATCAGAGGATATATGAAAGGGAAGTGCCCAATCAGGTCCCCTTAGAATAGGAGTTGTAGACAACTGATGCTTAAGTTCATCAAATGCTTTCTGACAGGCATCAGTCCACTTAAATTTAGCATTTTTCATAAGTAACACAAACAAAGGAGAAGCTATTTTAGAAAAATATTTGATAAATCTTCTGTAATATCCAGCATGTCCTAAAAAACTTCTTACATCAGTTTGTGTTTTAGGGATAGGAAGAGTCTGAATTACCTGTACTTTGGATGGATCTACTTGAATCCCTAGGAATGAAATGAAGTGTCCCAGTACAATTCCTTCGTTCATCATCATATGAAATTTTTCAGTACTCAAGGAAAGATGAGCTTGTATACATCGTTTAAGTAATTTCTCAAGGTTTTGTAATGCATCTTCAAAAGTCACACCATAAGGAGTAAAGTCATCCATAAATATCTCCATAGAGTCATTAAGCATATCAGAAAAGATTCCTATCACTGCTCTTTGAAATGTTGTTGGAGCATTACATAGTCCAAATGGGAGAACTCTATAGGCAAAAGTTCCCCAAGGACTAGTAAAAGTGGTCTTGTCTTGGTCTTGGGGTGCAATTTTGATTTGGTTATATCCGCTAAAACCATCTAAAAAGGAAAAGAATCTCTTTCCTGACAAGCTGTCTAGCACCTGATCAATGAATGGCAAGGGGAAATGATCTTTTTGAGTGGCTTTATTTAAGGCTCTATAATCTACACACACTCTCCATTTCTTGTTTTTCTTAGGTACTATCACCAATGGAGAAACCCATTCACTGTCAGATATGGGGTATATAAACCCTGCATTAAGCAATTTTTGAAGTTCTTCCTTAACAATTTCCCTCAAATTGGGATTCATTCACCACTGGGGTTGACAAACTGGTCGGCACCCCTCCTTAATATAGATATGATGAGTACATAATTCAGGAGAGATCCCCTTCATGTCTGTGTAGTCCCATGCGAATGCTTCCTTGTTTTCACGAAGTAACTTCATTAGCTGTTGTGTTTCAGCATCTGATAAATTGGGGTTTATGTTCAATGTTTTGCCAGGTTCGATTTCTACTGTTATGCTTTTAGAGGAGATAGCAGTTGATGTTTGAGGTAAATTTTCAGATTTAAGCTTTTCCTGGGTTTTAGGTTCCAAAATTGTAGTTAACTGATTATATGTTTCAGAAGTGACCGATGAAGGTTTAGAAATAAAATTACTAATTACTTCATCTTCCGTGGTGTCTTTAAGAGTTAAGGCTTGTCCAATGGTCAAAATGGGTTGAGTGTCATTATCCTCATAGTCTAACCATACAGAATCATCATTGTTAATCATAGGTGTAGCATGAGGGTAAAGAGTAAGCTGCTTGGTTTCACATCCATTAGAAATTGTCATTGAACCTGATCTACAGCTGATAAAGGCATTTGTTGTGGCCAGCGAGGGTCTCCCCAAAATCAAAGGATGTACCCCCAACTTTGTTTTAGTTTGTAATACAACAAAGTCAGCTGGGTAATTCCAGGATTCAACTGAAATGATTAGGTCTTCAATAACCCCTTCTAGTTTGATTGTGGAACGGTCAGCTAATTCCAGGATGGTTGGTGTCTCTCTTATTACATTTTCCAGATGTAACAGTTGTGCAGTTTCAAGGGTCATAATATTTATAGCAGCACCTAAGTCTACTAGAACCTTTGAAACAATAGTTTTTCCAACCTGTACTGTGACCGTAGGATGGCTTGGATCACCATATTTTACAGGAGGAGTTTTTCCTGACATTAAAGCAGCTAGATCACCCATCACATGAACTGTAAGGGGGTCTTTAGCTTTCCTGCCAGGTTTCTTGATGAAAATGTCTCTAACAGTTCTAGCATAAATCAGTACATCCCTGAGTGCTTGTAAAAGTGGAATTTTAACATAAATATTCTGCAATTCCCCTAGAAGATTAAAAGCAAGCGGCTCAGGTGTCTTAGTAAGAGATAGATGCTCAGGGAATGGTGGCTCTACTGTTTCAGCAATTTTATTAGAGGGTGGCTCAACTGTTTCAGTACCCTTATTAGGTAGATTATTATTTTCAGTCTCTTCTTTGTCAGAGTCAGAAGAGGTAATATCATCAATAATTGGCTCAACTACTCTCCCGGATCGTAAAAGAATATCATTACACTGCATACGAGATGTAGGCAAGTTCTGAATATCGGTGACTTGCACAGCTTTATTATTATTAGGGTTAGGGTTTGGTTGTATAGGCAGCTAGGGTCTCATTGTCTGATTATTCGGTGGAGCACCTGACGGGAGAGAAAGTTGTTGCTGAAACTGAGGAAATTGGTTTGGGAACGGAATTTGTTGAGCTCTCCAGTTTGGGTTCCATTGATTAAAATAAGATTGTTGTGGAGGCCAAGGAGTCCACATTGCAGGGTCTACAAAGGGAGGGTTTGTTTGTTGCATGGGTGGGAAATTCATTTGATTAAAGGGTGGGTATTGCATTTGGTTGAAGGGTGGGTAGTTTTATTGATTAAAAGAAGGATAATTATTCCAACGATTAAATGGCATACTAGAGTTCGTACCTTGTCCTCGTGGTTGCCATTGCCTCCTCTGTGTCAGCAAATAAATTGCTTCAGCTTCCTCCTCAGTTGGTTGCAACGCTGCTTTTATCCCTGGTAAAGAAGGGCATTGTTGAGTTTCATGGTCCTTCTCACAAATGGTGCAAATTGGTACCTTGTCCAATGGGCATTCCCTTAGTGGATGTTTTTCTCTACATTTAGGACAGAAGACAGCCAAAGAAACTTCTACCTCTGCATGTTTTCTCTTAACCTGCAAGGTATCAATCTGTGAAGCAAAAGAGCTTAACATTTTAGTTTTAAATTCTTCAAGTAGATTACCTATTTCAGCTCTTATTGCTCCCCCACTAGCTTATTTTTGGACTCTTGAATATGTATTGTCCCTGCTTTTTGATCTATTTGCCGCTCTTCTTGAACATCTCTTGCAGAGGTTGACAATTTCATCATAGGATTCTTTAGATATTTCCCCTTTACCAAGCATACTTAGCATGTCTAAACAATCATCCCTTACCCCTTTCAATAATATTGTCTTAAGAATATCTTTGCTTACATTGGGGTGATCGAATCTCTGCAGATTATACTAGAGTCTTTCCACAAATTCCTCCAGACTTTCATCCTCCTTCTGAACCATCTTGAATAGTTCCTCCCTTTTCTCTCTGTCATCCAGCAATAGTCTTGATATTTGGCCAGAAACTTCTCTTTCATCTGTTCCCATGTTGTGATCACATGACCTCCCAGGCTCGTAAACCATCTTAGTGCATTTCCTTTCAATGTTGCTGGAAATAAATTCAACTTTTGAGCATTAGTAACATAATCATAACTTCTACACAATATATCAAACTCGAAAAGAAACTCATCAGGGTCTTCAAAGGATAAACCATGGAAGTTAGGGGCTAAGAGTGGGATGTTATTCATAGGAGTTGCTCCTCTGGGAAGTTCCCCAATAGGGAACTCCAAGGTGGAGAAAGAGTTCTCGCCTCTTCCTTCTCCTCCTCCATGTCCCCCACCAAAGAGTCCTTCATTGTTTCCATCCATTGGTTGTTCCCCTGTTGCACTTGCCCGGTCTTCAGTGCTTTCTGTTGGACTCTCAATGTCCTAAACTGGTTCCTCAACTTCTATTGGTCCCTCAATATCTTCTATTGGTTCTTCAGTGTCCTCTACTGGTTCCTCAGTATATTCTACTACCTCTTCAACCCTTTCAGGTCCCACTACTTCCTCTGTTTCATAGTCCGTTTGGAGAGAGTGTTGAGTCTGTGGCCTCTGAGAGCTTAGCCTCTGAGAAGTCTCAGCTTTTGAAATAATCTCATCAATAAAAAAATTTCTTCCTCCTCTTCCTTTTCCCTTGCCACCTGTAGGATTAGTTTTCTTGCGTCCTCTCATGCATCCTGCACATCTAAAAGAAAATCATTAGTGCTTTTAAAATCTATGATTTCCTTCCCTGGCAACGACGCCAAAATGTTGGTCACTTTAATTGCTTGTTAATTCAAACAACCAAGTGCTACATAAATTGTCAACCCAGGGAAGTCTCTTTATTTCAAAGGCAATTGCGTACTATATGTATTCAATCTTAAAATCAATAAAAGTTGTAGTAAAAACTAGTCACACCTTGCTTAATCAAACTGAAGCTCCACTCTAAGTTACAACAAAAACAATCTATTGCAGATAGTTACCAAAGAAGGCTGAATTTCATGAAAGGAGTAATCTAATGAAAAAGAATCAATCTGCAAAGGAAATCACTAGTTATGTTGTAACAGAGAACAAGACCCTATTCCCAGAGCGAGAATCTTCAGCACCTATTTCTGATTACCACACTGCCAACTCCCTCTGTAAACTCAATTGCCAATGAAACACTCACGAATGAACTATGGATAAACTAAATAATGCAGCAATCAATTGGAAAGAAAATGGAGTTTCAGCAATAATGTGAAAACAATATTCAGTAAATAGTATTGTTAACAAGGCATGGATAAAAGACACACTTAACACATTGCAGAAATATAATGGCTGAATCTTAAGATGAAGGTGGGCCCTATCCTTCTCACAAGATTCCCTAGGAGATGCAAACTAGAAAGAAATGTTCAGAACAAGATTTTATTCATCCATCAATATGTCATGTTACAGAAAAAAGGATTCCAGTTCTGTTCCTTAAACTAAGCCTTTCCCCGTAGTCTGTTCATTCCCCTCTAATGTAGATGCCTCCTCCTTTTAAAGAGGAGACATCTATTACAACAGATTACATTGTAAGTCCTATTTTAACCCTTTATACAAAAATAGGGAAGTCAGTTTTCCCATCAACAAAATGTTGTTACAGTAATGCTGTCTTTAGATCATGGTCGTTACATCCAGTGTAGTAGCTCCTTCGATGATCTTCTTCTGTTGCTGTCAAATCTAGACTGCAAATCACAATTTTTCAGCCACGAGATTTGCGCGTCGTTCCTACTGTTTCAGCAACTGTAGAAGTAATCTTGCAATATCTAGGCAGTTTTAGCAACGTGGACTGCACATTGTTCCTTAAACATCTAGCAACTATCAATTTAATGATTAACAATGAAGATAGCGTAATTATATGTAAAATAATTAAACGTATAGTGATGAGAAGAAATATTGAGTACCTTTGGAATAATTGGGTTAAAACAGTAACAAGGACTTTAAATATAAGTTGAAAAAGGATGACATCATAGCAAAATGTATGGTCAAAAAGAGACAATATGAGGTCCTAACAGAGATATAGGAACTACATTGTTCAACGCACCATTAGAATTACATGTTCATCACTCTCTACTCTAGGCATACATAAACACATAGGGTGCACACGTCGATTCCATGTAACTCTTCCGGACAGGAAAATACACAGGCATCCAAAGCTATGGCAGTTGGTTCCATCTTTTCCAACATACCCACGAACTCAATTGACATCTTCATGCATAGTTGTGTCCAATCTCAGACTTGATTGGTACACCGAGATTCTAGTCTAAGAACCTAATGCTCACACTGCTCGACTTGGAGATGATCCTTTTATTTTGGTGACGTGTCCTTTAGATTGTCGAAAATACACTTGATTCCACTGTATCATAACCAGATCTCATCCTCCAGGATAACAAGTAGATCTCATTAGATGTATGAAGGGCTCCAACAAACACCAAACAACAACTCTTCATGCAAATTCATAACAGATCACGACTCTTCTCTAGAGCACACATGTTACAACAAAAAATCCATGTTGTAGGCTCCACAAATCCAAGCTCGCACCTTGCCTACACCTTCACGTCACTTTGAGGCTTCTTGATCTTAGCTCAACAACAATAATGTTCAGCACTCATTCCAGGAACTTCCACTATAGACTGAGCTCCGACTAATTCACACATCCACGCCCCAAACCAAATAGATCAGCAACAACTCACCATCCAATGCAGGATCAGATATCAGTTAATTTTGGTAGCAAAACAAGACTGCCACAAACTAACTACACTTCACTAAACTCAGCACACTACTCCATAGCTCCACGAGCTCTTTCCTTCACAGGGTCTGCTAGCACTTGTCTCTGGTTGTGATCTTCCTCTATGCAGGTCAACAATTTTTCCATGTATGATAGTCGCTAGAGGTTTACACAAGATCCCTTGGTTTCTTTAATATCCTCGACTCGCTGGAAATAACCATAGAATCTTTCAACAAACCTCAACGCACAACCAAAAAATACGTTTGCACGATTAATGCTCAACACATGTCGCTACTTAATACTTTCTTCCAGGATCCACACCACAAACTCATTTCTCTCCAAACTAAGCTATCCATGCTTTTCAACAACATAACACATACTAGATCTAAAGAAAACGACCAATCGCCACTCCTTGGACAACTCCATGTTGCACTTGACTCGTTCAGGAAGCATCTTCGATGCTCACCACTCCATGTTCAACACAACAACCACACCAACTAGCTCTGGTAGGTAGCTTGCAGTCATAGCTCTGCTCATCAACTCAATTGCCAATGGTCAATTCTGAAACTTCAACTGATCTCCTTCCCGGCCTACACGTAGGCCACTCCTTAAGGTCACTCCTCTGATTCCCTTCACACTATATCTCCCATCTATACTTTCCAACACATCGAACAACACTATCCTCACGCTAGATTTCAAATTGAAGAGTGGATCTCCTCCGTGCTCACAGATCTCGGATCTATGTACTCACATATCTCTCTCCTCAGTAAAAAGATCTGCAGTTCAAGCACACCTTCAA
Organism: Pinus tabuliformis; assembly: GCA_031772625.1. NCBI lineage: Eukaryota > Viridiplantae > Streptophyta > Pinopsida > Pinales > Pinaceae > Pinus > Pinus tabuliformis. Next base: position 895,587,765 of record CM062815.1, read on the forward strand.
TCCACACTAATCAAATAAATAACAACAGGTGCAATATGAGCATAATCGAAACAAATAAGCCTTCTCCCCAACAACGATATTAGATTATCACATTGTGGATCCCTTCAGACCAAGTGGATCCAGCACTACTCCACAATCATATTTCACCAGCTCTCCATGACAGGCAGCACTCCATGACAAGTCTTGATACAGACAGGATCACCGAACATGACAGAGAATAAAACTCCACAATTCAACCATTGAACGCTAGCTCCACTCTAGCTCTGTTTCACGACTTTAAACAATGCTAGAACTCATTTAAATACCTGAGATTCTAAAAACTCCCTCAACTGGTTCTCAACTCCACACCATAAGCTCTGATACCATATTAGAAAACATAGAGGTTAACATAGTGGAACACCTTTGTTAATTTAGGCCTATGCCTGCACACTTGCTTACTTCAAATACATCACATTGTGACCCATTATATAACTATGGGATCAATATGGACACAAAAATTTAGAAGATAGAGACTATGAGTCAACTACAACTCACTTACATTAGAAAACAATAACTTCCATAACAACACCTTGTAACTCACATAGATCTAAAAAGACAACCCAACAAACCTATCACATTACTAGACACTTCCATTTCTACATTATTCTAATAGTTGAGTGAGTTCGAGTTAAATTATATTTTAGGAAAAGTCAAGCATAGATATAACAATCAATTTTGCTTACACGTTGATCGGATGTCTTGACACTCTTTAATATTAAGTAACTTTTTCAATTCTCCTTACGAAATTTTCCATTACAGAAATTTCCATTATTTTCGGGGAAAAAATTGTAGTCTAGCTAAACTACTCTATATGATGCACACTATACAGGTTACGAAGACTAGCTACAATTAAAACCCTACTGAGAAAATCGGGTTTTTCCTAGGCCAAAGCTGTGAGAAATAGTACAGACACCTTCTCAGCGATTTAACACTCCCGTATGGAAGACCCTAGCTCCATATATATTGGGTGCGGTGGGTTCCGTTATTGCTTTAATAGTTTTTGCATTCTTCCCTTTGGTTTGTTTTGGCCACTTTAATTTATATTAATTTAATAGTTTTTGTGTTTTTTCCTTTGGTTTGTTCTTGTCATTTTAATTTGTATTAAGCTGTAGAATGAGCCTCTCAGGCTCAATTATATGTCAATATTAATTCATATTAAAATATTTTATTGATAACCCACATTGAATATTTTTTTATATACAACATTAAAATATTTTATCTTAACAATTTTCTCTATATATAAAGTTGATATCTACATAAATTAGTTAACATAGATCTTCAAATAGTTTATTTAAATCTCTTGTTGAAATATTTTTGAAAAGTATAAGATCTAAACATCTTACTAACACATTTTTTTTTACTTCTAATTACTTTACAACTTATTCATTTTTTATTATAGCCCATATTATTTTTCTATTTAGAACATAATTTTTATTCTTTATTTTATTTTTATTTTAGATGGAATGGACAGGACAAACCCCTCATATTTGGCTGTATAATGAGCCTCTGGGCTTAATGAGCCTCTCAGCTGAATAGACCATATATTGAGGTATAATCAAAGTTGATAATGCGCATTAATTTGTGTGCATTTAATTGATACTGGGCAACAGTGAATGCTCATCTTGATCTTTAACTTAACTGGTGATCCCATTTCAATGTGCAGAAATGATCAATTGTATACATATAGAACCACATGTAGGTAGGCCATCTCTAATTGTCACATAAAGCTTAGAACTGCAAATGAAGTAGATGTGTCTCTGAATTCTAATAAAGCAGCATGTGAAAACAATTATCTAAGCTAGATTCTGCACCTTTGCACACAAATTCGTATTCAATACAGACATCTTATTCGAATACAAAACATCATGCGTGGGCCTCATTCGAAAACCTCACTCCACATACTTCCACATCAACAATATATATATATATATATATATATAAACTTTACCCTAGCGAATCCATGGTTATGTGAGCATATTATTAAACAAACCACATGGACCCACTTCCATCGCTTTGTAACTCTCCTCCACATGGCCGCATGATGAATATATATATATATATATATATATATATATATATATATATATATATTATATATATATATATATATATATATATATATATATTAACGCAATTGGGGTCAACATCCAACGTTGGATTCATAGTAATCATTGAAAAAGAAAATGATTAAATAAAAATATAGCCGGCATTATAAAGACACTTATAACACATGTTATAACAAGGAAATGGCTTGAGCTTATCTAAATCATATTGACTTTTATTTTTCTACTGCCTTTTTGATAACTTGAATGCACATCTTCCATCTCATCTTCAATGAAATGAATGCACAATTGATAAAGGATGGAAAAAGAAAATACAGTGTTGATTCTTTTGGAAGTATATCAATACCTAGGGGAGAGATGTCTAATGTTGTGCAGGGACTAGTGGTTGTTACCGTACGGGTCCCCCCAAGCCACCATAAATTAAACGATGTCCAACCAATATTTAAAAAAATATATACAATATAAAGTGCAAATATATTTTAATTTATGTCCAAAATTGTTGTAGTACTGGCCCCCCCAAGCCACCAAAAATTGAGAGATGTGTAACCAATATTTAAACAAAAATATATAACATTAAGTGCAAATATCTTTTAATTTATGTCCAAAATTTCCCAAAATACAGACTGGGCCCACAACTATCCATAAATAGTCTTTTAAATACCAAGAGTACAAAACATCTTGTCCCAACTATAAAACAAATAAAACTATAAATCCTTCCAAAATGGTCTATTCCATAAGTACAAAGTACCCATCACTTCAACCCCCATTGAACTAAACTGAAGCTATGTATCCCAAATGCACATTCATACCTGCACATATAAATAGTTGATTTATGTCAACCATAATTGTTGTGTTATTCAATAATTCAACCCACTGTGTTCAATAAATGACACCCAACCCATTAAATTCAATAAATGACACTCAACCCATTAAATTTCCCATTAAAATGGATCATATCAAAGCACATGGATCAACCATAACAAATTCTCATCCATTGGATCACATCCAAATCAATCCAGATCACACATTCAAAATTGAGAGATTGCAATCCATGTCAATCCTTGCTACCAATCAAATTCAAGTGCAAAAAACTATAAAATAAGTTCAACCCTTGTTGAAGTTGCATTTGTAACATTCAAACTATTCACCAGCCCTGGAGACATACCATCACAAAACATTTCACAGTATATTTAGGTTATTTATTTCAGTTTTTGCACAGTTTAATTATCATAGGTTTTTTTCTTCAATTTCTCATAATGGTGGATCTTTGTCCAAACTGATTGAAGCTTACCAATATTTATTTCAAATTTACATACTGATTGATCTTTGTTCTAAGTCATTTCCTCTTACTTCTCTTATTGTTCTTATTGTTCATTGAATTTAAAAAGAGTACAGAGATCAACAAGTGTTCTAAAGTATCCAAAGAAAACAATCAACATCGGTCTCATATGACTACTATAAACAAATAAATGACTACTATCAACAACTGAATCAGAAATTTCACTTCAAATTTCAGACCTCAACATATTATTAACATTGTGTCACACTATTATTGATATCTTTCTTGCCAATACCATTGCAGTTCATATTGATCAATACCATTTGCAAATGATCCTGCCTGAAGAACATAAATATGATATATCTCATGGAGTGGTGGATGTTACTTTGTGAAGCATGTATATAAAAAAAAAAAAAATCTCACAACAACTAGCTATCAACTTGCAACAAGGAACCCTACTATACAACTACAATCTAAAATCTTACCGGGATGTAGTGTGTAATCTTCTAATAGGGTTACCAATTGGTTATATCTTGCAGAATATTTCAAGATTCTAAAATCATCAAATAGTTTAAACTTGTTATGATCTGAGTAGATAAAGTGGTTGCATTCTGAGATTTATCTCATTTAGTTTTTTCTTTTTCTGGTTCTAAATTTCTTTACATTTATACCTGTTAGGTTGTGTTGGTGGAAACTACTCTCAGACCCCATGTTTTCTACTATGATACTTTTGCAAGAACAAAAATTTTGGAAAACTCCTTAGAAATATTTCCTAGCCACCCATTTTCTTCTATTGTGCATTGGAAATATTACTTCACCCTGGATGGCTATGGTTTGTCACACATTCCAATCTCTAAATAAAACTACCAAGAAACATGTAATTCAAGTCATCCTCTATATTATCTTCAATGAACCACACTTCCACTACCAATTTGAAACCAGATAACACATAGGAACAATTGAAAAATTGACAGAGATACTCACCTTTTCAGCGATCAATGTTGTGAAACACTTGAAGAATTCATTGAACATGGATTGGGGTGAGATGCTGCCAATATTACCACCTCTAAGGATATAACACTAGAAATAAATTGAGGGTGTTTATAGCTTGGGGTTACAATAAAACTGAATTGATAGAGTTGCTCTGCATAAAGGTTAAATTGTGCAATGGTATAGAGGTTGTAATGCCTTTCGAATTCTAGCCTTACATCTTAAATTCAATGGGCCACTTAGCTTGGTCATATGATGGCATCTGTAACTTTGGATTAGGAATTAACAAAATTTATTAAGCAACCAAGGAGAAGGATACCCCCCTTTTATCCTCAATGTTCCACAACCCAGGCATGAGGCTTTATTGTCCAAACACTTAGCTTGATTGATTCCTTTCTCTAAGACTTGGAAAAGTGTATGGATTCAAACTGGTTGGCTACTTCCTAGATTTGCAAAGTGAGCCTTTCTATATTTCCATTAGACAAAGAAGATTAGTGCATGAGTCTAATGATTATTGCTAAATCTCTAATGGCAATTAACTCTCTTATCTTCCTTGGGTCAAGAACCTTTAGCCCTTGATATAAAACAAATGCCTCTGCCTGATTATTGGTTGCCTTATCTGGTCCCCATTCAAAACAAACTTTTTGAAAATGATCCTCCTACACCTACCATCCTAGGATTTCCTTTCAAGGCCCCATCAAAAAACATACAAAATTTTCTATGGTACAGTTGCTAACCTTGGAACACCTCCTCTTCCACCTCTAGATGATTTTGTTAATTCTACCACTATCTAGGTTTTGAGTTGTTGATTCTAGGCTGAGAGGCATGTAGAAAATTATAGACCCAACTTGGTTTCGGTTTTAGTAATCACATCAATTTAATGGCCAACCCAACATAGATTTATGATGTTGGTTTTAAACATGAATATTTACTATAGCATGAAACACAACCATTCCCACAATAGAAGAAACACTAACCATTAGAAAGAAATTGATTGATTTTTATTTGTGTAAAGTCAGTGTTCATGGACATGAGGCTCAAGATTTTTAAAGGAAATTAGCAGCTCAATAAAACCTTTACTAATGCAAGCCTAGAGCTTCCTTCATGCCTCGAGGGTGTTATCTATAGGAATAACAATATTGGAAAACTCATAACCACTCCCACAATACAAGAATCACTAACCGTTATTAAGGCAAGCCTAAAGCTTCTATTGAGCTTCTGAATTCCTTTAGTAAGGAAATCCTACAACTTCTTTCATGCCTAGATATTGTTATCTATAGAAATAACGATATTGACAAAATAAGAACCATTTCCACAACACGAGAATCACTAACAATTAAAAATAAATTGATTGATTGAGTTTTATGTTGGTAAAGTTAGTGTTCATGGACACGAGGCTAAACAATTTATAAAAAATAACTAACCAAATCAACATCTTAACCAAAAAATGAACCAAGTGTCACTTGTTTTGTTTGAAATTTTTCCATCGTTGACATCATTTTTTTATAACACAAATTTTTTTATCCAAAACATTTATTGATATAATTTAAGACATACAACCAATTCTAGGTCAATTTCAACCCATTGGTAGTAATTTTCCAAGTGCAAATACAAGCATCATATTTTAAGTGAAAAAACAAGTTATAAAAAAAAACAATTACTGATATAGTTGAATACGTACAACAAATTCCTTCTAAGATTTGTTTTTTCAAGGATACTATAAAAAAGACATATGTATGAAAATTTGTTAAGCTGCTACTATTTTTTATTGTGAATTGTCTCTATTATAATTAATGTTATTGAAAAATCTTTATTGAAATTTGCTATAAATTTTGAATAAACTAACATGTTGTTAATTGCCTGTAGGAAAGCTGAATTTCAATTATGGTTAACTAAACGCATGCAATAAATTTGAAGGTAGTTGCATCTATGGAAAGAGTTAGTTATCTTACTCGTATAAGGAGAAATGGCAAGAGAGTGACCATGGGTTCCTAGTTACGAATCCCTTCATTAGATGAGGATGGGACAGGTGATGTGAATGTCAATAATGCTTCCAGCAATGTTGTTGAGGATGACCATGCGATAGAAGTTGATGTTGTCCCACCATGAACCACAGTGCAAAGGGAAATTTCAACTAAATATATCAATGCTATAAGAGTTTGGAAAAAAGAACCATGTTAGTTGTAATTGACGACATAAGAGTTTATTGGATATTCAGTATGGGTATCTACAAATAAACATGGTATTCCTCCCTCATTAATAGATTATTAGATAAATGGGCTCACCCATACAAAACTTAGAGTGCCTCTTACACTTAAGACTAAAGAGGAGGAGGTCGAGGTGTTTGAGTGGTGTAAGGAGATGGCCCAATTGGGACATGAGCTAGAGTTGATATAACTCAAATCCACAGTTGCTCAAATCTGTTAAACGAGGTCAAATCCATTCAAATATGGCTATTCTCGTAAATAATGGTGGTTTGGGTTTAAAAAAGGCATCCATACCTTGTATTGCGTGTTAGGTTCCTATACCAATAGGTTTCATTTTTCATGATTGACTATGGAAGTGCCAAATATGTTCATCTTTTCATGTTGCAAAGGTTCCATATTTTGTAAACAAATGAAGAAAATTAAAAAATGAAAAGAGGGTATGCCCTAAAAGAATAATCAAAGGGAAAGAAAAATGAATTGGTCAGAGAAAATAATAGAAATGAAACCCAAACCAAAACACCAGGAAAGTGGGCAGTCAAAATGCCACTGCTATCTTGTTTGCAAGTTCACAATGTGCAAATATTGTTGCTTATCAGACTTGATGGATGGCCCAACAGTTCAATCTGGACCGTTCCATATTTAAATTTGTTGTTGTAGAATAGAGAAAGAATATCTATCCAAATAGTTCAAGCTTGGCAGATGAGTAGATAGATAGAGAAAATAAGGAGCCCAACTGCTTAATCTGGGCCCTTGGAAGAGATAAGGGTAGATTTAGATAGGAGGGCAGTCAAAAGAAAAGAGTTATATCAGGGTTTGCAAGTTCAAATGCACCCAATCAAAATGAAGAAAAAATGCTAGGTGTATTAGGCTGGGTAGGTAGTTTGAGGTTGCAGAAACAAGGTTGTGATCTTTTTGCCTTGTCAAGAAGGACTCATCTCATCAATGACACAAGTACCATGGCAGTTGTTGGACTGCAGAACAATGGAAGCATGACTAACTCCCCTTTCATTCCCCCAGAAATCACTTACTGACATCCCCTCAAGGACCTTGGGATCTGCCCAATAGTCCTGCTTCACTTCATTCTATGAGAAATACTAAGTTAAACTCTGAGTTTACTTAGTGAAAAGAAGCCACATTTCTTGTGTAAAAATCATCATTCCATACTCCTTACATTTTCTTATGCCTAAGTTTTCACTTTACAAACTTAGCATCTGTTCATGCAATTTCATTCCATAAAGTCATATTAACATTTAACTTTATTATTTAGCTCCCTCAATCATTTTCCCACCCCTATTCTACAAAAAACTATATAAAAACCCAAAAAAATACTAAATACCCTTTCCCTTGGCAACTATAGCCATACAATACAAAGTTTGGGGAATATTAAGTTCATTTGGGACTTTATATTAACCCTTCCGCGTTCATAAAACCTTTGGGGTTTATTTAACGCCCGGTTAAATAAACGAACCGCGCTCAAACCACCCACCAAAGCCATATGTTAACCCCTCCGCGCATGTATAAAAGGCAATTTGTTTAAACGTTTGGTCAAACGAATAACCAAGCCCACCCGCATAACCGCATAAACCCATATAACCCAAAGTTTAAACCCTGGCGCATTATTAAAACACTTAAATATTGCGCGGGCCCCCTCGTTTTCAAATCCCGCAACTTTAAACACCCATCCGTCATCCGATCCCGCGCCGCAGATCCAACGACTGGCGGCGATATCGCATGCCCCGATCTGCCAAAGGTTAGATTCCGGGGATGGGCGATATTGCTGCCGTACCCCCGCCACGCGTCAATCTCTCGGCGTGATCGGAGCCCCTCCCTGCAAAACCAGCCTGTGGCAAAGGCGGTGCAGGGAAAACCGCTTACCGCCCGCCACCTACCCCCTAATGTCCGGTCCACGTCACCCGGTGACGTCGCGTCCACTTCACCCGCCGCTGCTCTGTACCACTGCCACATCACCGCCCCGCCAATGTGTCGTCCGCCATGTCACCATACACGTCAACTGCCACGGCATCTTTCGTACCCGCTATGCGCCAAAATACTTCATGATGACGTCATCCCCAAAAAGCGCCAAAAGCGCTAAAATTTCCAAAATTCATTAAAAAGTCGTGAAAACGACTATTTTATTTATTTTCTATTGTTGCGCAGACGAAGAACGTGCATGCAGTTTTATGAACAATCTGCCACCAAACGTGCACAGTCTATCACCCTACGAATTTGGCTCCATAGCTTGACCCCGCAGCTCGAGTTGTACCTGCTAATTGCCCTTTGCGCCATCAAAAATAGGTATTTACCCATTGTTGACCCATAAACCCTGTTTTTTTCGAAATTTCGCCATTAAAATTGACTGAGGAGCTAGAATTCACAGAGAATTGCACTCCTACCTGTAAATCACCGCCTATTAATATACTGTGTGAGCCATTGTTCAAAAAACAAACCAGCAAACGTGCCCTCCTCTGCAAACTGGCCAATAAAACGGACTTTGAGCCCATTTCCGCCGGCAGTTTCCCAAAACTGCCCATGCATTAAGTCCCTTTGTCAAAATCCTCTGCAAAATTTTTCTTTTTTGGTTAAAAATCAATCCCATTCCCTTTGCAGTTTACTCACAGAGCCTATGAGTCCAGCGAATTCATTCAAAAAACCTGTCTAAATTCTGCAAATTTGTTGTTTTACCATAAACTTTACACAGTGAGGCCATATCTATATCAAAGTCTAGTCTGCCAGCTCCCTTACAAAGCTCCAGAGGCAATTTTCACTATTCAGTTGTTACACCAATCCAAATTCCAGATTACAGACACAGAGCATTCAAAATGGCCACTCCAGCAGCCTTGAACATCACTCCTCTCAATGCACCTCACAAGGAACTTGAAGCATTGCCTTTGGCTGATAGGGACCACTTAATTCAAGATTTGGTTGGTGAGAGAAACCACTTGCAGACCTTCTGTCAGCTGAGGAATAGTTATCTGAACAACAGTAACATTTATGGCATTTGGGAATCAAACTTGCCCATCTACTTCCTCCCTTCTGTCAATGTCTTCCCTGAAATTCGCCTCTACTATGAAAACTATGACCCAACTCAAAGAGCAGTCAAGTCTCCATCTGGGAGCACCCTCTTCCAAATAACTCCTGACTCAATCAACCAAATGCTAAACTTCAAGCAAACTCAACTTCTGGTCCCTTTTTCTATGAAATTCTTGCTTGATGAAAGTCCTAGACTCTCCAGCTCAGAGATAACCAGAATTGCCAAAACATTCATGAGAGCAGACCGCCAGCCTACAAGGCCACCTTCTTTTCTCTATGTATGTTCAATGAAGTGAGCAAACTACTAGTAGATATGATATCTTATGTACTGGGCTTCAAGACAAGTGAGCATATTGATGATACTGTATTGGTCTTGTTGTCAGCATTTACTCCAAGACAGCCCCCTGCTGTCAAATACAACTATGCCAAATTTATTGCCAATAAGATACATGACCAACTGTTGAAACTGGATAGGGAGGGAGTCTTCAAATATTCATCCTATATCTATCATTTGTTCATGTATTATCAGCCAAACTGCTTCCAATGCCCCATCAAAAGATTGGACTCTAAAGGAGAAAAGAGGTCTGTGATTTTCTGGACCTCAGTCTTTCATGAAGTCCAGAACTCCCCCTACTCTTACTGTGAGTTTATTGACCTGTTTGTCTATCCAGTCTCTTGTCTCCTAATGAGAACTCCTCCTGCTAGGCTATCCTATGACATGCAGAAAATATTGCAGCTTTCAAAGAACTACAAAATAGGTGACTGGTACTTTTACCAGAATCACACTGTCATTAGGATATATGGCTGTGAGCTCTGTCCCTACAGGCTGCCAAGATATGTACCAATGAGACTGTTTTCCTTGGAGTATTACAGGAAACTCATCAATTCAGATTTAACTCATTTTCATAGTGCCAAGAAAAAGGCTCGCCTGAAATTCAAAGACCAACTAGGCCCCTTTGTCATGAACAAAAAGGAAGGGTGGCAAGATGCTGACCAAATATTGGGGGAGAAACTCAAGTTAAAGAGGAGTTTTTGGTGGGTCCCTTATGACCCAGATGGCTTTATCAATGCCAGAAAAATAAAATATAGGTTGTCAGCCTATGAACATTGTAAAATCCCACATATTGAACAATTTGCTAATCAAGATGAGTGGGTGCAAGGGACTCTAGTTGAAGAGTTCACCCAAGAAGAAATAATGGAGCAAAATGTAAAAGATTTGGAAAAGACTCTTGAATTGGATTCTTTTGAGCAGGTAACATTCAAACTACCACAACAAGTCGGAGAAGGCACATCAACTGCTGCAGCTTCACAAGCTTCCCAAGAAAGGACTACACCAGCAACAGGTACAGCAAAAGGCAAGGAGGTAATGGATGCAGAGCAAGAAACAGTGACAGAACAGCCTACTACCTCAAAGGAGTAGAGTCAAGGGCAGGTCCCTCCACTGCAGACAGAGGCACTACAGGTGCCAGCTTTACAGACTCCTCTTAATGAGGAAAGAGGCAAGAAGCGGGATAGGGAAGAAACTACACCTGCTAGTGTGTCAACACAGCAACCAGAAGCCAAAAGACAGAGAGTTGATCCTCAAGTTGAGGAAGAAATTACTGAAGAAGTCATAGAGAGTCTGAGGAGGGAGAGAGAAACTAGCCAGCAAACACCTACTAGCTCATTCCAGCAAGAGCAAGAGAGGCAGCATGGTATGGAGGTGTCTTCCTCAAGGCAGCAAAGCAAGCAACCGCCTAGTATTAAAGGAACTTTCATGGAAATCAAGGCTCAAAATGAGTTGTTAAGAGTACAATTGTATGATCAATTCCTTAAGACAACACCCTCCAAATAGCAGAGATTAATGGCAGCTTATGACTTTAAGGCGGAGAAAATGATTCTAAGTCATTTCAAGCCTAAGATACCACACCCCCAGACATCTACAGATTATATAAAGACAAACTTAGAGGTCCTCTCCAAGGACATACACCCGATGGACCAAATTGAGTTGCACAAGCAGACAGGTGAGATGGTCTATGCTACTCTAGCAGACAAGGCAATGCTGGCCCATCAACTGAAGGAATCATTGAAAAATACAAACACTCAATTGGATTTGGAGATAATTTCTTCCTCGGCCATAGATAACAGAATAAAGTCATTGGAGGAAATCATTGTGGAACTAGGGCATGATCCTAAGAAGGATGCCAAAGGCATCCAGGCCCTCATAAAGAAAAAAGAAGAAGATATTGCTGCACTGAGAAAGCAATTGAGGTTGCCTGCAACTATGCACCCTCAAACAATAGAACTTGTACAAGAGAAGGAAGGTGAAGATATGATGGATCTGCTGATGAAGATGAACCAAAGGATAATTCAAATGGAGCAAGAGTTGGAGAAAGCATTGCAAGGCAAGCAGGGAGAGTCGACCTCCCAGCCACCTGAAACAGCTCCAACTGTTGCCACTGTTCCTCCCACAGTAGCAGCAGCAATCCCTCCTGTTATCCCAGCATCCACAACAACTACATCAACTACAGATGCTACAGCAGTAGCAACAACAACAGCACCAGAATCTAGCATGAGTATGGAAGAAATGATGAAAGCAGTCAAAGAGCTAGAAGTTCAAGTGACAGAGGTGAAAGAGGCCAAAGAAAAGTTGGCCAAGCTGGAGGCAAGCTATGACAAGTCCAAGATGACAGTGGCTGAGAAACAAAGGGAGATAAAAGCCTTGGACAACAAAATAAAAGCCTTAGAGAAGGAGCTTACTTTAGACAAGACTCTAACTGAAATCAAGAAGATTTTGTGGGCCAAAATTGGCCAGTCAATCACTGACCAATGGCAATCAATTTAGACCATACATGAACAAATAGAATTGATAGGCTTAGCTCAATTTGAAACTCAAAGGGCCAGAGCATCATTGGGAAATATGCCTGAGCAAGCCAATAGAATGATTCAGTTCCTGAACACTCATACCAAAGAGCAGTTGGCAGCATTAGATATCAGCAGCAGGACAGATACTATTCTGACAGTGAAAAAGGTGCTGACCCTGAGAAATTTTGTGCAAACTCTAGAAAGAAAGTGCCAAGAAATGCAGGTAGAAATAAATGACTTCAAACTAAAGGTTGCAACATTACAGAGCAGAGGGTTTCCCAGCCTATTGACCAGTAGTGGCAGACTGCTGACCCGTGAACAGTATACTACCAGGATAAATAACTATGTTTCTAATCAAATTACAGCATCCTCAAGTACCTCAGAAGAAACAGGGCCTCCCTCTGGACAAAGTCTCTATGACAAGTTAGAAAATCTGTTCTACATTGAACATGAGATAAATCACCTGTTTGAGGTTCAGCCCAACTTTTATAGATATACTGAAGCTGATGAAACACTAATTAAAATACAAAGACATCAGCTGCCTACAGAGGATTGGTGGCAGGCAATGCTGGAAATTCTGCCCAGGTAATTTGATTTCTGTCCCATTTTGAGTCAGCTATAGGTCAGCAACTCCACATACGCAGGCCACTTGCCAAAGTGTAAAAAAAAAAACAGCAGAAAGAGGAAGTCATATTGAAACTGCAGTTTATTAAAGACAAGACCGAGCACCGAGGACAGCAAAACAACAAAACAGCAGACATAGGAACACAAAGTAAAGACACAGCTCCAGCCATCTCACTCAGTCAAAAAAGTAAAAAAATCTCTGACAGACTAAACCGCCAGCACACCAACATTTACTTTGTCATTTATTTCTCTTATTTACTTCTTTTTGAAGAGTTGGTGAAGAAAGTTATTGCATGAAGACTTATCTACAAGATATTTTGTATATCATTTTTGTATAAATACCTACCCATAGAATGTATTTAGGGTTGGTGATTTTCTCTCTAGACTGCGCTGTAAATTCTGAGACTGTTCTAATACAAAAGTTGTTGAAGTTCACTGTTGCTGGCCGTCTGGATGTGGATTTGATGTTCTAGGACCTGCTATAGAATTTTTGTGTCATTCTATGGATCAATAAGTTATTCTAAACTGTGTTTTATGTTTTTTTTGTTTGCAAATTTCATATATGTTCCATAATCTTGGTAACAGAGAAGAAGAATAGCCTAGGATTTGTTTAAATGCACCCCGTGTTCAATCTCTGCTATTAATTGTGTTTTCTTCAGAATTAGTCATAAATATGAATTCTTAATTGCTCATGTTTGCACTAATTCCTTCATTTTGAATACTATTTAGGAATTCTTAAATTTCTCCTGGATAATATTCAAGCACCTTCCCTTTGCGAGCATGATCAAGGATCCTTGACTGCCCTTCATCCACTGGCCTCCATTTCATCAATTTCAGATTTGAAAAGTGTTCCAAGACTTCCTATCTTGCTCTGTAGTATTACCATTTACCCAAGAAACACTTCCAGTAGTACACCATCATTGACTCCATTGCCCAATGGAATAGACTATTTTGGACCTGCATCTCAGCTCTGTCTGAAATCACCACCCAACAAATTCAAAACAAACCTTGTGCATCATAACTAGCCTAAAATACTCCAAAAAACAAAGTTAAATTACAAAGAGAGAGCCCTCTCTGGTTGCAGGTAGGCTAGAACTTGCAGCTAAAATATTGGTTAGTGGTTACCTCGGCCGTATTCCCTTCAGGAGGCAGGGAACAACCTGAGTGATAACATTGTGTACAACTAGTGGAATTGATATATACATAGCCTTAAATCTAAGCCCTGCAATTGTGTATAAGTTCTATGACACTCTTTTTTGTGCATCCAATAAGCATTCTTATGTTGTAGACCATATATGGAACTATGTTGAAACAAGTTTACAGCAAAAAGGAATTGTGGCATGTGGGTAATTTCCAAGAGAGGGAGCCGAAAAGTGCCAAATATTTTTTCTAAGAGTAGGGAGTGGATAACTATTCTATGTTGTGTCAATGAAATTGGTGCTTCAATCCCAGGCTTTTATCCATTCAAAGTAAACATCAACTGAAAAACTTATATACAAATCTGTGAACTACGTGCATGCATGGATGACTAAGGAAATTTTTTAAAATTGGCTTTGTCACTTTGTTGCATCTATACCAGGTGGTGTCTCACCTGAGAATAAACACCTATTGATTTTAGATGGTCATGGAAGACACTTTGTTGTGCAAACAATTGAGGAGGAATTTTTTTTAGCATTGACCTGTTAACATTGCCTACTCATACCACTCACAGATTACAACCCCTTAATGTAAGTGTGTTTTGTCATTTCAAGAAATATTTCAAGTGACAGCAAGCTACATGGATGGCAAAGAATCTAGGGGTTGAGGTGAAAAGGTTTGAGATAGCAGAGCTTGGAAGTAAAGCCTTTAAAATGGTTCTCACATCATCAAATATAAAGGTTGGATTTAGGAGGACTAGAATATGGGCAATGAACTATGATGCTCCTATGTATGATATTGGTTATAGCCAGGTGTTTCATGTAGATGCTAAAGAAGAAGGGCATGTCTAAGCATATTTTGAAATGCTAGAAGAAGTGGATGAACAGGAAGATGTAGTTACATGTAATAATATAATTTCTCTATCTCTTAGACACTTATATGGTGATGATGATGAATGTGTAAGTGAAACACAATATAATCATGAACTAATTGACAGTAACATGGAGGTTTTTCTACCAATTGAAGCACATGAAGCTTAAGCTTCTTATATTCTTAATGACTTTGTTGATCATGCAACTAACAATGATAATGTGGTTGGAAAACACATTGTTGATATCGAACAAGGAAGAAACAATGACCAATTGACATTGCCAAGATAAGTAACCCCACCATCATGGTTGGCATAAGCCATGATGAATATAAATAAACATGGTGTCTCAAGAACCAATGAAGAAAGGATGATCATGCCTTCACAACCAGCAGAATTGAATAATGAAATTGTTCATTTTTTCTTCGAAAATAGATCAATGGAAGAAGATAGTGCACATAATGACAAATCATATGAAGAAAACAATATAGTCTAATAAGTTGTCCCCGATATTGAAAGGAAAGTCTCAACCAATGACATGCAGGTGGCAGGGAATGAGAAGTTAGTTAGATGGTTCCTAAAGCTACCAATAGAGATAATGTCAATAAAAAAATACGTATGGAACACTAGGTAGTCTTCATTTGGGCCGAAGTTCACATTTAATCTATGGAACACCAGGTAGTCTCCATTTGGGCCAATTTTCACATTTAATCTCCTAAGGAGACTATATAACCCTATTAGCTGAGTCTGAAAATAAGAAACATGAAATTCAGGAATTAAAATAGTAAAAGAAGGATTAATTAAGGGAATTTTGACGTCTAAAATGGGCCTCGTAAGAAAAATGTACAACCAAAATAAACTTTAGAAGAACCAATAGGATTCAAGATGATGATGTCAAATGGGGCATGATTCACCATTTTGGAGTAAAAAAGTAAAAAGATTAAAAGTAATAAAATAATAAAACTATTTTTTCAACAAGTATTTTCAACCTATCTCCCTAAGTTTCTACTCAAATTTCAACTGGGAGTACTCGTTGGATGAAAAATTTAATTCTACATCTAAGGAGTACCCATATTGCATATTTTCGATGGACCTTGCTACATGAAAAATGAGAAATGCATGAAAAAACGTGGTTGCTCCAAAAATGGTGAATCGACCACAATTAGGTAGGCCAACCTACTTGGATCAAGCAGGGAACTCAAAAATTTTGGGCATTGAAGATTCTAGAGGCCATCAAGAATAGGGGTGTGATATGTTTTTTGTTGTAACCACATTATGATGTGGATTTTGGATGGATTTCCTCTTTGTTTTGTCACATGAGCATTTTGGCTTATAATCTAGGTCATTTTATTCCATATTGCTTGCAGCATTGTAATCAAAAGCCATTTTAGAAGCAAAATTCATAGTCTATTTGAATGGAGAAATCCTAGTTGAGAATGCAAATGGAATTTTTTTTTCCGCCTTAACGAACTAAATGATCCACAACATCACATTTTGCCATGAGTTTTTAAATAAATGAAAAACAAGGGAACAATGGAATCTTGAACAACTTACTTTTTATAATTTGAAAACTCTATAAAACAATGAACAATAATAGTAAACAATTTTGGTCGATGAAAACATCATGACTCCACTTATTTTGGTCGTCATTTTCAACCTATTAATTTCTCCATTACTATTACAGATTGAAAATGCATTCAATTATATTTGACAATGCTTACATGTGATATCTACTTCCATTATAATTGGGTAACTATAAAATCGTTAGTCTGTTGAATAAAAAAATTCAAAATCATTTAATCAAATAGATTCAAAACTGTCATGTTTTGACTAGGGAAGAAACTATGAGGAAAATGTAGTGGATGACAAGAAAGAATACCACATAATTCAATTCAATTTTGTTAACGTGTCATGACTACATGGAATCAAACAAATTCAACATTTTTTAATCAAACAACATCACAACTATCTTGTTATGACTAGAGAAGAAAATTTGATCAAAACATAGTGGATGAAAATAAATAATACCATACAATCTATTAAAAAACTTGATTTTCCATGACTCCATTGAATCAAACAGATTCAAAACTTTTTAATCAAACAGGTTCACAATTGTCTTGCTATTTCTAGAGAAGAAAATGTGGGAAAAATGCAGTGGATGACAAGAAATATACTAGTAGCATTTGGGCATGTTGAAAAGTCACAAACTCAAAATGGAACCCATCCTCAACTTCCTTAGTATTACAAATTAAGAAAATTTGTTTATCCCAAGGTGTTTTTAACTCCACATATCATGTTAATACTTAATAGTCAACTGAAATGTATATCATGATTCAAAATGGAGACAAACAAGTGGATTAAATATGTGTGTCGTGTAGATTAAATTGTTGAGCAAGACTACAACCTAATTTTAGCTAAACCTTGTTTGTATAACTTTCTATATTTTCAAGCATAAGTTAATTGTAAGGAGATTTAATATCAGGGCCCCTCTCTAAGGCTTCTTTTTCAAATATAGGTCTTCATCAAGGAGATAGAAACTATGAAGTTTCTAGACAACTGTGATGATTATTCTTAGAGGATTTGATGATTATGCCTCAGATTGAAACAAAATGAGAGTTACATAAATAAAAATTGAGCAAAGCGGTTATACTCTACCCTACCCTCGCTGAACTATAAACAATCTAAGATGACAGACGAAGGTGAACCCCAAAATCTTCCTAGTGAGATGGAAGTAATCACAAAACGTGCAATGGATTAAGGCCAAATCACTACCTATGGGTTGGGGACTTGACAACTTTTGAAATATCAAATGAACAACTTTTAAGAATATATAAACCCCCAAAGAATTAACATTAGGACATGTTGTTGTTCATACAAAACCATCCAAAATTTTGGCTTACACTCAATTTTATAGCCTTCCTTGGTCTTGTACATTGTCATCGCAAACATTGAAACTCATTCCATGTGTTTTCTTGAAGTGATTTTGCCCCATTTGCAATATAGGAAAAATGTTGTTTTTTTGCATGTTAGTTGTCGCATCATGTATATAAGAATGTTCTAACATTTTAAATAGGTCACATTTTTTTAAATCAGTTGTTCTAAACACGTAAACATCTGTCGCACTCATTTCCAAAGTTTTAAGAATTGTCGCACAAGTGTTTTCATGGTCGTCACAAAGTGTATTTTAAGTGTTGCACTTGTCGAAAGTTGTCCTAAGTTGTCGCACAGAGGGAAATGCATTGAAATGTGTCCTAGATGATCTATGTTGTTGATTCATCAAGTATTCTAAGTGTGTGATCGCAATCGAAGTCTTATCACTATTCACATGAGTCTCACTGATCCGATACAGTCATTTCTGAAAAGTTTCCCGAACGATCAACTTAGCATCACCAAGATTCCCTGAACAATGCAATGCATGGTCTTATTCCTCTTCTTGTTACCTTTCCACTTGGAAATGCGCAATGCCAAGTTCCTGCCTCCCAAGACTGTTGCACTACAAAGTTTCATTCTTGAAACCCTGACCTTAAGTCCCAGAATTGCGCAATTCCTTCTCCTAGCTTGGCCCTAACTACGTATTGCATATTCTCTAGCCTCAAGCTCATCCTTGAGCTCCTGAAATGCATAACTACGTAATGGCCCAGCCTCCCTTGTCTCCTGAAATTGTGCAATGTTCTCTCTCATTTCTCATTCCCTCAACCTGTCACACTGATCTCCATAATTCTGTAGTTTTCTCCTTCAACCCAGCCTGAACTACGCAGTGTGAAATCTCAAGGCTTAACGCTGCCCTTGACTACCTAAACTGCGCCATTGAACAGTCACTGAGCCCCTTTCCCATATATCCATCTGGTTCTAGCTCAGTCAATGGATCAATATGCACAATCTTAGACTAGGGGGTTTTAGAATTATGTCATCTTGTCATGAGTGAATTGCATAAACATGTACCTTATCATGCCATGACGAGATGATGAAGAAGGAGATGAAGGAGCATAACATGTTGAAAGAAATTCTTGTAGCAGAGTCTGCAAGTTGATCAATAAACAGATATCAAAGGGACCACTCAAGACTTGAAATCATTGAAGATCCCTTATCACCAAGCCTTGCGAAGGTGAAAAGAAAAGTATTCTCAAGTAGACCTGTAGCACACAACAGTAGAAGTGGCTTGACATTGACACATCATCAAGCAGTCTATGTCAGAAATATTATGTCATGTCATGTCATGAGTTGCCACATGCCACACCATTGTAGTTAATGATGAAAATTATGTTTCGAAAATATCTTGTAAAGTGGAAGTCCAAAGGACATGTATGGAATATGAAGATTCATGTAATGTTGAAAATTCATAGGAATTCAAACAGTCATGAGGGTGGATGAAGATTCGTAAGGAAGGTGAAGCATCACTTCCTCATTGTTATATATACACCCTCATTATAAGAGAAAATGAATTTCACCTTGGCTCCTCTTGCAAGGCACTAGAGAGATAAGATAGTTCTTTTGAGGAGCAAGGAGTGGCTCCAATTCTCCACTATTGGAGCTAGTGATGTTCATTATATACATGTGTCTTGAAAATTTTAATTAATAATAGAAACCTTCATGGCCAACACGTTCTTCATGCATGGATTATGAATATTTGTAAGACTATTTTTCGAATATATGTATTTCATGTTTTCTTTCACTTGTGCTAAAGTAGTTGAACTATTGCGGTTATTTTAGTAATTATCATATCGAGAATCTGTTGTAATTGTTGTTATTGTTGTCCCATCCTTGTGGAATATTCCACAGGGTACTAGATAGATCTTTCACAGTCATTAGTCGTAATGACCGTCACATCTTCTGTGGACTAATCCACTGGATGTCCCATAGATCCTTCTTCTTTGCATATGTCTCTACTTGGGTGCTACTATTACCTCTCTCTTAGAGGCTCTCTTGACTAGTTTCCTCCACGGTAGAATAACTTTGACACACTTACAATTGAACTCTCACCAAGCACACTTACTTGCTTTTCGAAGGCACTCACGTGTTCCTCTCTCTTACTAACAGTTAGAGCCAAGCCAAATATATAAGAATACATGGAAATTGGGACGATACTCTGGATGGGGCTCCTACACCAAATGGTGTGAGGTATAATTGGGACCTCTTGGTTGACAAATTTCTAGCATCGTCAACAATGGTGCTAGAAGCAGGGTCAGATGATGATTTCTGCACGTTGACTCTGTTTTGAACCTCTTATCTCAAATGGATCATCCTCAAATATTACTCCCAGGGTGTTTCTCTAATTTATCCAATTTTCAATTTTCAATCCCTGATGAGCCTCTCAATCACTTCTCTCAGTTAAATTTCGATGGTGAGTATGAAACATCCATAACCATGCACATGTCTAATTTTCTTAAATTTGTGAATCATACGAAATCAATGATGAAGAGTTTTCTTATGTGCTTTTCTTCCTCACCCTTGAAGGTTGTGCTAATCAGTGGTGCCATATGTTGCCACTCGCATCCATCTATTCTTTCCATCATTTTTTCAAGGAGCTTTATCAATCCTTTGATAGGTATGATTACCGATATGTTTATAAAAGAATCAATCAATTAAGAATGAAGCCTAATGAATCAGTTGAGGATTTCTCTAATCGATTCCTTCACCGTTTTTATGAATTTCCTGAAGAAGATGTGGATTGAAATTTCTTTAAACAAAATTTCCAGTGTTTGGTTCATGTCTTTTGCATAGTGGACCTAAACCCCCGGATGTTTCTACTTCCCCAACCCTTGTGAATCATGAGACACCTCTAGTTTTAGAGGAGGAATTTACTACTCCTTTTGTTATTTTTCCTCCTCCTTTTCCAGTTTTGATGGGGGTGTTTCGATGTGATGAAACTAAAGTTGGTAAATCTACAAATCAAATTCCTAATCCATATTCTCATTCTTCTTCCACTTGTCATGACTTAGGTTCAATGGAGGAAATCCCTGAATGGCTCACGAAGCCCATGGTGAAGACTAACTCCCCCATTCCACAAGATTATTTGATTATTCATAACTCTAGTCTCAAATCTAATTTGGATTTCTTTTATCCTCTATCATCTACATGCCATGACTCTTTGTACCATGATTCGCCCGATCAACTTGCTCCACCAGCTAGTTTTTCACACTCTCTCAATTTTCAAGTTGTTGGTTCAAATTGTGATCAGATACAAGGCAGTCACATTACACAGGTAGGGGAGTAGGAAGGTGAAGATGCTTTCAATATTTCTTCTCTTTTCCAAAATCCTCCATGTGAAGATGATGTGCTTCCATTCTTGGATGATTTTCAATATGCTAATATTGAATCAAATAAAATCAACTCTTTCAATGAATATGTAGCTTTGGGTAGCAATCATTTTGATGATGATGACTTTGTTGACATATGTGATCACGAATGCCCAGGTGCATCAACTAATATTTTGGTTTCTCATGAAGATTTTACTTTAGATCCAAAATTTGATTCGGTCAAAGAAGATGTGCTTATTGAAACTTCCTCTTCATCTCACTATCCCTTGTGCTCTATCGTTTGTGATGCATCTACTTGCGACATAGATACTCCATGCTCTTCGAGACCTTTATCTGATGAGTTATCCTCTCAATTGGCACAATGTAGTGATATTTTCCATGATGTAAATGAAAACAACCAAATCGTTGATTACTCTTCCCATCCCTCATCATCTCTTCTCTTGCATGAAGACAACTCTTCAAATCAGGTTGCTCATGAAATTTTCCTCGATTCATTTATCTTCAAATTTGTGATCAAAATAATATTTCAACTTGAGTAATCTGGTTATTGAAGTTGAAAAATACAGTAAATTTAGTGACAGAGATGGCTACCATCTAGTGAGGAGTGGCTTTATTGAAACATGTGGTAGAAACTATCCTCAAACCAAGCATGATCTGATTCAATCCTCAAAATATGATTTTACAATCCTGGAAAGTTTCGGGACACGCCAGGGAGTCAAGGTGCTTCAACTTCAATTGATGGTTATGTCAGGCTCCCACGACTCTAGTAAGCCCTCTAAACTAAGTCAAATCTGGTTTCTCCCACACAATCCTTCTCTTTGCATGGTTTCACTCAATGAAAATTTACTTTTGAAAAATTTTTGATATCTCGGATGTGATCTTTCAAATTTCCAATGTTTTACTTCTAACTGGATTCAGGAATATTTTCCATTTCATTCATTCTCATGAAAATCTCTCACAACAAACTCAGGTTTGGAATGTGTATCTCTCGTAGAGTCATGGAATTATGAAGTTGATCATTCCAAAGACCATCTTTGGCTGAAGGAATCATATCTATCAGATCTATTTCATGATGAGCATCTCTTGGATTTCCTTGTGAATATCACATCGCAAATTTTACTCTTCATCGTACCTAAAATCCTCTTGAGTATGAATCAATGCATGAGTTATTATGCGAATCAATTTCTTATTCGTCCAGTGCGTCTTGATTGGTTTCAGGTGTTTACTGTATTGGCATTCTTTTTCACTTATTTTGATGATTATGATGTCAGTGTAGTGTGTTACCAGTTAGAAAGAAATAGTTTCTCACATTCATCACGTAAGGAAGATGATTCTATTATTTAGAGCATTTGTGAAACTGTTTGAATTGATTTTTATTTTTTTATTACAAAATTGGAATTTGATGCTTTAATCAACCCATCTGATCATTATTCTATCTTTGATGATTTTCATTCGTTTTATCATTTTTCCACAAGTATATTCAATGACAGTTGTTTCACATCCCTTGATTTTCATCATTCAATATCTCACTATTCGGATTTTTATCGAGAGGCTGAAGCACTTCAACCTTCATTGATGGTTATGTCAGGTCCTTACTGTCTCGAAATGAATGCTCAATATGATTAGATCTATTTTCCCTCGCAATATTCCCATCGTAATCTCATGCCTCTAATTGAAAATTCATATTTTCGAAGATTTAAAGGTTTTTAAGAGGATTATCGTGAATTTTACAATCTAATCGTTGAATGGTTGGAATAGTCTTACCTGGAAAGCTCCATCGGAAATAACAAGTCTTGATCTTTCCTCACGCTTGCTAAGGAGTTCGGTGCAGATGGAGACGCATTCATAGGAAGCTTTAAAGGTTTGTTGAATGGTGGTTCTCTTAAAAAAGGTAAGAATATAAACTGGTTAGAAGTGGTGGCTATGGCCTATGTTTCTGCTGATAAGAAAGACATTCAATTTTTTTTGCAAAACTTCTTATCGTTTCTATTGCACAATGTTTTATATTTGTTTTAATTGATCACATCTTTGTTATTGCACGCCGGGAACTACTATGGTATCTTCACTGGAAATTTCATTATACATGACCCCAACCTTCAACAACGTAAACTTTGAAACAGGAACTGTAAACTCAAAATGAGAACTCTAGCCAAAACACCAAAAAAAAAAACATGAAAAACAGCCCGAAAACGAAAAATGTTGATGCTGAAATAGAGGTTTTTTTTTTTCAACATGGTAGTAAAAACCAATAAAAACCATTTTTTTTTCCCGGGGTACATTTTCAACATTTTTTTGCTATGACGTTAAGGATAAAATGTAATGACTCAAAAACCCTTCAAATTTTTACAATTTTTCAACCATGGAATTAAAACCAAAGATCATGACTACAAAAATCCTTAAGTTTTCAACATATTTCAACCATGGCATTATGAAAATTTTCTATGACTATTTTTTTTTAAATGAATACCTAAATGAAAGAGTCATTATACGAAGAGTATTTTTTTTTCAAATTCTAAAAGTATAACAACTTCAAAATTTTACCCTAAGACAACTTGACACATTGTAACAAAAATTTAAAAATAAACCCTCAAAATGACTACTAGTGTAGGCGAACTGACCCATTCTAATGAAAGCTTAAAGAATAACCATTAAATTGACACATTGTGGGGTTAGACTTGATACATTATAACGAAAACTTTAAAATCAACTATCAAATTGACACATAATGGGATCAGGTTACTAGTCGAGGATCCACACGGACCCTGCAGGAAAAAATAAAATCAAACAAAATAATAAATAAATAAAAATGAAAAATACAAAAGAAATTAAAAATTAAAACATTGAAAAAACCAAAAATAGAAATAAAAAAACACAAGAAGTTTAAAAAATAATAACAAGTAAATAAAAGATATATTAAAACATTAAAAAAAAAAACATGAATTTGAAAAAAAAAAAAACAAAAAAAAAAATATTGAGAAAACTTAAAACTAAAACAAACAATATTTTTTTTTAAATAATATCAAAGAGAAATATATATTAAAATATAAACGAATGAAAAATATAGCAAAAACAAAAAGATATATATAAAAAATGCCAAAAAAAACAAACAAACAAAATTAACTTAAAAATGATAAAAATATTTTTAAAATTATATGAAAAAAACAAACAATAAAAATATAAAATTAAAAAATACAAGAAATTATTACCAAAATAAACTATAAAAAGAAACCAAAAAAATGATACAAGATAATTAAAAAGAAAAACGAAATAAAACATCATTTAAAAAAAAAAAATCATAAAAAATTATAAAAACAAAACAAAAAACAAAAAACATTAGAAAATAAATATTTAAAAAAATTGCGCCATGGCCCCACCACTGTGGCCCAATGGGCCAATAGGGGTGGCAGCTCATTTTTTTATTTTTTTTAAAGGTTATGTTTTAAAAATGATTTATAATTTTTTTTAAATAAGTTGCAATATTTATTTTTTAATGTGTTTTTAATGTTTTTATGATTTTTTTATTTGGTTTTTTTAAATTATCTGGTATCATTTACTTTTTGTTATTTTTTGTGTTTATTTTAAAAATAATTTCTTGTATTTAAAAAATATATATTATTTTTTTATATATATAATTTTTAAGTTAATTTTGTCTTCTTTTTAAAATTCTCTGTGTTTTTTCTTTTTCACACACATATATATATATATATATATATATATATATATATATAATTTTGTTTGCCGTGTTTTTAATTTGATTATATTTTTCTTTGTTATTAATTTTTATTTTTTGTTTGTTTGTTTTAGTTTTTATTTCTTAATATTTTAAGTTTTTTTTCTTTAAAGTCATGTTATTTTCTTAAATGTTTTAATATATCTTTTTATTTACTTGTTAATTTTTTTAAGCTTGTTGTGTTTTTTTTTCAAATTGATTTCATTATTTGTAAATTTGATAACTGGTTTTAAAGTGTCAAAAATATGTCTTAAAAAACAATGTAGATGCTTTTAAAAATCCAATTGAAAATTACCAAAAAATTAAAAATATATATTCACACCTAATACATTAGAAAATTTAAAGTGTAAAAGGTAAGCGTTTTAAAAAAGGGGTTGATGCCTCATCAACACTTTTCAAAATCAACATGAAAATCATTAAAATTTTGAAAAAAAATGTTCATAAGAAAATCGTAGGGGTTGATGCCTCATCAACACTTTTCAAAATCAACCTGAAAGTCATTAACATTTGAAAAAAAATGTTCATAACAAAAATTTAAAGTGTCTAAAATATGCTCCAAATAAAAAAAGGTGTATTTTGAATCAACGCTTTTCAAAATCGAATGATTTTTTTGCTACCTCAAAAAAGCGAGTAATCGTATCAGTTCATGTTTCAAAGTAAAGTGTCTAAAATATGCTCCAAATAAAAAAAGGTGTATTCTGCATCACCACTTTTCAAAATCAATTGATTTTTTTGCTACCTCAACAGAACGGGTAATCATATCAGTTCTCATTTCAAAGTTTACATTGTTATTCTAGTTGTTAGGTTAGGAGTAGGATTAGTTGCATCCTAATTTTCCCTCTCTTGCACTCATCCCGTGCTTGTTCTCTTTAGTCTCTCTTGTCGTTTATTATTTTTTTCTTTCATTATGCTTTGATTTAGCCTCTTTTACTTGTGCTTTGGTTTTTCTTTCTTGTTGCATTGTGTCTTTTCTTTTTGTTTTATCAGTAAGACCTTGAATGGTCATGTTATCTTAGCTCAAAAGGCAATGTGGAAAAATAGAAAAGGACTTTGTAACACTACAACATTTGGCTAACTCTTTGTTCTTATTCCCTGTCCGGGTCACATCTTTTGGTTGATGAAGTTCCGACAAAAAATATGATTTATCCATGAGGAGAGTTTTGGTTAAACCATGAACCTATATCTATTCAGGAAAACCTCATGCCCACACTTGATTTTTATGTTTTGGTATTGTCATGCCTATCTAATTAGTAGAGGTGGAGAAGGGGAAAGATATAAACGAGAAAACCTAAATCAAAGGTATTTTATATGCTTCTATGAAAGAACAACCTCTTCTGCTCTCAATAACTCGAGATCTCGCTTCCCCCCATAAAATGAATAAGTTCCAATGCACAATCCCATAAAATAAATAAATAAAGGTGAAAGAAGAGAAAGGCTTCCTACACAAAGAGTTGAAGCAAGCAACTCTGTCGAGGTACTGTCTAGGCTCGCTAGTAGTGTAGCAATGTTTGTGCTCCTATAGTCACTCTGTCGAGGTATTGTCCAGGCCTGCTGGCAGCAGAGCAACATCAGAGATGAGAAAACGTACTTCGAAAATCTTAAGCTCGCGAACTTCACTACCCTTCCCAATTCGAAACTTTACGACATCGTTGAATCTTATTATGTGTTCAACCCACAGATAGGTATATAGGGGACTGTGTTTATTCACGTGGAAAGTGGGGATACGAAAGTAATCTACGCAATGAATCAATACTCCCTGAAGAACCAAGACCCTGCACAGAAGAGTTAACCAAGGCAAAAAAGCTAGAATTCTACAAGTGTGTCGCCAAGTATTTTAATTTCTACAATGCCCTCTAAAATTTAGGCTTACACTCAATCTCAAAGCCTTCCTTGGTCTTGTACATTGTCGTCGCAAACATTGAAACTCATTCCATGTGTTTTCTTGAAGGGTTTTTACCCACTTTGCAATATAGGAAAAATGTCATCTTTTCGCATGTTAGTTGTCACATCATGTATATAAGAATGTTCTTGTAATTTCAAGAGGTCACCTTTGTGTAAATGAGTTGTTCTAACCATGTAAATATCTGCCACACTCATTTCCAAAGTTTTAAGCACTGTTGCACAAGTGGAATCACAGTTTTTGCAAAGTGTATCTTAAGTGTTTCACTTGTCGAAAGTTGTTGTAAAGTTGTAGCACTAAGGGAAATGAATTGTCATGTGTCCTAGATGATCAATGTTGTCATTTCATCAAGTTGTCTAATTTTGTGATCACAGTCAAAGTCTTAACCCACAATTAGTCATTTTCTGAAAATTTTCCCAACCAAGCAACCTAACACCACCCAGCCTCCCTGAACTACAAACTGTGCAGTCTCAGTCCTCTAGTTGTGACCTTGCCCCTTAGCACTGTGCAATGTTCTGTTCCTGCCTCCCAGGACTGATGCAACATGTAATTTCAGTGCTCAAACCCTAACCTTGACTCCCAGAATTGCATAATTCCTTCTCCCATTCTGGCCCTAACTACGCATTACGTAGCCTCTAGCCTCAAGCTCATCCTTTAACTCCTGAAATACGCAATGGCCCAACCTCGCTTATCTCCCACAACTGCACAATGTTGTCTCCCAGTGCTCATCCCCTCAGTTTGCACACTAATCTCCAAAATTGTGGAATTTTCTCCGTCAACCATCCTGAATTGTGCACTATGCAGTCTCAAGGCTCAAGGCTCCCCTTGATAGTATAAATTATATTGTCACGGAGCCCCTTTCCCATATTTCCATCTGGTTCTGGCTTGGCCAATGGATCAATATGCATAATATTAGACTAGGAGGTTTCAGACTGATGTCGTTTCATCATGAGTGAATTACAAAAACATGTACCTTATCATGTCGTGGCAAGATGATGAAGAAGGAGATAAAGGAGCACAACATACTGAAATACAGTCTTGTAGATGAGTATGCAAGCTTATCAATTAAGAGAAAGAAAAGGGACACAAGTTTTCGATCACCACTCAAGACTTGAGATCATTGAAGATCCCTTATCACCAAGCCATGCGGAGGTGAAAAGAAACGTATTCTCAAGTAGACCTGCAGCACATAGAAGCAGCAGTGGCTTGACATTGGCACATCATTAAGCAATCTATGTCAGCAGTGTTGATCCGGATTTAGACAGGAACGCAACAAATTACAGAGATACCCATAAATACAGAGATGAGATAACCATAAATACTGAGATGCAGCAGAAATAATACTTCATTTCATTACTGTAAAATACTGAAATATGCTTACAAACATAAATGGAAAGAAACCAGCTAGGGCAATGGTAGCTTATCTCTGAGAAGAGATGTGGCGGCTACATGCCTCTGAACTGTTCTAAAACTGTGTTACAATGAGGCTCGAAGGCCTATTTATTGTTGAGAAACAATGGAAAACCCTTCACATCCCGAAACCTAACCCTAGAAGATGAAACGCCAAATTGTGGGCCCCGTTTGGGTAAATTGGTACATCAATTTCCCGGGGTCGTAACTTTGGCATACGATCTCCGTTTGACGCGTACGATAGCTCGTTAGAAAGATCTATCCGAGTACTACCACTTTGGGAGGACCCATGCTACCCCAGATTCCCAAAAAAACGTCGTTTAGGGCCTCAAAACGGCTCCGGAAGTTTAGGACCCGAAAAACTGCTAAAAATAGTAAATTGTGCTGCAATTTAGGTAACTGAAAAAGCTGAAAGAGACAGTTGTGGGGGTCCAAATGGGATAGGTGGGTGGCCACCAACATCCACCTTGATCATTCCTCCCCCCTTAGGAAGCAATGGTCCCCATTGCATTGAGTTCCTCCCTAAGATGAGGAAGCTTCTGTTGAGCTGGGTCTCTGGTGAGTTGTTCTGTAATCTCTACTGTGACCAAAAATGGTGGGAAGCATGGTCGACGATGGTCCACACTGAACACTTGGTGCAAGCGAAGGAATGGAAGAATGTTGTGCTTCAAAGCATTATTTCCCGTAGCCTTGGTACTGGTGTAAGGACCATGTCGGAGTGGTCGGAGCTTCTGATGGGCTCTTGTAAGGCGTTCTTTCTGCAGATGTAACCAAACTTTGTTGCCCACCTGAAACTTATGTGGTACCCCTGTGGGTGAGGAGAATTTGTTCCTGTGTTCTGTCATGACCGTATCCCTTTGCTGCTGCTGCGTGGAGGAACCCTTTGCAGGGGTCATGGATGTAGCAACGATCTTCCCCTTACTTTGGGAGTGAACTAGACAGATGAATTTCCTAGTCTGTGAGATGAGCTTGCTGCCTTTATTAGTAGTGATCAAAGATGTGGCGGTAGGTGGGGCTACCTCCGGTATCCTATATAATGAATTATTCAAAGAAATAATGACAGCACGAGGCCTGGACTCATACACAGCATGTCGCCTCCACAAGTATGGCTGGCCTAATAGTACATCGCAAACATCCAAAGGTGTAACATCACATAATACCTCGTCTGTGAAGGGCTTGATGTTGTAGGGAAGGTGGCACTGCTGGCGAACTTTGAGATCTCGTCCTTCATGAAGCCACCCGATACTGTACAGGCTGTGGGTGCGGTGTAGTCGGTAGGCCCAACCGCTTCACGACCTCTGCTGAAATGAGGTTCTTTTGGCTGCCACTGTCGACAATGAATTGCAGCGGCGAACCCTTCACCCACATCTGTGAGTGGAAAAGACGCTCCCCTTCCTCTGGATTTTCGGGCTCATCTTTTTGGATCTTGGTGGTGGCAACAGTGGCGCTGGGATCCGCATCAATGATCTGCTTCCCTTTGCTATTCCCCTTGTCGGGTTCTGGCTGAGGGTCAGAACATGCATCTCATTCGGAAGCCTTCAACTCGGCCACCAGTGACTGCTTGGTCCGACACTCACTTGTGTTATGAGTGGGACTCTTGTGGAACTCACACCACTTTCCTGTGTCCTTCTTCAGCTTCGTGGTGTTGTTCTTTTCTTGCGGCTTCGACAGGTTGTCTTGGGTCACCCCGCCTTGGCTTTGTCCTTTGGGCTTCGGATTTGCAGATCCAAAGTCCCGCTTCTTTTTTTTGAACTTTTGCTCGATTTTGACAGCATATCGGTATGTTGTGCCGAGTGAGGAGATGTTCAAGAACCCCATCTCTTCCTGGATGTATCGGTGTAGGCAGCCGCGGTATTTGAGTACCAGATGCAGCTCAGAATATTTGATACGCAACTGTGTGCGAAGGGTATGAAAAATGTTTGTGAACTCCGGCACATCTTGGTCTCGTCCCTGTCGCAATGTGGTCCATCTGATGTATTTTTCCTCATAGTTTCCGACAGGGTAGTACTGCTCCTTGATGGCATCCCGGAAGTCATTCCAAGTGGGTGCGGCTGAAAATAGTAAGCCTGTACTTTCATCCTTCTGCTCGCAGCAGGTTTCCCACCAGTCCTTGACGTGGGGGGCTGCTTTGAGAAGAGCGAAAACAATCTTTTCCCGACTTGAAAATTCATGAACAGAAAAATACCCATCTAGCAGATTTAACCATTTATCTACGGCCTCTGCATCTATTTGACCCTCGAATATGGGGATTTCAAAATTAACTTGTACCTTAAACGTTGTGGCGTTTCCAGAGTCGCTGTTGGAAGCCGATGCGTCGCCTCTGGGTAGCCGCTGAAGGATCTACACAAAGCTATCCATCATCGCATTCCTTTGCTGCTCGAGCGCTTCTTCGAGCAAGACTTTGATAGGATCTCCTGCCCCCTCGTCTTTCTTCTCATCCGTCATGGGAGGCCGTCAGGATTTGCGAGGCTGGTCTTGCAAAGGTTCGACCAGTTCAAGCCCTAACTCCTTATATCCCGAACTCGTTGGGGACATGCAAAGAAAAACAGAGAAAAAGCAGACCGCTCTGATACCACTGATCCGGATTTAGACAAGAACGCAAAAAATTACAGAGATACCCATAAATACAGAGATGAGATAACCATAAATACTGAGATGCAGCGGAAATAATACTTCATTTCATTACTGTAAAATACTGAAATATGCTTACAAACAGAAATGGAAAGAAACCAGCTAGGGCGATGGTAGCTTATCTCTGAGAAGAGATGTGGTGGCTACATGCCTCTGAACTGTTCTAAAACTGTGTTACAATGAGGCTCGAAGGCCTAT
Source organism: Pinus tabuliformis (assembly GCA_031772625.1). Taxonomy (NCBI): domain Eukaryota; kingdom Viridiplantae; phylum Streptophyta; class Pinopsida; order Pinales; family Pinaceae; genus Pinus; species Pinus tabuliformis. Next base: position 895,618,972 of record CM062815.1, read on the forward strand.
TTATTGTTGAGAAACAATGGAAAACCCTTCACATCCCGAAACCTAACCCTAGAAGATGAAACGCCAAATTGTGGGCCCCGTTTGGGTAAATTGGTACATCAATTTCCCGGGGTCGTAACTTTGGCATACGATCTCCGTTTGACGCATACGATAGCTCGTTAGAAAGATCTATCCGAGTACTACCACTTTGGGAGGCAACATGGGTCCATGGACCCATGTTGCCCCAGATTCCCAAAAAAAAACGTCGTTTAGGGCCTCAAAACGGCTCCGGAAGTTCAGGACCCGAAAAACTGCTAAAAATAGTAAATTGTGCTGCAATTTAGGTAACTGAAAAAGCTGAAAGAGACAGTTGTGGGGGTCCAAATGGGATAGGTGGGTGGCCACCAACATCCACCTTGATCATTCCTCCCCCCTTAGGAAGCAATGGTCCCCATTGCATTGAGTTCCTCCCTAAGATGAGGAAGCTTCTGTTGAGCTGGGTCTCTGGTGAGCTGTTCTGTAATCTCTACTGTGACCAGAAATGGTGGGAAGCATGGTCGACGATGGTCCACATTGAACACTTGGTGCAAGCGAAGGAATGGAGGAATGTTGTGCTTCAAAGCATTGTTTCCCGTAGCCTTGGTACTGGTGTAAGGACCATGTCGGAGTGGTCGGAGCTTCTGATGGGCTCTTGTAAGGCGTTCTTTCTGCAGATGTAACCAAACTTTGTTGCCCACCTGAAACTTATGTGGTACCCCTGTGGGTGAGGAGAAGTTGTTCCTGTGTTCTGTCATGACCGTATCCCTTTGCTGCTGCTGCGTGGAGGAACCCTTTGCAGGGGTCATGGATGTAGCAACGATCTTCCCCTTACTTTGGGAGTGAACTAGACAGATGAATTTCCTAGTCTGTGAGATGAGCTTGCTGCCTTTATTAGTAGTGATCAAAGATGTGGCGGTAGGTGGGGCTACCTCCGGTATCCTATATAATGAATTATTCAAAGAAATAATGACAGCACGAGGCCTGGACTCATACACAGCATGTCGCCTCCACAAGTATGGTTGGCCTAATAGTACATCGCAAACATCCAGAGGTGTAACATCACATAATACCTCGTCTGTGAAGGGCTTGATGTTGTAGGGAAGGTGGCACTGCTGGCGAACTTTGAGATCTCGTCCTTCATGAAGCCACCCGATACTGTACGGCTGTGGGTGCGGTGTAGTCGGTAGGCCCAACCGCTTCATGACCTCTGCTGAAATGAGGTTCTTTTGGCTGCCACTGTCGATAATGAATTGCAGCGGCGAACCCTTCACCCACATCTGTGAGTGGAAAAGACGCTCCCCTTCCTCTGGATTTTCGAGCTCATCTTTTTGGATCTTGGTGGTGGCAACAGTGGCGCTGGGATCCGCATCAATGATCTGCTTCCCTTTGCTATTCCCCTTGTCGGGTTCTGGCTGAGGGTCAGAACATGCATCTCATTCGGAAGCCTTCAACTCGGCCACCAGTGACTGCTTGGTCCGACACTCACTTGTGTTATGAGTGGGACTCTTGTGGAACTCACACCACTTTCCTGTGTCCTTCTTCAGCTTCGTGGTGTTGTTCTTTTCTTGCGGCTTCGACGGGTTGTCTTGGGTTACCCCGCCTTGGCTTTGTCCTTTGGGCTTCGGATTTGCAGATCCAAAGTCTCGCTTCTTTTTTTTGAACTTTTGCTCGATTTTGACAGCGTATCGGTATGCTGTGCCGAGTGAGGAGATGTTCAAGAACCCCATCTCTTCCTGGATGTATCGGTGTAGGCAGCCGCGGTATTTGAGTACCAGATGCAGCTCAGAATATTTGATACCCAACTGTGTGCGAAGGGTATGAAAAATGTTTGTGAACTCCGGCACATCTTGGTCTCGTCCCTGTCGCAGTGTGGTCCATCTGATGTATTTGTCCTCATAGGTTCCGACAGGGTAGTACTGCTCCTTGATGGCATCCCGGAAGTCATTCCAAGTGGGTGCGGCTGAAAATAGTGAGCCTGTACTTTCATCCTTCTGCTCGCAGTAGGTTTCCCACCAGTCCTTGACGTGGGGGGCTGCTTTGAGAAGAGCGAAAACAATCTTTTCCCGACTTGAAAATTCATGAACAGAAAAATACCCATCTAGCAGATTTAACCATTTATCTATGGCCTCTGCATCTATTTGACCCTCGAATATGGGGATTTCAAAATTAACTTGTACCTTAAACGGTGTGGCGTTTCCAGAGTCGCTGTTGGAAGCCGATGCGTCGCCTCTGGGTAGCCGCTGAAGGATCTGCGCAAAGCTATCCATCATCGCATTCCTTTGCCGCGCGAGCGCTTCTTCGAGCAAGACTTTGATAGGATCTCCTGCCCCCTCGTCTTTCTTCTCATCCGTCATGGGAGGCCATCAGGATTTGCAAGGCTAGTCTTGCAAAGGTTCGACCAGTTCAAGCCCTAACTCCTTATATCCCGAACTCGTTGGGGACATGCAAAGAAAAACAGAGAAAAAGCAGACCGCTCTGATACCACTGATCCGGATTTAGACAGGAACGCAAAAAATTACAGAGATACCCATAAATACAGAGATGAGATAACCATAAATACTGAGATGCAGCGGAAATAATACTTCATTTCATTACTGTAAAATACTGAAATATGCTTACAAACAGAAATGGAAAGAAACCAGCTAGGGCGATGGTAGCTTATCTCTGAGAAGAGATGTGGCGGCTACATGCCTTTGAACTGTTCTAAAACTGTGTTACAATGAGGCTCGAAGGCCTATTTATTGTTGAGAAACAATGGAAAACCCTTCACATCCCGAAACCTAACCCTAGAAGATGAAACGCCAAATTGTGGGCCCCGTTTGGGTAAATTGGTACATCAATTTCCCGGGGTCGTAACTTTGGCATACGATCTCCGTTTGATGCGTACGATAGCTCGTTAGAAAGATCTATTCGAGTACTACCACTTTGGGAGGCAACATGGGTCCATGGACCCATGTTGCCCCAGATTCCCAGAAAAACGTCGTTTAGGGCCTCAAAACGGCTCCGGAAGTTCAGGACTCGAAAAACAGCTAAAAATAGTAAACTATGCTGCAATTTAGGAAACTGAAAAAGCTGAAAGAGACAGTTGTGGGGGTCCAAATGGGATAGGTGGGTGGCCACCAACATCCACCTGGATCAAGTGTCATGTCATGTCATGTCATTCACATTCCACACCATTGTGGTTAATGATGTAAATTATGTTTCAAAAATGTATTATAAAGTGGAAGTCCAAAGGACATGTATGGAATATGAAGAGTCATGTAAAGTTGAAAAGTCGTAGGAAGTCAAACAGTCATGAGAGTAGATGAAGAGTCATAAGAAAGGTGATGCATCACTTCCTCGTTGTTATATATACACCCTGATTGTAAGACCAAAGGAATTTTCACCTTGGCTCCTCCTCCAAGGCATTAGAGAGATAAGATAGTTATTTTGAGGTGCAAGGAGTGGCTCCAATTCTCTACTATTGGAGCTAGTGATGTTCATTGCATACATGTGTCTTGAAAATTTTACTCAATATCATAAGCCTTTATGGCCAACATGTTCTTCATGCATGGATTATGAATATTTGTAAGACTATTCTGCACATGTTTGTATTTCATGTTTCCTTTCACATGTGCTAAAGTACTTGAAATATTTTGATTATTTTAGTACTTATCATATGGAGAATGTGTTGTGATGGTTATTGATGTTGTCCCATCCTTATGGACTATTCCGCGGGATACTAGACAAATCTTTCTGATTCATTGGTTTTAATGACTGTCACATCATTTTTGGACTATTCCACTGGATGTCAGATGAATCCTTCTTGTTTGCGTGTATATCTACTTTGGTGGTACTATTACATCTCTCTTAGAGGCTCTTTTAACTCTTTTCCTTCGCAATAGAAGAAGTTTGACACACTTACGACTGAACACTCACTAGGTACACTTACTTTCTTTTTCAAGCCACACACATGTTCCTCTTTATTGCTGAGAGTTATAGCCAAGGAAAATATATAAGAATACATGGCAACCAGGCCGATACTCAAGATGGGGCTCCTACTCCAAACGGTGTGAGGTATAATTGGGACTTCACATCGGGGAGACCCATTGGTTGGTGAATTTCAAACACCATCAATAGAACATATCTAAACACTTTGTCCTCTGCTAAGAAGACCAAGATGTGGATACTATAGAGCCACTAGTTGCGATTAGGGATTATTAATGCGCTTCTTTCATTTTATTCATTAATTGAGTGAGTGGGGTTGTTTCTTTAATTTTTATGCTAAGTGATGGGCACCTAAAACATAGAAGAACCAAACCACTCTAGCTAAGGCAAGTTTATATACATACATAATTCAATACATTGTAAATTACGTGTAAATACATTACAGGTTTGCAGTTTGTAATTTTTTGCATAATTTACTATATTGAGGTTACAGGTTTGACAAGTTCTTGCACGTATAAATTTTTGGCTAGGGATATGCACTTTAAATATGGGAAGAACCAAACCACTCTACCAAGGACTTAATTCCATTAATAAACAAGTCCTACCAAACTACCTTAATAATCGAAAGTAGTTCTTTTATATCTTTATTTTCTGCCCAAGGCATGGTCAAGGCCATGGAATGTTGATAGAGAAGGTTTTCAGGTTTAAAAAGACTCCTGATTTTCGTTCATTGAGCTCAAAAGATAAGGGTCTCTAAAATTTACAGTGCCCCCCAAGCAGAAAAACCCCGTAAAAATTATAGTGATCCCAGAGCATAGACAACCCATAAAAATTATAGTCTGAAACCCCAAGAAAAAATTATAGTGAACCCCTAGGAAAATTTAGAGTGAACCCCATGAAAAAAAACCCCCCAAAATTTACAGTGATCTACAAGAAAAATTTACAATGAACCCTAAACATAAAAAACAAGGAAAAATTTACAGTGAACCCTAAGAAAAAATTACATTGAACCCTAAGAAAAATTTACAATGAATCATAATCATACAAACACAGAAGAGCACATACTTCCCATGGTTTGAATGTGTTTAGAAACACAGATTTAGCAATTGGCAATAATGAAATCTTACAAGATAGCCATCGACGAAGCCACCAAACTGCACAAACCCCAATACATCAGTGTTGAAGACCTTGACCCCTTTCCACACCTCCCCTCCAAACCCAACTGAGATTACCTGCAACAAAAATCATAAAGGTGTCAGAAATAACTACAAAAAAACTAGTGAAAATGCCTAAAAATTTCATACGCAAGAGAACTTTCTCGAAAAAAAACCCACTTGAGCACGAAAACCCCATGTCCCCCATGTCCACTGTTAAGTCGACTAAAATTTGGGGTTGAGTCGAAATCAGATGACTGTACCAAGCATTTATGCACCACATCCATGGAGCAATGATGCAAAAAAAATGAAACCCCAAACCACAACAATATAACCCCTAAAACCCCCACAAACCACTTCTCTCAACACACAAACCACTTCTCACAGCAAAGAAACCATTCGAGCGCAATCACTAAGCGTTGGGTGACCAACATTAGGGATTTTACCGAACAATGGTCGATGCAATAGAACACACACACATTGGCCCCAACCAAAATAACACAAACTTCCAAATGCAATATACCCTAAACCTTAACTAACGAGGAAAAACACAAGAAACGAGGTGAGCGTTAATTCGCTAGCTACTACAACAGGTGGGATGCCCTGTTGGCAATGTGTCATACAATTAATGAGATGTTGAGGTTTTCATTTGCTAACGTGGCAAGGAGGGCGTGCAACAACTAGCGTCCCTTCGCTAACTCTTTTTGGAATCAAAGTTAATAATATATGATAACATAAATTAATTATATTATTTGTAAAATTTTAATTTGAGTAGAGAGGATAAAAAAACACATACTTCAAAAAAAAATATTCCTTTCATTATTAGATTGCTCGTTTTAACGAATTTTAACTTTAAGCTTTGGTTAATTTAGTTTAAAAGGTTATATTATGCAGCAAAATGATGTCCAAACTTATTATATTCCCTTTTTAGTTATCCTAAGTGGCATCATCTTTGCTAGTTTAATATATTCCTACTTTTTTCTTATTGGTGTGTTTCAAAATAGAAATTTTATAATTAGAGATAGTGCACAAATTACACAAAAAGCACTTTGTGTCTTTCAATTTCAAAACTAAAATACATTCCACATATATAGTGTTTATGAGATCCAACAGATTTTAAACTAGGAGATTATTGTTGAGAAAATATCTCAGCAAACTCCAACAACTAATAAACATAATCTTCCAATATACTATTATAACCATTAATTCTAAGTCCCTCCCTTAACGCTTACATTACATAATTAATATTACAAAGATTAATACAAGAATCACAAATTGCAGTTCACATATAAGTCACATTTGTTTGATATGGTTTTCATCAACACTTTACCACTATGGAATCTCATGGACAATGTTTTCTTTTCCACCATAATCTTCTAGCTTCCCACTTGATTCATTCAACGTACAACTCTCTTTGACTACTGTTTATGTACTTAACATAGTTACTGATCAAATGAGAACTATTACCTCAAAATGGGTACTCGAGCCCAAAAATCCTCAAAAAACATGAAAACACAACCCAAAAATAAAAAGTGTTGATTTTGCATCACCTTTTTTTTCGAGAGTAAATTTTCAATATTTTTTAAAAATAATAGCAAAAATAATAAAATCCATTTTGTTTGGCGCAAAAAACACCTTGAAATCGAAAAGTGTGGATGCCAGAATAACGTCTTTTTTTTCAGGGTACTTTTTCAACATTTTTTTAATAATGGCGTTAAAAATAAAATACCATGACTCTAAAAAACTTTAAATTTCCAAGGATTTTCAAGCATGATATTAAAGATAAAATATCACGTCTTTGAAAAGCCTTAGAATTCCAACGATTTTTAGCATGACATTAAATTTAAAAATATCAATTTTTGAAAAAACCTAAAATTCCAACAATTTTCAAGCATGGTACTAAGATAAAATACTTATAATTGTTTTCAATCACAGCATTAAAGATAAAATATCACGACTTAGAAAAACATTAAAATCTTGACAATTTTTCAACCATGGAATTAAAACCAAAGGTTATGAGTATAAAACAATCTTAAGTTCTCAAAATATTTCAAGCATGACATTATGGAAAAATTTTATGACTAAAAAAACTTAAAAAATGAACACCTGAATGAAATAGTTATTATACTAAGAGTATTTTTTTTTTAAATGTTAAATGTATAGCAATTTTAAAATCTTAGCTTAAGACAACTTGATACATTGCAAAAAAAATTTAAAAATCAACTATCAAATTGACATGCAGTGTAGGCAATCTCAACCCATTGTAATGAAAATTTAAAAGCCAACCATGAAATTAATACATTGTGGGGCATATTCAATTCATTATAATGAAAAATTTAAAATCAACTATCAAATTGCACATAATGAAATTGGGTTGATATATATATATATATATATATATATATATATATATATATAGATATATATCAACCCAATTTCATTATGTGTATATATATATGAAAGATACATAACAAAACAAAAATTTAAATATTGAAAAATAATAATAATAATAATAATAAAACATGAAAAGAAAATCAAATAAAAAAAATATATAGAAATGACATAAAAAAAACTATAAAATGTAAAAAAAAATTAACCATACCATATAAATAATAATAATAATAATAATAAATAAAAACCAAATAAAAAATTAAAAATTAAAAATTAAAAAATAAGAAAAAAAAAAGTTATGAAAATAAAATACAACATTAAAAAGAAATTAAAAACTTAAAATAAATAAATAAATTCCTCGGCCACCCCGAAGCCCAACCAGCGAAAGGTGGCAAGGGGATGATTCATGACAAAAAATAAATCATATCAAAAGATATAAAAAATAAATTAAAAACTAAGAATCAAAATTCACTTGTAAAAATGAAAAACTTATATAAGTAAATGAAACAAAAAATAAATAAAAAACAAAACCAAAAAAAAAAAAATTATTAAGTTAAAAAATAAAAAATAAAAAACAAAAACATCATTTAAAAAAACGTTAAATAATTACAAAAAAAATAAATAAAAATAAAAATTCTAAGCAATTGAAAAAAAAAATAATAATAAAAAATAACAAAAAAATTATAAATATTCAAATTATAAAAAATTATATTATAAATTTTAAAATATTACTAAAATAAATAAATATATAAACTTTCTTAATTTATATTATAAAATTGCCCACGGGGTTTTGGATTGACGGTGAATGGTGAATGGGTGCACTGTTAAGGCACTCCTTGCGATAGGTCACCAGTTCAAATCCCCCGTGGGTACTTAGATTAGTCTTAACTAAAAAAAATAAAATTATATTATAAAATTTAAATTTTAAATATATATATATATATATATATATATATATATATATACAATTTTTAGAAAAACAATTTTAAAAAATATTTAATTATATATATATATATATATATATATATATATATATGGGCAAAATTAACTTGTAAAAATAAAAATAAAAAATTAACAGTAAAAAAACAAAAACAAAAACAAAAAAAAATATCAAAAAATAAATAATTTTCAAATATATATATATATAATTTTGAAGAAAAGCAAATTAAACAAAAAAAAATTAAAACCATTTTTTTAAGTTAAAAAACAAATAAAATATAAAAGCCTCGTTAGAAAAAAAAAAAAATTATGAAAAAAATAAAATAAAATAAAAAAGTTAAAAATAAATAAATCAATCAATCAATCAATTAAAATAAAAAGTTAAAAAATATTTAAAATTAAAAAATAAATAAATAATAATAATAATAATAAATAGATTTTTTTTAATTTAAATTATATATATATATATATATATATATATATATATATATATATATATATATATATATATATATATAAACATTAAAAAAAATCAGAACCATTAAAAGACAAATTAATATATATATATATTCAAATTAAACAAAATTATATTATAGATTTTTAATTATATAAAAAAAAAAAGAATTAAAAAACTCCCTCGCTCCCCCTCCTCCTGTCCCCGCTCCACCCGAACCCTCCTCCCCTGTCCACCCCACCCCACCCCTCGCTCCCCCTCCTCCCGTCCATACTCCACCCAAACCCTCCTCCCCTGTCCACCCACCCCTCACTCCCCACCTCACTCGAACTCCAGTTCCCGTCCCACCCGACCCTGCCTCCCGTCTCCCTCAACCCCCTTCCTCCGTACCGCCTCCCTCAATCTGCTCCCTTCCCCACCTCACCCGAACTCCCGTCCCCACCCCACTATCTCGTCGCCGCACCCGACCCCTCCTCGCCTCTCCCTCAATCCCCTTCCTCAACACCCCCTCCCTCAACGCCCTCCCCTCCCCACCCGGCCTACCCCGCTGGCCCGAGCCCCCAGCTAGCAGCCAAAGGGGCCACAGGTCGATTCCAGGAATAGGCCTGCGACCCCTTAGGTCACTAGCTAGGGCCTGGGCCGGCGGCGAGGGTTGGGTGGGGAGGGGAGGTAGGTGAAGGAGGGGGAAGGGAAGGGGGGTCGGGTGGGGAAAAGAGAGGTAGGGGGAGGCGAGGGAAGGTCGGGTGGAGTGGGGAGGAGAGGAGGGGGAGGCAATGGGGATCGGGTGGCGCAGGGATGGGCAGAGGGAGGAGAGGGGGGCTGAGGAGGGTTAAGGGAAGGCGAGTGGAGGTCGGGTGGGGCAGAGGAGGGGGGCTGAGGAGGGGTAAGGGAAGGCGAGTGGAGGTCGGGTGGGGCAGAGTTTTAATATATATATATATATATATATATATATATATATATATATATTTTAAATATTTTTTTTTACTTTTTTTAATACAATTTTAATTTTTCAATATAAATATTATTATTATTATTTTTAATTTAAATTTGTTCTAATTTTTTAAATTTTATTAAATTTATAATATAATTTTTTAATTTAAATCATTTTTTTTGTAAGCAGTGGTAGTACCTTCCTTTTCTATTTATAATAACAAGTTGAAACAAATACAGTAATCTGGTGGCCTCAACTTGCCCAAAAGGGAAACCAAGTCTATTGGCCACCTGAGTTTGCTATAAGCCAACCAGTAACAAAATTTAATCAGTCTTTCCATCCAAGCTATATGCACTATGCCTTTAAAAACACTTAACATACTAAAAACTAACATATAAACGTCTGAGAAAAGAGCTATCCGCAAAAAATCAAAATAAACTATGAAGGATTATTCCTTCTGGTCATCAGTGACCAAATCTGCGTTAACATGAGCTGCCATGGATACAGTGGGTGCTTGAGTCATCTGTGTCAACCTCTGTTGGATCTCATCCAGTTTGTTGTCCTGCATTATCATGATGACTTGCAAGTTTTTCAGTTCCTTTTTAAGATTCAGCATTCCTTGGGAAATTGTTGCCACTTCTCCTACCACCTGCTCAAGAGCCTTCGCTAGAAGCCGTTTTAACACCCAGTACACATGAAGGGCTTGCCTATAAAGTGTCATACAACCTCTGGTGTTTCCTGGGTCATGGATGATGTCTGCCCATTCCTCCATCTCAAGATTTGACTCCTCTTCCATTACATTCTCTTCCATTTCTGGGATTAATTGGCAGATGTTCTCATCTGTCCCTTCTTGGTAGGCTCTAGCTGCTTCCTGGACTGCGGTCCTCATAGATCTCCTCCCACGTCGCTGACTTGTAGGCGTCGAGGTTAGTTGGTCAACTCTGTTCAGCTGGCTCTGTCACCCTTTACCTCCGCACCCCCTACCTCTACCCAGGCGTGCCATGTTCCCCTTTATTGTCACCTGTTTGCAATTTTCATCAACAGAAGTTAGATTTCTATGAGTTACAGACTTTCCATCATCCTTCACTTCCTTATCCCTAAACCCTGCTACCCTACTCCAATCGTCTCCATTGTTCTGAAATTTCCATTGATTTTCTGCTCTTGGATGAAGGAAGGTAAGTAAACCCTCTGTTATACTAACCATCGCCTGGGCTACGTTCATAGTTTTCTCAGCTTGACTCTTCGTCCCTCTAGTACCATTCACCGTAGTATGTGCGCTCTGGTCTTTATTATTTCTCCCCAGGCAGTCCTCTGGTTCACTCATCCTCCACCCATCTTTTGCCAAACCCTGCTTACCCCCCTCTTCTGCTTTACTGTGCATGGTAGAATAAAAAACTACCCCGCTCATACTCCCTTCCTCCCCAGTGGTTGCCATCAAACCCCTCTCTTCCATTCTACCATGCAATTCAGAGAGAAATTCAAAAGGAAGGCCAGACGAAGCATACCCAAGTTCACGCTTTCCTGTCGAAGCTCCCAACACCTACGCTGCACTGTGCTCCTCTTCCTTGCGACGCATACTAAGTTTCCTTCTCCCCTTTGCCACCCTCAAGTAATTCAACCCACCTGGCCCACGTCCCATCCCACTATCGTCGTCATTTCTATCTTCCCCCTCCCCCCCCACTATTTCCACTCCACTGCCTCGAAACTCCCGCTGACATGCAAGATGCCACCATGGCCTTTTGGACGTCATTGCGGGCAGTAGGTGGCCTTCTTGTCCCACCTCTCCCACGCGTTGTCCTTCTGCCCTTACCTTCCTTCCTTCTCACCGCGATCGACGGCCACCTGTATCTATTATCTTTAGGTTGTGTCATCATGGCGATCTTGGGCTAATATCTCTTTGAGAGGTTCTAATCCTGGCTTCTCTGGATGGGTCGCCCAGATGCTGTCCAGCTTGCCGCCTTGTTCATCGCTTCCCCAATTTGCAAAGAAATCCGCTGCTTTGTTGCCTTCCCTTCTTACATGCTTGATAATCATATAATCAAATCTCTTTGAGATCATTTCCAGATCTTGGACCAGGCTAGCCATTCTCCAGCTTTGCGTAACTTTGTCCCATGTTGTCCCATTACAGAGTTTCCTTATTATGTTAGTAACCATTTGGAAATCGCCTTCAACTTCCAGGTTGTTGTAGCCATTTCTTATTGCTATTCTCAGTCCTTGATAGACTGCCATCAGCTCTGCTTCATTGTTACTCATGATGCCACCATTGTCTGAGTAGATCCATCTTGTTTTGCCTTAGTCATCCCAGAAAAGACCTCCAAACCCTGCCGGGCCCTAATTGCCTTTGGAGGCTCCATCAAAATTCAGTTTGATAAATCCTGTCGTGGGGCGAGAGTAATGGTTAGGGCTGCTACATCCTATATCAAGGGGTTTCCACATTTGCGGTGCTACCATTCCTTGTTTTAGATTTAGCTTGTTTAGAATTTGTTCTTCTTCCGGTGTCGTTTTCCAATCCTTTGTGCTCCATGTTTCCACTAGAATAGTTTCTCTTATATGACTCAGGGTTTTTTCCTAGACCTGCTCTAGAGATAGCTCTTTATTTTGAAAGATTCTCCTGTTTCTTTCTTTCCAAATCATCCACATATTCATACCTACTGCTAGACTCCATGCTCTTCTAACCACTTGGCTCGTGAATTGACCTCATCCCGATTGTTTAATTGTTTCTCTGATGTTCTGATGATCTCTATTTGTCCTTCCAAAGAGTCAATAATTTTATTTTTTTAATTCTAATTCACTTTTTCAATTATTTTAATTTTTAATTTTTAATTTTTTATAATTTAATTTTATTTTTTTTTTATTTAATATTTTTTAATTTGTTCTTTTAATTTTAATTTTAATGGTTTTGAATTTTTCCCTGATGCTTTTTTTTAATTTTATATTTTTTTTACATTTTCATTTAATTTTAATTTAAAAAACAAATTATAATTTTTTAACATTATATATATATATATATATATATATATATATATATATATATATATATATATATATATATATATACTTACTTGGCAAATCTCTATTTTTTTCTATTTTCAAAAGAACTTTTCACTACCATTTACTGCTGCAGGTGCTTTTCCTGCCCGAAGGAAACTAGGTATCCACCTGTCAGCTTTAAATCCTGTCCAAAATTTAAATAAGTTCATTGCTATCCATCTAGTAGCATTGTATTATTTGTCTATTTTACTGACCCTACTTGTCAAAATAAAAATAAGCATACTCTTACTGTTCATAGTCAAAACCATTTTGAATTCAACTAGTTCCCAGTGTCATTTCTCATCAGAGGAAATTACTGGTGCTGGTGCCTTTGCACTGGATCCTGCCATCTCGATTCGCTGCTCAATTCTCCATTTCAGGTTTGTTAGCGTCTGTTCAATTCTACCCAGTGTTAGGTCGTTTCTGTATATCTAGATCTGGATGGCCGCTATCTCTCGTAATAGTTCTGCACGAACTAGGTCCTATTCTTTGTTCTGCTTCTGTGCCTCTAGTTCTGCTCCCGCTGCATGCTCATGCTCTTGGTGTAGGGTCATGGCATAAGCCACCACGTTCTTCATAATCCAGTATTGTTGTATGGTTTGTTTGAACAATGATTAAGTCCCTCGAGTGGTTCCTGGATCTGTCACCATGCTTTCCCATTCATCCATGGGGATATCTCAGTATTTGAGGTTGGCTCTTAAATCTCTCTCCTAGCTCGCAATCTGAGCTCTGACTTCCGATGGATTTCCTTCCATGTAGGCGTCGATGATTTTCTTCATTTGTTCCCCATCAGGTTTCCTACCTCTTATTTTTTGTTGTCCGCTTGTTCCTTCCTCCTTCTTTGTTCGTTTGTTTCCTCTTTTGGGGGCCATTTTTCCCCCTCCTTGGGTGTTGTTGCCTTGCATCTGGTGAGTTCTATATATATATATATATATATATATATATAAACTAAAACTAAAGAAAAAAAAACATTAAAAAAAATCAAAACCATTAAAACACAAAAAAAAAAATTAAAATTAAAAATATTCAAATTAAACAAAACTATATTATAAATTTTATTTTATTTTTGGTAAGTAAGCACCCATGGGGGATTTGAACCAGTGATCTATCGCAAGGAGTGCCTTAACAATGCACCCATTCACCATCAATCCAAAGCCACGTGGGCTACATTATAAATTTTAAATTATAAACCAAATAGATTAAAAAAAAAAAAAAATCAAATTAAAATTAAAAAATAACTAAAAAAAAATTAAAAAACCCCCTCGCTCCCTCTCCTCCCATCCCCGCTCCACCTGAACCCTCCTCCCCTGTCCGCTCCACCCCTCACTCCCCACCTCACCCTCACTCCCGTTCCTGTCCTGCCCGACCCTTCCTCCCGTCTCCCTCTACCCCCTTTCTCCGTACTACTTCCCTCAACCTCCTCCCCTTCCCACCTCACTCGAACTCTCGTCCCCACCCCACTACCTACCCACCACCCTCCCCCCCCCCCGTCGTCCCTGCTTGACCCCTCCTCACCTCTCCCTCAACCCCCTTCCTCTCCACCCCGTCCCCCAACCCCCTCCCCTCCCCACCCAGCCTGCCCCACCAACCCGGGCCCCCAGCGAGCGACCAAAGGGGCCACAGGTTGATTACATGAATCGACCTACGACCCCTTAGGTCGCTGGCGAGGGGCCCAAGCCTGTGGGGAGGGCTGGGTGGGGAGGAGAGGGGGGTGAAGGAGGGGGTTGGAGGAGGGGAGGAGGGGGATGGGAAGGGGGGTCGGGTGGAGCGAAGAGGGGAGGGGGAGGTGAGGGGAGGCGATGGGGGTTGGGTGGCGCAGGGATGGGAACAAGGAGGAGAAGGGTGGTGAGTAGGGGGAGGGGAAGGCAAAAGAGGTCGCGTGGGGTAGGAAAGGAGCGGCAGAGGGGGCAGAAAGGAGAGGAGGAGGGCGGAAAGGAGAGGAGGGAGCGAGGGGGGCAGAGTTTTAATGGGAAGGAGAGGAGGAGGCGCGGTCGGGTCGAGCGAGCAAGGGGGGCAGAGTTTTAAAATATATATATATATATATATATATATATATATATATATATATATAATTTGATTTTTTTTAATTTAACTTTTTTTTAATATAATTTTAATTTTTCAATATAAATATTATTATTATTTTGTTTTATTTTTATTTTTAATTTTAATGTAAATATGTTCTAATTTTTTTTATTTATAATATAATTTTTTAATTTAAATAATTTAATTTTTTTAATTCTAATTTAATTTTTCATTTGTTTTGATTTTATTTTTTTTTAAATGGTTAATTTGTTATAATTTTTTTTTTTTTTTAATTTAACATTTTTTTATTTTTTCCTTTTCCTTTTAATTTTAATTTTAATGGTTTTGAAATTTTTGGTGATGCTTTTTTTAATTTATATATATATATATATATATTAAATTTTTATTTTATTTTATTTTTTTATTTTAATTGGTTTTTCCTTAACTTTATTTTTTTAATTATTTTAAATTCCTTTTCTAATAAGGTTTTTATTGTTTTATTTTTTTTATTAGCTTAAAAAAATGGTTTTTGATTTTTTTAATGTTTAATTTGTCTTTTTTAATATTTTCTTTTTACATTTTTATGGGTTTTTTTTTCTTTTTTTTTATATATTTTTTTTGTCATGCTCTTTTATTTTTATTTTTATGTTTTATTACCAACATTTAAAAGAAATTATCATTAGAGAATTTAAAGTGTAAAAAAAATAAGCCCTTTAAACAAAAAGGGTTGATGATCATGACCACTTTTCAAAGTCATGAAGAAAATCACTAACAAAAAAAAAATGTTCACACTTATACATAAAAAGATTTAAAGTGTCAAAAAAAAATCTTTTAAAAAAATGTGAAAATCGGCATGAAAATCACTAACATTTAAAAAAAATGTATATTCTGGAATCACCATTTTTCAAAATCTAGTGATTTTTTGATGCTTCAAAAAAATGGATACTAGGTCATTTTCTGGTTTGATACCTAGCTATGTTACTTGTAAGATCAACAATATTGACATGCTCGGCTCATCGGGGCTTATAAGAGTTTTCAAGTAATGAAACGCTATGTGGAACTACCACCATCTATGGAATACTTCGTTCTAGGCTATCTATTGGTTGTTAAGAAAGCGATATGAATATTTAATGTGTTCATAAGTTGAGCGCCAAGAACCACTCATTTGAATTATGCAAGATTGTTCAATAATTGGTTCTTCACTTTTACAAACAAAATCAAAGAAACCTACAATTCTCACAAGAACAAAAACTATTGAAACTATCTGCTATCATCCCAGAATAAAAAGTATCATCGTCTCTTGTTGGAGAATCCAATTCCAACCACCTACTAGGTGTCATAGTCATTACTCCAAGTATCCTATTTCAATTTCACTTAGACCAATTTGGTTCAGTCTCACTCCATTCATTTATCACTCATGTTTCCAATGTAATCTTATTTAATTGTTTCAAAAATATTGAGAAGAGAAAATATATGCTCAGAGTTTTCATTATTTGTCATGGTATTAGAGCGAGAGGTTGCATAAAACTCCATGAGAGCAACAGCTAGAAGAACTTTCCCTGGTAACTTTCATTTCTTGTCAACCCCCATAATACAAAATATAGTTGTTCATATATAAATGTCTCAATGTTTCATCTTGGTTCAATCTTTATCTTGAATTTTCTCTTCTTTACAAAAACAGTTGCTAAAGTGTTCAATTCTAACAAACTCAAACTCACATATTGAATTGATTAAAGTCCATATATCTAAAATAAAAACTCCAAATAAATCTCAAAAATATAGCCAGTAAAAGCAAACAAACTATGCCAAAAATAATCATTTACATTATTAAAAACCTTGAGCGCATTTTTACAGAAAAATGTAGCTTATTCCTTAATAAAAAAATAAACCTTCGTGTGTAAGTCTTCACCATTACAGCCTTCACTAAAAACCTTTGATGTTGGATGGAGACCTACGGCCACATTCAACAATTAGTGCTTCTACATTTGCCACAATATGTGTGGCAATTTTATATATCATCTCAATCTATTCTACATAATGACATCATTACACTATCTCGGCCAATGTCGTGTCTATAATAATTGATTGTGAATCCCAAGCCACTCCTCTCAAACGTGCAACGCCTTTATGACGATGTTTCTGTTTAAGCGTGTTCGACAATTGGGTCAAATAAAAA
Organism: Pinus tabuliformis; assembly: GCA_031772625.1. Taxonomy (NCBI): domain Eukaryota; kingdom Viridiplantae; phylum Streptophyta; class Pinopsida; order Pinales; family Pinaceae; genus Pinus; species Pinus tabuliformis. The sequence continues at coordinate 895,636,014 of CM062815.1, forward strand.
CATATATCGCATTACTTCATTTCCCATTGAACCGTTGACATATTAATCTCGTTATTATATTTGATTTTTTTATTCGGTAAGTGTTATAAATAGTTTGAGTTTAGTTTTACTTTAATTTAGTGGAGTTTTACTCAAGTTATTTATTATTGATGTTTTCAATATAATTTATTTAGCTATATTGATTATTGAAAGGAGAAATCTCTGCTCTATATTGATTCTTTGTCACAGTATCAGAGCACTGGGTCTTATAAATCTCAAAAAAACAAGGCTTATTTGTTGGATTGAAGAGAAAAAGCAAGGATCATGAGAGGCCGAATCAGAAAAAAGGTGTAATTGAGCACCTGTAAAAAAAACAAAGCCTCATTGCGTGGATTTCACAGCTCAACCAAGAATAAACTGCTCAAGAAATGACAAACTCATGAAATTGTTGGACTTTTTAAATTGACTCTCCCCGTGGGTTGAAGGACTGCGCAAAATTGCGGATAACAAGAAATTAGAACTCAGCACGCGATGTGCATGACACGACGGCTGGGGCGGATGGCTTTCGCTCCCCTCAGCCGGGATCGATTCCTGCAGGGGTGTTTCGCTGAGGACCCTATGATGGATATTTGGTCATCTGCTGGGTTCGGCCTTATGAAGGATATTTGTAACTGTTTCGGTCATATGTTGTAAAAATCTGGTGGCTTCGGCCATATGTTGATTTTCTCTCGAGAAAAAAAAAATTAGAACTCCGCAAAACTGACAATGCAATTTTTTTATATAAGAGATACTTCGGCCACACGAATTCGTCTTTGCACAAAGGTCAAACGAGCACGAAGGTCAAACGAGTTCGTGGAAGTTATGGTATGTTTGTTTTGGAAAAAAAAAAACATAAAACTGGTTGTCTTTGGTACGTTGGAGTTATTTGAAAACTCAAGGCATGAAAATTCGAAAGGTTTTTGAAAGTGGGCATTTGAAAAGTGTTTGGAAAGTATTTTATATGAGAATTCGAACGTGTATTATATGAGTAGTGAAACGTGACTTTTATTATATGAGAAGAGTGCATAAGATTTTTTTTTCAAAAGAGTTTTTTTTTTTAAGAATTTTTTTAAAGGTTTGTTTAAAAAAAGGGAGCCTTTTTTTATTAAGAATAAGTAATTTTTAAAAAGGAAGTTGTGTTTGATTCAAATTATTTTAAAAATTAAAGAGAAGATTTTTTTTATTTTTTTTTAAAAGGAGCACAAATTTATATTTGAAGAAATGGTTTTTTCTACTGCTTTGTCACAAGCTTTGATTTTATTTGGCAAAAGATACGAGTTTTGGTCTTTAAGAATCAAAACATTTCTACAAGCCCAAGAGTGTTGGGATACACTTCAAAACACCTATGTAGAGTCGACCCAAGAAGCATGGCCAACCATGACCAATAATCAGAGGAATGTAGTTATTGAACTCAAAAAGAAAGAGCACAGAGCCAAATGTTGGATACAAAACTTAGTCGATGAGTCTATCTTCGACAAGATAAGTGACGCACCCACAACAAATGAAGCTTGGGAAATCTTGAAAGTTGTGTATCAAGGTAATGATACAGTTAAGAGAGTTAAGTTAAAGACATTAAGAGCACAGTTCGAAACCCTAAAGATGACTAACACAAAGAATGTAGATGAGTTCATGACTAATCATGGGAATAGTAAATCAGACCAAACTCATTAGTGAAACCATTACAAATCAAAAGATTGTTGAAAAAATCCTTCAAAGTCTTCCCAAGAAATATGACATGATTGTAATAGCCATTCTGGAATCCAAAGATTTTACAACTTTCTCACTAGAACAATTAATTGGGTCAATTCTCGCACACGAAAAAAGACTCAACTTGGTAGAAGATTCCATGGAGAAAGATTTCAAAACACAACTCTCTTTTGATAGAGGCACACACAGAGGATATAGAGGCAACAACAAGCGAGGCAGAGGCCGAAGGAGAGGCAGATCAAAACATCATCATGCAGCAGAGTAGTGGAGACCTCCACAAAACCAAACACAAAGAAGCAGAACATGGAGAAAATCTAATGTCCAATGTTATTACTGCAAGAAATTTGGGCATTATGAAAATGAATGAATAAAGAAACAGTGAGATCAGCAAAGAGGCAGTGTCCATCTCTTCAACAAAGAAGGAGAGTCCTCTGAAAACATGTTTCTTTCTTGCCATATTTCTGAAGGCACTCACAACAAGGACCTTTGGTTGTTGGACAGTGGTTGCAACAATCATATGACAAGTAACAAAAAATTGCTTTCTTATCTTGATGCTTCCATAACGTCATAAATTACTCTTGGAGATCGTTCTTGCATTAAAGATGAAGCAAAATGTATTGTTCATATTCTTACTAAACATAATCAGCAAAAATGCATACCTGATGTTTATTGTGTTCCACATATGAAGCATAACCTCATTAGTACAAGACAACTGGTGGAACATGGTTATGATGTAATATTTCAAGGGAACACACGTTATATCTATGACAAACCTCCCAATATAAGAATGATAGCAAAGGTTGAAAAAACCAAGAATAGGATGTTTCCATTGACTCTTAAAAGTCAAAATCTCTCATAGTATTTTTTCCACAATGTGTCGAGAATAGATGAGTCTCAACTATGGCATTCTAGATATGGCTACATCTCATTCAAGAGTCTAATTATTCTTTAGAAACATTCAATGTTTATTGGTCTCCCTACTATGAATGAAAATGATCGTAATTGTGTGTTAGGCCCCTATACTACTAGTGTAACCCCTTATTGTTATTAGTACAACCCACTTATTATATTGATGTACCCATGTAGTGCCCATATTGTTACTATTGTGCCCCATAGTAGCCCACTAGTGTTATTATTGTGCCCTTACATTATTATTGTTATGTTGGCTCTCATTATTTTATGGCCCCTTAGACTCTTATATATAGAAAGGAGGTCTTTTCATTTGTATCATCGAAGAATTGTTCATTTATGTAATGTAAAGGAGGTTGCCCCCTCGAAGAGGCTGAATTCTAAGACGTTGATCTATTTTTTCTATCTTTTCTTGAGCTGGTTTCATAACATTTGGTATCAGAGCTTTGGATTCTAGGGTTTCGCTGCTCCAAACAGGTCATCGTGGAATTTTCGCTATAACGTTTTTTTTGCAACTTTTCAGAAGCTAAAAAAAAAACCCATTTTCGAAGAGATTGCACTGAAGCTTGGGTCCGAATTTCAGAGCTTTTTGTGCTATATTTGAGGAGATATGATCTAAGGAAGTTGGTCTTTTTGCAGACTCCTGAATTACAATCCAAACAGGTGACCTGGGGAAAACCGTCATAACTTTCTCTCTGAGCATCAGATTGAAATTTCATAAGAAAGTACAAAAAGAGGACGGACTGTAGTTTCTCATGGATATTTTTCAGAGCCAAAGGTCGAAACAGTGACACGTGGCACTTCATACAAGTTCGCTCTTCTGGAAAGGTCTATAATCAGGTCATTTTGGGAGATTGTGCATAACTCTTTCTTGGACAATCCAATTTGGATCAGACTGGTGGAATTGGAAAGAGAACAAAGAGGGCTACCACAGGTCGCAATTTCAGAACTTAAAAATCTGAAAGTACAGAGTTACAGTCGTTTCAAGATCGAGCTCCTAAAATCAAGAAAAAGCAAGATGAGGAAGTTTGATGGCAAGGATCCGGTAAATTGGATACTTCAGATGGAGCAATATTTTGATCTATATGATGTACCACTGTTACAAAAGGTATGTATTGCATCTTCATATTTAGAACAAGATCAATTTTTATGGTATGAAGGGCTTTGTTCTCGTAAACAAATTGTTACGTGCTCAATTTTCACGGAGGAAATGATAGCACATTATGAGGATACAAAGAGCAACACATAAAAGAGATGGTTTTCCCACATCTTCCTCTAGAGAAAAAGAGCCTTTAGTGCTAGTCCATACAAATATATGTGGCCAAATGCAGACACATTCTATTGGTGGTCGTCTTTATTTTCTAACATTCATTGATGATTATAGCAGGAAGATATGGGTGTATTTTCTCAGAAATAAATCAGATATTTTCTGAAGGTTTAAAGAGTTCAAAGTAGAAGCATAAAAACAGAGTGGAAATCCTTTGAAAGTATTGAGATCCGTTAGAAAAAGAGAGTACAACTCCAATGACTTCAAATATTTTTGTCAGCAACAAGGAATCACAATGCAGAACACAACAAGATATACTCCACAGCAAAATGGAGTAGCAAAAAGAAAAAATCAATCGATCATGAACATGGCCAAATGTATGCTTCGTGAGAAGAAGTTGCCACATAACTATTGGGTCGAAGCAATTTTGACAATAGTGTTCTCAACAGATCTCCAACAACCAGTCTCCAAGATACAATACCTCAAGAAGCATAGGGGTGGTAAAAAGGTAAATATATCTCACTTTAGAATTTTTGGATCAGTAGCATTTTCACATGTTCCAAAGCAGCTAAGAAAGAAACTTGATGATAGAAGTGAAAGATGTATTCTCATAGGCTAGAGTGAGCAATCAAAGGCCTACATACTTTATAATCTTGTTACTAAGAAGATTATTTTAAGCAGAGATGTAATGTTTTTTGAAAATCAATCTTGGTTTGATCATGTTGGTGAAGTTTCAAATCGGTGTTTTTATCCACCACAACCACCAAGATTGCAAGTTCAATAAGAGTCATACCATTCTAAAAATGGTACATATTCAAGCAGTGAATCAACCAATGATTCAACATCTTCAGAAGACAATCAAAAAACAAGAATCATCAGATAAATATATGAGAAGGAGCATGATTTTGACCAGCAGAATATGTTTACATATTTTTCATCTCAACCAACCCATTTTGAAGCAGTAGTTAAAGAAAAGCATTGGGTTGATGCAATGAACCAAGAAATTGTTGCCATAGAAAAGAACGAGACTTGGGAATTAGCTAAATTCCCAAGAGACAAAACCATAATTGATGTAAAATGGGTGTATAATACCAAGTTGAATGAAAAATGAGAAATTGAAAAATATAAGGCAAGGTTGGTTGCCAATGGATTCTCACATCAGTTTGGTGTCGACTATGGTGAAACCTTTGCTCCAGTAGGAAGGTTAGACATTGTCAGAACCATTTTGCCTACAGTAGCTCAACAAAAATGGAAAGTCTATGAGCTTGATGTAAAATCCGTCTTCCAAAATGGTATATTGCAAGAAGAAGCTTATGTAGAGCAATGTCCTGGTTTTGAAGTTCCAGGACAGGAGCATAAGGTATACAAATTGAATAAAACTTTGTATGGTTTGAAATAAGCTCCAAGAGATTGGCACAGTCGCATCGACACCTATCTCATCAAAAGTGCCTTTTGCAGAAGCGGTCATGAGCCAACTGTGTATACCAAAGCTCATGAAAGTAAAATTCTTATTGTATCTATTTATGTAGATGATATTATTTATACTAGCAATATGATGTTAAAAGACTTCAAAGAAGCGATGCAAAGAGAGTTTGATATGACACATCTAGGGGTCATGAAATACTTCTTAGGCATTGAACTTCAACAATATGCTAATTTCAATTTTGTTGGTCAACAAAAATATGGCACTGACATCATCCAAAAGTTTAGAATGACAAATTTCAAACTTGTTGATACACCAATTTCTCAAGGCACCAAACTAAGCAAAGAAGATATAGCACCACTAGTGGATCCCACATTGTATAAAAGTCTAGTTGGTAGAACTTTGTTGTATCTAATTACAATTAGACCTGATATTATTTTTGCAGCAAGTTGTGTCTCTAGGTTTATGCAGTGACCTAAGATTTTTCATTGGAAGGTTGCAAAAAAAATCTTAAAGTATATTGCAGGGACAATAGACTATGGTTTGTTCTATACAGATTCTGAAAATTGTTCACTTTCAAGTTATATAGACATCGATTATGCAAGGAGTTTAGATTATCACAAAAAAGCCTCAAGGTATTTTTTTCATTTTGGAACCAATCTAATTTCATGGGCATCCAAAAAAAATCGATCATTTCAATATCTTTTGCAGAAGCAGAACATGTAGTAGCGAATTCAGCAACTTGTCAAGCAATGTGGTTGAGAAGATTATTGAAAGATATTTGAAATGTTTAGAAAGAGCCAACTCCAATTTACTGTGATAACAGTTCAACGATTTCTTTATCAAAAAATTATCTTTTCCACAAAAAGAGCAAGCACATTGACACGTTTTTTGTTAAAAATAACATTTTGAAGAAAATCATAATTTAATTTGTCCTTTAATTAAATTAGGAGTTAAATTGTAATTATATTCTCATAGCAACTTGTAACAATTAACTCAGTTAAGTTGACTTAGTTGGCTCACTAAATTCAAGTTGGGGGTCTATCTAGAGTCATGTAGAGTGATCCCTAAATTTTAGGGGTTTGGGTTGAGTTCTTATTGAGTTGTAATTATTTAATTCAGTGTTACTGAATTAAATTCAGTTAAACTAGTTTTAGCTGATGGAGAAACTAGTGAAAGTTCAAGTGAATTAAATAAATTGGATTTAATTCACATGCAATTATCATTTAGATAACTGATAATTCACTCATAAATAACTCATGCATATCAGTTCTGAGAAAGACCCAATTGAGATTAGAGTTGAGGGACAGTGTACTATGAGTGGTAAAATCATTGAAATTAAACCGATGGTGCATGCAATCAGAAGAAGATCTCTAGATGGATTGCACAATTAAGAGTGAGGAATTTCCCAATTAAATATGGGTTAATTCCCAAGGGAATAACATAAGGAAGTAGGAGCTTCGTAGGCAGCCAATTTGGCTAAGTATTGGCTTGAGATGGTTTGTGAAAGAGTGAGTGTGATTGTACTTGTGCAGATATTGTTCGGGTTGAACAAGCATTGCATTTTCTTCTCATATCTTCTTGTTAATGCAATATACAGATAACAAGGGTTTTTAGCTAAGTTCTTCCCGAGAAAATTATTGTGTTATTTGATTGAAAAAATTCCTTTTCTGCTTCATGATTTCATGGTTCAATTTTTGTTTCCATTCATGAGTAGAGTAGATTCAAGTCAATTGTTTTAACATATCACAATATGTAGCTTGAACCTAGAATAAAATTCTACAATTTTCATTTCATTCATGAGCTTGTTAATGATGGGGACATAGTACTTGCTTTTCATAGTTCCAACTTGGAGATATTTTCACAGACCCATTGGGAAAGATTGTATTTGAATTTCAAAGAGAAAAATCAGGCATTGTAAGTTCCTCTACATGTAACATTTGAAATTAGTAGGGGATGTAGAGATCTTAATATCACTTTCTACTAGGTGTCATCACATTTGATTCTCCTCACTACTAGGTGTCATAAGACTCTTCAATTTTACTTCATTTTAGTCGAGTTGTACTCCAATCATTTATTGTTAATGTTTTCAATGTAATCTATTTAGGTTTTTTTAATATTGAGACGAGCAATCTCTACTCCACTTTTTGTTTTTCATTCTTTGTCATGAACCATAAATGTCTCCACTTCACCCTTTCAAAGCACAAGTAACCACCTCCATGACCATTGAGCAACCCCAATGAACAATACAGATCCATCTATAGATATCACGCTCGAAAGTTGCTAGCAACCAAACCAATGTTGCTCATATGCCTTTCTTTGCCTCCACCCCCATGGAGTCATCAAATCCAAGTCTGTGACAAACCCTATTCACAAATTTTTCCACACAAGGTTTTGTGGAAAATGCCAACCATAGGTATATCCACACGTTGTATCACAATTTTATAACGCACCTAGGGTGTACAAATTTAGTGTTTCAATAGTGAGGGCAAGCATAGTGAAATGAAGATGGATGATTCTGATAGGAAAAATTCTCGCATGTTTTTCTCTCATCTCCAAATTTGGATTTGTGATGCATAATTGGAATTGAAGCCTCTTTTGAATCTTTGCAACCTTTAAATCTCACATCGAAAGATGATGGTGGGAGATTTTCAAATTCTTCGAGAGTGATGTTGCATCGACTTCCACAAACAACTAAGCTTCTCTTGTGCACTCTACGAGGAGCTTGACAACTCTACAAAATTGGGCCACTATCCTATACTTTGGCTCATCCTAACAATCACACCAAGCAAGACACTGAAAGACTAATAAATTTCACGCTCTAGCAATCACTTTTCTTTGCTAATCTACTTGTTTACAAAGGAGGATTAACTATCATGGCTCTACATCTACCCGGCCCTCCTATGAGGAAGTTAAGCCAAAATTGGCTATGATACCAAAATAAAAAATTTAGAATTAAACATAGTGCACAGATCACATACAAAATCATGAATATATTTCAATTTCTAAAAAAAAATATCTCCCATATATGTACTTCTAAGATCCAACAAATCCCAAACTAAGAAATTATTGTTGAAAAAAACTCTCAACAAACTCCAACATCTAAACAACCTAACTTACCAAGTAAATTTTGATTCTAAGTTTCCATTCCCAAGAGTTGGATCTCGACATGTTCTTGAAATTGGCTTTGCTATTATATCAATTCAATCAATTGAAATTGGCTTTGCTATTACATCAATTCAATCTACTGAAACAAGAATTAGCTTAGATGCTTGTGCCTACACTTCTCACTTAGATGCTTTTGCCTACACTTCTAGATTGTGGGCCTTCAATACATGGCTACTAGTTGCATGTCCAAGGGAGTGACAAAAACTTAAGAAATATGGCATACTATTAAATAATATGTATATAAAATATAAAAATAAAACTATTATTATATATTATTGTAATTATTATTAAATTTTCTTAGATTTTAAGAATTTTCATTTTTAAATTTTTTTAGAAAATGATGATAATAATGATAAATGATAATAATAATTTAATTTTAAGGTTATCACCACACCACATATTAATATGGTGTATCACATTCTTTTGTTTCTATTACTAAAATCTACCCTGAAAGACACATCCTGAATCTCCTTTGCATTTACAAATAATATTTTTGAAAAAAAACACGCGCTTTTAACCATTAAACATAATCAAATTATGTAATCAAGATTTACAACTGTATAATCAAAATTTAAAAATAATAATAATTTGGGGAAATTTAAAAATCCTCTAATAAAAACATGCCAACCAAGAAAACATAGTTTATATTATTATAATATAAGAATGTTATTCATTATTAAAATGACAATGAACTTCTAATAAAAGCCCTCACAAAATTGTTTACTAGTATGCTGCCATGTGTTCTATTATATTAAAATACAATTAAATAAAATTGATCACAAAGGGATTTTCACAGGCACAACAATTGAAAGCTTGCGAAATTAAATACATTTATCTACAGGAAATCTAAAGCATTAATTAACTGCAAATATATCACAATGAGATCTAGACAGGCAACCATGGAAAACTAAATCAAATAAATATATCTGCAGGAAATCTGAGCAAAGATCTTAAACCATTCATATAATATCGGTTCAATTTCACGATCATATAAACACCCAGCACAAACTTTGAATAAATGGATCTGCACGAAAGCTGGGTCAAGTCTGAGCAATATTAAATTCCTCTGCGCCAATTCTAACGTACTTTAAAGTTGATATCTTCAGATCCAAATCACCAAACACATTAAATTTTCTTTACAGCAGTTGCGAAATATCTCTGTCCAGCACGATTTTCGCAGTGAGGCGATACGTTTTCTCTGTAGAGTGGACGGCATCCCAGAAGACGTACTTGGACGCATCTGGACAAATAAATGAAGTGTTGGAATTGCATGTGACTCCCACCTCTATGTATCCTGTTCCACAGCAGCCCCTCTTGGATTCCTCAAACCCTACAACAAACCCAATACAACAACTGAAACTAATGACAAAAACACAACTAATCTAAGAATGAATTTTTCATTAAACTCTTACCATATTTGGCAGGATTTCTGAGTATATCCATGAAGGGTTTGTAAATGTCGATATAGACCACTTTAATATCTGGAAACCTAGCTCTGAGACGAGCAACGGCTGCTTTCAGTTTCATATTGTAGCCCAGTGCCACCTGGTTCAATTCATCGATACAACCGTCCAGTGTGGGGTTCCCAGAAAGCGTTTTCTGCTCAGGCAGGCATCCCGCAGCTGCCATACCATAGATACCAAATTTGCGGGCACCCAAGTTATACACATCCTGAAAGATTGTGCAATTACAGTTTGGAAGTAAGATGGAAGCATTTGGTTCATCCAGATGAAAGCTTTGTGCCAGGTAAGCAAAACCCCAAAAAAAATGTTTTATGTCAGATAATATATGCATATTTTAAATGGAAATTACATTTTATTTAATTTTTATATTCAAAATATCATGCTTTTAGATGTATTTTAAAATTAAAAATATTTTAAACCCTGGTTTAAAATAACTAAATAATATGATCTTTTTGGTATACAGACAGAGCCTAGGCGGGGGCTAGCCTGGCTATTGGTCGAAAGAAGACTTACCTATCCACAATAGTATTGTTATTATCAAAATTATCCTAAGTTTTGAACTTGTGATTTAACTGGGACTAAACCTAGTCTAAATCAACTAAACTAATCTATATCTCATGAATAAAAAATACAAAATATTTTTAAAATAATATAATAAAATATAAGTATTTCTTATAAGAAAAAATAAGTTTAAGTTTGATTAGTAAAAATATAAATTAAAATGGTGTAGAGAAAAAATTGTGATGCATAAAACATTTTAACTAAAACAGAACCAGGCTAAGATATATAACTGACAACTTTACTCAGTATTTAAAGTTGTGAAAGAGAACTTTCTCTACCTGTATGTTTATCATTTTAGATTTCCAGATCTTGGTCAAGAGAGATTAATTTTATCTATGGCCATTAAATATATTTTTAATTAATTTAAATTTATATTAATATATTAATTTTTATTGTAAAAATATAAATATATAAGATAAATTTACATTGATTTATTATTAAATTTATTATTTTTTAATATATATATTAATATATTTTATACTAAATTAATTTAGTGATATAAATTAATTGAAATGGTTGTTGAACATAGGATGTGTGGTAACAATTCAAATCTTAAGATTAAAGATAATCATAAATCTTGGCTATAAAAATTTAACTTAATCAATATAATCTAATCTTAATCATAAATCTTGGTTATAAAAATTTAACTTAATTAATGTAATGACAATTTTTATTGAATAATGACTAAAAAATAAAGCATTTAATTATATAACATTTTTAGTTATAACATTATTTAGTAGAAAAAAATATATTACTTAAGCAAATTATGATTTCAAAATAATCTTCATTAAAATAAGAAATTTTTGGAATAAAAAGTGGATATTGAAAAAATAGATTGAATATAATGGTTCATTATATATTCAAATTAAATTTAAATTTAAATTAATAATTAAATTTAAATTTCAAAATATTTACTGAAAATAGATTTTTGAAACTTCTTGTTAACAAAAATATAATGATTTTAAAACAATTTTAAATATAAAAATAAACTTATAAAATAAAATAAATCATTTTGAAACATTTGCTTCTTCAGCTATTAAAATAATTATAAAAATAATTGCTATTAAAATAATTATAAAAAAATAATTTATTTTTAATCTTAGCTAAAATTAATCACGGACAAACATTAACATATTTAAAAGAAATATCAATATTTTTAGAAGGAAAACTACATTTACCAACCAGTAGAGAGTTAAGACAGACTGGGACACTAGAGGTAAGGTGAAGGGCTTTATGAAGATGCATTCTGTATATTAAACCTTTCTCATTTGGGTTTGCAACGGGAGACAATAATATCAAACTTTATATTCTCAGAACCCTATACTTCTATCTAGCCTTAAAATCAATATGCATCTTTGGAGCTTTACATAAGTAAATATCATTGAATTAAATATATAGATAATCCTTTTACTACATGCACATAGATTTATTTGTAACTAAACCCTGGATGTCTTTAATCGAAGTTAAATATTTGTTTTACTACAATGGCATAAAATTTCTTCAATAAACCCACACACGTAGTCTCTCTTCGATTTAGATTGTAGAGTATCTAGCCTCTCCATACAGAATAGTGCCATAGATAGCAAATCAGCAGAGTAAAAACTGTAAACAAACGACACTTTGTGAACACTACATTCTTCTTTTCCCCAGCTGAAACCAAGATCAATATTTCAACGATATATTGCCTCAACAACGTTTTGCTTTGTGAATGATGTTTTACCTGAAAAGAGCTTTGGGAGAGTTGCAGCAAAAGGTCCTGATATTGGGTGATGCTGAACTGATTTCTTCTAATGGGAAGAAGAAAGTAATTATTTACTAAATCGTTGGTACCTGCACAGAACAGATAAATGGCTTCTCCAATTATACGGGATGCCTTTTCCTCTCCCACCCGCTCTTTCAATATCCCACTGTAATCTCTAAAGTATTCCACCTGTTTCCACATTGGTATCACAGACTGCAGCCATATAAAACAATGCTTCTGAGCTTCAGTGATATACTTCAAGTTACTTCAGATTGAAATGTTAAGAAAACAGGAATATCCAAAAACAACTTACAGCAGCCTCAGCGGTGAGGTTATCGTATCCAGTTCCTGCGGAAGCAAAGCTGACACCCGTTATGAGATCATGGGTTTTGAGATGGGGATCTAAATATGGCGGCAGCGTCTCCTTAAGCCCCAGTTCTGCAGCTGCAAACCAGATTAATGATTTAAAATTAGATAGTAGTTAGGTTATGCTATTTCAAATAACAAAATAATCTGAAACAACTGTTTTTACTTTTATTGGATATACCTATAAAATCTGTTGAGAGTTTGCCATTAGAATAGCGGCCTGTGGGCTTGTGATGGATAAAATCTCGACCATATGGAGGAAAGTTGGCTCTGGCTAATGTAGGAATGTAGTTGTTGTTGCCAGAATCTACAATCGAATCCCCAAAAACAAACAGAGCAGGCACTTTGCCTGCACTGTTGTTTTCTCCTACATTGGCCTTGGTAATCCCAGCCAAAATACACAGAAGATATAACATGAAAACACATCTAGCAGTCTCTGCCATCGATAATTTTTGCTTGCAAGTAGAGAGACTCGATGAGAGCTAATAAAGATCTTGGTCTGCGAGCTTCATAGTTTGTAAAAGGCAGATTGATTTGATGGTTCCATAATTGTGAAACGAACGTACTACCTACTCCGCTGCGAACGAATGAATGACCACGCAGATCGCGTTAAGCTGGTTTACGAAGGCATGAATGCATAGATAAAAATTCGTTTTATTTTCGGAGTTTTTGTTTTTGGTGTTGCAGTACCAAGGAAGGACTAATATACTGGCAATTGGTTTATAATGTTAATTACTCACACATTGATTATATGTTAGATATGTCTTAATACAGCAATATATTTACTTGATGTAAACCGCTTTTATAATACAACGCAGTTTGGTTTTTTCTTTCCCAAATAAAATTGCCCAGTGATTAAAGTTTCAGTTCTCAAGGTGAGGAAGGTGTATGAGAATGCATTTAGGATATTTAAGTTATTAAAATCTTCAAAACTCTAGCTTTTTTTTTTGAAAAGTCTTTTAAATCAATTTTCTATTAATTAATCTAAAAAATAATATATATATATATATATTATTATTATTATTATTATTATTATGTAATTTTAAAATTATTGTTAAGTAAGATATCAAATTGATGTATAAGAGTTTTTATTTGTGGGATAAGGAATTTATCTTTATTTATTTATTTGAGTACTAAATTTACTAATAAATACATACTCTATCCCTCTAGTTTTGTACTTACACCTTTTTAAAAAAACATACATATTCTTAACTATTAAACCTACTCAAATTATATATATATATATATATATATATTATATAATTTTCAAAATTTAATAAATTATTTAATCATAAATTTAATTAAATAAAACTAAAGTATGAAGGAGATGGCAGCGAAGATCTATGACACTGGAGTAAAGATGTCTGATGATGGCCGCTACTGCTCTTGCGATATGGACTACTCACCGCCTCCCTCCCAGGCCAAGAACAAGCGGAAGTTTGATGAGACAGAGCACGTTCACGTCCCCAGGTGGTCGATGGGTTTCTACCCTCCAATAATCATGACTTCAGCAATTGCGACAACAATAGTTGTGGGGGATAATGAGAGTCAAAGTGTTTCTTACAATGTTGTCCCGTTGTCATTCAATGAAGTCGATATCGCTAAGCAGAGAGCTAAGGAGATCATAGCGAGACTCGTTAATAGTGCCAATAATAATATCAATGCCAAGCATCCCAAGGTGGAAGACTTCGCCGAAGATCGTCCTACTCACAATGGTTTGAATCTCATCGACCACCATCGTGCTCAAGCCGTCAGATCTGAAGACAAAGCCCGAGATCTAGCAGGAGATCGCCCAGCAGCCACGCTTCCTCTCATAGATCCGTTGCTCAAGAGACTGGATCGGCATAATTGTGATCCCATCAGGGAGTATCGATGTCAAAACAGAGAAGCAGACCTAGATTTGGGGAGTCTGCTTCGCTTCTTGTTGGTACAGACTTTTATTCCTTCACACTCGGAGAGAGGCATCCAAATTAATGATCAATAGAAACCCGCCAAATAGGAATGCTCTCACTATAGATCTAGATCTGATCCATTTTTTTATCAGAACTTCGCAAGGGAGGACTATCTGTAACCTGATCTGGAATGGGAATGGGAGATAGATTCAAGACTTAAAGGGTGAGTTACCAAAACAATTGGGTATATCAGTAAGTATGCAAAGCTTGATTTATGTAGGGAAAATATTGCAGGAGAACTTCACACTCGAGGACTATGGCATTGCCACAGATTCGACCATTATCCTTACTTTCTAATTGCAAGGTGGATGTTGGGCTACCAGGTCAAAGGGCACATGCTCTTTTAAAGATGCACTTAAAGGGAAGGAGGACTTCCAAACCAAACCAGCACCATATCCAGAATTAAGTTGGCCCTATATCGTGGAGCAAAAATCCCATATACTAGCTTTGGAAGTCCCTTTGCCTGAGGTAAATGAGCTCAAATAAGTTATATGTAGGTTTAATGGGTTTTGGCCTAAATGAGACCTCTACATCAATGGATATTCACTACATGGACATCAAATTGTGATATTCATTTATGTTCCAAAGGGTTTTTTATTTCATATTTGAAATAGTAAAAGATAAATATTATGCCTTTAATGAGGGACCATGATTCTGGGGCAATGCAAGACTTTACATGATCTCTTGGTTCCCAAGTTTTTATGCCACTACTATGGTGGTATCCAAAATGATTCTATGGGTAAGGATACACAATCTACCACTACATTTCTACCACCACAAAGTGTTAGAAGGAATTGAGAACTCCCTAGGCAAATTTCTTAATATTGATGTGGATAGAGTTTCAAGAGACATTTACTTTTGCTAGAATCTGAGTTGAATTAAATCTTAGTCAAGGTTTACCTAATGGCATTAGGCTAGTTCACAACAATATACAATGGACTCAACCACTAGATTATGAAAATATGGCATTTTGTTGTTATGGATGTATTCAAACATGCCACTTCAAAGTGCATGCCCGCATTTAAAAAAAGTCCCAAAAGAAATAAGAAACAATCCCAAAATCCAAAAGGTTGGGAATGCATTGATCGCGTAGAAAAAGCATCACATGAAACAGAAATACTAAAAAACACGCAGACATACCAAAAAACACGGCACACAAAAAGAAGCAGATCATTCAAAACATCTCAAGGCAGGACGAGATCGAGCAAAGCTCCGAATTAATTCCAAGGCCCACCAACCCACTGCAGGAGAATGAGCAACACACACCTAGAAAAGAAGATCGAGCAAAGCTCCACATTAATTCCGAACCCGTTGCAACATAATGAGCAACACACACCTAGAAAAGAAGTAAGTGGCCGTGACAAAAAATTTCTAGCAAATACAAAAGAGAATCAAATGCCTATTGTAACATCCACTCCCAACACTAATAGTTAGTAAAAAGTGAAAAAAAAAATGATAAAAAAAATAAATCAATTTTTTATAAAACCTCATAATCAAAACCTAATTATTATACATATACTCTTTAACATCTGTAATTTTGATATTATAAATAAAATTACAACTTAAAAATAATAATAATAATAAATAATATTTGACCTATCATAAACTATTTTTTATATTTTCTTCACTATTTATTATTAATAAAACTCATATATCTAATATATCATTGAAGGCTTTAAAATAAAAAAGTTTTACTCACACTATTATTTATTATCCTATCTATAGTGACGTGAGTTGATTGGAAACGTGAGGATTTTTCTAATCAATTTTTTCATTTATTTTCTCTGTAAGTAAAGTTTAAAAGTTCTGTTCACATTATTATTTATTGTTCTTTTTAATAGTGAGATTACGAGTTCCTTTAATCAAGTTTTTTATATGTTTATATTTTAAAATTTTAATAATTTTATGATCGATTTATAATTATTTTATTGACGATTTATTTATAATTAAATAAAAAAATTATATAGTTATTTTTATTTTTAAATTATATTTAGTTTATTTAATGATAAACTATGGCTTTAAATGTTCATAAAAAATTTATGATGTGATTAATTTGAAAGAATTTATCAAAATCAGCATGGATCACAAAAGTCTAAAATCAAGCAAAAAATTATCACTCGCATAAATTCATTTTAATTTAGATGATTCTCTTATAATAATAGTTAAGAATAAAAAATCTAAGAACTTTTTATTAATTTTTGATTATATCACATTTAGCAAACATACATTTAAAATTTAATAACCAAGTATATTGTTTTTCAAAGTTTAAATATTTAATAGATAAGTAGATGGTTTTTTAAAGGACGCATTTAGCTTTTTCCTATTCCAACAACAAAGGAGACAAGTTATAAATATGTATTTTTAAATCTCTTTAAAAGGCTATCAAGCCTCGTGATAATACAAGTGAATGGTATTCTTTTAGCTTATCTTGTGTGATTGTGTTTGATTCATTTGTTTCTGAGTCGAGTTTTTGGAAGGTCCGACTAAGAGCCGAGGCTCTTGAAACCTCATCTCCGTTGAATTACAAATCAAGTGGTATGAGAGCAAGTAGTTGCTTAGGGCTTGATCTTTTTTTTTTTTTATACTCTAAATTTTTGCTACTAGCATCCTCCCTATTTCCCAGTTGATATAGGTAAGTCGTAACGTTTTAGTTTATGTTTCTTAAGAATTATTTCTTTTGCATGCAATCTCATGTTTCCCACATATGTCAAACTCTTAATGACATTTTGGAGTTCTTGGTGGTTACTTCCTCTCAATTGTTCAACAGATTGCCACCACGGAAGAAACACGCATAGCTAAGGCCCATTTACTCATTTTTTTAGTCTCAGTTCCTCTGCCTCATCAGAACATCTACAACACCCATGGCCACTTCTGTTACAAGTTTGCAACACATGTATAGATCAATTGGTATATCTTTGGTGTGGCATGGTTATGTACCCCACCGAGAATCCATGAGTTCTTATATGAGGAGCAACATTTGAAGCGAGTTCCCTTTGGAGATGTGCCCTCCTACCCCGCTTTAATAGGCACCTGTTTCACATTCAACATAGAAACATCCAGCTTGGGTTCATTTGAAGATGTGTTGTCCCACCCCAAGCGATGTAGGAACCTCCTACTTCATCAACAATCAAAATAACAACATTTGCCTCGGGTTCATTTGAAAAACTTATATCAAGAAAGGAAATATCTAAAACATTGTATTTAGCTTTTTCTTGTTTGACAACCGACAACAAAAGATACCACTTCTAAATATGTATTTGTAAATCTCCTTAAAAGGCTATCAAGCTTCATAATAATACAAGTGAATGTTAGTCTTTTATCTTATCTTATGTGATTGTGTTTGATTCATTTGTTTCCGAATCGATTTTTTGGAAGGTCTAGCTAAGAGCCAAGGCTCTCTAAACCTCATATCCCATGAATTATAAATCAATAATTCTATAGAATAAAAACTAAAATAAACCTATTTTTAGAAAATATATGTATCTCTCATTTTCTAACTTTCTTTTTTAATATTTTTTCTTTTTAATAATGTATATTTTCATTATTAAATTTTTAAATTCAATAAACTCTAAATTTATAATCAAATTATTTTGTCAACACCACTATCCTAACATATTAAAATTCAATTAATATCCTACTATTCATTACCAAATTAAAATAAAAACCAAATCGTTAAAATCGTTGGATGCTTAACTATATTTGTATTTTGAAATTTCAAATTATTCAATTTTAATAAATATATAAAATTATAATATTTTTAACCAAAACTCTACAAATACCATAATGTATTTAATAAACAAATAATAAAAAAATATTTATCCGTATACAGAATTTGAAATCTCCGGCAGAGACCCAACTCTCACAACGACCTGCCCATAAATAATTTCAAAATATTCACTAAGCATCTAGGTTATGTGTACTTTAACAGCTATATATGTAAGAGTACTTTGATGGCTATTTATAAATTCAAAATTCCCATACTAAATAATGCACCTTCTATCACCGCCAACCCTAATAAACAAGGCACGTGGTATGGAAAGTTCATTTGTGAGAGAAATAAAGAAATAGAGATATTGTATTGCATTTTAACTTTTGACTAAAGGTCCATGCTAATATACTATTCCTATATTAGGTGGGTGATATTGAAAGAGATTCATAAATGTGAAGTGCCAAATAAAAGAAGGAAATTGCAGAAATTATATATGTATTTGAGGAGGGGATCTTTACAAGTTTCATGGACATACATGTCCATTTACTTACACACTTATTCAATTAAAATTGGTGGGTTTTTATCGATGAGGTGGACAATTTTTTGATAGGTATATGAAAACTCTTAAAATATATGCCTCGCAAAAAGCACATTTATATGGTTGCATGGTTTAAGGGTATGTATTGAATGAAACATATATCTTCCAATGTAAATCCATGGGTAAGGATTTCGAATATGGGTCACGCTTCGGGGATGAAGAACGAACACTAGATATTATTGATGGAGAAAAGCCACAATCTAATGGTGTTGAAGTAGAAATTAGTAAGTAAACTCATTATCGTTGTGGTTGTTTTTATTGTAATAATTAATTTACTTTGCAAATTATTTGTCAAATTAACAACATGGTCTTTGGAGTTTGAAATAAACATGTTGACATGTAGTAAGTGTAGACGAAAGTGATATACTCGATAAGTTTATTTTGTACCACATGGACTTTATGAACAAATGGATTGATTTGTATGATAAAAATAAAGAAGTGTTAGAAGCAAGGAGACAATTTAAGAGATTGAACCCAAGGAATACCCCATTTCCTATTGATCTACAAGGGGAATGGGGCAAGAGTGCACACTAGAATGGGTTACTGAGAAAATTCAAAATTAAATAGAAGATGCAGTTAGAGATTTAAACATAACAAAAGATGAAATCAGCATGTCTAGAGCATGTGAAAGAAAGGTACAGTTGGAATTTTACAAAATGTTGATTCCGTACAGTTTTGACACTATTAACTATTTAAATATTCATCATTATATTTATTTTAATTGAAATAAATGGTGTTTCATAGGCAAGGAAATATCCAACAATGTGGGCATATGGTCGACATTATCATGTAGAACATGGATATGTAAAGAGATGATCCTTCGATTGTGGCATCATGGTTGAATTCAAATAATCAAGTCGATCAAACTCAAAATATAAGAATATTATTAATGGAAATGTACAATATGTTGGGAAAATACAAAAATTATTGAGTTGGATTGCCGCTCTTTTAAATGTTGTATAGTGTAGCTGGTATGAAGCATTTGAGAGGACATGAAGACATGATATCCATAGCGGACTGTTTTCTATATATTCCTCAAAGTTACTACTCGACAATAAGGAGCCTTATGTTCGACCAATTCCTTGTGAGGATGTATTTCTTTAACTCAAAGAAGAAGTAGTAGTGATCAATAATCTATTAATAAATTGCTTATTATGAACATATACATGTGTTTATTAATTAATAAAATTGTTATAACATATGTCCAATATAGGTATGCACTTGTTCATGTGCAGGTATTTTTCTATGAAGATATTTTGGACCTGAAATGGATATTTTCCATACATTATGAACCAATATTAAGGCATGTATTTGATGATGTATTAGTGGATACTCAGCAAAACAATGATGACCACAAAATATGAGAGAGGGATTAGAGAACATCGAAGAAATTGACATCCATGATGATGTTGAAGATGGTTATGTTTAGACACAAGAAGACAACAATACAAAGTTAGACAATGTTATGGAAGACAACAATATGGATGTTATAGAAAATGATGATCCAAATACATTTGGTAACGATATGGATGGTCTACAATCATATTTCAATGATGATGAAGATGATGCAGGTCAAGATGAGGATGATGATAATATTAACTACTTGAAAGATCATATGAACATTGACAATGATACACACGATGACATTGTTGCATAAAATGATGTTAATAACCAAAACATTTAAATTTTTCAGAATTGTTTTTAATCCATGTTTAAAAAATGATGATCCTTATGGACTAAACTTGGAAATGTTTCAGTATTATTTGTGTCAATAGAAATTTCCTATTGCAATATCATTAAAGTGTTCAAGATCTGGTATGAATTGTTGGTAGAAAAAATCAGGATTACTTGAATGATTCTTCTATTCATTTTGTATCAACAAAAATTGTGATGAAAATAAAGCATCAAAGATGAATTCTGAATCCTTTGCTTATATTAAAACAATTAAGATAACACATCAACTGAAATACTGAAACAAAACAATCTCTAAAGAACATAGACTGGAAAATACTAACACATGAATATTTGGTTTCAATTGCTCAAGTACTTCAGATCTTGACAACTTTAATTAATTTAAAAAAAAATTGTTATGTGCACATAATAGTCCTTTTCTCAAAAGCCCAACCTTTTCCTCATCTCGATGAGAGAATTTATACAAAATTTATAAAATATTAAGTTCTACAAACTTTGGGAAAAATACCCAATATTAACAACAAAATAAGATAAATCTGCACTCCATTGCAGAAATGCTAGGATTGTCTATGAGTCGTGATCAATTGAAGTAGAAGATTCCTCCAATGAAATCCATTTCTCGCTGAATGAATTTATCCTTTGCCAGATGGTTTTTGATGGGAATGATGCTCATATCATCTCTCTATACATAGTATCCAATTTTGTGTGAAAATCATACACGACCAGTGGTAAATCATTGATGAATCTTCTTGTTTGATTAAGAAGATTAAAATCTTTTTCTAAAAGGTTGAAAATGTTTTGACCTATTAGATTAGAAGAATTATGATTGAATTATGATGTGTCATTCCTCTTTTCTTGAAACTTGACTTGATACTCTTCATCTTGAGTAAACACTCCTTGATCATTCAAGAAGATTGGTAGACGCTACAAAAAAATATCCTAGAAGATATCTTTAAAATATGATACTCTACCTAACATATAATTTTCTTTTCCTATCACGCCCTTTATTAAGCCATCTTTCACAATATACTTTCTATCTTGAAATACAAGGTTGACCCTGATATGGAATCTATAGGATTGATTATTTGGTCAATTTCACCAATGTTAACTAAGGTTGCATTTATGTGAATAAATGAGGGAAATTAAGTTGTTAATATGCATTAAACATAAAATTTGAGAACTGAAAATAAGAATGAACATGTTATGAAACCAGCTCAAGAAAAGATAGAAAATATAGATCAACGCCTTAGAATTCAGCCTCTTCGAGGGGGCAACCTCCTTTACATTACATAAATGAACAATTCTTGGATGATACAAATGAAAAGACCTCCTTTCTATATATAGGAGTCTAAGGGGTCATAACATAATCAGAGCCGACATAACAATAATAATGTAAGGGCACAATAATAACAATAGTGGGCTTCTATGGGGCACAGTAGTAACAATATGGGCACTACATGGGTACATCAATATAATAAGTGGGTTATACTAATAACAATAAGGGGTTACACTAGTAGTATAGGGGCCTAACATGCCCCTCCCCTTCAAAAACCGTTGTCCTCAACGCTTGAGTAGTTATTGATGCTTCTGTATAAAATTCTTGTCCTCCCATGTGGAATCTTCGGCGAGTAAGTTCTTCCACTTGATGAGATACTCTGAAAATGATTGATTTCGTAGCTGTCGGGTTCCTGTTTCTATGATTGCTCCATGTTCCAATATGATTTTTCCTTCCTCTTCAATTTCTGGCAATATTGTTTGAATTGGGATATTTTGCAACTTTTGAATAAGTGGCCATACTTCTTCGTCCTTCTTCCATTCATCCCTTGCTTCGTTTATCCAATCTGGTTGGATAATATAAATAGCACAAAACAATGCTTCCACATCCTCATCCTTGAAGAGTCTTCCCATTCGGTAAGGTCGCCATTTTTTAAGTGCATGTAGTATTGCCAACATTTCCTTGTCATAAATAGCTTGCTTGAGATGTAGCAGTAAAAATACCCACTCACCTACATCAAAACATTTTTCACTACAATGTTTATCTACCTGTTGTTTCGTTTGATTTTGCACCGAAGTGGCGTTATCCTTTAAAATTTGGAGAACTTGTTGTTGATGCTCGATGTGATCTTTCACTACTTGAACCTTTTTCTTCTTGATATGTCCTTCTATCTCTAGAGTTTGAGGAGTGGTAATTTCTTCCAATCCTTTACAAGATATGGTCAGATTCATTTCTTGATGCTCGATGTGATCTTTCATTTCTTGAACATTTTTCTTCTTGATATGTCCTTCTATCTTGATAGTTTGAGGAGTGGTAATTTCGAACTATGAATTACAAGATATGGTTGGATTCATTTCTTCTTTCTCGATGTGATCTTTCACTTCTTGCACATTTTTCTTCTTGATATGTCCTTCTATCTTGAGAGTTTGAGGAGTGGTAATTCTTGCCAATGCTTTACAAGATATGGTCTGATTCATTTCTTCTTTCTCTGGGGTGGGGTCCTGGCGTATATCTTCTTCTTTTGATGTTTCTTGATCCTTTTCTTCCTCCTCTTCATATTCTATGTAAAATAATTTCTTCTTAGCACACTTATGACCTCTAGTGCATTTGCTATCACAATTGTAACAAAGCCCTTTTTCTCTTTTTTCTTCCAATTGTTGTGGTGTAACCCTTGTAGGTTGTGGAAGGCTAGGAGAAACAACACTTCCATCTTTATAGTTGTGAGGGGTACGCTTCCTGGTTTCCATAATTTTTCTTTCCACTATGTCACAAAGCCCTTTTACTCTTTCCAATTGTTGTGGTGTTTCACTAAAGAAGGTGTTGCTCTTTGTATCCTCATAATGTGCTATTATTTCCTCCGTGAAAATTGACCACGTAACAAGTTTTTTACGAGAACAAAGCCCTTTGTACCATAAAAATTGATCTGGTTCTAAATATGAAGATGCAATACATACCTTTTGTAACAGTTGTACACCATGTAGATCAAAATATTGCTCCATCTGAAGTATCCAATTTACCAGATCCTTGCCATCAAACTTCCTCATTTTGATTTTTCTTGATTTTAGGAGCTCGACCTTGAAATGACTATAACTCTGTACTTTCAGATCTTTAAGTTTTGAAATTGCAACCTATAGTAGCCGCCTGTGTCCTCTTTCCAATGCCACTAGTCTGATCCAAATTGGATTCTCTAAGAAAGAGTTATGCACAATCTCCCAAGATGACTTGATTATAGACCTTTCCAGAAGGGCGAACTTGTATGAAGTGCCACGTGTCACTGTTTTGACCTTTGGATCTGAAAACGATACACAAAAAACTACAGTTCGTCCTCTTTCTGTACCTTCTTACGAAATTTCAATATGATCCCCAGAGAGAACGTTATGACGATTTTCCCCAGGTCACCTGTTTTGAATGTAATTCAGGAGTCTGCAAAAAGACCAACTTCCTGAGATCACATCTTCGCAAATATCGTGAAAAAAGCTCTGCAATTCAGACCCAAGGTGCAGCACGATTTCTTCTCAAATGGGTTTTTTTTTCGACTTCTAAAACGTCACAGAAAAAAATTTATAGCGCAAATGCCACGATGACCTGTTTGGAGTAGCGAAACCCTAGAATCCAAAGCTTTGATACCAAATGTTATGAAACCAGCTCAAGAAAAGATAGAAAAGATAGATCAACGCCTTAGAATTCAGCCTCTTCGAGGGGGAAACCTCCTTTACATTACATAAATGAACAATTCTTGGATGATACAAATGAAAAGACCTCCTTTCTATATATAGGAGTCTAAGGGGTCATAACATAATCAGAGCGACATAATAATAATAATGTAAGGGAACAATAATAACAATAGTGGGCTTCTATGGGGCACAATAGTAACAATATGGGCACTACATGGGTACATCAATATAATAAGTGGGTTCTACTAATAACAATAAGGGGTTACACTAGTAGTATAGGGGCCTAACAGAACAACAACAAATAAAGAGGCAAACACAACAAACATTGTTGACAAAGTTCGTCCCTCCTGGACTACATCTCTGAGTCTGCTTCCAAGTGGGCATTTTCTATAATAGTGTTAAGTTATGGTATGTTCTATGCTTAGTGCAATTTACTTTAATTTCTTCTTATTAGCCCAATGTCACTATTTAGAAATCACATTAACATAAAATAAAATGCTAATAGGACATAAATAGATCGACAGAAAACAAGCCAAGACAAGAGACACCAGATGTGGCGACTAGCCAAGGACAAACCCCAATGTGGGGAAACCCTTTTATCAATTCTTCTATAATCTTCAATGGTTCAGTAGAGAGTGAGAAATAGTACAAATATACACTTCAATAATTTTATGACAGCAACATCAAAACCCTAACCAACAAAGTCAAAGTTGGTCAAACAAGTTAGAATTGACCTCCTATCAGCTTGGTCAATATCCCAGTCAACTCGACCTCCAACAGTAAGAAGACACAACTCAAAAAAAGTCTGAAAAAATCAGTGAAACGAGATCAACAGAAGAAAACTTGTAGCCAACAATTAGGGTAGTCAATGTTGGTCAAACAAGAGGTCAGATTGCCTCGGTTTGCATGCCAAGATCTACGGCTTGCCTAAGAGAGACAACCACACCAAAACCTCAGTCCAAGAAGGTCCATGCTGGTCAACACTGGTCAAAGAGACCTTCTGCAGCCCTGGTCAAAGTGGGTCAACACAGTCAAACAATTCTACATCCTCCTTCCTATGTCCTCCTTCTTCCCACGTGAGAGAGATGTTGCTCCTTGTGTGTACCCAATCAACTAAGGAGAGAGAGAAGAATGTGAGAGATGATATGAGTGAATAATGCCTCAAGGTAACTTGTATTTATATGAATCGTTGAGGATGTGTGCCACACATTTAGTTGTTGGCCGACCTTGACAGAATATCAAGTAAATACAAATAAATTCATATCTCCAGAAATACATGTCAGAATTGGATGATCGTTAGATCAATCCTATACTTTTCGACAAGAGGAATCCAAGAAAAATATCAGCTGCCATAAATAAGATGACCCACATGGAGTTTGGCCCTATTTTCCAATTTTAACACTCCCTCTCAACTAGGGAGAACTCCATCTGCTAATCCATCTCATCATCGGTATGATCTCTGCCATCAAATGCACTACCCTACACTGCTCTGCTCTGCTCTGCTGAACTATGTAGAAGAAGAAATGATCGAGGATGTATCGTACCATCCTCTATTGACTGGAAGTCAATCCCAAAGAGTGTGTCATACCACTCTTACTGATCCCAGATCAGTGCCAAAAATAGAGTGAGCTATATCTCTCTCACTGATCCGAAGCCAGTTCCAATTGATCCCAGATCAATGTAGGTCATCCTAGCATAGGGAGTATGGTAGATACAATGATGCGTCCATGGATAGTACTACTATGGTCCCTAATCCCATTTCCCTATTCATTGGCCAAATGAGAGGTACTTCCCATGAGTCCCAAACTGCATGGGTAGGATGCCTCGACAGGAGAACTATTCATCCTGTCCAAAAGTCGCCACGGGGTATCACAGGGGAAGGCTGAACCATTCACCCTATACACAACACACCACTAGGGGAGGGTGAGTCGCCCTATGGTCGCTTGTTGCTCCAAGAAGTACCGTAAGCCCTCTGGAGCTCCCAGAGCTCAATGCATGCATCATACAGTACCCTCATAAGAGGGTCTCTCAACGACTCCAAGTCGTTCTCAAAAAGTCAAGAATTTGACCTTTCCTAGGGGCTTCATCAAAATGTTGGCGACCTTCTCATCTATATCGATATGATGGAGCCTTATTACTCCTCGTTGTATCATATCCCGGATAAAGTGGTACATGATATCGATATGTTTGGAGAGATCATGAAATATGGGATTATATGATAAATGAATCCCACTATGGTTGTCACACAAGATCACGGTAGTATCTAATGTATATCCAAACAACTCACTGAAGAGCTTCCACAACCAGATAGACTCACAAGAGGCCATACTCGCAACAATGTACTTTTCCTCAGCGGTGCTCAAAGCCACCAACTTCTACTTCCTACTCATCTAAGATATCGAGGTAGATCCCAAAGAGAAACAACACCCGGAAGTTCTCTTTTGGTCCTCCACATTTCCTGCCCAATCAGCATCGGTATATCCATGTAGTCTCACATCTCCGGCTGTGTATCTCAACCCATGAGTTATTGTGCCACGAAGATATCTCAACAGATTCTTGGCACCAATCCAATGTGAGTGGTGAGGCTCAACCATATGTTGGCTCAACGTGTTGACTGCAAAACATATATCCAGATGGGAGTTCACTAAGAACATCAATGCTCCTATGAGTTGACGATACTCAGTAGCATTTCCCAAAACAAGTTCAGCAACACTACCACTTAACTTCTTGAAGTCAAGATCCATCTGGGTAGTCACAGGCTTGCAGTCCACCATACGAATCTCTCTAATATATTCACCACATATTTTCCTTGAGATAGGAAAATCTCCCCTGGCTTCTGCCAGACTTCTAGCCCTAGGAAATAATGCATCAGTCCTAGGTCCGTCATCTCAATTTCGGAAGCCAAATCCATTTTACATTTGTGAATGAGAGGGTCTACACCTGTCAGAAAGAGGTCGTCAATGTACAACACCAGTATGAGAGGATTATCATCTTCAACCTTAAAGTAAAGGTTTGGATTGGCTTCACTCCTAGTGAATCCCAGCTTCATCAAGTAGCTAACAATCCTCTCATACCAAGCTCGGGGGTGCTTGCCTCAGCCCATAGAGGGATTTCTTCAACCTGCACACATGAGATTCCTAATCATGAATCTCAAATCTCGCGAGTTGTTCCACATAGACTTCCTTTTCTATCAAACCATGCAAAAACGTAGTCTTGACATCCATATGATGTAGGTTCCATCCTTGTGAAGCAAGGGCTATGATCAAGCGGATGGTGGTGTATCGGGCAACAAGTGCAAATATATCATCATAGTCTATAACTTCCTTTTGAGAGAATCCATGAGCAACAAAACGAGCCTTATACTTTTTAGTACTTCCATTAGCACCATGCTTTATTTTGTAAAGTCATTTCGAAGAGATAACTGTTTTGTCCTGGGGTCTAGGGACCACATCCTAGACATCATTCTTCATGATGGACTCGTATTCATTAGTCATAGCATCCTTCCATACTTGATTCTTTATGGCTTCTATGAACGATGAGCATACTTGATCCTTTATGGTTTCTGTGAACGATGACGGCTCATTTTGAATGATCGTTCTCATAATGGTCAAGTATCTTGGATACTTGGTCAGCTTCTTATTTCACAGAAAGTCCCTATTGGTGCAATGTGTCCTTCGACATCATCAAGTTTCCCCCTAAGCCATGAGGGCCTCTTCCTAGAAGAGGAAGGCTCTTGTGGAGGGTGATCAATAGGGTCCATAGGTTCTTCCACTTCGAGCATTGTCTCATCTTTCTTTTCCTTCGATTTCCTGGTGTCAGCTTCTTTAGTTTTCCTTAGTATAGGAATGTTGTCACCTTTGCTAAGAGCCATATCTTCGTCTAAGGTGAGATCATGGATAATCTCGACTTCCCTTTGACCAACCACATAGATTCTATAACCCTTAGAATTTTTGCTATATCCCACGAAGATTCCCTTCTTTCCAGATGCACCCAATTTACTCCTTTTCTCTTTCAGCACATGAAAATATACAGGACTTCCAAAAATTATAAATGAGATACATGAGGTTTCTTACCAGTGAACATCACTTCGGGAGTCTTGGAACCTAATGCTTGATGAGGGCATCGGTTTTGAACATTTATGACGGTATTCACGGCTTCGGCCCATAGAAACTTCAGAAGCCTTTGATCATGGAGCATAGCAAGAACAACTTCCACAATCGTATGATTCTTCCTTTCTGCCACACCATTTTTCTCAGGAGTATATGGTGTTTCGGTCTCCCTCTTAGTGCCAGCTCTTTACAAATTTCATGGAACTCATTGGTTTCATACTTAGTCACATTATCGGTTCTTAAGATATTGATCTTCTTTTCGATTTGATTCTCGATCAAGGCTTTGAAGTGTCGAAACCAAGAGAACACTTCATCCTTCTTTTTAAAGAAGTATATCAAGGTCTTGCGAGAATAGTCATATGTGAAAGTGAGATAATATAAATAACCTCCTAAATAGTTCATGGGCATCATACTAGATATGTCGGAGTAAACCAACTCCAAGATATCGGAGGTCTTGCTATGGCTTGAGGGGAATTATCCCCTTTTGAGCTTTCCTTCGACACGTCCTAGACATACACCTTCTTGCTCTATTTTGAACCTGGGCATCCCTATCACCATTTGTCTCACATTGGGTGGAGCCTTATAATGAAGGTGGGCAAACCTCCAGTGCCATAGTTCGGACTGAAGAGATGTGTCACATGACATGACTCCCAACAGACTTCCTCCGACTTGATATAGAGAGTCAACTCGAAACCCAAGAGTGAAAGCATCTTTAAAATTCTTTTTCCATACACGTACCTTGCCATGGATGAAGGCCACCTTGTAGCCTTTGTCTTCCATTTCCGAAATGGACACTAGGTTCTTCTTGAGACCAGGTACATATAGGACTTCTTGCAAATGAATTGTGTTACCGTGATTCAATTGAAGAGTAACATTTCCTACACCCTTCATTGGATACGTGGAGTTGTCTCCAAGAATAATTTCCAGGTTGGTATCCTTCTCTATCAGATTAGAGAGATATTCCTTGTAACCATTAAAGTGCCTTGAGGCACCACTATCAATAACCCAATTGCCCAGCAAGTCCGAAGGAGTAGTAGAGAGTGTCCATATCAGATAATATTCATCTTTATTATTGTTAAAATCATTAGATTCATACCTGGAGTTTCTTGCCTTCTTGGAGGGTTAATCACTTCCTTGATTTCCGACATTCCTATTTCCTTTGCCCTTGAACCTTCCATTCCTTTGATTATGATTGGAATTTCCTCGTGAGTGATTTTGATCATCATCATGAGATGTTTCCTTTCTATTAGGAAACTCCCTCACATAGTGGCCAATTTTGTTGTAAACAAAACATCTTCCTTTCCTTCCACCTTTCGATCCGGCCTTTCCTTTATATTTAGACCCAGAATTATTTCTCCTTTTAGCATGAGAGGAGAAAGTAGTTGGATTGCCTTTAAATGCAGGCATTTCCTGCTCTTCCATCCTTGTCTCTTCTTGAATGCATCTCGCCATCAATTCCTCAAATCTTGGAATTACATTATTGTTGAGAAGAGTGGTTCTAAAATACATACCATTCAGATGGGAGCCCTCCAAGAGTTGTGATAGTCAGTTCCTTATGAGGAATGACTTCCCTAATGGATAGGAGATCAGTCTTGATATTAGTGATCCTCAAGAAGTAGGATCACATGTCCTCATCTTTTCCCTTCTTAATTTCATTCAGCTTATTTTTTAGGAACAAAACTTGATTTGCATCAATAACTTTAAACAAGCTTACCAGTCTATCATAGATTTTCTTGGAAATGTTCATCTCGAAAACGTAGGCCACCAGTCGCTTGTCGATAGAGTCCCAGATGATCTTCTTGCTTTGACTTCACCCCTTGTCCACTTGTTCCTTGTAGCAACCGGTGCATTTGATGGAGGCTCAATAATTCTACCTCTCACATAGTCCAACACTTCCTACTCTTCCAATGTCAGATTGAGAGACATCTTCAGTGCGTGATACTCAGACTTCTCACGGAGCTTGTCTTCAACAGGGAAGTGTGATGAGAACCCATGACGTCTTAATACTTTTTCCAACAGTCTTTGGTGATTTCTCTTGCTTTTGCTCTTGCTTGGGCTTTGTCTTCACCTCATCTCTGATACCATGTTAAGTTATGGTATGTTCTATGCTTAGTGCAATTTAATTCAATTTTTTCTTATTAGCCTAATGTCATTGTTTAGGAATCACATTAACATAAAGTAAAATGCTGATAGAACATAAATAGATCGACAGAAAACAATCCAAGACAAGAGACACCAAATGTGGCGTTTAGCTAGGTACAAACCCGAAACTGGGGAAACCCTTTGATCAATTCTTCTATAATCTTCAATAGTTCCGCAGAGAGAGAGAGAAATAGTACAAATATACAATTCAATAATTTTATGACAGTAGCAGCAAAACCCTAACCAACAAATTCAAAGATGGTCAAACAAGTTAGAATTGACCTCCTATCAGCTTGATCAATATCCCAGTTAACGCGGCCTCCAACAATAAGAAGAGGCAGCCAAAAAAATAGTTTGAAAAAATCAGTCAAACGAGATCAACAGAAATCAACATGCAACCAGCGATTAGGGCAGTCAACGCTGGTCAAACCAAAGGTCATATTTCCTCGGTTTGCATGTCAAAATCTGTGGCCTGCCTAGGTGTTGTTGGGAAAAGTATCCAATACGGAATGACCCTATCCCACTCTAAGGGTGATAGTTCCTTAGCAACAATCAAAGCAAAGCTATCTGAGATTACTTCTTTATGAGATGTAAAAGAGGGGAGAAAGAGGTCCACTAACTGATGTCTTTCGCTAATGATTGATCCAATCTTCTCTCCTTGCTGCTTGCCCCCAGCTCCTTGCTCTTTCACTGGCCCAGCTACACCAAGATCCTGCAAAATGGCAAGAGAGGGAAACTACAAGAAGCATACATTCATAATTGATTCAAGGATTAGAATAAATCAAATACACAAGTATAACAATACACCATTGAGACACATGCATATAGAAGAACCTCAAATGCTTTATTAATGGAAGAAGTAAGGTTCAGGAAGTGATACAACCATAAGAGGCCCAATCCAGCATCACCTTCCCAGCAGAAAGAAATCTCCTCTTCACCTCCTTCAAAGCAAATCACCCAATAGTTCTAAACTCAAACCAACAACAATTCTTTACATTCACCAGATTCCAGCCTCCCTAGACCTCATGAGAGAGATCTATATATAGGAGTTTTGGAGAAAGGATGAGTCAGCTTGAGGCTGGCATGAAGTTGACTAGTGTCCTCTCTCACTTCAGTTCTTGAGTCCACTTGGAGGTTCTTGCTTCCACTTGGAGATCTAGAACCTCTTACTCATCACCACTCGAATTCCTTGATCCAAGTGTCATTTTGGAAACTTCCTGGGCATTGACACCTTGAGGAATGACTGTGCCACATGTCCAAACTCGCCCAGCGCAGGTAGCCTTCTTTGCAGTTGACATTCAACGCAGGTAGACAGTGGAGCAGTTGACATTCAGCGCAGATGCTCAGTGGAGCAGTTGACATGATCCAGAATTGCCTTGTTTTTGAGTGTTTTCAAGTGGAGAACTTTTATTCAGTGGAGTGGTTTGCTGACCTTGTTCCTCTAGGGTAGGAACAACATGTTTAGGGACTTTGGATCCCTTAGATTATGGACATTTCATGCTTCATGCTGTAAGGCACAAAAATGTCTATAACAGTTGCCCCCTAAAGTATGAGGTCGTTTATCGGGCGAAATGCTTTATCAGGAGGATCCGAAGTTCATTCAATCGCTGACAGGTGACCTGTAATAAGATACAATACAATACATTGTTTTTCATATTGCTTTCATGATCTAGCTGAGGTGGGCATTCCCATGCTCAGCTTTATAAATTCATTTTGGTACATAGAACAGACGATCGTCTGATGGTAGACTGATAATTTTGGTGAAAATTATCATCCTTTGAGTAGGATGATCATCTGCTGCAATGATGTACATGTCAAATGTCTTTATATTTCCTGAATATATATCGCAACCCGGATGGATGAAACTAGATCCGGGGTCTTCAAACTCGTTCAATCTTCACTCTAAGTACAAGTCAATCCATGTGAGAATTGCGCTGAAGTCGAACATGGAAAGACATCGCTTGATTACCGGTCAATGATGTAAACCGTTAACAAGTGCGAGAGGAATCACCGATAATGATAATGACCCTCAAGGTACTACAGTACAATTCACGTGGTGTGAATAAAGGACTTGGCGTCGAACACCACGCAAAATCTTCTGGTCGAAGGTCATTGATGTATACCTGTCGCCAGAAGTGAGAAACTTGCCATTGAGGCATGCAAGCTTCAAAGTACTGAAGGGGTTGTTCCTAGATCAATTCCTAGGATAATGAGCTGATGGACAAGGAGCGATCCGTGAAAGGAGGGCCTTAATGAATCCCACATCAGTGACACGGAACGGAGCTAATGATTTTAATGGAGGTGAAAACAATCTGTGAAATATGATTCAGGTGGCGGTCATGAAAGGATGAAAGATGATGTATGGTAGTGGATGGGACACAGTTGACTCTTTCTGAACAACATCTCTTGAACATATAACGACACTGATGCGATGGATCGGTAGCATTACCCCAAATGTGGATGGTTTGGCGAGACCATGGTGATGAGACCGGTGAATGAAACAACCCAACCCGATGTGGTACGAAGGAAAAGTGTCATGTTCAAGAGCGACTTGCTACCATTAAAGCTTTGAGGTTCTCCCAATTTTTCCCCAGTCATTTCTGACCAGTACCTCTTTATTTTTGTCAAGCTTGAGGAGGATAACATATGCTTGTTCTATAACCTGCCCTTCGGGCAAGCCCATCGCTATGTTTTAACGAGCCTAGCGATAGGGAAACTCGTTCTCGTCTAAAGACAAGTTTGTCGCTATTTAATCATTTTAACGAGTCTAACGACAAGGAAAACTCGGTCCTTTTCATTTTTAGAGAGTCTGAAAAGGTACAGAAAGTTAACTCCAAGATTCCTTTTTCGTCATCTAATCCCTTAAGTCCGAAAAAGTATAAAACAATACAGAAGGGATGAGTTTTCGATAACTTTAACGAGCCGAATAAAACAAGCGCTCGACCTTTTTGTGCAATAATCCCTCAGGTCCAAAAAGATTAAAATCTAGAGGAGGGATAGCTCTTCCTGTCCTTTTAACGAGCTGGAAGGCCAAAACTCGGCAAACTTTTCATATTTTACGAGTCAGTTGAAAAGAGCTTAAAGAAGACTCGTCTTTTGAGGAACGAGTGATAAACAGGGATAGCTATTGATTCCAGGTACAGGTTGGAATTTTCCAATCACGGCAGTGTTACAAGGATGGCTAGGTGAAATCACTCTTCGCAGCTGTTCCTCAAAATGGGTAAACAATCATATGGAGGTGAACAATCGGCCAAATGAAAGTGGAGGTGGCAGGTGCAAACACGACCAAGGTTTTTATGGCTGATAAATTTACGATCACAGTGGTTATTTACCGGGATAGGTTCATTTTTTATTTAAAAATGAGCTTAAACTCTGGAGGGAACATTGCTCACTGCTTATATTTATTTTTTAACGAGCATGAAGACCGCGTTAAAACTGCTCGGATCTTGCGTTTATTTTTTAACGAGCATGAACTTTATGCTAAAACTGCTCGATGATAAGTTTGCATGCCCCCAGCATAACAACGCAAATCGAGGTGCATTTTTGTTGGGAAAAGTATCCAATACGGAATGACCCTATCCCACTCTAAGGGTGATAGTTCCTTAGCAACAATCAAAGCAAAGCTATCTGAGATTACTTCTTTATGAGATGTAAAAGAGGGGAGAAAGAGATCCACTAACCGATGTCTTTCGCTAATGATTGATCCAATCTTCTCTCCTTGCTGCTTGCCCCCAGCTCCTTGCTCTTTCACTGGCCCAGCTACACCAAGATCCTGCAAAATGGCAAGAGAGGGAAACTACAAGAAGCATACATTCATAATTGATTCAAGGATTAGAATAAATCAAATACACAAGTATAACAATACACCATTGAGACACATGCATATAGAAGAATCTCAAATGCTTTATTAATGGAAGAAGTAAGGTTCAGGAAGTGATACAACCATAAGAGGCCCAATCCAGCATCACCTTCCCAGCAGAAAGAAATCTCCTCTTCACCTCCTTCAAAGCAAATCACCCAATAGTTCTAAACTCAAACCAACAGCAATTCTTTACATTCACCAGATTCCAGCCTCCCTAGACCTCATGAGAGAGATCTATATATAGGAGTTTTGGAGAAAGGATGAGTCAGCTTGAGGTTGGCATGAAGTTGACTAGTGTCCTCTCTCACTTCAGTTCTTCTTCAGTTCTTGAGTCCACTTGGAGGTTCTTGCTTCCACTTGGAGATCTAGAACCTCTTACTTATCACCAGTCGAATTCCTTGATCCAAGTGTCATTTTGGAAACTTCCTGGGCATTGACAACTTGAGGAATGACTGTGCCACATGTCCAAACTCGCCCAGCGCAGGTAGCCTTCTTTGCATTTGACATTCAACGCAAGTAGACAGTGGAGTAGTTGACATTCAGCGCAGATGCTCAGTGGAGCAATTGACATGATCCAGAATTGCCTTGTTTTTGAGTGTTTTCAGGTGGAGAACTTGTATTCAGTGCTGTGGTTTGCTGACCTTGTTCCTCTAGGGGTAGGAACAACATGTTTAGGGACTTTAGATCCCTTAGATTATGGACATTTCATGCTTCATGCTGTAAGGCACAAAAATGTCTATAACAGTTGCCCCCTAAAGTATGAGGTCGTTTATCGGGTGAAATGCTTTATCAGGAGGATCCGAAGTTCATTCAATCCTGAGAGGTGACCTGTAATAAGATACAATACAATACATTATTTTTCATACTGCTTTCATGATCTAGCTGAGGCGGGCATTCCCATGCTCAGCTTTATAAATTCATTTTGGTACATAGAACAGACGATCGTCTGATGGTAGACTGATAATTTTGGTGAAAATTAGCATCCTTTGAGTAGGATGATCATCTGCTGCAATGATGTACATGTCAAATGTCTTTATATTTCCTAAATATATATCGCAGCCCGGATGGATGAAACTAGATCCGGGGTCTTCAAACTCGTTCGATCTTCACTCTAAGTACAAGTCGATCCATGTGAGAATTGCACTGAAGTCGAACATGGAAAGACATCGCTTGATTACCGGTCAATGATGTAAACCGTTAACAAGCGCGAGAGGAATCACCGATAATGATAATGACCCTCAAGGTACTGCAGTACAATTCACGTGGTGTGAATAAAGGACTTGGCGTCGAACACCACGCAAAATCTTCTGGTCGAAGGTCATTGATGTATACCTGTCGCCAGAAGTGAGAAACTTGCCATTGAGGCATGCAAGCTTCAAAGTACTGAAGGGGTTGTTCCTAGATCAATTCCTTGGATAATGAGCTGATGTCGACAAGGAGCGATCCGTCAAAGGAGGGCCTTAATGAATCCCACATCAGTGACACGGAACAGAGCTAATGATTTTAATGGAGGTGAAAACAATCTGTGAAATATGATTCAGGGTGGCGGTCATGAAAGGATGAAAGATGATGTATGGTAGTGGATGGGACACGGTTGACTCTTTCTGAACAACATCTCTTGAACATATAACGACACTGATGCGATGGATCGGTAGCATTACCCCAAATGTGGATGGTTTGGCGAGACCATGGTGATGAGACCGGTGAATGAAACAACCCAACCCGATGTGGTACGGAGGAAAAGTGTCATGTTCAAGAGTGACTTGCTACCATTAAAGCTTTGAGGTTCTCCCAATTTTTCCCCAGTCATTTCTGACCAGTACCTCTTTATTTTTGTTAAGCTTGAGGAGGATAACATATGCTTGTTCTATAACCTTCCCTTCGGGCAAGCCCATCGCTATGTTTTAACGAGCCTAGCGATAGGGAAACTCGTTCTCGTCTAAAGACAAGTTTGTCGCTATTTAATCATTTTAACGAGTCTAACGACAAGGAAAACTCGGTCCTTTTCATTTTTAGAGAGTCTGAAAAGGTACAGAAAGTTAACTCCAAGATTCCTTTTTCATCATCTAATCCCTTAAGTCCGAAAAAGTATAAAACAATACAGAAGGGATGAGTTTTCGATAACTTTAACGAGCCGAATAAAACAAGCGCTCGACCTTTTTGTGCAATAATCCCTCAGGTCCAAAAAGATTAAAATCTAGAGGAGGGATAGCTCTTCCTCTCCTCTTAACGAGCTGGAGGCCAAAACTCGGCAAACTTTTCATATTTTACGAGTCAGTTGAAAAGAGATTAAAGAAGACTCGTCTTTTGAGGAACGAGTGATAAACAGGGATAGCTACTGATTCCAGGTACAGGTTGGAATTTTCCAATCACGGCAGTGTTACAAGGATGGCTAGGTGAAATCACTCTTCGCAGCTGTTCCTCAAAATGGGTAAACAATCATATGGAGGTGAACGATCGGCCAAATGAAAGTGGAGGTGGCAGGTGCAAACACGACCAAGGTTTTTATGGCTGATAAATTTACGATCACAGTGGTTATTTACCGGGATAGGTTCATTTTTTATTTAAAAATGAGCTTAAACTCTGGAGGGAACATTGCTCACTGCTTATATTTATTTTTTAACGAGCATGAAGACCGCGTTAAAACTGCTCGGATCTTGCGTTTATTTTTTAACGAGCATGAACTTTATGCTAAAACTGCTCGATGATAAGTTTGCATGCCCTCAGCATAACAACGCAAATTGAGGTGCATGCCCCCCAAGCTTCATTGCATTCAACTTGGTGGTTGGAATGAAGGTTTACCTTTGAGATTTGGAAAGGGGATTGTTCCATTTTTTAATGAGGTTGACACAGTAAAAGAACTATCCTCATGACTCCTTGTTTCATTTTTTAACGAGGTTGACACGAGATTAGAACCGTCCTCGGAACCCACTGTATTTACAGTATTTCTATTAGGGCGATGATCCATGCTGACAAAATGTTTAGGAATCTTTCGAATCCATTAGATATAGAAGATTTCATACTGTAGGTTTCCACTGTGGCCACTTCCGCCAGATTACTTGCAGGCGGTAGGGAAAAAGTACCCATTAAGGCAAGGTCTTTTAGGAGACCTACTCCAATATTTTGAAGCGAATGATTGCTTCCATGGATCATTGGAGTGCTTCCCGTAACTTGTGAACTGTCGGGGAGGAAAGTTTGTTGGTCGACGACTGTAATTCCTCCTTGAAAGGGAAATGCAATCTTCCTGAAGTAGGTCGACACAACTGCAGCCATGGCATATATCCAGGGCCTTCCCAGTAGGATGTTGTAATCGAGGTTTCCATCAATTACTTCAACATCAATTCCTACTGTTTTGCCCCCTAGTTCAACTTGCAATTTACTTAAAATCCCGTATGGAGTGTATGATCGTCCATCAAATGCTTTTAACATCGTTGACGATTTCGACAAGGGTGGTGAGCCTAAATTTTTCCAGCAACTCATCGACATAAGACATGTAGATGCCCCCTCATCAATAATTGTTCGATGAACAGTTTTGTTGAGGGCTTTCACTTGAATAAGGAAAGCTAGTTGAGCTGGCAACTGAGGGTCATATCCTTTATGATCAAAGGCCACAAGATTGGAATCCATTGGGTCAATTCCACCTATTGCTGATAATAAAGCTCGCTCTTGGGAGAAGCAATTTTGCGGTACCTCAAGTGTCGACATAACGGACGGCGATTGGGCCAGGTCCTCTATCTGTGCTATTTTCGCACAAGGATTAAATGTCGATTTGTTTACTGCTCCCTTTTGTGACTTTATCATTGGCTCAGGGACGATGGGTGGCACAACTTCGGTCAAAGTTCTTGTCGAACTACTAGGTTGTTCATTAGCCTTGTTGTTCGACAGCTTTGGATTCCTGTAATCCTTATTCCTCGTCAAAGCATCATTTTGCTGCTTTGATATAGACAACATAAGCACTTGGGATCGGGAAGCATTTTGATTAGCAACCAGTTCGGTTCTCGGGCTTGGAAACGGATCAGTCAACACAGCTGAGGTTTTCGAACTCTTAAAGAATCTTTTAAGCTCAGCTTTGTATGGACAATCTGCTGTCCAATGATCCTCATCGCATATATGACACCCCGTAGGGGGTTTCCTTTTTCTCCCTTTCTTTTTCTTCTTTCCCCCTGGTTGCTTCAGTCATTTGCCCTTGTCATCCGACACGGCACTTACTTCCGAGGCAAGAAGTTCCTCATTTGCATTTTGACCGGAAATCATAGGGGCCATTTTAGATATAGCCTTTGTCGATTTCATGTCTGTTGCGCCAATCACGCCATCGCCGGCATGAGAGTCACTATTTGATTTAGGAGGAGGAGGAATTGAAAATTCCGGTCTAGGGGCGTCAGGTATTTTATCATAGAGTGTGCCGGACTAAGTATATACTAAGTCTAGATATTGTGCACGAGCAATAACTTGCTCCTCCGTTACGACTCCCCCCTTGGCCACATCCTCCGTTATGGCAGGAAGTAACGACTTTATAAACCATTCAGCTAACAGCTGATCTGGAACGTAAGTCTTTACCATCCTGCGACGACGACGCCACTCATGTATATGATCGGATATATGTGTGGCCATCGTCTGCTTGAAGTTGGTTAAGATTTCCGTTCCAGTTTCATACCTTATCGGTAATTGAAAATGGGTTAAGAATGTCGTGGCTAGGGAACTGAAATTGTCGAAAGAGGCTCTAGGTAATTCAATATACCATTTAGCCGCTGGACCCGTCAATGTCCTCTGAAAAAGGCGAAGCCTTATCGAATCATCGTTCAGGGTGTTCGACGAACACCACAGATGAAAAGTCATGACGTGATTCGATGGGTCTTCACCTGGATTTCCATTGAATTTAGGAATTTCCGATGGAAGTTTATGCGGAATCGCTGGCCACCAAGGGGCATAAGCAATTGGATCATTTGTCAGCGGTTTAGATCTGGTAATTCTAGAGTTGCTACAAAGGGCAACTGTTGATTCAGGTTAGTCGGAGCATACCCAGGATAAGATGGAATCGCCTGAGCAGTGGGTCTTTGCATACCAGCATAATGTATTTGATGCTGGCAACTTTGACAAGTTTGATGGGCATGACCGTTATTATACGATTGCCCATTACTTACAAAGACTTGTTGCTCGGGTCCTTGATATGATTGCTGGAATTGCGGTTGTTGAGTTTGAACCAACTCCGGTTGTTGGACCATTTGGTGTCGTCCAATACTGGATGATTGACCAAGATGAGGAGTCATAGTACTTGTTTGAGCCTGAGTCGCTCCAGATAAGGAGGCACTAACCGGAGGTTGTGATTGAGTTGTCGAGACAAGAGGCTGTTGTATGGAAACCTGAGAAACTTGGGGTTGACATACAACAGGTAGCGCTTGTACTTGCGACGCAATCAACATACCAGGTATAGTGGCAACATTTGACACAGGGTGGACTGGTTGCATTGAATATGCAACCCTTGGTTGCTGAGGCGGTATTGGTACCCATCCGCTGGATGTAATTCCAGTTTGACTTGAACTTTGTTGTAAACTCCCATATGGTTGTTCTCCGGGGGGGAACAATGAAAAGGCATACTGCCCTCCATATGGTGGCAATCCAGTGCTTAAAGGGTAGATTGGCCTTTGAAGACACATTGGATCAAGTTGTTGAGTTTCAACATAAGAAATACCAAATGATAATCCGGATGAAGAAATAGGAACTAACCATGTCGTCGAAACAGTCTCTGATTGGACTCCAGCTTGTTGTTGACAATTTGCCAGGATAGATGGTATACCAGCGAACATCGTTGGAGTAGCAGCAGGAGGCTCTGCCGCTGCTGTGTCGGATGACACAGTCCTGGATGTCGACTGTTGTTCAGACATATTTAGTCTATCCAAAAGATTTCCTAGCGATTCCACAAGAACTTTGTGATGAAGGTAGACTAACTTCGAAGATCAACGCAGGAATAAAGGGTGATTGTTCCGTTTTAAAATAAATTTTATAACGACGCTTTAGACACAACTTGCTTTTTCACTTTTTAAGAGTCGAGAAAAAGCTAAAGATGACTCTAGTCTCCTTCGATGTTTTAACGAGCCCGAAGTGACAAATGCTCGGATGTACTTTTTCAGTTATAGAGTTTGAAAAAGGCCAAAAGAAACTACTCTGGAGTTCTAGGCAGAGGGTGTGCCAAACTTTTCGCAAAACCATAGAATACGTTTTACGGTACGGGTGGTCAATCTTCGTGAATGCTGTGTTCACTGCATTGCGATCAGTAGGGCGGCCGACACGACTTCCTATGGATAAAGGCTTTGTTCCTATAGGGGTCTCCCAATATATACGCGACGGTACGTGGGAGCACAAGTCCGTATTGATACTTATCGCTTCACCGTGGAGGAATCACCCAACCACTCAACGTTAAGATATCACGTTTAACGACGCCGGAACACGTCCCTAGCTTAGACCTCTATGTGTTTGCGTTATGTTTCAAAGCGTTGTTATGTAAATTCAATTTATTTTAGGTTGATCTTGTTTAGCAGTTTGCCTTTATGGATCACCACGAGATGTATGGTACAACTCCTAAATGCAGTCTAAAGATTAGAAGCAATCTTTTTCAATCTTTTCAACTTATGAAAATCTTAACTACTGAGGGAAAAGAAAGACATCATCTTTTCACACAGATCATAGAGCACACACTAATGCACTTTTTCCTAGATCAACATGCAAGCTGTCAAAATGCACATGCACAATGCAGGTATTTCTTTTCTCTTTCTTAATGTTGGTGTACTACAAAAAGAAAGCTGTTGTATAACTTTGAATTCAATTTCAAGTGAAAGCAAACAAGCTTTTGTCCAAAATCAAAAGACACCTTAAGATTTACTTGTTTCAACACTAAAAATACATAAATTCAAACCATATGACGAAAGCAAAAGCTCAATCAGCTACGAACAACAAACAAACTAACTCTTAAGATCAGAACGACACTTATCACAGGTCTAGATCTAAGAGGCCACAGCAAGACTAGTTCACTTTCGTTATGGGAAACTGCAAATGATGTAAGAAATACACAAAGAAAAAATACAGTTTCTTTATACAACCGAGGCGGAATAGTGGCAAAGAAAGGTGGTTTCAGATAGGTACATTGACTGATAACAGGCTGCAAAAACAGGGATGAAAACAGGGCAACAGAAAGCAGAGAACCCCAGTTGCACAAGGCCACACTGGTTCAGCGCAGGTAGAACACTGTCAGTTTGACATTCAGCGCAGGTAGCCCCTTCGGGACCTGCGATGAAATGTAGACTGCCTTCACAGTGCCTGCAATGAAGAGAAAAACTCTCGTTTCTCTTGGGTTCTTGGTCACAGATTGCTCAAAAATCAACAATTTTTGGCCAAATCAAAGCTACCAATCAAGTACACACTAAAGGATGATTCAAAGGAGGATGAAAAGCTATCACTAAGAGCTGTTCAGATTCCTTGTGGATCAGCTCTTCAAATCATAAACATGCCCAGAAACTGAGCTAGAGTAGCTGCCCTCTACTTTGCATTTGAAAGATCCAAATACAGTTCGATTCGGTACTCCCTGTGTTTAGGAAATGAATAGCAAAAACACAAACAACCAACAAGATACGATCCCCAGCGGAGTCGCCAATTTGTTGTTGGGAAAAGTATCCAATACGGAATGACCCTATCCCACTCTAAGGGTGATAGTTCCTTAGCAACAATCAAAGCAAAGCTATCCGAGATTACTTCTTTATGAGATGTAAAAGAGGGGAGAAAGAGATCCACTAACCGATGTCTTTCGCTAATGATTGATCCAATCTTCTCTCCTTGCTGCTTGCCCCAGCTCCTTGCTCTTTCACTGGCCCAGCTACACCAAGATCCTGCAAAATGGCAAGAGAGGGAAACTACAAGAAGCATACATTCATAATTGATTCAAGGATTAGAATAAATCAAATACACAAGTATAACAATACACCATTGAGACACATGCATATAGAAGAACCTCAAATGCTTTATTAATGGAAGAAGTAAGGTTCAGGAAGTGATACAACCATAAGAGGCCCAATCCAGCATCACCTTCCCAGCAGAAAGAAATCTCCTCTTCACCTCCTTCAAAGCAAATCACCCAATAGTTCTAAACTCAAACCAACAACAATTCTTTACATTCACTAGATTCCAGCCTCCCTAGACCTCATGAGAGAGATCTATATATAGGAGTTTTGGAGAAAGGATGAGTCAGCTTGAGGCTGGCATGAAGTTGACTAGTGTCCTCTATCACTTCAGTTCTTCTTCAGTTCTTGAGTCCACTTGGAGGTTCTTGCTTCCACTTGGAGATCTAGAACCTCTTACTCATCACCAGTCGAATTCCTTGATCCAAGTGTCATTTTGGAAACTACCTGGGCATTGACACCTTGAGGAATGACTGTGCCACATGTCCAAACTCGCCCAGCACAGGTAGCCTTCTTTGCAGTTGACATTCAACGCAGGTAGACAGTGGAGCAGTTGACATTCAGCGCAGATGCTCAGTGGAGCAGTTGACATGATCCAGAATTGCCTTGTTTTTGAGTGTTTTCAGGTGGAGAACTTTTATTCAGTGCTGTGGTTTGCTGACCTTGTTCCTCTAGGGGTAGGAACAACATGTTTAGGGACTTTGGATCCCTTAGATTATGGACATTTCCTGCTTCATGTTGTAAGGCACAAAAATGTCTATAACACTAGGCGAGACATCCACACTAAAACTGCAGTCCAAGAAAGGTCCACGTTGGTCAACACTGGTCAAAGAGACCATCTACGGCCTTGGTCAAACTAGGTCAACCCAGTCAAATAGTTTTGCGTCCTCCTTTTTCCCATATGAGATAGATGTTACTCATTGTGTGTACCCAATCAACTAAGGAGAGAGAGAAGAATGTGAGAGATGAGATGAGTGAATAATGCATCAAGGTAACTTGTATTTATATGAACCGTTGAGGATGTGTGCCACACATTTAGTTGCTGACCGACCTTGATAAATTGTCAAGTAAATATAAATAAATTCATATCTCCATAAATACATGTCGGAATCAGATGATCGTTAGATCAATCCTACACCCCCTGATGAGAGGAATCCAAGAAAAATATTAGCTGCCATAAATAAGATGACCCACATAGCGTTTGGCCCTAGTTTCCATATTTAACAATTAGGAATGCTCAAAAGAGGCTCTTTACATGAAACTTCACCAATATGCAAAGTGTTTGCAAGAACTGCTGGTTATTGTAAAAAAGAAGGCCTCGGCCTCTACTCTCCTGCACCACTCTCCGTTCTCAAAAAAGCTTAAGGATGGTGAAGTTATGCTCAAATGAATATTTATAGGCACAAACAAAAGATTGTTCAAAGCCTCACTATTCATCTCCCTCCATAAGGGTGTAGTGGAAGCCCTTTTATATAGCCATGGGAAGTTCCCAGGGTCAAACCCACGGACCTCCCATGCTTTACATGGCAATACTTCAACATACATTTGATTTGGCGCAAGTTGTATGGTTTTCAAACCATATATTATCACAATATATTATCGTATATGGTAAAATGTTATAACCAAAGTATTTAATGCCCAAACCCTTGGCGCTATGAACTATGATACATGGCATTTGGCAGATGGTGATAACCTGGAGGTCAACCAAAACTTCGACCCATGGAACCTAACTCTGGCGGTGAAGGCTTCGTTCACTTGTGGTTGCACCGTTGTTTGTTAACAATGGCAATGAACCAACCCGAGGCACTCCATGTCACCTGTTTGCATATATGTCCACTCGTGGCATGTCCATGTTGTATGTACCTTGAACCGAAACACAAGTTATTACCTTGCACAATATATGGTTGACTCCGCACTAAATGTTGTGGCATGTTTATTATATGGTTTACAATATGACTCTGCCATATGGATTGTAATGTTAACTTCTGTAACATATTTGAAAACTGTTGCGCCGATTACAACATGCCTTTGGGTTGGCAGGGCTGCCAAATACGGCAGGCTCCTCTAGTCTACCCACACTTACCATAAACATTAACATTGAAATATAACATTTGTGCCCATATGAAATAACAATAAGCCATGGTCCAGTGGTAATAATTTTGTAATGCGTATGGGAGGGCGTGGGTTCAAGCCCCGACCCTGCCCATCCACCCTTGCATTGACT
This sequence comes from Pinus tabuliformis, assembly GCA_031772625.1. Lineage (NCBI taxonomy): Eukaryota > Viridiplantae > Streptophyta > Pinopsida > Pinales > Pinaceae > Pinus > Pinus tabuliformis. Next base: position 895,680,540 of record CM062815.1, read on the forward strand.
TGACCACATGTTGACTTGGCCACCCTGCCTCGTGTCATGATGTAGAGCTGCCACTTGGCATGTAAGGCCCACATTTTTTGTCTTTGACTAAAATTTTAGCGTGCTTTTTATCATTCATCTAAAGGCCAATTGTGAAACCGAAGGTACTACCGTATTCAGTGCAACGAGCTCTTTAGTTTGGCACTATTTCTAGGAGCATATGAGACCATGAAATTTTGAGCATTTTAAGGATCCTCCTAGATCATTCCTCTCAATAGGAAGCCTTTGGGCCACCAAAATTTTGGTTTTAAGAAGAAATGAGGTCAGGGTACAACTACCTCACCCTTCCGATCTCCATCCACCTTGCCTTTCTTGGGTTCATACCTTTGAGTCCCACTTGAAGATACTCAACATCTCCTCACTAGAAGTGTAGACCTTCCTATCTACGATGGTATCATCTTGCAACCCAATCATGTATTCAAGTGTAAACGAGATCGAGGAGCCAGACAATTAAAAACTAAGAAAATTATAGGTCCGATAGACCAATTTGGTCTCAGTGGACGTTAACCATCATCATCATCATCATCATCATCAAAATCATCTACAGGAGGTTCATACAACTTCAAATTTCTGACATTTACAACTGAATATATGTGCATATATGGAGGGAAATTCAACGAGAGTGCATTGTGCCCAATATTTTCAACAATTTCAAAAGGACCATACCTGATAGGACTCAATTTTTTACCTTCACCTTTCATCCTTTCTTTGTTGATGTAAATCCATACTTGATCACCAACCTGAAAGTGATGATCCACCTGATGCTTATCATTCCGCATTTTGTACTTGGCTTGACTTTTCTCCAATTGATCCTGCATTGTTTCATGAATCTTCTAGGTTCTTTGAATGAAATTGATTGCTTTGTCGAAATCTCCATGCCCATCCTCCTGAGCTTCGTCACCAAACAAGAAGTCCATTGGTGATTTCGGCAGGTACCCAAAACATGTCTCAATAGTAGATCTACCAGTAGAAGAATGCAAGGCTTGGTTGTAATAATGTTGGACATAGTGTAAAGATTCATCCGAGAACTTAGGATTCTTGCTGCAATAGCCCCTGAGAATATGTACCACTGTTCTATTCACCACCTCTGTTTGACCATTTGTTTGGGGATGAAAATTTGTGCTCTTTTTCAACGTAGTTTCCATGAGTCCCCACAAATTTGACAAAAACTCTCCCATGAAACGAGAGTCCTGATTTTAAATGATGGAAGTAGGCAACCCAAAATGAACCCATACATTTGAAAAGAACATATGTGCAATTTGTTCAGCAGTTACTTGCATTTTTACTTGGAACAAGAATACACATTTTGCTAAATCTATCAATCACAACATACAAATAATCATGCCTTTTTCTAGACATAGGAAGTACTCTTACAAAATCCATAGATATATTGTCCCATGGTTTAGAAGGAACTCGAAGAGGCATATACAAACCTAAATTTATGTTGCTTGGTTTGCTTTTTGAACACATGACATAACCTTTGATTTACTTAGCAATTGTTTCATTCATTCGAGGCCAATAGAAATACCTTTGTAAATGTGCCACTATCTTTCCTACACCAAAATGCCTTGAAACATGTACTCTTTCTCCTTGTGGTATGCATAACTTGCCAAGATGGTACAATAACCTATCATGAACATGATAATTCTCTTATTCCACCTGAGCACCGTGAGTTATTGTTTCATAAACATCTTTGAATTAGTATCTTTAGCATATTGTTCAATGTAAATTTCATGCGCTAAAGAACTGTTTTGAATAATAACTAAAGCATTCAAAGATCGCCTTGATAACATATCAACTACTTTATTGGTGATACCTTTTTTATATTTGATTACTAAGTGGAACTGCTGAAAAAAACCCATCCATATATAATGTCGAGACTGCTACAACTTAGTTTGAGATTGAAGGTATTGAAGTGGTTGATGATCTGTATGAATCACTATTTCCTTGCCCATTAAATAGTGCTTCCATTTTTTTAGACTTTCCACTAATGCATACAATTCTCTATCATAAGTTGGATAGTTATAAATTGCTTTAGAAAATGTTTCTGAATGAAAACAAATAGGCTTCCCATTTTGCAATAATACTGCACCCATTGCATACCCACTAGCATCAGTTTCTTTTTCAAATGGTTGTTGAAGGTCTAGTTATGCTAAGATTAGAGCTGTCACAATTTTCTGCTTTAAAGTATCAAATGTTTTTTGTTGTTTTCCTCCCCACTAGAAAGAAACTATAGAGCTTGTTAAATCATGAAGTGGTGATGCAATAAAAGAGAAATGAGAAATGAATTTCCTCCAATACTGAACTGCACCCAAGAAACTTCTAACTTCCGTCACATTCTGTGGTCTTGGCCACTTAACAATCACATCAATTTTAGTTGGATCTATCTTAAGATGACCACCTCCAACTATGTAACCAAGCTAAACTAAGGAAGTTTTTCCAAATTCATAGTTAGAAATATTGAGATACAATTTCTCTCTTTGCAACACATCAAAAATCTGTTTAACATGCACTACATGTTCTTCCAAACTCGAACATAAGAATATCATCCACATAGACTATGACAAACTTATTAATAAAAGGACGAAACACATCATTCATCACTCTCATAATTTTTTTTGGAGCATTGCATAAAAAAAACGACATAACTAACCATTCATAAAGCTCCTGTTTAGTCTTAAATGTAGTTTTCCATATATCATTCTCTGCAATATGAATATGATGATAACCACTTCTTAAATCTAGTTTTGTAAAGTAAACAGATCAAGCAAATCATTTATTCTTGGAAGAGGATACCTGTTCTCTATGTTGATTTTATTTAAAGCTCTAAAATCAACACATATTCTCCAAGTTTCATTTTTCTTAGGCACTAAAATGACCGGTGATCCACATGGAGAAGAACTAGGTCAAATGAAAGCATTTATCAAACAATTCCTAAATTTGTTTCTTAATTTCTTCATTTTCTATGAACGACATATGATACATACCAATGTTTGTAAGAGGGGCATCAGATTGTAATTGAATCTCATGTTGTATTTCTCTTTTTGGAGGTGGACTTTTTGGTTCTTTAAACAATTCCTTATAAGAATCTACTATTTCAACCAATTTGTCCTTAAATTGAGAATCACACCCTTGAAAAGTATCATAGTTATCTTTAGGTTGTTCTTTAACAAACATGAGAACATACTTTTTACTTGAACTTATGAGTCTTTTCATTTGATTCACATTGATTAAATCCAAGCTTGTCTTCATTATGTGTGCCCTGACAATGTATTCAATTCCATCCTTAATAAGATGATGCTTATTCTCATTTCTATGAAATATGGAATTTTGATCATAAAGATAAGGATTACCTAACACAACCCCACATATATCCAAAGGAATCACATATAAACCAACTTCACCGACAAAATTAGTTGTAATTGCAAACCTTAAACAACACTATTTTGTAACTTGCATCTGAGTGTTTTCCTTTAACTATCCTAAAGTGTACAGTTTTGGATGATGTTTAGTTTCCAATCCCAATTTCCTTACTAGTTCTTCAGATATTAGATTTTCCTGTGATCCATTATCGAATAATGTGTCCATCTTAGTGTTCTTGGAGATAACCTTGATATGAAACAATTAAACTCTCTTCTTTTCTTCAATCACATCATAAGATTTTGAAGAGGATGTAGAACAAGTAAAACTAGAGTTAGATTCAGAAGGATTACCTGTCAGAACCATAACAGTTATCTTCTTTTTTTCATCAAAGTCAGATCTTAAATCTTGTTGGATTGCAACATTAGCTTTCATCTCACCCTTCTTCATGTTGGGTGTGGAATCCCCCAAGGCATGTTTTGGGGCTTAAAGCCCAAATTTTGACTAAGTCCATTGTAAAGACTCTGTGATTTGTGGGCGCGGAGCGTGAAGTCATAATAGAGTCACAGGGTTGTCCGCCCTTGTTTTTGTAATGTAATGATGGTTTGAAAGATCTACCCATGGTCAGCGGACCATGGGATTGTATAAATAGAGTTAGGGGTGGACCATGGGATTGTATAAATAGAGCGAGGGTCTAAGTGTAACAAACATCTATCTAAGAAAAAAGGAAGATGAGTCTAAGGAATTGAAGAATCATTGAGTCGAAGTGTAAGTCATGTCTTTGGGTCGTAGAGTAGGAGAAGGCTCTATAGCTAAGTGCGCAAAGGCCTAGTAGTCTGCAGTTGAGTGCCCGGACCCTTGCAGCTGAGTGCGCAGGGCAAGTTGAGTTTGTAATCGTTGGGCGAATTAATAAAAGAGAAGTTTTACCATATTTCTGTATATCTTTTCCTGTTCTATGTATTATTGGGTATGAATTGCAAGTTTATTGTTTATTCACTGTGCGAACTCATATGAATGTGTTGAATAAGAAAATATAATATAAGGCATCTGTTTACACGAAGATAACTAACTGTTATAAGAAGATAAGTAAGGATCCCGGGTGTGACTTAGGGAAATAGTGTAGATTGCTACTCGAGTAGCATGAAAGCCCCACAACCCCTGCTTAGGGCCATGCAAAGGAAAATATATCACGGCATGAAGGCCAGGGAAGTGTGTGAAGTAACCTGCACTAAGGGACTAATAGTTGGACCTAATCAACCCCTCAGACATCTCAAGGGTTCGAAAACCTGGTTCCAACACCCCCCATACTACTTCAGGTGAGACCTCAACCTGCGCTCCATAGACTGATGCCGAAAGGGCTAGTAGTACAGGGATTTGTTTGGCTAATTAACTCCGAACCTGGGTCATGCCCCAACAAGCCAACAAATGGTTCCGTTTCCGGATCAAGATCTGCATAGAGATGTCTGATTTCGTCTCACTGGAATCCAACTAAGAAAGAAATTGAAGGTTGGTTGGACAAAAGAATTCACGAGTTCACAGTGCAGGAGAACAAGAATTTGTGACTATCAAAATAAGAGTGGTTAGACTGCTACTTGTACACGGAGATCCACAAAATTTTCTTCGCATCATTCCCTACTGAGCTATACGAGTGGATCGTGAAGCTAGTAGATAGCCAAGGAAGGTGCAAGCTCTATAGACCTATTGTGTGGACCCTAGAGTTGGTGCACTTATTGGAAACGTTGGAGGATAAGATCGCGTGCATTGTTGATCAATGGATCGATCAAATTATAGGGGTACTCATCACTGAATTTGCAGTAGATACTGAAGTCAACTATAGTGAGGCAGAATGATGCTTCCTCAAAGGACCTTGAGGTAAGTAGGTTAAGTCTCTGAACACTTGGATTAAAATTCTACTATGTCAAAAATGGATTATGCAAATACATTGATGTTTGGGGCTACGCGAAGTGGGAGAATTTACAGAAACGAAGGTAGTATAGAACTTGAAACTAGCCACTTGATTTCACCTCCACGAGGGGATGAGGAAGAGCTTGTGAAGGTCTGACCAGGAAGTGTGATCAATTTGATAAGGCAGATGATTTTGCGCATACCAGCCCCACCCACACCACCACCAGTTTCACTGTCTTCACCCCCATCTTTGCCCATACCACCTCTGCCACCACCGCGAGTTAATATGGAAAGCGCGATAAAGTTTTCACTGTTCAAGGGAGTAGGAAATGAAGATCTGGACTAGTTTTGGTTCATGATAAAAGCTGTATGGGAAGCGCAGAGAGTTACAAATGAAAATATAAAGAAAGCAATGTTGGTCAGCGCTCTGTAGGATCACGCGCTGACCTGGTATATTAAGCATTCTAATGACAATCCGAATGCTATGATCGCAGATATCCAAACTGCGTTGAACAGAGAATTTAGCAGGCCAAATTTAGAGGCACAGTCGATCATTTGGTTAAAGGAGATCACAATGCTACTAGGCGAGACTCCTTGGGAGTTGGATTAGAGACTGAAGTGTACAATTCGCGAAGCTAACATGACTTTGATGGATGGACAACACCGCAAATGGTTTTTAACATCGCTAATGCCACATTTAAGGAAGGTGTTGTCACAACATAGGCTAACAACTCAGGCCAAGGCCTTGGAGATCACGATGAGACTGCATGAGACCTTGATACAGTATCCTAACCTAGGAGTTCAACAAATCCATGCGTAGTTGAAAAACTTGTGCCTTGAGATGCAGAGTCTGAAACAAGATAGGAAAACTCGCCTAGAAGTGCATGATGAGGTATGGTGCGTAAAGTGCAAGGGTCAGGGACATGACAAGGACCACTGCCCAGTGTTCGTGAATTGCCTTGCCAGAGGAGGATTGATGCCATTAAGCCCGAAGGCATAAGCAGGACCTATTGCAGCACCTGCATTGTGGTGTGAAATTTGTCAAATAGTGGGAAAGCATGCTACGGACAACTGCCATTTATTACAGAATTACATGCAGAACTTGCAACCGTTGTTCTATAATTTATGTAGGTCAGTGGGACATGATGAGTGCACCTGTAGAAGCTATGAACTAATGATGGATAGGAATCCCACCTACAGAGTTCAGGCCGAAACGCAGCCCCTTGACTAGACTGAAGGGATGGTGCGAACCAGATTTCAGGGGCGCAGATGAGGCCGAGGAAGAGGAGGCCCTGGAAAAGGTCGCGGACAACTGATATGTTACAATTGTGGAGGGATAGGACATTATGCCCGTGATTGTACAAATATGACACATCCATCATGCTTGCATTGTACATTTTTGATCATGAGATGGAGGATTCTTTGACACTGATAGCGCGGTTGCGCGACAAAGGGGTGCTCTAACCTCCCCTGACTTAGAACCTGCAAATGATGAGGTCCGAGCCGTGCGAGGAAGACCCTAACGTAAACATTGTTCTCCAAAAAGGAATTACGACAGGGGATGACAAAGACAAGCAACCTAGAGATAGTACTTGGGTTCGCAAGGCTCCGACCAAAGAACCAAAATTTGATTTGGAGCACGCTAAGGAAACCTTCATGGAAGCAAGGAAGAGCTTCACTAATGCCTCCACTCAAGAAGCAAAGGTAGACTGGAGCTGGAAATGGATCCATCGACACTCACGACATTCCTAGAAACATCCATGATAGTAAGGCTGTAAAGGGACTACAGGAACTCATAAATAGATGCGCTGGGACCACGCCAAGAGAACCCCACATAGTCCGGAAGATTGGAAAGCACACGAAGTGGACATGAAGAGAAATGAGGTTGACCATGTAGATTGGGGAATATGAGATGGACCAAGTGATTCTGGACCTAGGTTCGGACACAAACGTTCTGCCGAAGCAGACATGGGAGCACATGGGAATGCCTATGTTGCAATGGTTTCCTATCCAACTGTGAATGATGAACCAGCAAAAGATCCTACCTATGGGAAGATTGCAGGGAATCATCGTAGATATTGAAGAAGCAAGTGCACTGGTATATTTTTAAGTGATAGAGATTGTTGATGATAGTAATCCATACCCTGCGCTACTAGGGATAGATTGGGCCACTGACATGAACGGGGTGATAAATTTGAAGAAGCACAAGATGGTTTTTGAGAAAAAGTCTCTACGCGTAGTAGTATCGTTGGACTTCGCAGAAGGATTGTGCTACACGGAGCCAGTGCACGACTATGAAAGTGATGACAACTTGGACTGCATCTACAAGATAACCACGCGAGAGCAAGACTGGGTCAATCCCATTGCAGATGGACGGATCTCATGGAGCGCAAAAGCTCCTGTACATCGAATTCTAACGAGGAGATAGAGCGATGGCAAAACCGGTTACACAAGGTAACCACATTGAACTGTAACATGATGAAGAAATTGTTGCACTACATATTGACATAGGTAAGGGATTTGCCTATGTATGATGGGTTAAGCAAGGTAGATGCCTTCTTGAACAGATTTGAAAGAGAAGTGTTGGGACAACAACGTTTTGAGGCTTTAAAATGGATACTACGTGCTATGCCCGTGAGGTGGTGGGGCACGCACCAAGGAAGCTTTGAGAACTCGCGTGAATGTAGGAGAATGATGCACGTATGGTTTGGGAAACCTTAGATGCGATTAATAGACAAGATTGTCGGACAGAACAATTTGCACACGCACCTGTTTAGATGGATATAGGCATATCTTAAAAAACCTATGCGGATGCACACGGACTTTGCATTAGGAGACATGGTTAGTAAGCATGTGCAGGTGAGGAAATTGTGTGAATGACCCCTCCAGTTGGAACAACGAAGTATGGAAAGAATGAGTGTGGAGAAGGTTATCCATGCAGCAGCCTTCAACGAAGTGTGTGAAGTGCTGAACAAGGTAGATGATGCGAACTAAACTGATTGGGACCTGCACGTATGAGTAGTTCTATGGGTTTATAGGACAATTTGAAAGAAATTGACAGAGCAGATGCCTCCGAGGCTGGAGTATGGAGTGAACGTTGTAATCCCCATAGGGTATAAAATGCTTAGTTCGTGCATAGTATCGCCGATAGATATGATGGCTCATGGAGCCTTGGAAGCAGGGGTCACGCAGCTGAAAGAAGCAGAACAGTTGGGACCTGAGGAAGAAATCCGACAGGGTGATCTTAGGCTCCAAGAACTTATGAAAAAAAGGGTGCGATTAAGGGAGGAAAGTGCTCTAGTGGAAGCAGAAGTCAAGAAGCTTGAGGACGAAATAAAGAAGGATTTTCTCGATAAGGAAACCAGGGTAATAAAATAGGGTGCGCATGATCATGTTGATGAATTTGGGGACTATTTCAGAGAGTTGATCAGCCTGA